>CP025657.1:14957830-15040330 GCA_003576665.1 Ipomoea trifida
ACATCAAAACTTTATACAAATATTAATAACAATATATGAAACATAATTAAGTTTATAAAATAATTCAAATAGAAAACATATTATAAATTGAATCACTTAAAATGAATATAGTCATAAATATTGTTGCATATAGACAAAAAATAAAACACACTAAAACTTTATAAAAATATGAAAAAGAATATATATATGAAACATAATTAATGTTGATAAAATAATTTAAATAAAAAAATACATTATAGATTACACATCTCACAAGGGATCGAATAAGAATATATGAAACATAATTAATTTGATAAAATAATTCAAATAAAAAATACATTATAGATTACACATCTCACAAGGGAATGGAAAAAAGATTAAAGAAGGCCCTAAATAAAATCATGCTGCTGCTCACAGAGTCGAACGCTCGTTGCATATAGACAAAAAATAAAACACACTAAAACTTTATAAAAATATGAATAAGAATATATGAAACATAATTAATTTAATAAAATAATTCAAATAAAAATTAAAATACATTATAGATTACACATCTCACAAGGGAATAAGAATATATGAAACATAATTAATTTGATAAAATAATTCAAATAAAAATACATTATAAATTACACATCTCACAAGGGAATGGAAAAAACATTAAAGGCCAGGTCTGTTCCTTATAGGGGTCATATACTTATATCTAAAACTGTACTAAACACACACACACACAACAAAACAACACACACACACAACACACACATATATATAAGGGCTATATAGGGGGTGGGGTGGGGGCAGCTGCCCCATGCTGGATCCGCCCCTGTACATGATTAATGTTTTTCATAGCCTTTCCCACCAAGCCGGGGTGGTGGCAACCATGTTTAATTTGCTAATTGCTACACATGATTAATTTTTTGTTTCAAATATTTTGTTCAAGCGGTGTTTCCACCTATACCTATATAGTTTACTCATTTACTAAGCAAGCTTTGCAAACTGGTGCACGGTGTATACTCCATGTGGAAGGCGATCGGTATCTACTCTTCGCTTCGAAGAGCTTACATCTACTTATGTCATAGAACTAAAACTACAAGTTTACTAAATGACACATTTTTATATCATAAACTATATGTAGTTAATCTATGATGCATGTTTTTTTAATATATAATATGTTCACTTGTGTATGAAAGCCTTTATGAACTTGCATTCAAATGAATGAGAACGCTTTTGGGATGATAATTAAAGATTATAGGCAATGTGAGTGCCACAGTGACTTTGACTTGTATTATCCCGTGATTAGAATCAAGGTTGAAAAAATTGTTGGGGGCGCTCGATTGTTATTACTCAACATCTGAAAGTGTGACTCATTTTATTGGGTAGTCTATAAAGTGTAAAGTATAGTATGTTGAGTGTACATAGTTACTCAACATCTGAAAATGTGACTCAAGACTCATACAATACAATATTCATACATGTACAACGCTGCCACATCTGAACCTCGCCAGAGTAGATCTTTGCGCCGCTGTTTCACCGAACGGAGGGGAGAGGAGAGGAACCTCGCCAGAGCTCATCTCGTCGCCGCCGCTCTGCCCAGCTAGCTCGCCCTCCACATCTGCACCACCGTCGCCTACTATTATCATTGATGGTTGAGGAGAGAGGCGAAGGTTTAAGGCCAAGAAGAGACTGCTACTTCTTTGCCAAAAGTAGTTGTTGCCTCGTCTGCTCGGCGCCGATCTGCTACTTCTCGTGGTGAAGAGGGCTATGGTGAGCATATTTGAACCACCAATTCCGTTTGGGCAATAATTTATGGGTTGCATGGTTCGCCGCCGATATGTTGTCTTTTATTATAGTGTTGTCAATTCTTGCTTTCTTGGTAGGTAGGCAACGCGGCGACAGCGAAGGCAGCTTAAGTTCTGTTGTTAAACATCGCGATTTTTTTGGGTTATCCAGTCGGCTCGGCAGTCTAGGCGGCGCCTAGCCGCGAGGAGGCCGATTCTAGCATTTTTTGACGTTATCAGGTGCCGAATCACGCTTAGGCGCGATTTTTACAACACTGCTTAAAATAAAAATCATTAAAATGATACTTGTTATAGCAGCATTGCGAGATTTGAAAGTTTATCAAATGGATGTATAAAATTGCTTTTTTATATGACATGGAACAACATTAGGATTTTGTGGTTCTGGTTATAGAAAGAAAGTGTATAACTTGGTGAAATTATTTATGATTTGAAACAATCGCCTTAGCAATGACACGTGAAGTTTTATCATGCAATTGATGACCAATGAGTTTAGTATAAACAAAAGTGACAAGTATTGATAAGTCAAAATACCACTTTTATAAGGTTATTCATGGATCATTTAGTATACAAGTTAAAGCGTTTATGAATGTTTTAGTATTAAATTTGCGTTAAAATGCGTTTTATTTTTCGTCTATATCCAACAATATTTATGACTATATTCTTTTAAGTGTTTCATTTTTTTTAGTACTACTGTTATATTACAATGCAATTTATGTTCATTACTACTTTCTCAACCTATTGAAACACAAAGAGTCAATATCGTTATTTAACCTATTATCATTCAGGCACCAAACCCTAATGTTGCCTTCCTTTTCTCTCTAAAACAAAAAGCTTTTCTCTCTGTTCAACTTCGGCTTCCACCGCCGGCCTCCGGCCGGAGCTCTAATGGAGCTTTGAGCCGACGGTTTTGGTCACCTTCTACGTTTACTCTCGCTCTTCTTCCGCCCCAACCACCGTCGCAGCTCCGTCCATCTCCGACCACCGCCACAAATCTTCTTCTTCCGTTTTCTTTCCCTTTGAATAAAATAATAGTAGGTAGGTATTGGGGTTTGTGTTGGTAGTCTTGAACTCCCAACCCTACTTTGGCTTTACCACTTTTTATTTTCTCTATTATTGTGTTTTCCTCTCGTTACTTTCACGGGCTTTTTCCTCTCGTTACTTTCACGAGCTTTTCATTATCATTAGCATAAATCGTTTAGTTTGGTTTCGCCAAGTGTTGATCTTATCCTGGGCGAGCAAAAAAGAATGATGATGAAGACCCAGATCTTTGATGAAGCTTTAAGCTCCTTGAAGGAACATAGCTTCCTAGTTTTGAAACAGTCTGCGATTCAAGTTTTCTATAGCATAGTTAGAAAAGTTGTTTCTATGTCTGACTGTAAGAAATGGTTTACCATTTCATTGATCGTTGATGTAAATGTTTTATGTTATGAATTAATGGAATAGCTACGTTTATCTTCAAAAAAAAAAAGAGTCAATATCGTTGAGGCTCAAACACACAACCTTCCATATAAGGGAGCAACTTGGTATTATTTCTTTTATGTTTTTGCCCCCACTGGAACATTTTTCTGGATCCGCCATTGATCATGTATGTAATTATTATTATTTTTTAAAAATCAAATAAAAGAAATAAAGAAAATTGCACTTTTTGTTTAGTACTACTAACTCTGTATAACTACTTTCTCAACCTACTAAAGCACAAAGAGTCAATATCGCATTCACTGAAGCTCAAACTTACAACCTCCCATATGGGAGTGCAACTGGGTGCCACTAGATCAGAAGTTCTTGGCAAAAAAGTTACACTTTTGGATGGTCTTCAAGTTATAATATAATAGCAAACTTAGTCTCCGTTAAGTGGTGTTGTAAACCTCTTCATTAACGAGTCCATCAAAATATACAAGAAACTCCAATAATTAGGGCTAGTAATGAATTACTCTCGAATTGCATTCATATATTTCATGACTTAGTGACTAGAAATACAAATTAATAACTTTCTTTATACTAATTTGGTATAGTAGTACAATGGATGTCCCATTTACGGCCGCTAAGTTATAGAATTGGAGTTTTAATTTGAGAAAAATATATAATTAGAGTGTTAATTTGAGAAAAAAAATGAAATTCATTAAAAGTGTCATTTTATGAATAACTTATGAACTAAAAGTTTTTTTGGTGAACTGGAGGGACTCGGGGGTCCCGAAAAATTAAAGCTGCCTACTAGGCGCGACGAAGTCTCTTTTTGAGGGTGACGCGGAAATTCGAACCCATAACCTCTTGCATGGCTCTGATACCAAATTAAAGCATGTGCTCCATTTCAACTAAAAGTCTAAGCTGATAGTTGGACTGCACATATTATATTTATGCTCACAATGCATGGTCTTAATGTCTTCAAAGTGCTCCATGAGAGTTTTGCAATCCATGATTAAGGTATTGGCATCAATAATAGTGTTCCCTGTATCACGATCCAGAGCTTGAATCATGGCTTTGGAGTCTGTTTCAGCAATAATGACTCTTATAAACTAAAAGTGATAACATACTCTTATAACATAAAGATCCAATTAGTTATTATTCTATAATTCAAAAACTATTGAAAAAAGAAAAGAAAAGAAAAAAAAAAAAAAAAAAAAAAAAAAAAAAAAAAAAAAAAAAAAAAAAAGACAATGCAACGCAAGTGCTTGGCGACCAACATTAGTAGAGTCAAAATCGGGTCGCATGTGAACAATACTCCGCCACCCGATTTGAATCCGAATTGGGTTAGACCACGGGCGTAGATGGTTGACTTTCTAAAGCTTTAAAAAATTTGACCAAGTGGATTAAAAGTTGATTTGGAATAAATTAATATGGGATGATTTAGGTTCATTATTAGTTTCTGCTAATCCCATAATTGCGCAATGATGTTTCATTCTGTATTACCGTTATTATATTTACCTCACGTGAATGAGATCCAGCGCTCTGCATGCAACATTAATTGAACGCGTGTCGTCATGTTATTGTTCTACGGCAACAAAACCCAAATTATTATTAATTGTTTTGAATTTCTCAAATGTTTCTAATATTTTAATTGTTTTCTTCTCAAATTAATTAGAATAGATCTTCAATTAACTTTTATAAAGAAAGCATTTAATTTGATAGACTATAAATCAAAATTCATCACATTCAATATTATAAATAATGGAAAATTCTAATGAGCTGATTGACATATATAAATGTCGCTCGTACCTAATACTACTTGGAAGTAAATAAAAAAAAATTAATTTTATACCAAGTACGATACTACAACAATGTCTTCACAATACCGTGCATGCAAACCTAAAATCTTTTCAAAACTTATTGATCCATGCTCAGTATAAGAAACATTGATGTCTATCAACACCGTAGACCTACTTCTCTTTTAAATAAATTATTATTTTAAATACAATAGATTATAATTGAAAATTTAAAAATATACGTATAGAGTAATAGTCATTTTATATTGAAAGTTGACCAAATTTAAGACTAATTAATTAAATTAGGGCGTGTGTCAGCGTTGACTTTGAAGGTAAACTTCAACTACTACGGCTATATATGCATGAATCAATTAACGTAAACTGTTGCATATATTATGTCATGTGCTGGTCAAGCGGCATCCGGTGTACACTCCCATATGGAAGAGAGTGGGTTCGAGCCTCAGTGGAGGCATCTATTGACTCTTTGTACTTCAGTAGGTTGAGAAAGTAGCTATGAACAGATACTACACTGAGTCAGTAGAACTCAAAAAAGGTTTGATGATCTTATTAATTCATACTAATGTCACTCCAATCGAGTGGCTGACTTGCTGACTAAACAGGTGCTTCTTAGTGATCGAGGTCTTGTTGTTGTTCATCGATGTCGTCAAGATTCTCGATGAGGACTTGCTTGGGATCCACCAAAGGCCAGGGGCAGGTTGTGCCCCGCATGCATGTGTTAGTTAGGGTGTTCCCCTCTCACTGAAAGAAAAAAAAAATGGATGGGTACACATTAACATACGTAATACTTTTTGTTAGGAACGAAATCCTTGAATTACAACGACAACATTTAATTTGTTGAGAATAGACAAATCTTTGGAAAGAAAAATAGACAAATTTGATGACTAATAAATATACTAGCTAGTAATTGGAAATTTAAGTGCAAAATTCATTGATAAACATATATATAGAGTTAATACCCAAAATTGTCCTCGACTATAGTGGTTTTTCTCAATTTTGTCCTAAACGACTTTGGTCTCATAAAGTAGTCCCAGACTTTTGTGTTATCACTCAAAATTGTCCTCCGTTAGTTAAGGTGTCAAATGGGTGTTAAGTACAGGGGCAATTTTGTCAATTCATGTTAAAGTCATTCAATTCATGTCAATTTTGTCAATTCATGTCAATTGAAAGGAGCTTTCTATTTAATTATTTATTCATTTATTTTTGTTTTACACACATTAACTAAAATTAAACTTGTTCCAGATATCTAGAACAATAAGTTGTGTTTCTACACATTGACTGAGAGAAGACTTCAACATGAATTGACAAAATTGCCCCTGTACTTAACACTCATTTGACACCTTAACTAACGGAGGACAATTTTGAGCGATAACACAAAAGTCTGGGACTACTTTATGAGACCAAAGTCGTTTAGGACAAAATTGAGAAAAACCACTATAGTCAAGGACAATTTTGAGTATTAACTCCATATATATATGATAGTATACTCGTTTCTAATTGTGTCTACAATTCTTGATCAAAATGGGGCATCTCCGATCCCATACATAGTCGGCTTCTTTGAAACGTCGTCAATTTGGATTTACCCCTCCATCAGTTTTAAAAATCAATATTTTTGAATTAAATATCCTCAAAAGAATTTCGGATACTAAATGTGAATAGAATATTAATTTTTTTTTTGAAAACTAAATGTGAATATTAATTTTCTTAATTAATAATTATTTGGAGTAAAGGGTACATGTATACTAACTAATACTAACGTATATCGTTTCTCTTCTGCAACTCTTTGGTGCCATCTTCCCTGTAAATTAGAATTGACTAATCAAGAAGAAGAAAAAAAATATCTTCTTTTGCCATGTTGTAAAGTTGGAGTCAGCAGAAATTTGTGTTTATGGATTCTGACTCATCAAATATATGGCGAGATCAATATGCACATATATTTCTAATTAAATAATTCTCATTATCACTATTAATGATAATCTTAATAATGTACGTACTCTAATTCGGTAACGCTGCTGCCATGGTGGAGGAGGCCATAAGAAAATGTTTTGCTATGCCATGAATTGAATCATGTGCTTCATCTATATTTATGCTCACACACGCTCCCTCACGTGTGCATGTCGATTGACTTTGATGGGCTCCAAGCCTTTTGGGTGACTCTGATACCAAATTGAATCATGTGCTCCATCTAACTAAAAGTCTAAGCTGATAGTTGGACTGCATTTATGTTTATATTATATTTATGCTCACACCATGGATAGGATTTGGGTCCACCTTGCAAGATCGACTCGGGTCTAAAATAGTCTCGTTCTGCTTCAAAATGATGCCATCTGAATTTTTTGAGGTTGCTCCTACACTGGTGTTGGTGAGAGTTGACCCCTGGTCTTTCTTCCCAAGCTTCTCACATGTGCCAATTGAGCTGCCCATATGAGTTACTATTAATTAATTCTTCTCTCAAAAGGTTGAATCCCCAACCCTAAGGGCTTCCATGCCTCAGCCTGACAAAGCATCTAAGAGGATTTAAGTCATGGTAATTCAACTGAACACAAATGCTAGAGTATAGACCTTTGCTTACTGCGCACAAGAAGCCCCTCACTTTGATACTATTGATTAATTCTTAATCATACTTTAGGAAGATGATTTGTAATGTACTAAAAAGTAAAGAAACTTGCAATTAAAATTTCTTATGAAGATGAGAGGAACCACACTGCTTTGAATTCTCCCTTGCATTCAACTCACCAACAAGTTTGGCAAAAAGCCAATATCCATAAAAATTGCCGAAACGTTAGTTCAATTCTGGGTATATATTTCTTCACAGACAGATACATGTATGTACACATTACATTACATTAAACCCATCAAAGTCAACCCTTGCCAACCTTAAAGTTCATTAATTTCTACGTATAAAATCTCCTCAGCTCGCTCGAACGTACTCGATCAACCTTAATTCTCTGCTACGTTAAGTTGCTCCTTCATCAATTCCTACCTATTATTCCTTAGCTTCTCTGCAACTCTACGACACGTTGCCGCCACCAGCCACGTATTAGTTTAGCTTAGCTTGCTGAGGAAGAAAAGGCAGTCAGACCGCCCAGGTTAATTCCAACTTTCATTTCTTTCTTCAATTGGTTGTTTCTTTGGTTTCTTTTGTGTTAATGCATAATATATGTTTGCAAGTGTAAGAAAATGATTCTTCCTTTTTGTCTCTGGTTCCCGAGAATACTATTATTATAGGCAAAAAAAAATAAAAATTATTAAGTATGACGACTTATATTATATGCATGGTTATACAATTGTGTGGATAAAAGTCCTTGTCAAGTACTCAAGTTGGTAAGTATAAGTTGAGGGATTTATCATTTATGTAGACTCCCATAAGGGGTCTTTGGTAAATAATTGTTAGCTGATTGAGTCAGTGGATTTGACTAGTTGATACTTGATAGTATTAGTTGATTCTAGAAAGATGTATGTTTTACTTGATAGTATTAGTTGATTCTAGAAAGATGTTTGATAAATTAACTATTAACTGATAATTTATTATATAGAATAGGGAAAATGGTCAAATAAGCCCCTAAACAATACATGAAAAGTCAATTAGACCCCTGAACATTTAAAAAGTGCAATTAAGCCCTTTAACATGTAAAATTTGGACAAAATAGCCCAAAAACAGATAAATGACCTGCTATATTTAAGGTTTAAGGGAAAATACGGCGACCGGCACCGTTGCCGGTTACCAGACTCCGGCGGAAGGCAACTAAACACCAGAGAAAGGCGACCAAATGGTCACCTTCCGCCATGGAAGGCGACAGTGTTGCCTTCCTAGGAGGAGGGAGACAGTGTCGCCTTCCTCTGGTGGAAGGCGACATTGTCGCCATCCTCCTAGGAAGCCAGAGGAAGGCGACCTTGACGGAAGGTGACCATTTGGTCGCCTTCCTCTGGTGGAAGGTGACCTTTGGTCGGCTTCCATGGCAGAAGGCGATCTTTATGTTGCCTTCCGCCGGAGTCTGGCGACGGCGTCGGTCGCCGGATTTTTCCCTGAACCCTAAATGACATGTTATTGCAGGTCATTTATCAATTTTTGGGTTTTTTGCCCCAATTTTACATGTTAAAGGGCCTAATTGCACTTTTTAAATGTTTAGGGGCCTAATTGACTCTTTAGTAATTTTTTAGGGGCTTATTTGACCCATTTCCCTATATAATATAACTTTTTCAAATTTCTGATCAAAAACTGCTTTTGAGTAGCTTTTTGAATTTTAACTTCAGTTGGTGGTTTAACTAAGTCAACAACTAATATTAATGGTCAAAGAAGATAAAATCGGTAAGCTAACTATGCTACCAAACATGACCTAATTAAATATGACAGAAGTTTAAAAGGTACCGAACTAAATCTAATTAAAAAAAAAAAAAAAGTAAAGTGTACAATGCAATATGATTAAATTAAAAAGGATAAGCTAAATTCGAAGATGTTAGCAATGCAGCTTCAGGAGTTTTACATCGAATAAGAGTCAAATTAAATCTACAGAAAAATCGAGATTAGTACTTTCACACCAATAAAAATAGCGGAAGTTATATGCTCTTTTTTTTCTTTGTTCGCTCTCCTTCAATATCCTTTATTTTTATAATAGGTAAAGTTGGGAATATGAGCATAGCTTTGAGTTTTGTGGAAGAGACATAAATATATAATGTTGCAAAGTAACAACCATATATGCATATGCATATGCATGCACTTAATGTGTTCAAACAGCTTTGAGTAGTGTCTAAATGTTAATTTATATTTATTCAATTCAATCCTTATTCCTTCCCTGAAGTAATGCTGTGCCGTGGCACCGTATACTATAGTATATTTTCAGCAACCATTCTTCTTTTTTAATAATAATAATAATAATAATAATAATAATCTATACTATTAATAAAAACAATATCCTCAGTTTTAACTTCCCGCCCAAAACAGACCTATAATATTATGGTTTGCGTAATATTGTAAAATTTGGTAATACAATTCCTATCGCTAATACAATTGTAAATTAAAATAGAATTTCTAATAAAATATATTCTTCCCTACGCTCCTATTCGTAATACAATTCTAGACTAGAATTGCTAATGGTAATAATTTAGTATATATATTTCTCTGCAATGCAATCTATACTATTAATAAAAACAATATCCTAAGTTTTAACTTCCCACCCAAAACAGAACTATAATATTATGGTTTGCGTAATATTGTAAAATATGGTAATACAATTCTTATCGCTAATACAATTGTAAATTAAAATAGAATTCCTAATAAAATATATTCTTTCCTACGTTCCTATTTATAATACAATTCTAGACTAGAATTGCTAATGGTAATAATTCAGTATATATATTTCTCTGCAATGCAATCTATACTATTAATAAAAACAATATAATATTGTAAAAAATATGAAAATTTGGCATAATTCAACCCGCAAGGCCAACAAATTTTCTGAACGACATTCGTGCATGCAGGTGTCGGCGCACGTGTCAAGCCTTTTTAAGTTTATTTTGGGATTTCATTTGCACCCCCCTCCCCTGCGTGCGAGAGAGAGCCTCTATGCTATACAATTCAATAAGCCTTAGAAAAACTCTTATATAAGTAGTGGTGCAAACCACTTTTCAAACCAATGTGGGACAAAAGTTACTTGAAATGTTTTTCTCTATATTTTTCTAACTCAAATGGGTCAACTTTAAGAACCAATTTCTCATTCACCCATTATCAGTTTTGAGCGTACAATATATCAATCTTTTCGTCTAACTACGAAGAACACGAATCCACTTTGACCCGACCCAAATCGAAAGTGGACCCCACATATATTTGTACCACAATATTGGCAGTAAAATGCCATTTTATGCTAATTTTTTTCCAACAGTTATTTGTCCAGAGAATATCAACGTGTTGAAGGAAGAAGATGATATATAGTGAAGGGCAATATCATCTTCACTATATATCATCTTTTTCCTCCAACACAACGCTCTACGGTCAACCAACAATTACTCAACTGATTATCCCATTACTCCCATGTAAATTTTTCTCTAATATAGTTATACTTACTGAATATCAAAATATAAGTGTATCTCAAGATCTTGCAATAACTAACCGACAAGTAATTAAATTAATGAATATGATGCAATAATGTAAATTATCTACCTATTGCATTTATACACTTATTTTAGAACACTGAATTTTTGTGATATTTGTTGTATGCAAGGAAGACTCATACTATAATTGCATTTATACACTTATTCATACTCATATTCGATGTTATAATTTATATAATTGTATATCGATTCAAATATTTCTTAAAATATTATAACAAATTCATTCCGTGCAACGCACGGGTGAAAATACTAGTAATAATAATAATAATTATTATTATTATTATTATTTAAAAAAACTAATAATAATAACAGTACAATTATAATAATAATAATAATTATTATTATTATTGAAAAATTATTTTAATTTTTTCTTTTAAATTTAGGTGATCCTAATTTCAACGGGATAATAATAATAAAAATAATAATAATAATAATAATAATAATAATAATTATTATTATTATTATTATTATTATTTTCAAAGAAGTTCTTTCAATTTCTTCTTTTCTCATTTATTTATTGGTTTTATTTGCGGACTTTTTTTTTTATAATAAAATGAGAGAGTTTTTCCCTTTAATTTATTGAGTACCAAGATTTACATACTCTTCTATTCATTGACGTTAAAGTATCATGGAGACATAGACAAGATCATCATAACAATAACATTAATACTAATTCAATTACAAAAAAAAAAAAAAAAAAAAAAAAANNNAAAAAAAAAAAAAAAAAACCCTTTTCCCCATTTATTTGCTTTTATTGTTGGATTCTTTTTCAAAATTAGATACAATTTTCTCCTTTAATTTATGTTTACGTCATCTTTTTTCGTAAACGTTAAAGTATTATAGGCTTGATCATAGAATCATAAACATCGTAATAATAATTTTTTTTTAAAAAAAAATCCTTTTATTTAATTTACTATTTTCTCATTTATTTGCTCTTAATATCAAAGTTTTTAAAAAATGAGATGAAAATTTCCCATCTAATTTCTTGAATACAAAGATGTACTCTTCTTTCCGTGGGCGTTAAAGTATCATAGGTACTTACTATTTAAAACGAGTATATATTATTATTATTATTATTATTATTATTATTGTTATTATTATTATTATTAAAAAAGAAGTGAATAAAATGTGGTCCGTGATAAATTTGGAATGCCAGAAACGCAGTGTCGACAACCTTATCAGGCAATAAATCCGGCTTTAATTAAATTTGTGCATTCCTTAATTGTTTTTGGTAGTGTAGAGATGTCAAACCCCATGTGACCTTTGCTGCCATCTCTCATTGCTTCTTCTACCATCTCACTTCACTCCTTACAACACACACACATATATATATGTTCATATCCCTATATATATATCTACACATATATGTATTCTCTAATCTCAGCCGCCGCCGTGATATCTCCACCACCAAGCTAACAGAATTCCAAGAACATAAAAGGAACTTGCAAGCTAGCTAGCTTTCTCTGATTGTATGTTTTTGACATGCTTCATTGGTTTATACTTGGCTTGATTATGCATTTTCAGTAGTTTTATTGATTTGAAGTTTTATGCATGCACTTAATGTGTTCGTCCAAATGTTAATTCATATTCATTTTCTTTTTATTCAATTCATTCCTTATTCCTTCAATTCCCTGAAGTAATGGTGTTAAAGTATCATAGGTATTTAGTTCATAGCATCAAATTCTTATTTCTCTTCCCATTTTTTTTTTTTTTTGAAAACTATTTCTCTTCCCCTTTTTTATTAATTAATTTGTGACCTTTAATTTGCTTTAATTAAATTTCTACATTGCTTAATTGCTTTTGCCAGTGTAGAGATGTCAAACCCAATGTGACCTTTAATTTGCTGATGGTTTTACAGGTTAGGGGAAATGGGGTTAGGGAGGAGCATAAATAGGAGTGGAGATTACTTGGAAGGAATGTTGAGTGATTACATGGGAGGAAGGAAGGGTGGTAATAACAATAAGATCAGATCAACAAAGACTGGATCCACAAAGCTTGTTGCAGTGCTCACTTTCCTGCAATTCACTTTTGCTGTTTATGCAACATTTCTTCTGTACTACATGAGTCCTTCTGTGGATTTAAGGATGAAGCCTGATTTCTCTTGGGCTTCAAGAATGGCACAACAATGGAAGCAATATTTGATCATCCCTCCACATGTAGTCAGCAAATACCAAGAATCCAATTCCCTGGTGAAAGGTGAGACATCTCAGCAGATGATGGTGTTTAGCCCTTCTGAGGTTTGTGAGCTCGAAAAGATTGATTTCGAGCAGAAGAAATCGAGTGATGCTGTGATGATCAAGCTGAAGAGGGAGCTTTATCAGCAGGTGTTGGATTTCCAGAAGAGTAGTTTTGGGACTGAGACTCTTTCAGAGCTTATGGCAATGAAGTCTAAGTGGGATTTGCGAAGTCCAAATAAGCCGAAAATCACTGTGATTTTGAACCATTTCAAGAGGAAGACTCTTTGTGCACAATTGGATTCTTTGCTCAACCAGACCCTCCCTTTCCATAATGTTTGGGTGCTGTCATTTGGGAGCCCTAATGAGCAGACCTTGAGACGAATCGTGGAGAGCTACAATGATACGCGAATCAGTTTCATCAGCTCGGGCTATGATTTCAAGTACTATGGCAGGTTCCAAATGGCCCTGCAGACCGAGGCAGATCTTGTGTACATTGTCGACGATGACATGATCCCCGGGAAGAAAATGCTACAGATTCTAGCCCACGTTGCAGGGACCGAGAAGTACCAGAATTCGGTACTGGGAAGCATCGGGAGGATCCTGCCTTTCAGACAAAAGGATTTCAGCTTCCCTAGCTATAGAAAGTTCAGGTCCAAAGAGGCAGGGCTGTATTTGCCTGATCCTGCTTATGACATCTTGGTCGATCGAATTGTCCAGGTCGATTTTCTCTCGAGTTCTTGGTTCCTCTCTGCAGAGCTTGTCAAGACTCTCTTCATTGAAGCACCTTTCACTTTCATGACAGGAGAAGACCTGCACTTAAGGTATGAAATTTATCTCCAATTTAGTGAACTTTATTAGGTTTGATACTTTAATCATTATCTGACTTATCTTAATTGTCTTGTTTTGTCATAAAATTGCAGCTATCAGCTTCAGAAGTACAGGAATGCCGGCTCATTTGTCCTGCCAGTTGATCCAAATGACAAAGAAACATGGGGTGACAGTGAGCACAGGCTAGCATATGTCTCAGAAACAACTGTGATCTTCAAGGACATTGTTCAAGTCAGGGATGATCAGTGGTGGAAGGCGCTTTCCACCGGCTACGTGACACAATGGGCTGCAATGAATCCCCAGAAGATCGACGCCCTCTTCTACGCCCACTCAGTGGACGAGGTAAAAGCGCTCGCCCCACTGCTCGAGAAGTTCAGGAAAACCGTGGGGAGAAAGGCCTACATTGTTGTTTCTGGGGGCAAGTTCTTGGGCTGTGAGGATGCTGTCATGGCTTTGAACTGGCCGAAATCGGTCTGCAGGGAAAGGAGATTTAAGATCATGGATTTGGGAATTGGGGCTCTATCAGGGATTTCAAACTCAGAAGTGCCTGTTCTGCAGGCTGTGTATGCCAGCATGAAAGGGCTAATCAAGATTCATAACCCCAGTGTTGTGATCACAGTAGCTGATGCAGACTCTAACATCAAGAAAGCTTTGAAAATGGCTGTGGAGACCAACACAAACAACTCCACACTTGTTCTTCTGCCAAGATCATCTGTGCCCAAAGTTCTCTGGATGGCCGATCTTCGCCCCACTGCTTTGCCAAGTAAGAATCCTGCTCTTTTTTACTATAGTGTGGTCTGATTCTAATACCAAATTGAAATATATATTATATCTAAATTAAAAGTATAATTTAGGGAAATGAGTTAAATAGGGATATGAACTTTATTAGAAAAGTCAATTAAATACTTAAACTTTTTAAATCTACAATTAAGAAACCTGTCGGTTTAATAACATAGTTAGCTTACAGCTAATTTTGACTTATTTGACTACTATTAGTTGTTTGACTTGGTTAAACAACTATGATTAATTAGCTTTTTCTGTAACAGTTTATTGCTTCAAAACACTAAAATTTAAAAAGTTGCTCAAAACAATGTTTTTATAAGTTTATTAAGAAAGTCATTTTGTATATAATGAGTAATAGTTAATTTACCAAACATCTTTCTACAATCAAATAATGCTATCAACATGTGATTGGCTTTTTCTGTAAAGGTGGCGACAGACAATCCCCTTCTTCACTAAATGAGGCAACCGTCAATCCCCTACTTTGTAAATGAATGACATGACCGGCGATTGCCTCCTTTGGAGAAAAGGCAACTGTTGGTCGCCTTCTTTAATGACAAAGGCATTCGTCGATTGGCAGTTGTCGATTTTTGTCACCAAAACTAGTCATCAGGAAATCATTGGAACTCTAATGACTACTATTAAAAGTCACTAATTGGTATATGACATGTTGATTTGGTTAATTATAACTTTTAAAAGTTCATGATCTAACTGACTTTTCATATAAATTTCATAGAGTGTATTTGAACATTTTATCTATTATCCTCTCAACTCTAAACAATCAATGTGTTGTGTGTATGTTCAGATTGGAACAAGATGAGAGTATCCATCAACATTATCACTCAAAACAGGGCAAATTCATTGGCAAGGTTGTTGAGATCTCTGAGCAGTGCATTCTATGTAGGAGATGAAGTTTCCATCACATTCAACATGGATAGCAAGGTAGACGAAGCAACCATAAAGCTGGTGAACTCATTCAGCTGGCCTCACGGTCCGAAAACTCTACGAAGGCGAATCATCCAAGGTGGGCTAATTCGAGCAGTGAGTGAAAGTTGGTACCCTTCCTCAGACGACGACTTCGGGCTCCTACTTGAAGATGACATCGAAGTCTCTCCTTACTATTACCTTTGGATTAAGTACGCTCTCTTGGCATACCATTATGATCCCCAAGTCTCACTCCCTGAGCTCTCAACAATCTCTCTTTACACGCCGCGCTTGGTTGAGGTGGTGAAGGAGCGACCCAAGTGGAATGCCACTGAGTTCTTCAAACGGATCCACCCAAACACGCCCTACCTCCACCAACTCCCATGCAGTTGGGGAGCAGTGTTCTTCCCGAAACAATGGAGGGAGTTTTATGTTTACATGAACATGCGATTCACCGAGGATGCTAAGCAGAATCCTGTCCAAATTCCTAAGTCCAGAACCAACGGCTGGCAAGCTTCGTGGAAGAAATTCTTGATCGACATGATGTATCTAAGAGGCTACGTGAGCCTCTACCCAAACTTCCCGAACCAGGCGAGCTTCTCCACCAATCACATGGAGCCCGGGGCTCATATTGCAGCGAAGGACAATGTTCTTAAGCACAACAAGGATGATTTTGAGGTGCCATTATTGAAACAGGACTTCAAGGATCTTCTCCCCAATGGGAAAATGCCGCCAGCGTCGAAACTACCGTCGCTCAACCTCTTCAACCAGGCAGTTTCGCTCAAGGGGTTGAAGTCTGCCGGCGCGAAGCTGAAACAGGACGTCCTTAAATGCGACGCTGTAGAGGTTGTCGCTGTTCATCACGACACCGGCTTGCCTTCGCACTGTGCGAGATTCTGAAAATCGTGGTTGTTGGATCTACCTAGAGTTTAATATCATTCTTTTAAGATTTTGGTTCTTTATGTTATATGTTATATTACACCAGGGGTGATTGGAGAAACTGATCCATCACCCCCACCCTTAATGTAATGCAACAAGCCACAACATTCAATATACATAGATTATTTATTTACATCAGCATAACATATAATGAAAGCTTCGATTTACGGGAAAGTTTGCACCCTTCACCTCATAGTGCACTTTGGGTGAAGTCGTAAAGATGTAATAGCTAAATTATTCATAGTGCATTTTGGGTGAAGCTTAGCAAGGAAATGACCACAAAGAGGTAAACCAGCTCAATTTGTCCATAACTAGCTAAGATCCAGAAGACCAATAGGCGGCTCGCATAGCGAGTCAAACATAAAACCTTGTGATTATCAAGCTAACAACTGACCAACACAGTTGGGGTTACATTGCTCCTAACATATATATAATGAAGCTTTAAAATTTTATTTCCCAAAAACCAAAGAACTAAAAAAAATAAAAATTCAAGTAATGTTATACCTACACTGTGCTTAAAATCGACTCATTCACTATCTTTTAGGGGTGCTAGAAGCGTTGTAGCTTCAATCTCTCATGATAAAATAGATTAATGATACTATAGTTCGAACACTCAAACAATATAGTACCTTCGGCAAACTAGAACAACCAGCTAGAACACAAGCTATTTCAGAATGAATAGGCAGAATTTGGGGATGAAGACAACGTAGGAGTAGAAAAAAATGATTTCCGTAGCTTCAAAAATCTATCCAACCACAAGGTATATATAGGGGATGAATTAAATCTTAGCATTAATAAGCACATAACTCAAATTTAATAATATCAACTGTTACGAAATTAATATACAATTAATTCGTATGACCATTAATAACTTGTTTCAAAATACCTGAGTGGTCGAGAAGTCCGTACGTCAGAAAAGTAAATAACCTTTCGGAAATCACCAAAAAGTAAATTGCCCTTTACACTCGTACCCGCAAGTGGTAGTGCACACGAGCCAAATTTGGGAATTTATTTGCACGAGTTAATTCCAGTAAAGGTCCTCTGAGTATAGTAATTTTCCAAAATTGGTCCTCATCTTTTAATTTGGACAAATTTGACACTTGACTATCAAAATCGTTCCAATGTTAGTCCTTCCGTCACATGACCGTTATTTGGACGTCAAAGTAAGGGGTAAAACCGTCATTTCATCAGCTATTTGTCTTATTCCTCTTCATTCCACCCTACTTTCAGCAATTACAGTGGTCATGTGAAGGAGCAAAATACTCGTCGTCGCCGCCCGGAATGGCTACCAGAGGAGCGTCGTCAAAGCTCAAGAAAGCCGCAAAAAAAATATCCTCGTTCAAACATGTGGCTCCTTCTCCTGAAGACACCGCACTCCTCCGCCGCCGCTACAGTAAGCCCTCTTTCCCTCTCCGGCGGAAATTTTTTCGCCCACGGTGATTCTGTTGTCAATGATACACTGACGTTTGCAGTATTTGTAGATACACAATTGTAAAATTAAGTTGAAGTTTGAATATTTGGTGGGTATGGTGGTGTGGGTCTCCGTTTGGAATTACTAATTTTGTTTTTTTTATGAATTCAGGCATTTCCATTGCAGAACCCACAAGTAATTATTGCCACAAGAGATGGGTCTCTTCCTGCATTCCCATCTTCCCCTAATTTTTTTCAAAGAAATATTTAAAAAATTAAGCTTAGGTTTGACACCTGAGCTTTTGTTTTGTTTAATTCAGGGGAACTGCCCTACATTTTTGCAATTTCCTTTGGTGTTTACTTTGCTCGATTGTCAAATTGCTTATGTCCAGAAATTGTAAATAATAACATTATTTGAATTAATTTGATATTGAGATGTGTTTTATATTCCCACTAAAATGCTTCTGGGTTTCTTCCACTCCTAAGCTACTGCAATCTAATCCTTGATCTCACTGGAAAAATGTTCTTGAATTCATCAACTTTTAGTATTCTACATACGCATTATTCTTTGCTCCGACGATTTTCTATACCGCACAGTGTTCTCAAGCTTTTGAGAAAATTAGCTGAAAATGATGTGGTGTATAGTACTTCCATCACATGACCACTGTAACTGTTGAAAGCTATGGTGGAATGAAGGAAGAAGACAATTAGCTGATGAAATGACGATTTTACCCCTTATTTTGACGTCCAAATAACGGTCATGTGACGGAAGGACCAACATTGGAACGATTTTGATAGTCAAGTGTCAAATTTGTCCAAATTAAAAGACGAGGACCAATTTTGGAAAATTACTATACTCAGAGGACCTTTCCTGGAATTAACTCTTATTTGCACCACTGCGCGCAAGAGAGAGCCTCTAAGCTATCAAACTCAAACTCCCTCTAAAAGGGCATTGTATATATAGTAGTGCAAAGCCACTTCCCTTTCAAATGTGTGACAAAGGCTACTTACAAGTCCTTCCACTTTCATTTTGCAACTCAAATGGGTCTACTTTGAGAATTAATTCATCATTCACTTATTATCTATTTTGAGCGTATAATATATTGATTTTTTCATCTTATTACAAAAAACACGAATCTACTTTGATCTGAGTCTAATTAGAAGTGGACCCCACATATATTTGTACCACAAAATGACCACTTCAAATTACCATTTTAGCTAAAAATTCCAAAACAATGTTTACTTGAAATAAATATTAACAATGGAGAATTAAGGATGAAGGTAATTGAAGGGTGTAATACTTACCTCAAGTCGGTAGAAGGAAGTTATGGAGTCATAGAGTCTTCAAAGTAGCGATTAAGTGAGTAGTGATGAAGTGCCGAGAGATGTAGTGAGGATGCGACAGATGATGAGTGATAAGATAGAATGATACATGTTTTTAATTAGGGAACGAGGTTTTCAATTGAAGGGGTAATCAAATCCATAGTTGTGTTTTAAAAAGTTATCAACCAAACAATAACTATGATTTTGATTCTCATTCCTAGTGTATAAACCTATGAACCAAACACACCATTAATTTACCGAACAACTTTCTATAATCAATTAATACTATTGACTTGTCAAAACAACTAATACAAACAACTATCAACTACCAACTAAATCAATCAGTTATCAACTAATAATTGCTAGACACCCCCTAAGAGTTCTTCTCCCAAAAAGTTGAATCCACAACCCTAAGGGTCTCCCACGCCCCGGCCTAACAGAACATGTGGGATGACGTAAATCATGGTAACTTAGTGGCTCAGCCGATATGGGCCAAATGTCTGTGCACGCAACATATTTGCCCACTTTGAGCATAATTCCCACACTGCCGCTGTCAAGTTTCGAACATTGGTCTCTTCTCCCAAATGCTACCTATTGAACCACTAAGTTATGCCCGTGCAGGCATCCCCTAAGAGTTCTATTACTACATTTGGAGGGTAATGTCATGAGATATAATAACGAAAAGAGTTAATTCCATTTTTTTATCCTAGATTTATATGTGTCAGTTCACTTTTAATCTCTTCTTTTTAAAGAACATCCCCTTTGATCCTAGTATTATTGTGGCATGGCCATTTTTAGTTCTTCATCAACAAAATCGTTTAAATTTTGTAAAATACAAAGACATTTAGGTCTTCAATTATGAATTTTTATTTGAAAAATTAAAAATAAGTCAACCCACTTTGTATTTAGGTCAATCCAATTTGTATTAAAAAATGTTCGAAAAGTCTTTATATTTAACGATATTTCAACAATTTTGTTGACAGATAACAAAATATGATCATGCCACAATAATACTATAACCAAATGGGAATGCTCTAAAAAAAAGGATTAAAAACGGACTAAAAATGAACTTTCACCTATAAATCTAAAACAAAAATAGCATTATTATACAAAAATGCAAAATTTATGGATTTGAGAGAGACCAAGTGAACTAGATTGAGGATGTGATGGAATCGTATTTAATGAGGGTATCAATACTCCTCGATTGGGGCCCAAGAAAAGGGGATCATTTGCACACTATTTAGACTAATTATGGCAACTTGATTTGTCGTCGCCCAAGTTGAAAATTGAAATCAAGAATCCAAGAATTCAACCTCTCCATTTATAGACTTATAGTGTTTATTAAGAAATAGAAAGCATTAATGGGTATACCTATTAGACTACAACTCTACTTTTGAAAAATCTTAGCCTTAGAAAAATGTCTCCAAAACAACGTGCAATGCCTCGGGGAGCCCCTCTTGGCTTTAGGCATTTCTCCATTCATTTAGTCCTTCCCCCTCCATATAAATATATGGACAAAATTATATGCAAAAAGACTTTTCGCTTTTACATTTTCTATTTGTAGTTATGAAAAATTATAAAATTGTTACTATGTAAATATGAATGGTTTAACTACTCGATTTGAACGGTCCATGTAACATGAATAATGATAGCATTTCAACCCCGAAGTAAAAAAAAAAAAAAAAAAACAAAAAAAAAAAAAAAAAAAAAAAAAAAAAAAAAAAAAAAAAAAAAAAAAAACAAAAAAAAAAAAACAAAAAAAAAAAAAAAAAAAAAAAAAAAAAAAAAAAAAAAAAAAAAAAAAAAAAAAAAAAAAAAAAACAAAACAAAACAAAAATACAAAAAATACAAACAAAACAAAACAAAACAAAATGCAAATTAGTTACAATTATAACTTGTATATACTATACTATATATACTTATTTTCTTATATATTTAATTTACAAATTCTTTATGACTTTACTCTCCTAAAAAGAAGAAGAAGAAGAAAAAAAAAATGAAAAAGAACTCTCCAAGTTGTTGAAGCCATTATATGTAGAATAATGTTATTTTCCTCTTATGATGAGTTAGTTTACCGTTTTGACGTGGTAATAAAATTCATTTTACTCATTGGCTACCATGAATTAGCCAGTCTCATCAGGCATTGAAATACGAATCTATTTATTAATATATAAAGAAATAAAAAGAACCATTCAAATAAATTTGACATGTAAGGATCGGAGGTGAAAATTATGATGTGAAGTACACATTGAGATGAAGAGAGCTTTGTCTCTGGTGGAATCATCTCTGCCGGAGACAAACTAGGGGGAAGGGGGTGTGGGAACACACATATATATAAATATATAATTGACTAAAATTTTTATAAAAAAAAATTATAAATTTTAACAAGTTTACTTAGAGTACTAGTACTTTTTTTTTATTGCATGGATTTGGATTGTTCAAAGAATCAATTTTTTTTATAATATCAAATGGGTTAATTATATTATCCCGTGTAGTTCGATGCTTAATTTGACCATTATTATTTTTTATTTTTTAATCTTATTAAGCATTTATATTATCACATAATGTATGACATTTAACTAATATAAATGTTAAATGTCTTAAAAGTTACTCAACCATAATCATAATTTCATACTCGATCAATAAATAATAAATGTAAATTATTATATACGTCAAAAATACTTCCCAAAAGTGTTCTCATTCATTTGAATGCAAGTTCATAAACGTTCATACACAAGTGAAACTACACACACACATACACACACACACAAAAATAAAATAAAAATTAAAACAAAAAATTAATCAATGTGTAGCAAACTTATTCCCCATGTCAGTTAAGTAGTGCTTTAGACTTCTTCGCTAATAAGTCCACCAAAATCTACGAGAAACTCTAATTTAATGAAATCTTGCTTCCTATTTCTTTTTTTCTCTCAAATTATATTGCATTCGTATTTCGTGGCCTAGTGACCAAAAAAACAAATTAGTAACTTTCATTATACTAAACATTTTATAGAAGTACAATGTAGGTGGCATTTATGGCTGCTAAGTTACGGAATTAAAGTGTTAATTTGAAGAAAAAAATATAAAAATAAAATTCATTATTAATCTGGTTAATTAGGGTCTTTGAGAAGTAATGGTAAATTTTGAAAAAAAAAATCATTAATTAAGGCCCTGTTTGGTAAATGACTGTTGGCTGATTGGGTTGGCTGTTTGGGTTATAAGGTATGATTTGTTAATAACATTAGCTGATTGTAAAAAGTTGGCTGATTGGGTTGGCTGTTAGCTGATAGCTGTTTGGTATAAATTTTTTCTCAAAAAGCTAATTGAAAATGCTACTTTGAGTAGCCTTTTGAATTTTAGTATTTTAGAGTTACAAAAAGTTTATTAACCAAACAACTAATAGTAATCAAATAAGCCAAAATTGGCTGATTATTTACCAAACAGGGCCTAAGAGAATAATAATTTATGAACTAAAAGTGATAATATACTCTTATAACTAGACCCAATTAGTTATCATTCTATATTCAAAAATTAAAATTACAATTTGCTCAAAAAAAAAAAAAAAAGATAAAGATAATGCAATGCAAGTGCAATCATTATTGCATGGACCATGGTCCACACAGCTATGTGGACCAAAAATAAAAAGTACATTATTTTTGTACTGAAGGTACATTATTTTTGTACTGTAGGTACATTATTTTAGGGTACATTATTTTTATACTGAAGGTACATTATTTAAAGGTACTATTAAATAATGTACCTACAGTACAAAAATAATGTACCTTCAGTATAAAAATAATGTACTTTTTATTTTCGGTCCACACAGCTGTGTGGACCATGGTCCATGCAATAATTAGTAGAGTCAAAGTCGGGTTGCATGTGAACAATAGTCCGCCACCCGATTTGAATCCGAATTGGGTGGGTTAGATCACGGGCGTAGATGGTTGACTTTCTAAAGCTTTAAAAAATTTGACCAAGTGGATTAAAAGTTGATTTGGAATAAATTAATATGGGATGATTTAGGTTCATTATTAGTTTCTGCTAATTACTAATAATCAACGTTTAATCCCATAATTGCTCAATGATGTTTCATTCTGTATTTACCGTTATTATACCTCACGTGAATGAGATCCAACGCTCTGCATGGAACATTAATTACAAGCGTGTCGTCATGTTATTGGTCTACGTCAACAAAACCCAAATTATCATTGCAATTCGCCATAATGTTCAACATGCACATAATATAATGTTCATATATTTCTAATTAAACAATTCTCATTATCACTATAAAAGATAATGTTAATAATGTACTCTAATTCGGTAATGCTGCTGCCATGGTGGAGGAGGCCATAATAAAATGCCTAGCACTTAAATATAACCCCTAAAAAGAGCTCTCGGTATGTCAATCGTTACACTTTGGATTATGTTAAAAAATTAATTAGCTAAAACTGACATATAAAATGGTCATTTAATTTTGAAGAAAGCTTTGAGTGGATCCACCACCGATTTGGGTTGGGTCAAATTGACAAAGTGAATTTTGATTCTCGATCGATCTTAAGTGATATATTTAAGTCGATATATTATACAGAAATTGATTATCAAAGACATGCATATATTTTACTATTTTAGTTGAGAAAAATAGATCAAATTGAGAAGACTTGTAAGAAGCTAGCTAGTTTATGTTGCACATTGAAAAATGAGTGTGGGTTTGCATGCACAAGGTCACATGCACCCACCTAATGACCCTAGTGTTGATCCGCTAGTGGTTAACAAATTAAAATAACAGCCAAATCAACTTGACCGAAGTTGTCCCACTATACCATTATTATTTCTTCTTCTAAAAGGTTGAAGTCTGATTGTCCTAACCCTAAGGGTTTCTCAGGCTCCTGTCCAACAGAGCATATGAAATGAGGTACGTAAATCATGGCCGCTTAATGACTTAGTAGACACGGTCAATTAATACTAGTGCGTACAAGTAATCTGCCCACTTTAAACAAAATTCTGACACCGTGGTTATTGCCACTATACATACTATTAATTCTTATAATCATATTTTAGGAAGATGATTTGTAATATACTAAAAACAACTAAAGAGTAAAGAAACTTGCAACTAAAATTTGTTATGAAGATGAGAAAGAGCAACACTGCTTTGAATTCTCCCTTGCATTCAACTCGATCGCCAAAAAGTTTGGCGAAAAGCCAATATTATATTCATAAAAGTTAAAATTGCCGAAACTAACGTTAATTCAATTCTGGGCTGGCTGGGTATATATTTCTTCACAGAAAGATAGATGCATGTATGAACACATTACATTACATTAAACCCAGGCCATCAAAGTCAACCGTAGCTAGCTTGCTTAATTATATATATTAATTGTTTGGAGTGGCAGAAACGCAGTGGCGACCACCTTTTCAGGCAACAAATCTGGCTTTAATTTAATTAAATTTCTACATTGCTTATTAAGTGTAGAGATGTCAAACCCCATGTGACCTTTGCTGATGCCCTCTCTCTCTCATGGCTTGGCTTCTTCTACCACCTCACTTCACTCCTTCCAACACATATATATATATATATTAAATGCATGGGGAGAAACTAGCTAGGTTTGGGAACTTTCTTTCTCTTTTCTCAAGACCCACTTACTCCACTTCAACTCTCAAGTTTATTGATTCCATTCTGCAGCTAGCAGGCAGAAAAAGAGGAGAAAAACCATTTTTCTTCTTATTTCTTTCGTTCGGCAGAGAAGCAAAGAAAACCATCTTCTTTCTGCTTCATTCTCCATTTTTGGCTAGAGCTCATTTTTGCATTGCTCGATCAGGCCCATAAGTTCTTAGGTGCATGCTATCTTCATCAAATATTTTGAAGGTCAGTTTTATTTATTTCTATCATCTTTAATTTTGAGTATTCTGATACTATTTGTATTTGTTATTTTGTTTGTTAGTGTACATTATTTGTATTAAAATTAGTCATCTAAATTTTAGTAGATTTGTAATATAATGATGTATTTTGGTATATATTATATAAATATTAATGTATTTAATTAATTGTTTACTCTTAAATCGTGATGGACTCTCCTCATCATATAATCCTGGTTCCGTCACTGATTTCAAAGTAACAAGAGTAGTGTCCAAATGGCAAATGTTAATTCATATTCTCTTTTTATTCAATTCATTCATTATTCCTTCAATTCCCTGAAGTAATGGTGTGCCCCGGCACCGTATAGTATATTTTCAGCAACCATTCTTCTTTTTTAATAATAATAATAATAATAATAATAATAATAACAATAATAATTATTATTATTATTATTATTGAAAATTTATTTTAATTCTTTTCGACGGATTAATTTAAAATCCAGAAGATCCATCCGTAGAATTATTACAGAGGTTAATTCTTTTTCCATTTGTTTGCTTTTATTACCGAATTCCTTTTTAAGATGAGCTAGGTAGATGGAGTTTTCCCTTTTAGCTTTTTTCTCTATTTTTTTCCTTTTATTTATTGCTTTTATTACGGGCTCTATTTGAAAATAAAATAGAGTTGTTCCGGATTACCAAGGTTATATTCCACAAACTTAGCTAAAAAGGGATGTAAAAGTCAAAAATTAACTAAATGGTGAAAAGCTAGCTATAAACTAAAAGCTTAAAAGTGTTTGGTAAAATTAGTAAGAGGTGTCTTCATAAATTTTAAATAGTTTTAAATTTAAATATGTTTGTTTACATATCTGTGTATGCTCTATAATCTAAATTTAAATAGGTTAATTTCATGGATGTTAATTAAAGTATCATAAGCTCGATCATCTAATCTAAAATAAAAACATAATAAGTCTCAATTCAGGTTTTATATATATGAATTTTAACATTGAGTATTAATATTGGACACATGTTTTTAAGCATTGTGCATATAAAATACTAGTAGCATAATAAGGGGCAACCATTGGACAATTGGCTTAGTAAGTAGTAACAACCAATGCAAGCGGCTTATTAGCCTTCATGGTTTGAGTCAATCAACAATGAATACTATATGGTAGTTTATTTCTCCTTACGATCCTTTGTTTACACATTATGGAGTAGTGGTTGTAGGTTTCTCTAATCACTCAAAAATAATAACAATATTTTTTTTCAAAGAAGTTCTTTCAATTTCTTCTTTTCTCATTTAATTATTGGTTTTATTTGTAGACTTTTTTTTTAATAAAATGAAATAGAGTTTTTCACTTTAATTTACCAAGATTTACATACTCTTCTTTTCGTTGACGTTAAAGTATCATAGAGACAGACAAGATCGTCATAACAATAACAATACTAATTCAAAATAAAAAATCCTTCTCCTATTTATTTGCGGCAAAACTTGTCTAAGACCGTCTCACCATAAGACGAGTCGGACCGGGTCGGATCGGGTGCATATACAAGACACTTATATGCACAAATGTCATACTTATATGCACAAATGTAATACTAATTGGAAATAAAAATTTTGTTACTTATAAGGGTAAATGTAATACTTTTAAGTGAAAATGTAATAATACTTTTACATTTTGATTTAAAAGTATTACAATTTTTTCCTTAAAAGTATTATATTTGACACTATAAGTAAGGGGCATTTATATAACATTACTTAGGAAAAATGTATTACTTTTTCTCTTATAAGTATGTAACAAAAATTGTATTCTTGATTACCGTTATATTTGAGCATATAAATATGACATTTGCACATATAAGTATGACACAAGTGTGATCCTTTATTTGCTTTATTGTTGGATTCTTTTTCAAAATTAGATACAATTTCTCCTTTAATTTATTTAGTACCAAGGTTTACGTCATATTTTTTTCGTAAACGTTAAAGTATTATAAACTTATCATAGAATCGCATCATATATTATTTTTATCTGTTCATGTATACTTTCTCAATCTGTTAAAGCACAAAAAGTCAATACCGCCTCCACTTAGGCTCGATCATAGGTACTTAGTTCATAGCATCAAAATCTTGTTTCTCTTCACCTTCTTTATTAATTAATTTGTTTATTATTTTATATTTAATTAACTATTATTATTATTATTATTATTATTATTATTATTATTATTATAGAAGTGGAAAAAAAAAAAAAAAAAAAAAAAAAAAAAAAAAGTGCTCCGTGATAGATTTGGAGTGCCAAAAATGCAGTGGCGAACACCATTTTAGGCAACAAATCCGACTTTAATTAACTTTCGGCATTGCTTAATTGTTTTTGCGAGTATAGAAATGTCAAACCTCATGTGACCTTTGCTGCCATCTCTCATGGCTTCTTCTACCACCTCACTTCAGGCATGAATATTCATGTTTTTTTTTTTTGTTTTGTTGATGGTTTTGCAGGTTAGGGGAAATGGGGTTAGGGAGGAGCATAAATAGGAGTGGAGATTACTTAGAAGGAATGTTGAGTGATTACATGGGAGGGAGGAAGGGTTGTAATAACAATAAGATAATAAGATCAACAAAGACTGGATCCACAAAGCTTGTTGCAGTGCTCACTTTCCTGCAATTCACTTTTGCTGTTTATGCAACATTTCTTCTGTACTACATGAGCCCTTCTGTGGATTTAAGGATGAAGCCTGATTTTTCTTGGGCTACAAGAATGGCACAACAATGGAAGCAGTATTTGATCATTCCCCCACATATAGTGAGCAAATACCAAGAATCCAATTCCCAGCAGATGATGGTGTTTAGCCCTTCTGAGGTTTGTGAGCTCGAAAAGATTGATTTCGAGCAGAAGAAGT
Organism: Ipomoea trifida; assembly: GCA_003576665.1. NCBI lineage: Eukaryota > Viridiplantae > Streptophyta > Magnoliopsida > Solanales > Convolvulaceae > Ipomoea > Ipomoea trifida. The sequence goes on from CP025657.1 coordinate 14,986,058, forward strand.
CGAATGATGCTGTGATGATCAAGCTGAAGAGGGAGCTTTATCAGCAGGTGTTGGATTTCCAGAAGAGTAGTTTTGGGACTGAGACTCTGTCTGAGCTGATGGCAATGAAGTCTAAGTGGGTTTTGAGAAGTCCAAATAGGCCGAAAATCACTGTGATTTTGAACCATTTCAAGAGGAAAACTCTTTGTGCACAGCTGGATTCTCTGCTTAGCCAAACCCTTCCTTTCCACCATGTTTGGGTGTTGTCATTTGGGAGCCCTAATGAGCAGACCCTGAGACGAATCGTGGAGAGCTACAACGACACGCGAATCAGTTTCATTAGCTCGGGCTATGATTTCAAGTACTATGGCAGGTTCCAAATGGCCTTGCAGACCGAGGCAGATCTTGTGTACATTGTGGACGATGACATGATCCCCGGGAAGAAAATGCTGCAGATTCTAGCGCACGTTGCAGGGACCGAGAAGTACCAAAATTCAGTACTAGGAAGCATTGGGAGGATCTTGCCTTTCAGACAGAAGGATTTCAGCTTCCCTAGCTACAGAAAGTTCAGGTCTAAGGAGGCAGGGTTGTATTTACCTGATCCGGCTTATGACATCCTTGTCGATCGAATTGTCCAAGTTGATTTTCTCTCGAGTTCTTGGTTCCTCTCTGCAGAGCTTGTCAAGACTCTCTTCATTGAAACCCCTTTCACTTTCATGACAGGAGAAGACCTGCACTTAAGGTATGACATTTATCTCCAATTTAGTGAACTTTAAGGTTTAATTTGATACTTTGATCATGATCTGTCTTAACTTAATTTTTATGTTTTGGTATAAAATTGTAGCTATCAGCTTCAGAAGTACAGGAATGCTGGCTCATTTGTCCTGCCAGTTGATCCAAATGACAAAGAAACATGGGGTGACAGTGAGCACAGGCTAGCATATGTCTCAGAAACAACTGTGATCTTCAAGGACATTGTTCAGGTCAGAGATGATCAGTGGTGGAAGGCGCTTTCAACCGGCTATGTAACACAATGGGCTGCAATGAATCCCCAGAGGATTGACGCCCTCTTCTACGCCCACTCGGTGGACGAGGTAAAAGCGCTCGCCCCACTGCTCGAGAAGTTCAGGACAACTGTTGGGAGAAAGGCCTACATTGTTGTTTCTGGGGGCAAGTTCTTAGGCTGTGAGGATGCTGCTATGGCTCTGAAATGGCCGAAAACTGTCTGCAGGGATAGGAGATTTAAGATCATGGATTTGGGGATTGGGGCTTTGTCTGGGATTTCAAATTCAGAAGTGCCTGTTCTGCAGGCTGTGTATGCCAGCATGAAAGGGCTTATCAAGATTCATAACCCCAGTGTAGTGATCACAGTAGCTGATGTAGACTCTAACATCAAGAAGGCTCTGAAAATGGCTGTGGAGACTAACACAAATAACTCTACTCTTGTTCTTCTGCCAAGATCATCTGTGACCAAAGTTCTTTGGATGGCTGATCTTCGCCCCACTGCATTGCCAAGTAAGAATCCTCCTCTTTCTTTCGTATAGTATGGTTTGACTCTAATACCAAATTGAAATATATATTATGTCTGAACTAAAAGTATAAATATATAGATAAATTGAACTATAGCTTTATACTTTATAAGGAAATGGGTTAAATAGGCGCATTAACTTTATAGAAAAGTCAATTAAACATTTGAACTTGTTTTTGAAAGAAAAACATCTGAACTTTTAAAAGTTGCAATTAAAGAACATGTCATTTTAGTGCATTCAAGTCCAAAAATTGGTTAGTGAGATGGAATAGCATGTCACTAATATTTCGACTAGCTCTTGGAGCAAAAACTAATGATCGGCAACCGATGATTGCCTTATTCTCTAAAGGTGGTGATCGGCAATCGATTTCTTCCCCAAATGGGGTGATCATCGGTTGCCTTTTTTACAATAAAAAGGCAACAAGCAAGTCACCTTCTTCATTAAAGAATGGCGTGACCGGTGATCACCTCCTTTGGTGAGAAGGCAACAAACAGTCGCCTTCTTTAATGACAAAGGCGTTCGTGATGACATCAAAGTTAGTTAGAAAATCATTGGAACTCTAATGACTGCTATTACGAGTCACTAACTGGTGTATGACATGTTGATTTACTTAATTATAACATTTAAAAGTTCAAGATCTATTTGATCTTTCATATAAATTTATAGGGTGTATTTGACCATTTTCCCTACTTTATATATTATCCTCACAAACTCTAAACAATCAATGTGTTGTGTGTATTTTCAGATTGGAACAAGATGAGAGTATCCATCAACATTATCACTCAAAATAGGGCAAATTCATTGGCAAGGCTGCTGAGGTCCCTAAGTAATGCATTCTATGTAGGAGATGAAGTTTCCATTACATTCAACATGGACAGCAAGGTGGATGAGGCAACGATAAAGCTAGTGAACTCATTCAGCTGGCCTCACGGGTCGAAAACTCTACGAAGGCGAATCATCCAGGGCGGGCTAATTCGGGCAGTGAGTGAAAGTTGGTACCCTTCATCAGACGACGACTTCGGGCTCCTACTTGAAGATGACATCGAAGTCTCTCCTTACTATTACCTTTGGATTAAGTACGCTCTCTTAGCATACCATTATGACCCCCAGGTCTCACTCCCTGAGCTCTCAACAATCTCCCTTTACACTCCGCGTTTGGTTGAGGTGGTGAAGGAGCGGCCTAAGTGGAATGCCACTGAGTTCTTCAAACGAATCCACCCAAACACGCCCTACCTCCACCAGCTCCCATGTAGTTGGGGAGCAGTGTTCTTCCCGAAACAATGGAGGGAGTTTTATGTTTATATGAATATGCGATTCACCGAGGATGCTAAGCAGAATCCTGTCCAGATTCCTAAGTCCAGAACCAATGGCTGGCAAGCTTCATGGAAGAAATTCTTGATCGACATGATGTATCTAAGAGGCTATGTGAGCCTCTACCCAAATTTCCCGAACCAGGCGAGCTTCTCCACCAATCACATGGAACCCGGGGCGCATATTGCAGCGAAGGACAACGTTGTTAAGCACAACAAGGATGATTTTGAGGTGCCATTGTTGAAACAGGACTTTAAGGATCTTCTCCCTAATGGGAAAATGCCGTCGGCGTCGAAACTTCCATCACTTAACCTCTTCAACCAGGCGGTTTCGCTCAAGGGTTTGAAGTCTGCCGGCGCGAAGCTGAAACAAGATGTCCTTGAATGCGACACTGCAGAGGTTGTCGCCGTTCATCACGACACCGGCCTACCTTCGCACTGTGCAAGATTTTGAAAAATTGTGGTTATTCGATCTGCCCAAAGTTTTATATCATTCTTTTAAGATTTTTGTTCTTTACGTTATATTACGTCGGGAGTGATTGGAGAAAGTGATCCATCATCCCCACCCTTTTATGTAATTCGACAAGTCAAAATATTCAATATACATACATAGATTATTTACATCAGCATAACATAGAATGAAAGCTTTACTTTATGGAAAAGTTTGCACCCGTCACCTCATAGTGGGCTTTGGGTGAAGCCCAAAAGCCGTAAAGACGTAAATCAAGTTAAACTATTTGTGGTGCGTTTAAGGTGAAGTGTAGCAAGAAAATGACCATAAAGATGTAAACTAGTTCAATTTTTCCATAGCTAGCTAAGATCGAGAAGTCCAATAGACAGTTCTCATAGCAAGTCGAATTTAGAACCTTGTGATTATCAAGCTGATGACTAACCAACTCAGTTGGGGTTAATGGTGCCCCTAACATATATAGAATGAAGCTTTAATGTTGTATTGTCTGTCATTTTAATAGTACATTCTAACGGTTAAGATCCAACTAAAACTCAACTAGCAGATCAATCACCTATGTACATATCCATGAATCAACATCACGAGGTGGTGATCCAAAATCATAATTACTTTCTGTAGCGAGAAAACAATTATGATATGATATGCATGGAAATGTGGAAAGTTCTCCCCTGCATAATCTTTTTTTTTTTTTGAAAGGAAACAACATAAATGCATTAATAATTAACCAAATACGAAATACAAGTCGGTAGAATAGACAACCACGACCCTAGGACAGACAAAGAACCAGTTGCCTGTGCCAAAACATGAGCTACATGATTCGCTAACCTCCTGACATGGTGAACAGACACGTTCCCAATGTCACTAGCAATACTACGACATTGCTTTACTATCAAACCCACATACGAAAGGTCCAAAATATTCGAATTAAAACTAGAGCAAAAATTAAGACTATCAGACTCAACAATGAAGTTATTAACACCATTAGACTTCGACCATGTAAGCGTTTCCTTAACCACCATATATAGCTTCAGCCAAATATGGATCACGACGGCATCCAACACGAGCGCTACAAGCCGAAATAAACTTTTCAGCATGATTCTTAACAACCGCACTATAACCAACCCCATCCACAAAAATTGCAGCATCAATATTGCATTTTAATCTGTTTACCGCCGGAGGAACCCAGCTAGCTAAAAATTGAGAAACCTCAACATTAGAGATATCCCTGGAATACGTCGTAAACCACAAATCATACAAGCACTCAGCTTGCCGTCTTATACCAGCAACAGCTCATGATACTCCCTTCCAAAAAACGTCATTCCTTGTAGTATTTAACAATTATGTCGAACTCTAATTAGGATAGGGTTCAAACCTAAGACCTTTCTTATAAAAATTAATAGGTAAGTTAAAAGTTAACGAAATATTCCGTTATTAAAGTTTATACTAACGGAATGTGGGGTTATTTAAGGGTAGAAAATAATATAATAGTGGGTAAAGAAGGAAAGTCATAAAAAATTACTAATATCAAAATAATATGAACCATTCGTTTAAGTAAAAATTACTACCAATATTTTTTTTCTTCCCGTTAGAGCACTAGCTAACTTTATTAGCTCTTATTAAGATTGTATATGTAGATGTAGAGATAGAGATAGAGATAGATATAACCATATTGGGCTTTAAAATTAAGGAAACAAAACAAACCCGGCCAGAAGTAAAGTTAATCTATTGAAAAATAAATAAGATAAATTGGACAAGATCCAAGTAATATACACAAATTATACTGTGGACCGCAGCATCAAAATGATGTCGTTTTGATTAATGAAAATAGACGGATGAAACGGTATCCGTTTCGCGCAACTGCAATTTCCTTTCAACAGAACTGCAGTTCCAGACGGATGAAACGGCCTTTGTTCCGCGCAACTGTAGTTCTCTTTCAACACAAATGCAGTATCAGTTCAACACAACTGCAGTATCAGCCATGACCATGGTCCACGGTATAACAATAATATAAGCGGCGCCATTCCTCTGCTCAAGACTTTAAAAAAAAATAGCATTTTGGGAGAAGAAAAGACTAAAAAAATGAAAATTCTACAATGTGCGAATTGTATACTCCAAATATAAACTCCCTGGCTCTCTTAGTTGTCTGCGTCACATCAGTAGTTTTTTTTTCTTTTTGGATTTCTTCCTTGAGAAGGCAAATAAGGCCATTTCACTGCTTTTCTCCATTATATTTCTCCCTTTTAGAGCTTGAGAGGCGAAAGCAAAAACATTAAACAGAGCCTGGGAGTCATGGAGAGCCATTAACAAAAAATAAAGCTTCAATACTAGGTATATTTCCTAGGTATATTTGGAATCTCCTCCAGCCTCTGTAGTGAAGACGTGCTTAGCTAGCTTTAATGAAAGATCCACCTAATTCCTAATCGATTTACAGTTAACGTCCATGTTTGCAAAGATCCACCTAATTCCTAATCGATTTACAGTTAACGTCCATGTTTGCATCTGGTAAGAAGGCGTGCACTGCCTTGTTTCTTCAAAATCCCTATAGAGCAGGTCGGCAAGGTGGGATCGAATTTGATGGGCTATAAGGGAGAGGAACATTCGGAGAAGAAATGAAAGAAAATGGAGGAGAGGAAGAGGAAGAGACGAGAAGAAACAGTGCCAGAGAAGAGAAGTGAAGAGATAAAGAAGAGAGAGAAAATGTGGCTGAAAAGGAGAAAATAAATGGTATAATCTAAACCACATAAATTATTTTCTTTTTTAATAAAAAGTAATTACACGTCAGGGAATTTTTTTGGGAGTAAAGTTAGGGAGTACATGTAGAAGGACTCCTAAAAAAATAGCATTTTCATGTCTTTTCGGCTTCTAATTATTTTTTAGCTACTTTGTATTCAACAAAACCTTATTTTCTCAAACTAACTCAATTGAATGCAATTAAATAATGCAAGATATTCCTTGTTAGCTTGGAAGTGCTTCTTCGATTTAAACGAACTCTTTGATCCATTCACTTTGAATAAATCCATTTAAAGCTTGTTGGATCTTCTTTTCTCTAGGGTGTGTTATTGGGTAAATTGGAGTTATAGATGATCACGAAGGCTTAAATCTCAACTTTGAATTGAGACAGTCCTATTCATCTTTACTATCATCAAGATCTAAACCTAACAAGGTCCATATTTACGAAGGAGACCATGACCACCATTACTAAGGTCTAGATTTAAACTTTGAGATAGTCATGGTCAGTGGTGGATCCAGAAAATTTTTTCAGTGGGGGCAAAAGATAAACTAACAAGATATTCTTTTTAAAAAAAATGAAACACTTAGAGATTGAGTCATAAATATTGTTAACTAGAGATGAAAAGCCGAAATACATCAAGATAAAAATATTTAAAATAAAAAATAAAACATACTCCGTAATTAATTAGATAAAATAGTTTGACTAGAAAACACATTATAAATCACTCATCTCACTATTAATATTTAAAAAAAAAAAAAGTCACAATGTTACAGATAAAAAATTCAATTAGAATTCTCACTATTAATATTAAAAAAAATGCCAAAAATAAAATTTCACTCATCTCACTATTAATATTAAGAAATGAAAAAAACCACAATATTACAAATAGAAAATTCAATTAAAATTCTCACTATTGATATTAATAAATAAAAATAAAAAAATCCACATTATTATAAATAAATAATTCAATTAGAACACTATTGATATTAAAACTTTGAAAGTAATCCATTAGAGCCTACAATACAATGCAGATCGACTTACCACTTAAGCCATGCTAACCTTTGGTTACATATTGGTATATCTTATATATATACTATATATATGTGGTGGGGCAGTGGGGGCAGCTACCCCCATTGCCCCCATGCTGGATCCACCAGTGGTCATGGTTGTCCTATCTAGCTTAGTTTTAAAACAACTGTGATTGTCTTCAGATAGCCAAATCATGTTTTACCATCAACAAAAACAACAATTTATTGTCTTCTCCAAATTAAGAGAATATATAGGTGGTTGTTCTAAATAATAATAAGAAATTATTTATTTAATTATACAATATATAACAATATGATTGTATAAAAAATCATATATTTGTATAGTAAGATCCACATGAGCATAAAAATATCATGTACCCGTAGTATTTGTTAAATCAACAATAACTTGCCGAATATGTTAGATAATGACTTCATTTCACTTTTTGTTGGTTAAGAGTTCAAACGAAACTTTTTTTTTTTAGTTAGAATGCTCCTCAATCACAATATTCACTCAACTTAAGTGATTTATGAAACTATTTTTAAAATTAAAAAAAAATGAAAAATAGACTTTCAAACTATATATTTTTAAAAAGTTTGATTATATGGATTTTTATTTTTTATTTTTTAAATAGTTGTATATAAATCCTCAAACTCTAAGAAAAATAGTAAATAAGTTTTTTTACTTGAAAATTGATTATGATAGGTTATTGTCAATGTAACTTTGACCTGAAATATCTCTTGACCTACATGAATGCAACACGTACCATTTCTACATATGAATTATTGACGGTATTGAATCACAAATTATAAGCAAAATTTACACAAAATTTGACCAAGAACCATATTACATAAATTATTAATAATATCTTTTGGGTTTATCTAGTCATTTTTTGTCATTTATTTATGTATTTAATTTTGTTTGTTTTGGAGACAGGCTGTAGTGAAAAAGAAGACAGATCAATTCGAGTGCACTTTGCCACCATGTGGCCGAGGCATCATCAGAATTTACAGATGTATGGTGCTGATGAACTGTATTAGGAGCTGCTTTTGCTTTTTCTTTTTCTTTTTATTTTTTTTTCTTTTATTTATATAGCATACAATGTATCAAATCAATCAATCAATTAATAAATGTAACAATTAATTTTATTTGACCCCAATATTGTATACTTCATATCATATTAACTGAACAAAGACGACTAAATTTTTCTTAAAACTCGCTTAAATATGAAAGTCAAGAATATATATATACATATATATATATATATATATAACACCATTGAAAATGTTTTTTTGAATAATGCCCAACGTAATAAGTAAACCAAAAAAAAAAAAAAAAGTATCAATTAACAAGATTAGACAATAGTAAAGGTTCAAGACCCTACGAAGGAATGTCAAAGTTACGCATGCCAAGAGAGGGATGTTTTGATTGGAGACAAATCTAGTCAAATTGGTTAAATAATTGATTTGGTAACTATAGGCTTTAAGTTTGACTTTCTATAAGATTTTTTATTTATTTATTTTTTAACTGGTCAGCTATGGACAATAAGAATTACAATAAAAGTTTTTAGCTCAAACGCGCCATCATGCTAAGATATTACAATATGTTTAAAATTACTTCTAAGGGAGATTGATTCCAAATCAAAACTTATCAATTCAATAAAAATTTTGTCAACACATTATTAAAATTAAAGTCATAAAAAAGTTATTGAAAAAAAAAAGAAGAAAAAGTAGAAGGTTATGATATCAATAAGCTGCGTGATTTTGTAACTAAAGATGTTTAATGTTAGCTTTAGAATGATTCCCCAAAAAGTATTATTAGCATGAAATTCAAATTTAAGGGAATGATAAAGTTGCAATGCAGGGATAAAGTATGAGATAATTGAATCCTAATCCATCTTTAATAATTCATCAAAAAGTGAGATTTTGAACCAGCTATACTTTATATAGAGAGAGGGTGAAGGTAAATTATTGCATGGATCATGGTCCACACAGTTGTGTGGACCAAAAATAAAAAGTACATTATCAAATAATGTATCTATAGTACAAAAATAATGTACCCTAAAATAATGTACCTACAGTACAAAAATAATGTACCTTCAGTACAAAAATAATGTATTTTTTATTTTTGGTCCACACAGCTGTGTAGACCATGGTCCATGCAATAATGAATGGAGTGTGAAATTCTGATGCGGAGAGTACCCGGTGAAACATGGGTAAGATATGAGTCGTTGATCAAATTTATATCAACAGTTTAAATTAACGAAATTTAAAAAAAAATTTGTGTTTTCTGAAGTGTTAAAATGACACATCCTAAGTGTTACAATTACTCATCTTAAGTGTTAAAATGGCGCACCTTAATAAATGTTAAAATGGCGTAGACTAAGTGGAAAAAATGACGCTCCTTAAGTGTAAAACTTATGCACCTTACGTGTATAATTGATGCACCTTAAGTGTTAAAATGATGCACTTAAGCTTTGAAAATACGCATCTTAAAGTTTTACAATTACACACCTTAAGTTTTCAAGTGTAGAACTGATGACGCACATTAAGTGTTAAAATGACCCATCTTAAGCTTTTAACAATATGCAAAATTACAATAATGCCATCACATTTTTTTAAAATTTATATTCATTATTGGCGGTTGATTTTGGCAAAATCAATGGCTATGATTAATCTGTATGTTTTACCTGGAGACCTCCTTCGCATTTGATCTCATGTATATATACACACACACTAGTTTTAGGAGAAATTCATTATAGTTGGCATTGAAATTAATGTTTAATTTGCATTTTTAATAAAAAATTATATATCTAAATACTTATTATAGTTGGTATGTTATTAGATAGTATATACTGATTTTGGTTAAAGTAAATGATATAATTGAAGGTAAAGTAGAAAAAAATGATAAAAGATAATAAAATCAAAATTATATTTAACCATTCATTTCAACTAACAATTGGACCAACATTTTGTAATTCATGTTATAGGTCTAACTTTATTGGCTCTTATTAGATTATATATATATATATATATATATATATATATATATATATATATATATATATATATATATATATATATCCTCTCATTTGAAATGCAATCACTTCTTATGAACATCCTCATTAATATATACAAATTAACTAAAATAATTATTGATTCGGAATTTTTTGTTTGGATGATGAGGAAATTAAAATTTACGGCCACTATTCTATTCCTTTTCATAAATTTTTTTGTAAACACTTATCCTGCGACCGATATAATAAAAATATCCAATCTTTATTTACCACATCATTGAGTAAAAGTGAAGTAATAGAATTTAAGAGTACATGTAATATAACTCCTTATTAATTTGTAATGTGGTCTACTTCTTTTTTTTTTTTCTTTTTTAATATTTGAAATACAATTATTGATGTATGGGATAACAATATGAAGCAATAGCCTATACATCATTTGGGATATATTCAAATTAATTAGCTGAATTAATAATTTCTAATGAATTTATTATTATGTCACTTTATTTAAGAAAAAAAAGATTATTAGTATTTATTTTTAACATACTAAATATTTACATTATACTGAATAATGTTTGGAGGTTTATGCCACCAACAACCACGCATGGTCATTATCTGTTGGCACCTAGACTTCAAACATAGTCACAAAGAGAGTTTATTCCTTTTTTTTACTCAATATATATATATATATATATATATATATATATATACACACACACACACACACACACACACACACACACACATACACACACATGAGAATTTTCGGGTGAAAACATATTCCTACCTAAAAAGTGATGATTGATTTGATCCATTTGTTTAAACATATCAACGGTTGAGACTTGCTGAAAAAATAAGGAGAAAAAGATGAGGTTAGTTTATAAGTATTGAAAACAATTTTTTTAAAATAATTATAAAATTAGTCTCATAATTTTTTTTTTTTTTACTAAAATCATCAACCATTAATGAACTCGATAAGTGGTTGAAATCGACCAATGACCATGTTCTTATTTGATCATTCTGCTATATATTTTCATGTATAGCATCTGATATTTTCATCATTGTAAGACTAATTTGAAATCAGTCAAAACGTATGTTAACTCTTATCGGGTAAAGATCTGGTGCAAAACTCTTTAACATAATCACATAGCATAGCATTTACAAAAGGTAAACATCCGATTTTTCGTCTAATTAATTCTTGATTAAATATGTGTTTCACAAAGAATAAAATATGACGTGACTTCATATAAATTATCATTTTATTCCCCCTTTTCCTCATTTAATTATTACTAAAAAACTTGTCTTGGTACGTCTACAAATAGCAAACATGTTATTGTCATTCTTGTACATGACACAATCCAAGTAACGCATTTTAATTTATTTATATTTTTAGTTAGGTGTACGTGTGTTACGTATTTAAATTAAAGTTTAAACTACCTTTTTTTTTTTTTCTAATTAATTAACATTTTGATTGCGATTTACAACCTCGTAATTACTATCATAAGGTTTTAAGGAGGGTAATTTATCAACCATAGGGGACAAACTTGTTTTGGCAAAATTCATGGATTTGATGGACTACTATTCCAAGATTAAAGAAGACCGAATAAGTATACGTCTAAAATTAACTTATATCATATTTTAGGCAACACTAAATAGAGGGGAAAAAATGATTGAGAGGAGCAATATGGTCATTTGAAGAATGATGATAACGTATTTTCCAACTTATGGTAGGTATGAATTTTTAAAGGGTAGCATTTATGTGAGACTGTCTCACGAGTCTTAATTCGTGAGACGGGTCGGGTCTTTAATTAATGGGTTGGATATTTGACCTCATTAATCAAAGATCGGACCCGTTGCATGAATTGACGTCCGTGAGACAGTCTCACACAAGTTTTTATCATTTTTAAATGGATAGTAATAAGTTCGAGGGACTTAGATTCTTTGGACTGAAAATATTTGAAACAGTATAGAATAAATATTACATTCTAACAAATTATGAGTATTTAAAAAAAATTACATTTTTAATCTTATTTTTAATCTTAATTAGGTATTTAATTAATATTGACGTAGCCAGATTTGGAATGATATTAAAGGAGTACTTGAAAAATGGCTTATTCATTTTTCAATTGATTTGACCAATTTTAGATGATTGACTTAGTCAATAAGCTAAAACGAATGTTTGGTAAAAGGGTCATTTGCTTTAGTTAATTAGCACCAATCACTTGAAATTTGAAACGCTACTCCAAATAATTTTTTTTATCAGTTTATTGGATTTAAAATTAAAAAAAAAAACTAATACAACCCTTAAAATCTTATCTCTAACTCCTCACAAAAGACTTCTTGAAATTAATTTAAATGTATAGAACTACTCAACATGATTAATAATCAAGATAACCAGCCTGACTAGAAGTTAAATTAAACTAACATAACTTATCAACAAGCGCCAACTGACCTCACCAGAGTAAGTAAATACCACCGTTGAAGATCAACAATATTATTCAACTAGCTTGTTTTCAAAAAAAAAAAAAAAAAAAAAAAACTAGCTTGGCAAAATGTAGCTATTCTATTTTTGTTTAATTTATATTTTAATACTGAATTATTATTATTATTTGCCAAACTCAAGCATAAAAATTATGTTCCACCCTTTTTATTAGGACGTAATTAAAATGTGGATTATTTCGCCATTAAATGGACCTAACCCTTTTAGAACATATGGTTATCTTTATTTATATGTCGCCTGCAACATATCAAACATTCATACCGGTCTCTCAGGAGTCAGGAAGGTGAACACCAAATCTCCCCTACTCTCCTCCCTTTTCAATTCATCGGAGAAACTTGTAAGACTCACAAACCCTAGCTCTTTCCTCTACTATACAATTCGCCATTGCTACATTTCCAATTTTTTATTTTTAATTTTTAATTTTTTTGGTTTTCTTTTTCAATAGTTTTTTTTTTCTCCTCTTTTTCGTCCCATTTCAATTCTGATTCCTTCAGAAATATAAATGTAGGGTTTTTCGGGATTTAATGTTCCCTATTTTAATGTTTTTTTGAATGATAATTGGGGCCTATTCCAATTCTTTGTCAACGCTGTTTTCCCATTCCTTTGGAACTATTCCCAGCAATTCATTTTCACATCGAATCCTCGAACTAGAGTTGCTATTTAAAAAGGGAAATTGAATCGGGATCATTTTAAATGGAATTAGTGTAATTTGTATTTGTGGGCCTTTTGTGTTTTATGCTTGTATATTTTTTAGCTTCTTTTTCTTCGCAGATTAGTATAATTAACATAAGATTTGCTCTATGTATGAAGAAAAAAAAAAGGTTTGATCTTTTTTGTTTTGTTTTTGGTTTTCCTAAAAATTGATGGAAATGTTATGTTGGAAATCAAATTTGACCCTGGTGCTTAATGAGTTTATTTCCTGGGTATTCTACTTTGGTTATGAAATTTGCTGGCTTTAGGGGATACAGGAATTTCCAATAATGGGCTAAACAGTAAAAGATTATGATATCGGAAAGAGGAGTTGAATATTATTATTATTTTTTTCATCAAATCATTCTTATCAATTTAGATTTAATTTGTTTTTTTTTTAAAGCAGTTATTTGATCTGATTCTCACTGAGTTCTTTGCCTTGGGTTATAATTTAGATTAGTGGAAGCATGGAGTGCTATTCTATCCCATGTTTGATTGAAAGCTTAATTTGCAAAGTGATACCCATAGTTGACTTTGAGAACATGATTTATAATAAGGATTTCTGAAACACCTTCTATATCAATTTGGTTCGTAGTCTGTTGGTTTTTGATGATTCCACTACAAAAAAGATTGGCTTAAAGAATTTTTGACGCATGTGAGAGAATATCAGATTGAAAATTTTGGTAATGAAGGTGAATATGAATTTTGTGAAATTATCACTGCATGACTTATAAGACTACCTTTACAGGCTTGTGAGGTTTGCTTGCTTGAGGCTGGATGATGCTATACATGCTTCAGAAGTTGCTCAAAGACTTGGTTTCTACCTAGTGCATGACCTTTAAATTGGGCAACTTTTATGACAATGGGAACTCCTTACCGCAGGTCAGCTATATATATATATATATATATATATATATATATATATATATATATATGTTCTCATATATAATATTTGGAAGTATCTACTAATTTTTTTTTTCCTTAGACTTGTTAGATATCTTTATATTCCAGTTTTAGCACAAAATTTATTTTTGCAGTTGTTAGCTCATGTAGTCTTATGACTCTTACCCTTTTTTTTCTTTTTCTTTTTAAATATTCCTTCCAACTGCAGTGGTGGTCTTAGAAAATCACATGATAGTGCCAGACTTATTATAACAACAATAATGGGAATGGTGTTTGGATATTTTATAGGCATGTCCTTTCCATTTGTCTCTTTAGCGAAGGTATGTTTGCCAATTGGTGGATGTGCATGTTCCAAATTGTAAAGTTTTATATATTTGTCATGCATTTGATTCTCAAGGATCTTGTGCAGATTCACTTACCTTCAAGCCTTATGTCATCTCATGATGTAGCCATAGTCAGTGAGGAGCATCAAAATTTTGCTAGTCGTAGTTTTCCTGAAAACCTTGGTTCGGGTAGCACTCCCATAACACCTAAGGTACAAGATTTTTTGGATCTCGATACTTGTCCTGTCCTGTTCTCTTTTATATATTAGATTTGTTAGGTGAATGTAACTTTGGAAGTTTATAAACAGCAGGCTGACAGGTTTGATTGGAATTCCATGTTAAGTTTTGATCTATACAGGGGTTGGGAGGCCATTTATTTGCATAAAATGATTGTTTTTGGCTCATTAAATGCTGTTAATATTTGGTACTGATCAAGTGGTTTGTTTGCCCCAAATTACATATCGACAATTTTTGTTCTGTCTATAATGTGTCTATTAAGTGTAAATTGGATACCAAGCAGTCTTTTACGTCAATAGAGGCAGGGAAAGTCCACTATCATTCAGTCTTGCCTTCTCCCCCCCCCCCCCCCCCCCCCCCCCTGTCAGAATCAGTTACCACCATTTCAACTTTTCTCCCTTTTATCCCTTGTTTAAATTTTCTTTTAGGATTGTATACAAGTGGTCCAGTTATTGAATTGAATTTTGATTCCCATATATTAAAATTCTCCTTTTAACATCATGAAGATAGTTTCATATATAAATTTGCCTTTTCCTTAAGATATACAGAGAAGTTACTTGAAATGATTTTTATGTATTTTGGGAATTTATATGGTTGAGAACTAGAGCTGTTATGGATTTGTTATTCAGAGCACTCATGATTTTTTACTTATTGATAATAACTGTTTTGACATCCAGATCTTTGTACCTACCAATCCCCGTGGTGCAGAGTCCTTGCCACCAGGAATTGTAGTCGCAGAATCTGATTTTTATCTACGAAGATTATGGGGTGATCCACATGAGGTACAATACTGATAAAAATAATTTTGTTTCCATCTGCAAATTTGGTGTACTGAGTAGTATTCTTATACTAGGGAATTTGTAATTAGCTCTGTTATTATTTCATTGTAATATCATCTCTATTGATGCTTTTAGATTTTCATTTATATATTTTAGCTGTGGTCATCTGTAGATTCTTTTTCTTCCTTTTGTGTGTGTGTGTGTGTAAATAGCTGGAGTAGTGTTCTTCTGTTTTCAGTCTACTACGCATCTAACATATACTAGATTAACAGATCTGCCATATCTTGTTCTATAACTATGGAATATAATTAAGTAATTAACACTATGGTTAGCAGTCATTCTTCAATCCAAATACGCACACACACACACACACACACACACATACACACACACACAAGCTTAGTGCATTATTTGATTGACACTGTCTTTCAACATTATTGGATTTTTCAGGATCTGATAAGGAAACCGAAGTACTTGGTCACCTTTACAGTTGGTTGGGACCAGAGGAACAATATCAATGCAGCGGTTAAAAAGGTTATTTAAATGAAGGAATTCTATAGAGAAATAAGTAGCATATTTGATTTGTATATATGTATTTATGTACATTGTTGGATTCCATGTACTGAGTTTATTATGTAATGTTATTTTTAGTTTTCGGAAGATTTTCAAATAATGCTTTTCCATTATGATGGTCGGACAACTGAATGGGATCAGTTTGAGTGGTCAAAGCATGCAATTCATGTTAGTATTAAAAGGCAGACAAAATGGTAAGACACAATTTTTATTAGGTTGACATTTTATTGATTTTATTTTCCTTAGTACAATGAGAAAACAATGCAATTACAATCAAATCATCGGTACATTACAATTTACAATCTCTAGAACACCAATATCAATTAAAAATGACTAAATTCAACACCCTTAAATAAATGCAGACTAAATACCCCCATAAGGTGGGACTAAAATACCCCACATAGGATTGCTCTTGATGGGATTTGAACCCTAACCAAAGGTCAAGGAGCCTTACATCAACTACTAGGCTAAGGGTCAATATCTCAAGTTAAATTTGGACAATTTAGTTTTTCTGCAGTTCCATGATCTTCACACACTTTATGTTTCCCTATTATACTCTTCACACACTTTGTGTTTCCCTATTATACTCTTCACACACTTTGTGTTCACCTATTACAGTATTCGCACACTTAATGTTTCCCTATGTTATCTTCATGCACTTCATATTTCCCTAGATAATTTTCACTCACTTCATTTTTCCCTATATACTTCACAGTTCACACTTCATGTTTCCTTATTCCTAGGTGGTATGCAAAGCGGTTTTTGCACCCTGATGTCGTAGCTGCTTATGATTACATATTTATTTGGGATGAAGATCTTGGAGTAGAACACTTCAATGGGGATAGGCAAGTTTCTATAATTCATTCTTGTTTTGTTTTTTGTTTTTTGTTTCTTTTTTTTCAACTTTTTTTCATTGGGAATCAAAATTCTCTTGTAAATTGTCTCTCTGACTGAATTTGGATCCCTCAAAATTCCAGGTATATGCAACTAGTGAGGAAACATGGTCTAGATATATCTCAGCCTGGTCTGGAGCCAAACAATGGATTGACATGGCAGATGACAAAAAGAAGAGGAGACAAAGAAGTTCACAAGTAGGTTTCTTGTGTCCAACTCCCTCTCTATGATTTTTGAGATGGCTACATTTTTTTTTTTCTCAAGTAGCTTGTCCTTGTGCAAGGTTCTAACTCTTCTTCTGATGGATGAACAGAGATACAGATGAGAAACCAGGCTGGTGCAGTGATCCACATCTTCCTCCCTGTGCAGCGTAATTTTTCTCCCTCCTTATAAGATACTCTGTATTTCTTCTTAATACTTGTTGACCGCAGTTTTTAGTTCTAGTTGTACCTCATATCTGCTTTTGTTCAGTTTTGTAGAAATCATGGCTCCTGTGTTCTCTCGAGCAGCATGGCGATGTGTTTGGCATATGATTCAGGTACTTCACAATCTTGAGATTCTTTTATTGCCTTATGGATTGCCATTGGTGCTACCAACTTACCAAAACAATCATGTATGGTTTTTTTTTTTTTTTTTTTTTTTTTTTTTTTTTTTTTTGAGTTCTACTGACTCTGTTATAATGTAGTATCTGTTCATAATTATGTATGGTTGATTGTGCTACTATTTGCTTATTTTCTTGTAGAATGACCTGGTGCATGGATGGGGATTGGATTTTGCTCTCAGAAGATGTGTAGAGGTTTGATTTCTGTGTTCATCCCCCATGAATGCATGAAAAGGGGTTTTCTCTAAGCACCCCTTAAAAGATATCTTTTAAGACTTCTTATTTTGGTCTGCGCAGCCCGCTCATCAAAAGATTGGTGTTGTTGATTCACAGTGGATTATTCATCAAGTCATCCCTTCTCTTGGGAAGCAGGTTGAGTAATCATTAATTTCTGATTGTTGTATTTTATCTTGCGTTGAACCCTTTCTGTATATCTGGATTTATCAATTACTTTTCCAGTTTCATTGCCATTTGAAGTGCCACATTCCCGTTGGAATCCATAAAACTAAATTACGTAAATGTTTTGCAAAGTTACAGTTTAAGAAGCAGAGTGCTTCTTCCAACCATGAAATTGTTGATATGCATTTCTCCTTTTCTTTGTTCTTTCTGTAGCTTTGTGTCTTTAAAAAGTTCATTGGGAGGAAGTTCTCAGTTGACTTTTTCTTTTCCTGTTCCCTAAATTTGAAGAATTAGTATTGCTATTACAGTATTACACTTCAAATCCAAAACACTCATATTCTTTCCCTTTTAATTGTGTTCGTAACTTGGTTATTGCTTATATGTGTCCCGTATTTCTGCACTGTAATGAATGCACTACATCTTCGATCTTTTTTTTTTTTTTTCTTTGCTAATTTGCTCTCATCTCTTTACTATTGTATTGATGCAATATGCAGGGCCAGGTTGTAAATGGTAAAATTGCGTGGCAAGGGGTATGTATATAGTCCTTCCTTTTCCTTTGCCTGTGTCTTACTGTGTGCCCATGGTAGTTTTTGGAACAAGAATAAGTTAGTCGGGATCATGAATGAAATAAATCCGACTCGGAAAACTATTTTAAGGTCAAATTGCTCTAGTTTTAACCTTCCCGGAAATCAACAACCCGATCTAGACTTTTCCACAAACAAGGATTTACAAAACTCGGTTCCACTTGCTCTCACCCCCTCCACTTGCCAAACACATCCAGTTTATTTTTCTCTCACTTTACATCACCAATGATATTATTTTGTAACATAATGCTTACTACAAAGAGCGAACTCCCAACTAGACAATTTCTTTGTCACATTCAAGAATTAGTCTCTGAATAATTACCTGGATTAAACTTGTAGGTAAGAGAGAGATGCCGAGGTGAATGGGCGATGTTCCAAGATCGCCTGGCTAACGCCGATAAGCGATACTTCACGAAGCTTGGCTAAATGTGTCTCGGCCAGGATTTGTACATGCAATGGCGCTTTGGTTTTCGCACATTGCCTGTTTCGGGGTGTGCCTAATTATTCAGAACTATATTATCTTTTTTGTTTTTTTGTTTTTTTTTTTTATGTTTACCAATAGTACAGTAGCAAACATTGTGTCTAGTCAGGGACAGTGAAAAGAAGTTAGGGATAGCGGAATATGTTGTGCATAGCTACCTGAGAATCTCTGTTGTACTTATAGTCAACTGATGATTTTTGTTGCTGTGTTCTTATGTATGGTGTGTTTATTCATCAAGTCTTGATGATTCTGGTGAAGTTTATTCATCTGTCTGTAACAATTGAGCCACACCACAGATTAATGAATGAAATGCATGATTTGTGCATTCAATTTATATGTTCTGATGTTAATGTTCATCTACATTCTACCCTTCGGGTGCGTTTGTTAATCGGAGAAATTTTTCGGTTTTTTGAAGAAAGAGCAACCTTACTGTATGCTTTTCAATTTTGGGTTCCCATAGTCAACACTAGCAGGTATGAAGTCACATAGTTAGATGTTCATTCCACCTTGCTAGCTTGTATAATAAGAAATCAATAAATAAATAACTAAATAAAAACAGGTGTTCCTTAATTAGATATCGAAGAGATATAATATTTAGGTAATTTTCTCTATTAATAATGTTCATTTAGGTTAAGATTGATGGTGTTATTAGGTGGGATAAAATTGCAACTAACAAGAGATCAACCAATATATTCGTGCTGAAAAAGCTTACAATGTGGATCACAACAATATTGGATATTAAAAATAGTAAAAGATAAAGTATGTTTTGTACTATTTTTAATATTTAACAATGTTTTTCTTTTTAGTACTATTGACTCTGTTATAATGCAGTATCTGTTTATAACTATTTTTTCAACCTATTAAAGCACAATGAGTCAATATCGCCTCCATTGAGATTCGAACCCACCCTTTCTATATGGGAGTGCAACCGGGTGCCACTAGACCACAATATCTTGGCCAATGTTACGGGTGAAACCACACGAATCTTATTGGTGCCACAGAAGACCCCATCCTTATACCATGGGCTAAGGTTTACAGTGCATTGTGGATCCTTGTACATGTGTATGTGTTTTATGTTGAGTTTTTATGTTTTGTGTACTGTTATAAAATTCTGTACTTTAAAAATATGAATTTTATACTTGAAACAAATTAGTAATTGTGTCTTATGTTATGAATTTCTGTATTTTGTATTGTGAAATTTCGTGTCTATGAACACAAATTATGTACTTAAATCAGATTTGAAAAATAAGAAAATATATAACATGTGTATGTGTCTTGTGTTGTGATTTTTTGTGTAGGGTCTTGTGTTATCATATTTTATCTATAACCTTATAACTTCCGCTATCATTTTCATTATTGTTACTATACTAATGCATCCACCGTATATTCTCTTATATTCTTCAAAAGTAATAATAATATATGGAGACATCATATATTAGAGTAATATATAATAAATAAATTTGATTTCATTTAGATTTAATTATTTGTTAGTTATTTTTTAAAATATAAATATCAAATTTATAAAATAGTTACATTATTATTGTTGATGTTGTTGTTGTTGTTATCTATATCTATCTATATATCTATATCTATATCTATATATATATTAAAACAGAAGTGCTAGATTTCCCGCTCATTTTAGTCCAAAAATTTTGAAATCGGTCAACATAATATTATATAATAATTCCTTATAAGAAAATTCTAGCTTTCCTTCTCATTCCTTATTTATGGCTAAAATTGATAAAATATTCAAA
Source organism: Ipomoea trifida (assembly GCA_003576665.1). Lineage (NCBI taxonomy): Eukaryota > Viridiplantae > Streptophyta > Magnoliopsida > Solanales > Convolvulaceae > Ipomoea > Ipomoea trifida. The sequence continues at coordinate 15,006,833 of CP025657.1, forward strand.
ATATGATTCCATTCCTTCCTATACATGCATGGAAATTAATGAAATATTTTATTCAATTCCATTCCTGTATGGATTCCTTAAACGAAATAGTTTAACCTTGCGTATTTTTAATATATATATATATATATATATATATATATATATATATATATATATATATATATATATATATATATATTACTATATGATGTATATTATAGTATTCAAAAATAATATTACTACATTATGTTAATGTACGTAATGAAATTCCTCTCATGATAATATTAAAAAAAAATCAACAATCAAATTACTATATTATGTATATTATAGTATTCCAAAAAATATTACTATATTATGTTAATGTACGTTATTAAATTCCTCTCATGATAATATACCATGATGTATATTATAGTATTCCAAAAAATATTACTATATTATGTTAATGTACGTTATTAAATTCCTCTCATGATAATATACCATGCAATTCAATTATGGTTCAAAATATTTTAATCTTGCGTATTTGTTTATTTTATATTCGTAAACAATCAAATTACTATATGACATATATTATAGTATTCAAAAAAATATATTATATTATGTTAATGTACGTAATTAAATTCCTCTCATGATAATATTAAAAAAAAAGTTCCAACAATCAAATTACTATATGATGTATATTATAGTATTCAAAAAAATATTACTATATTATGTTAATGTACGTAATTAAATTCCTCTCATGATAATATTCAAAAATAAATAAAAATTCCAACAATCAAATTATTATATGATGTATATTATAGTATTAAAAAAATAACAATCAAATTACTATATGATTTACATTATATTATTAAAAAAAATATTACTATAATATGTTAATGTACGTAATTAAATTTCTCTCATGATAATATACCATGCAATTCAATTATGGTATGGTTCAAAATATTTTAATCTTGCGAATTTTTTTATTTTATATTCGCAAATAAATATATAAAAAAATATATCATTATAAAGTTCTAATTAAAACTTTTAAATAACACCAATATTGATTTTTTTATTTTTATGTATTAAATAAACATACAATTATATTAAATCGACCTAATTACGTACAACAATTGAAATAATTCTTTTTCAAACTTTTCATGCGCATAAAACTAAACTTCGGTTCAAAATAAAACAAAAATAAATCTCATTGTTATTTATAATTCTATTTTCCATTATTATATTATTATATATATATATATATAGATCTCTATCATTTTTAAAGTCATTACATAATAATAATATGATAATTTAATGGAAATAGAATTTATAAAAAGAAAAATATATACTCTATTAAAATTTTAAAAATTCTAAATCAAAATAGCTATGTCAAATTTAATTTATTCTAATAAGATAAAATTGAAATCTTCTATTCAATTTAGTATTTTTTTATTATAGATATTTTTAATTTCATTTGTTTTATATTTTGAATTTTAATTAAAATTTTTAAAATTTAAATTATATATATTGCTAAAAAGAGAAAATAATAACCATAATACATATATACATATTGAATTATTGTTGCATGTCAAAAGTTCACCCAAAAAAAATTGTTGCATGTCAATTTATTTACTTCATCTAACTTTTAAAACTAACTACAATATTATTACTACTATATATAAATTTCTTCCAGCATAAATGATGTTGGTTTTCAAAGTTTAAAAATGTTAAAAGTAAAATATGTCATTATTATGATTTTAACATTTTACTAATAACAAATATAAGCATTATTGCATTAATTATGTATATTTTCTCTATAAATTTATATAAATATGTACATGATATTAGAGATTATATTAATCATATGTAAATTTTTAATTTTGTATGCTATGATAATAGATACTTGACCAAATATATGAAAATTCAACTATATTATTATATTGTACATTTTAATATATTTATATTTTTAAATTTTTTATTTAAATTCATAATAACAAAATTTTTTCCGTGCACCGCACGGGTAAAACACTAGTATATATTAAAACAGAAGTACTAGCTTTCCCGCTCATTTTAGTCCAAAAATTTTGAAATCGGTCAACATAATATTATAATAATTACTTATCAGAAATTCTAGCCTTCCTTATCATTCCTTATTTATGGCTAAAATTGACAAAATATTCAAAATATGATTCCATTCCTTATTTATGGCTAAAATTGAAATATTTTAGTCGATTCCATTCCTGTATGGATTCCTTATTTATGTACATATATTAACAAAATAGTCACACGGAAATAATAATTATTAAACAAAATTATAGTTATTATACCATGCAATTCAATTATTGTTCAAAATATTTTAATCTTGCGTATTTTATATATATATATATATATAGGGTTGACTTCATATGAGACAAGCTATTTAGGTGAGAAATGCGAACAACGTGAGTGCACATAGTTTACTTCACGAATGCACACACCCTAAACTGTGTGCACTCATGTAGGCTAAGTGCACACACTTCGGGCTGTGTGCATCCGCGTAGTAAACTGTGTGCACTCAGTACTAGTTCATATTTCTCACCTAAATAGCTTGTCTCATTTGATTATAATTCTAGTAATTAATATTGAATATTAATATTGAGCATTTATTTTCACACATCATATTGCACATATATAGAAAATTTTTACTTTTCACAATTATTAATCATACCATATGTGATTATTATCCAATTTATCAACTATACTTTTAATATAATATGAAGTCTACAATTATGAATTATTTTGTAAAAAAATTATATACTATTATTAAAAAAAACATATTTCAATATAATTAATATTGAATATTAATATTGAGCATTTATTTTCACACATCATATTGCACATATATAGAAAATACTAGTATATATATATTATAAAACTATAAAATTCATCACCTTTGGCTATATATGGTTGAAACGTAACATTATAGAAAGTATTTAATTCAGATACATGAATTACATAAAATTTTGGAAGATGAATTAAATACTATACTAGGAATGATTTAAAAAATACTATACTAGGAATGATTTAAAAAAATACTATACTAGGAACATTTTTTTTAAAGAATAATTTAAGAATATAATGTACCTACATCTACTCATCATCAAATGCCTAACCAAACTATACCACCAACCGCTCACAAACTGTGAATAAAAAGACTCTTTCTCTACATACTCTCATCTCTCATACAATAATTCAAGCAACAACTCCAATTCTCTCCTCCTCCGGCCACCATCGCCGCCGCCCCCGACGGCCACAAACTTCCGGTAGCCACCGCCTGTGGAGGTTAAGGGGCCATTTTTTTCTTGTTTGTTCATGGGAGAAATGTCAAGCATGCAGTTGGGGGTTATAGGGGCACTGTTTCTGTCGGTGGCGTCATCGGTGTCCATTGTCATATGCAACAAAGCTTTGATGAGCAATCTTGGTTTTCAATTTGGTAATTTTTTTTTTTCTTTTTTAACTTTTGGAGGTGGTTCATGTCCTTCGTTGACTTCCTGGCGAACATGGGCCAGAACATTCTGTGGGGTACAACGATCCAAGACCACTTGTAGGATCTTACTTCGTGAGGTGGTTCATGTCCTTTGCTTCAACGTGATGCTTCGGGTGTAACCGCTTGTAGGCTCTGCTAATCCCCGGGACCATAGGTCCCTCCTTCTCACAAAAAAAAATACTTAATACGATATTACTTTATATACTTTTATCCACTTGACCTAACAATATGAAATTATGAAAGATTAATATATTAATCCTTCAATCCCGCCTATTTTCTTGATATATTTTTTAAGTCATATATGTAATGTGTAGTGTACTTTTTATTGTGTTATATATGTTGCATATTAATGTAATCTTCTTTTATTTAAAAAGAAAATAAAATTGAATTGTTTCAGCCACGACATTGACAAGCTGGCATCTGTTGGTGACGTATTGCACACTCCACGTGGCACTTAAGTTAAAATTCTTTGAAAACAAGCCAATTGACATGAAGACTGTGACATTGTTTGGGATCCTAAATGGAGTTTCTATTGGCTTTCTTAACTTAAGTCTTGGCTTTAATTCTATTGGCTTTTATCAGGTAAATTAATATTAACTTTTTTTTTTCCTTTTACCATTTCAAGTAAAAATTTTACTATATTATACAATATTTTAAAATGATTATGAGTTGATTTATTCTTAAAAGATCCGAATCAAGACCTAACCTCCTTTTCCTTATCCGAAGCTGTTTATATCAACTCCCTTCTCATCTCACTTTTTTACCTTGCACTCGTCGTTTATTCTCTCTAAATTAAATCTTCGACTCTCTAATTCTTTGCATAATTAATCAATTTATGCTAGAGTAAAATGAAGAGTAAATTACAATTTTGATCCCTTAATTGTTAGTATTACGTAATTTGATCCCTATTGATGGTAATTTTAATTTTCTTTCTCTTTGCAGATGACAAAACTTGCAATTATACCTTTCACTGTGTTGCTAGAAACCATTTTCTTGAATAAACAATTCAGGTGGTGCAATATGTATACCTTAATTTGTTCAACATATTCTAATATTAATAAACCAAAATTCTTAAGTAATAACTTGAGTTACTCTCGTCATCTAAAATAAACTAACATCTTTTTCCTCGGCATGACAGCCGGAATATAAAGTTGTCTCTGGGAGTCCTCCTGGTGGGCGTCGGCATCGCCTCCGTCACCGATCTCCAGCTCAATTTTGTTGGGACAGTCCTCTCCCTCCTTGCCATCATAACAACTTGTGTTGGCCAAATTGTATCCTCACCTCCATCTCTCATCTAATTAATTTTAAAATCTTTTCTAATTATAGTAATTGTTTTTTTTAATGATTATTATTATTGGGTGCTTGCATGATCCAATATATATGTTAGTTTTATTATCCTTAATGATGATGTAATTCAGCTTACCAACACAATACAAAAGAGGCTGAACATCTCAGCTACCCAGCTGTTATACCAGTCAGCACCATTTCAATCTGCAATTCTTTTTGTCACAGGCCCTTTGTTGGATCAATTCCTCACCAACCAATTTGTGTTTTCCTTTAATTATTCACCATTTGTATTGGTAAGTCCAATTATATATATTCTTTTATACTTTATGTTTTACCTGCACTTTATACTATTTCACACTTTAGATTGAACTTATTATCGGGTTAATTAGCCTATTATTCTACTACACATACTTCCAAATTTTACTCTTTCAAATTTACTCCTTGATGTGGCGGGTGCTGATAGGTTATTTTCTTCACGTGGGCTCCTATAAAAGTGTTTGCATCAAAATTTTAAGTGTGAGAGTGGAGAATGGGAGTAGATATGGATATCAAATATTTGGTAATGGTAATGAGTTCTGGTGAAAGTATTTTGTATGTTTTGTAGTAGGGTAGAATGGAAATGATTATTAATAGTTGGGGAAGCCGAGTAGGAAGGGAAATGAAACCCTTATTTTATTAGGGAATGAATTTTGCAATTAAGGGGTAATGAAAATCCATAGTGTTCTAAAAATCTGTCAACCAAACAATAATAATGACTTTAAACTCATTCCTGATAGCTAAACCTGTCAACCAATCACACCCATAGTATTTTCGGATTCAATATTCCATAACTATATATGCTTAATGATGCAGGGATTTATAGCACTTTCATGCTTGATTGCTGTGTCGGTGAACTTCAGCACATTCTTGGTGATTGGGAAGACATCACCTGTGACATATCAAGTGTTGGGGCACTTGAAAACATGTCTTGTTCTTGGGTTTGGGTATACATTGCTGCATGATCCCTTCACTGCTAGGAACATTATTGGCATTTTGGTTGCCATTGTTGGAATGGCCTTGTACTCCTATTTCTGCACACATGAAACCAAGAGGCTCAAGTCACACTCAAATGGAGAGTTATCCTCTTTGTCTCAAGTAAGACACTAATTCATTCCTTTAAGTTTTTTTTGCGAAATTTGTGGTTTTAGTTCCTTAATTAATTATGCAACTCGATCAAATAATTTTAGTCTCTGCATTGTTTTTCATTCCTTGCAAAATACATCTCTATCTTTATAAATGTGTTATGGTTTTCTTCATTCTATAGAAGTGTGAATCTCTAATCTGTTGTAATTTGTCACATGTTCCATGTCTGATTTTATTTTAAAAAAACACATAAATATACTTTTTTTTTTTGCTAATATGGTTCACGATTTTCTTTGATTGAAGAACTAAAGCTTCAACATTACTAGAAAGTTAGTGGTGTATCCTATAATTACATTTGAAAGATATACACTAAAATGACTAGAACTGCATGACTAAGGGTAACCCCATTAGTTGATTTTGAATGAAATTTGGAACAGTAAAAACGGATGATGTATTTTTTTTACAAATGGGAGAAGGGGTATTTAGTCAATGTTTTTCTCCTGCAATATTTCGTGTTTTGGCGGAGCTTGTGGGGTTCACTGGGCAAAATACAACTGCCTTCTCTGACATTTCTGATTTTTCTATGATATTTCTGACATTTCTGATTTTCCTTTTTTTCTTTCCTTTTCCTTTTTTTTTTTTTTTTTTTTTTTTTTTTTTTTTTTTTTTTTTTTTTTGCTTTCCTTCTCTCTCCTAGGTGGAGCCTAAATATTTGTGCAAAGATGTTAACAATTAGACAAGGCCTAAAAACTAAAAACACATTTTTCTCTTTATTAATGGCAACTAAAATGTTTTGTTTTGTTTTGTTTTTTTCAGGACAAAGACAGGGATAACACCACACCACTTTTGGTGGCCAAGAACATTAGTTATCAGCAAGAAAAGGAAAACCATGGAGCCAAGGACTCCCTCGTTTAGACTAGCTATAGGTTTTCTTGAATTCGTACATTCTACATGCTACGTGCAGAAGAAATGAAGTTTTTGGTCTTTACCAGATAAACCAATACAGTGTTGTTCTTCCCATTTTTGAACAATCCTCTACAATTTTGTACAACCGGCCTGTAATCTTGCTAGCTTATATAGTTCTTGTTAGATTGGTTGATTTCGGTAAAAAAAAAATCTCTTTTTTTTTTGGACGATGAGGAAAATCACATCCACTATTAAAAAGTGTATGTATCAATGAGTTCGACCCAAAGAGTAAGATAATCATGTTTCACCAGCTGACCCCTTTCGGGGCTAGTACAAACTATTTCATGTGGGCATGGGGCAACCCCAAACAAATTGGTCAATTCAGAGTGAAAACTGTTTATTGACCTTTTTTATTTGAGCCAATCAGCTATTAACAACCTAGCTTGGTTTACTTCTTTTGCTGATTAGAGTCACAAGACAGATTTACCCGTGCCGCACACCCTCAGACAATGTTGCGAATTTACCCTCAGTAAAAAAAAAAAAAAACTATTTAATTAATAATGCTTTTCATTGATCATACAAATTACATTATGAGATCTGCCATTATTTCAATCAAAACGTACTCCAGGACAATAAGCTTTTTTTTGGGGCCAGTTCCATGCAGAAGTTTAGGTGGGGGAGAAATGGTATTTATGGCAAATGATTGCAGGGCAATTGAAGTTAAAACTGGAACGCATTAGTGAGAAAGCAGTTAAATTAATATCCAGTAAGATGATCACATAACGCTTGTTTGTTGTATTAATGGAACCCTACCTGTAAATATCTTTCTCCTAATTTTCCATTACCCTCGTTAGATTTTTCTCCCCGGCAGGCTCCATTTTTCCGGTTCGAGCTGAGCAGAAGATCAGACCCGGGAAAATCCTGCAGCGGCGACTGGGCTTTGATCGACGGCGCTGGCTACCCGTATATATGCACGTAAGATATTAGCTATCCTTTTCTGGAATTTTTGAGCTAGGGTAGCTAGTTCAGAGAATTTGGTTGACGTTTGGTTCATGGAAACGAGGAAGATGATTCATTGTCGGAATTTGGTGGTCGTTATCCTGGTGCTTTTGTTGTCTGGTATGTTTCTTATCGTTCCTACATTAGTTGTTTCTTTGTTTGTTTGTTTGTTTGTTTGTTTTTTTTAATATAAACTTTATTCACTAGCTTAATATAAGAGATTGAGGGTGAAATTGTACTTTTGGTCTCTCAATTGTTATGTGCTTTTTTTTTTTTTTTAATATAAACTTTTTTAATTTTTTGAAAAGAACTAAAACGTGAAGGTAATACATACCACTTAAGGTTCATCAGTTAATACATGTGGCTAACTTAATTACGTTTTCAAAAAATTACTAGTAACCTTCTCCGATAAATTTATTGTCTAAATCTGTGTTATTATTTTCTTTAATTTTCACTACCTAACGCATCTTTTCATGTCAATTAACACTAACTAAAGTTCATTGATTATTGTTCTTTTACCCAATTTATAAGTCATCAACTTTGATCCAATGACAAATGAGAGAGTTTAAACTCCTTGAAAAATAGTCTCGCCTGGCCTTGAAATTCAATCTTTGTGAAAGATCAACAAATTGATGCCTAATTTGCGAGACTATTTTCCAAGGAATCCAAACCCTTAGGTGTTATTGGGTTAGTTTTGGAGCTGAGGACTTAATTGAGTGAATCACGTACAATTGTTGAGAGACCTTAACGAATGTTAATTGATATAAAAAGAGATAATAAATAGTGAAGAGACAATAATATTACTGATTTAGATAGTAAATTGATAATATTTCCGAATGATGACGATAGTTTGTCATTCTATCACTCATTTTTAATTTTAGTTTTTGACTTTTAAAGTAACCAAATTTAATTCTAGAATATTGAATCATTTCCAATTGTAATTCAATATAAAAAAAAAAATTACATGTACGATTAACATTGAAGGTGAAATTAGGGCTAATATAATAAGAAAATTAGGACTTTGTGTAATTGTGTTTCCGCGTGTGAAAAACAATTATCACAATGGTCATGACTTTCTAATTTTAACCTCAATGCTAACGATTCACACGAAAAAAAAAATTAATAGTGAATTACAATTGAAAATGATTCAATACTTAATGACTAAATTTGATACTTTTATAAGTCAATAACTAAAATTAAAACTAAGTGATACTCAAAAAACTAAATCCAAAATTAACTCTTTCCATCCATTCAATTGAATCGTTATGGTTTCAAGACATGTTTCCTAGTAATGCATGAAACAAAGATCATTTATATGGAGGAATAATAATATATGTCAGTATGGAAAAATCTTGTCATTTTAGATTTTAGGCGGTGTATTCCTTCCTCACTTTCATAGATTTTAAATAACTTTTTTTTTAGAATAAAATAACTTTTATAAGCTTTAAAAGTTTGGAGGTATTCAATTCAAATGTTTAGACTCTATAAATATTATACTTAAATTTAATAATTATTATTTTTATTCATTATCATACATTTTCTTCATGCCTAAACTCTACAAATTTTTTCTCTCTCATAAACTTTACAAGTTTTTTCTTCCTCTAAAAATTCTACAATATTATTTTGTTTCTTCATTACTGCTTGTATATTCCTATAGATGACACTAATAGGTAAAAACACAGTTGAGTGAGTATTATTATTTTTCTTGTAATATTAAACCAATTAGTGAAAGTGATATTTCATTTAAATTTATAATATACTATTTTTTTCACTAATATAAATAGTTGAAATACATCTCTCAAACTCTAAACTTCTAAAGGTTCTCTACGAACTTTTTTTCTCCTTAACTTCTAATTTTTTTCTAGGAACTTTTTATCCATAACTTCTAAACTTTCTCTACCAAATTTTTCTCTCTAAATACATGAACAAATCAAACTTTTTATTTATCACCCTCAAATTTTACTATATGTTTTATAATATATGTATAAATACTTGTATATTTTGATTTTTATTCTTTCTACGAATTTTTTTAATTTTTTATCCCTGACTTCTAAACATTCTTTACGAACTTTTGCCCCTAAATAATGCATGAACAAAGCAAATTTTTTATTTACTACTATCAAATTTTACTATATGTTTCATAGTATTCGTATAAATACTTGTATATTTTTTATTTTTATCCTTTTTATGTTTATATTTGTAATATAATTTTTTTTCTTTTATTAACAAAAAAGTTGTTCACAACAACCATTTGGGGAAGAAATTTATTATATATTATAACAATTTTTGTATGAAAATTATAAATGATAAAAATAGAAGTCATTGAAAGTTTGTAAGATTGTATTCGATTTAGAATTTTAATGACTTTAGTAGAATTCTTTTTAAAAAAAAAAAAAGTTAATAAAATCTATGCATCAAGTCTGTTGCATGCAGTTTGCATATGAACATGCAATCATTCATAAACATTCTATGTATGTGGCTCAATCTTAAAGAAGACTTGCAGTGTTGATCCATACAACATTACATGATTGTAACTTGTAAATGCACTAAAGAGGGTAATTGTGTGTTCCTCAGTTTCTGCAACTTCAAATGCATCTGATGCCCAAGATGATTTCGAGCAGTGCGAAAACACAGTCAAGAACTGGGCTTCTTCTTCCCAGGAATCAGAAAACTTTGAGGATCAACAAGTACTAAAGGACTTCTTGTTTTTCCTTCATGTCCCCAGGACAGGAGGAAAGAATTATTTTCACTGGTAATATTTCTTCATCACCTTTAACTCACAGGCCACCTTATTCTTCTTTTTCATCAGTGCTGATGTTTATGTCTCCCCATCCATTTGCAGTTTCTTGGAACAACTTTACACTGAATCCGCGAAGTGCCCTGCTTCCTATGATAGAATAAGGTTCAATACAAGGTAACTGGTTTTGATGTTTTTCCAAGATTCACTCCTTTTGCTCAAATTCTATGCACCACTTCAACGATTTGCTTGCATACTGGGGGTGTTTGCCAATTAGTTGATAGCTGATAGCTGATTTTGTTTAGCTGTTTTTACCAGATGATAGTATTAGCTGGTTATAGAACGGTGTTTGGTAAATTATCTGTTTACTCTTAACTGATTGTATATCTGAAAACTTTTATCGCCTTCGTTTGTGCAGAAACCCTCACTGCAATTTGTCTGTTACTCATGATGACTATAGCTTGATGTCCAAGCTGCCTAAGGACCAAACTTCTGTGGTGACAATTATCAGGAATCCAGTCGATCGAGTTCTCAGTTCCTATGAGTTTTCTGTGGAAGTAGCAGCCAGATTTCTGTCCAATAATAACATAACATATGCCACTAAAACTATGCAGCAGATTCCCAGTGTGGAAAAATTTGGAGGAAGCACTCTAGACATCTGGCCATGGAAGTATTTGGTTCCATGGATGACAGAAGATCTGTTCTCTCGTGTATGTTTCGCTTACCCTGCCATAAAATAGTCACAGTATCTTTCTTTTTTCTTTCAAAGAATGACTAATGGTACGCGTTTCATGGCTTCAGAAGGATGTTAGAATGCTCAAGGGCAAAAGTGGAGCTGTTATCGAAGCCAATAATCCATACAATGTCGAGGAAATGGTGATGCCTTTGCACGAGTTTATCAACGACCCTATTGTCTTAGACCTTGTTCACAACGGAGCCACATTTCAGGTACTAGACTGCACTTTATTTGGACTAATGATCAGGCTTGGAAGCCTGTACTGTTTTCGGGTTTGGTTGTGTCGTTAGAGGCTTAAATTAGGGGTAATAAACTATAAAATCTCAGTACCTGTTAGTATATTTTGGTATGATTAATGTTGCCTGTGGAATCATAGTCAGCATCACAAGAATCGAAGGTTGTTGTTTCTGCCTGATAGCTTCTGTTTAATAGGTTGCGGGACTCACAAACAACTCGTACACAGACGAGTCACATCCAGTGCGTCGCTGTGTTCTCAAGTATCAGATTCTTGGTGAATACGTGCTTGAGGTCGCAAAGGTAATTCAAGAAAGGGTCCAGAAAGATACCCGTGATCGCGAAAAATATGATGAATCTTGTTCATATGATGTGATTTTTTTTGTCCTAAATGTTGCAGAGGAGGCTGGATGGTATGTTGTATGTTGGGTTAACTGATAAGCACCAAGAATCAGCTTCTTTGTTTGCCAATGTGGTTGTTGATCAAGTGCTTTCCAAGTTGGCTATAAGCAATGCATCTGCCAATATTTCTGGTCAGCCATCTCTTCTACTCTTACCTTAAAAAACAAAAACATACTTTGTTGTTTTGTATGTCTCATATGTACAAGGTAATTTTGTACGCGTACATGTTTAGGGTTTGTAATCCTGGATGTTTTATCATTGTCACAATGTTTCTCTCCTGTGCAGGCACATTGCTGAACCACATAAATCTTAGTTTTTTCTACTTTAATTTCTGCCATTGTTATCGTTTATTATTCTCGTTAATCTCAACATTTTCTGATTATGGTTTTCATGATAATATTATATGTGTTTTGTTCCACAGAACAGAACTATTCATCCAGACAATCTGTTTCTTTGAGAGAGGTAGAAATGGTGTCATCTTTGGTTAATTTCTTGAATCCTTTTTGCTGAACATGAAACTAAGTTGAAAATGGCATTCTAAATTTCAGAGAGACAGAAGAATCAGAAATTCATGGGAAACTACATGGGCACAAAGTATTGAAGCAGGGAATGGAAATGTGAGCAGAAAATGCTGCAGACTTAACACAATACTTTGTTTTGGCGTTATGCTAACGCGACCGTGTGTTTATAAAACTGCAGAGTACGACTGCAAAACTCTTTGAATCATACGAAATGTGCATCAAAAGGTTACTGACAGCTCAAGAACAGAAGCGCGAGGGCTCTATGAAATTCGTTCGTCCAATAAATTTCACACAGGAGGTAAAATATCTGATGGAGAAGTAGTAGTACTTGTGCAGGGAGTAAATGGCTTCGGTTTGATGATAATGGTTTGAAATTTAACAGGCTCGTCGTGAGATTCCCAAGAGAATCGTCGAGGTGATCAGCTCACTGAACAGCCTAGATATGCAGCTGTATGAATATGCACAGCAAATGTTTGAGCAGCAAAAGCAGCCATGGCCACAGAGAGTGATGGTTAAAGTAAGTTTCCCTTTTCTCCCATTTCTGCAGTTCTTGGTTTTAGTCCATCCAGGCCAGGCCCTTTCGTCGGCCTCTGATACCAAATTGAATTATATGTTCTGTCCTGACTAAAAGTTTAACCCGATAGTGAAATTACACGTTTATATTTTATATGTTATATATATGTTCAACGAGCGCAGCTCTCTACGTTCTGCTCAAATTTTTGGGATTGTGTTGCAGGAGAGGGTGGATGGAGTGCTCAAAAATGCATTATATGGTGCCTCTTGGAAACCCCTTCCATTTGCATTGCCCTTTCTCATTCTGCTTCTCTTCATTTTCATGTTTGTGAATGGTAGACTGATGAGAAGATCAAAGTCTAAGATATGAATGCATGCATGCATGGCAGCTCTCTAGTAGCATTTGGATGATATACAAAAACCAAAAGAAGATATACAAGTAGTATTTGAAAAGTTTAGGCTGGTTTAAATTTATTGATTGAGTGGATAAGAATTATTGTTGGTTTCATTCAAAATGGATTAAATTTAGTTCTTATAAGTAGTATAACTGTCTAATTCTTCTTGTGACATTTCATTTGGGAGAGTTACAGATGTGCCATTGATCTATAAGCTATGTGGCCCTAATTTTTTTTTATATAAAGCGAGGGAGACCTTGAAATTTCTATTATGATTTTCAAGAATTACAATTCAAATAAAAATCTTTTGATTAGCGCGAGAGTCCACATCCAGACAACCACCACATCCACTACCCAAAGATGTGAAGTCCGCCTTGTAACCCTAGTCATCACAAGGAGGTAAATTAGCTTAGGTTATTTAACTCGTTGAGCAGCTCAAACCAAGAGTCAAAAATACCAATTATAGACAATTCCCACGAAAAGTCAAACTTCGAACCTTGTGGTTATCAAGTAACTATTCGATCAACTTGACTATAATTATAAAAGTGGATTTTAGACTCATACAACCAAAAGTATCAAAACATGACCCCAAAAAGGGTTGATGTGTGAGTATATGATGATTCTCCTATCACAATGTTACAAGTTTAATTCTTACCAACACCTTCTGTAAGGATGTCAATTTTAGCTCAAAACTGATGGTTGTCTAGCTTGATAAGATTGAAAACTTTTAAAATTAGGACAGGAAATTTTCACTCAATAAAAAAATTCAATAAGCCCGATGGACAGAACGAGCTAGTTTGAAATGTAGTGTACTAGTCCAATAGCTCGAGCCACTTAAAGACTATTTTTTTTTCTTTTCTTTTCACAAATGATCTGGAACAAAATATGCATGGATTTTATATGTAAGCACATCTTTAGTATTTTTTTTTATTAAATTTGTAAATAAAATTTTAATAAATATATTCACAAATTTATTACAAAATAAAATATTTTTTAATGAAAATAAAAACTTATTAAATTTATTATATTATAGTGTAAATATATTAATTATTTTTAGTTAGAATTTGATAATGGAGGTTTAGATAGATTAAATGATGTATAAGTTTATATTTATTAGTATAAATAAACACATTAGAATATTAATTTAAAAATGTAAAAATTTTAATTAAGCTCATCCAATATTTTATAATTAGGACCAAGAATTTTAAACCAAAAAAAAAAAAAAAATCTGAACCGATAAATCCTACTCCTAATAAGACCAACTCGAAATTAAACGGACAGACCAAATTAACATCCCAACATCCTTGGTCGAAGTCGGTCCCACCAGATGGTTTAAGAGACATAGATGATAAGAGCGTTAACATTGCCAGCTCACGAAATTATTTGAGAACTGGCTTCAATATGAATATGAAGATGGAGCTACATCTTCTTTTTATAAAATAAAAATAAAAAAAAAAATAAAAATGATGGATGAAAGCAGCAAAAACAATATATGTCAGATCTGATGGATGGAAATGCATAGCAGCACATGTATGAAGGAGCAGATCCTTGGACGGTATTGACCAATCATTGTAGACATCTTATTATTAGTCAAATAAAAGATGTTCATAAAGTGCTCTAATAATACAAACAAATGTTACTGCACTGCAGTCTTTGAAAATGATGTTAGTTTAATTTTCACTTCACTTTTATATATCTCGATCAGTATTTCATCAACAATCATTAATTCCAAGTAAATTTTCATTTAAACAAGATTTTACTCTTTTATTTTCTTTTTTTTTTTTTTTTATAAAAAACCTCAATAATTATGAGGAAAAAATTAATTTTAATATTCCAATTATATGTTACTAGCTAGTAGTTCGTTTTAGCTGTTAAAAGTGAAATATTAAAAAATTATAAACTTGACTTTACAAATTTGTTGTAATTTTTTTTTTTCTTTTTGACAAGTAGAACCATCATGCCCATTGTTACAATTTTTGCAAGATATTTCCTTTATATTTGTTATTAAAAAAGAAAGACAAA
Organism: Ipomoea trifida; assembly: GCA_003576665.1. Classification (NCBI taxonomy): domain Eukaryota; kingdom Viridiplantae; phylum Streptophyta; class Magnoliopsida; order Solanales; family Convolvulaceae; genus Ipomoea; species Ipomoea trifida. The sequence continues at coordinate 15,022,191 of CP025657.1, forward strand.
AAATGTGTTTACTTATATATTTCTCCAATTTGAAAATAAAGAATGGAGAATGAAAGATTAAATAAATAAAGTAAATGCACTTTTTGCTCTAACCTCATACAAATTTCATTCTTGGTGTGTGTAAGGATTCTATCCACTTGGGTGGTCAAAATTGCAACAATTTTATAAAATTGATCATACAATTTACAAGTTTTGACAAGAAAGAGATCGAAACAACTATTGGTGTATAATCCAAAATGCCTGGATCAGACATAAAGAATGAACGATGACGTTATATATATTCAAGTTGAGATGGATTGTCAAAATGTCTATTGTCTCTTAAACTCACGGTCTCATTTTTTTTGGGTGTAACCCAGGGTCTCCACCGTCGGACACAATGGCTAACAAACTCACGGTCTCATAATCGATCATATGCAAGTTGCATTATTGTGGGTTGTTGTCTACATACAAGGCACTTTACTTCAGTGACCTCAATTCCATTTTGTTCATAGATCAGTGAATGTGTTAGTCCATACATGAGTTAGGGCGTCAGATTCTCATGCTAATTCTTTTGTGGATATCTTCTATTATATTCCTCTTTGTTTCCAACATTTGTTCCCTATTATATGAATGTTTTGGTTTCTCAATAATAATAATATCTATACAATATATTAGAAGCTACTTATTGGATGGCTTTCTCAATTTGAGTCAGTAGACTATAGACAAACTATGCTAGTATACCTCATTATATATAGTCCATTATTAACTAGGGTTACAAAGCAAATTTTATTCAGAGTACACTTTTGAGTAGTGATTTTAAGCTTTCCCATAAATGAAAAGTTGTGGTAGCTATACATAGCAATATATAGATGTAAGCACCAAAGTGTGTGTGTGTATATATATATATATATATATATATATATATAACAACAACAATACGCATGCATATAAAATGACATCAATTAATAACTTTTTATTCTTCTTTGTACATGAGCATGTTATTAGAAATTCTATGAATCAAGAATACATTCATTATTGCATACATGTGTGTGTATATATATATATATATATCACCGTTGATATTATTGACCACTATACATACATACATGTCTAGAATATAATGTGAATAATAAAGTACAAGTAGAAGCATAGTTGATGTATAATGCAAGCGAAGCTATGGAATCATTTTTCATTTACATGTGACTTTGGAATTGTTAATTAATTAGGAGATCCAAATAATTTTTAAAAAGTCAAGAAAATAAAAAATATATATAATTGAAAGTAGGAAATTTCTCATCAGATCACGAAAATTATAATGGATAATTTAATATTACCTACATCTTAGCTAATCCTCCCTAACCCACATGCTCAGATTTGTTTGACCCTTTGTAAATGTTAATAATATGTTTTTTTTATTACGGAGTATTGTATTATTATTACTATTATTTTGTCCAACTCCAATCATGTACTATTCAAAAATCATATTTTTATTAGGTTATTGCACTCATAAAATACTTTTTCACTTTTAAAAGTGAGTCATACATACTTTCATTACATAACAATTGCAATTTGCATTTCTACACTTCTAACTCATTTTCAAATAATAATAATAAAAATAATAATAATGATAATAATAATAATAATATAATAAATCTATTTAAATTTTAAAAAATAGTCAAAGACAGCTCTAGTCGCTGCCAACAAATTAAAAGCGGATTTGCAAGAATCTGTATCATCCATCTATTAGATAGATATAAGGTTGACAAGTTAGTTTCATAAATATTACAAATTGTAAGTAATATTTATGAAACTAGTAAAATATTTTCGTCATTTTTAAACTATTAGATTTACCATTTGGACCATTCAAATTTATCATCAGTTCTCACATGAAAAGTGTTAATATATGTATAAAATAATCATTTTGATAAAATACAATAAAATAAAATATATAAAGTATAGCTCTACAATTTATATAATAATAATAATAATAATAATAATAATAATAATAATAATAATAATAATAATAATAACAATAATAATACCAATAATAATAATAATACAAATATTCAAATAAAACTAATCATATTTATTAGTCACAAATCTAATATAGTAAAATGATCCTAAATTGGTAACTCGTAATTACTATTTTTATTATTTCTACCAAATCAAGAAATCAAGGTGTAATGAGTTGAACCTGCATGATATTTTGTTTATCATGAAAACCAAATAAAGAAAAGTTTATAACACAGATATTTTGAGCTTATTATTCCCTCTTACACTTCTAAACTTCTAAACAATTCATTATTTCTCATTTACATTTGAAAACCCTTAAATTTAAAGTTCAAACTTATTATTTCATATCCACGTTATTCCTCACGGAATTTTTAAAAAAAAATCTCTAAAAAAGAAAAGCAAAAGAGAAGTAAAAATCTCAAGCAATCCATTCATGATAGCACCAAATTATTAATGTCAGGAAAAAAAAATTAAAATGTATTGGGTAAGAAAAGGATGCATGAATGAACATGTCTTTGGTCACAAGTAGCATTTGCACAAATTATATTTATGTATTATTGGCCCCATTTCCCAATCATTCATCTCCCAACATACTATTCCTCCAATTCACCATTGCACCAATGCCACGCTACCAAACGTGTCTCACACCCTCCTTCCACCTTCATTAAAGAAACATTCTTTTCATGGACGTTACAAAGCATTCAAAAGTAAAGATCGAGTTAAAACATCATATCCTTATACTTGAAAAAGAATATTAGGTACCTTAAATATACCATGTTGAGATATGAACAACTTTAATGTAATATCGTGCAGATTTGCATCGAGTACATGTATCTATTCTTACATTATCATGCTCAATTAGACACTAGTACAGTTGGCATATGGTTGGTTCTAATACCAAATTGAAGCATGTGCTCTATCTCAACTAAAAGCCAAAGCTGATAATTGAATTGTATATTTATCTTTATATATTATATATTATATGCTCAACACATATTGACTAATAAATATGACTAATATATAATTTAATCATTCAATTAAAGGAGTTTATAAGAGATAGAAAGAAATTACATGTTGGTGTAAGACGTTTGAATTATAACCATCTTTATTAAATAATGGAATGACAAATATTTAAACGAAGGGCTAATTGTAACAAGCAAATAAAAGTCAATAGTTTAATATGGACTAGCTCAGTTGGTTCAACCGATCACCTTAAATAAAGACAGTATGGTGATTCAAATCTCATTGAAAATTTGGGGGTCGTTGGGAGACCTTAACCTCTCATAAGAGATGAAGGGGTGGATGGGGGTTCAAACGTGCGATCAGAGACTTCAAACTTAGCCCCTGGGCGTATAATGCACTAATAGAGACTTTAGGGCTTAAAATTTTTTGAGTACTACTTACTCTGTCGGGCTTAAGATTAATCATTTAAATTTTGTAAAAAAAAAACAAAAAAGAAAATAAGAAGATTAATCATTTAAATGAAAGGAAAAAGGATGGATAGTAACCCTTTTTTTTTTGGGTTTGGTATATGCCACCAGCAAAAGCAAAAACCATCACATGGCTACACACCACACCATCTTAATTTCGCTCTGGTTCTCACCCAAATTTATTATTTTTTTGAACTCTTTTATTTATTTATTTATTTATAATTATTTATTTGGTGAATTGAAAGCTTTATAGTAAATTCCAAAACGTACAATCCAGACACGTTAGATTTGCGAAAAAAGTAGTGTAAAAAAGACTTCTTTTTCTTTCCCAATATCTCCCTTTCTTACCCTATCTATCTATCTATCTATCTATCTATCCATCCATCTCCTTTTTCCTTTCTTCACTCCTGGGAAAGTGCCAATGGTTTTCTCTACGATTTAATAGGGTTTAAGCTTCATGGTGAGTTCATTTCCATCTCCTCTTGCTTAAAAAGATTGCTTTTTTCCCATACCCATTTCTTTGCTTTATTCAAATTTCCTATTTTTGAACTAAACCCATTCTTTTTGGGGGGAGTTTTTCTTTGCCCTCTGCTTCTATTCTGTGAAAAGTGAGGTATAAATTGCCAAGTTTTTCAGCATTTTCTCCATTCTTGTTTTCTCAAGCGCAATGCCCAGAAGGGGGTTGTGTTTGTTTCTGATTTTTTTTTTTTTTTTTTTCATTTTGTGGGCACCCAAACAGGGCCTTTAGGCATGTTCTTCTGTGTACTTGAATCATAGGCTTAAACTTTAAACTCCTATTTGTGTTCTGAGTGATGGTACTGTTCTGGAAAATGGGTTGCAGTTGAAACGGCGTCGCATTGTATTAGGGGAAGAAGAAGAAAAACACCCCCCAAACAAAAAGTCACGTGCTTTATTGCCGCTTCTAGGATTATTCTTGTGAGATTTTGGGTAGAAATTGCCATCCCAAGATTTTCTTTTTATTTTCCAATTTAATGACTGCTATTTTCGCTATTTGTTTGTTTATTATTATTATTATTATTACTATTAATTATTGTTATTGTTATTATGTGATAAGGTAATTAGCAACGTAGGGATTAGGGAATATCATATTAAGGATTAACTATTAAGGAAGAATATTCCTTAAATACACGGATTCTTGGTAGAGTCCTATTTTTGGTAGGACTTTTATACCTTATATATCAAACAAATTACCATGAATTCTGAAAAAAAAATATGATGTTATCCTATAATCCCTGTACCTTAACAAGAGAGGTGTTTGAGCATAATATCAAGTGAGTATCATATATTCTTATCATTGATCTTTATCATGAATTTCCATTTAGATGCTTGGATATATCAAACTATATATGGTTAAGAATGTTTGTGTACTTAATGTTAATAAATTGCCATGAACATAGGGATTTCTGTTCCATAGTTTTGTCTTGTAGACTTAGGTTTTTATCTCTTTTGTGTTGTATTCCAGAAGATGGGTATGGTTGAACAGGCTGCTTATTGGGATGGGATTGCGGGTGGAGGGGATGATTATGACTATGACAATGTTATGGACTTCCTTAATGGTGTTGATTTCCTCCCGGAAGGCTTGGAAGGCTTGGAAGGGGACTCGGCCTTTATTGATGATTTTGATGCTAGTAAGTTGGGGCCAATCCCTTCTGATGCCCTAATGGGTTTACTCCCGGTTCCACAAAACAACTTCTCGAGTGCAGCACTCAATTTGAAACCTTCTGTAAGTTTGATGCATTATACCTCTCTATTACGGATTAGGAGATTACATTAGTAATTCTTGGTGACAAAATGTCCTTATTGTTAAAGTAATCTCTCTTTTTTGTTCAGTAAATACAGTAAATATGGCTGCGGGACCACCTAGGCGGCTAACTAGTCATACCATTTTTTAAAAATAAAATTAAAAATGGGTTAGGTTTATGGGTTGGGTGTCCATGGCGTTGGCCACCTAGGCGATGCCGGAGCTCGCCTTGCCATTTTCAGGTGAGGCGAAGCCTCCAGGTGTCCTATCTCCACCGATGAAGTCCGCAGTCTTTTCACATTCAAGTAGAAAAGAAAAGTCTCAATCCGTTAGTAGGCAACAATTGGACTGAAGGATATAAATTCAATAGCAACAGGATTAATATGTTGAGTTATTAAGCATTGGAAAGGTAGGTAGACTGGTAGAGGGAGTTGGATAGAGACCGGTATAAGAAAAAAATGGCAGTTGCAGAGATCGGAGTCGGAAACCGGGTGAAGTGAACAGAACGTAGAAAGACGAGGTAAGGAGAAAGAGGAAAGAGTGTATGATAGAATTTTAAAATGATAGATTTTGATAAACTTTTAGTAACTTTCATAGTTTCATAGTCTATGAACTTTTTAAAAAATATAAAAATATAATATTAAGAATAATATAAAAATAATAAAAATAAACCAAATATACTACTGCAAACAATGAGAAAAAAATGGTTCATAGACCCAATTTGCTGCTGTTTACATCACAAATTTATGCTACGAAGTTGTTTACTTGTTCACAGCACCACAGCAGTGCTGTGAACCCCGTTGTTAAAAATAAATTACAAATATAAACATAAAAAGAATAAAAATCAAAATATACAAATATTTATGAATATTATGAAACCTATAGACAAATTGGCATGTGTTTCAAGATTTTTCATTAGAGAATAAAAAGTTCACAAAAAGTATTTTGAAACCTATAGTAAAATTGGCATGGATTTCAACTATTTATACTAGAGAAGAGAAGTTGAAAAGTTGTAGTCTGAGGAATTCTGTAAAAGTCAATAACTTTTTAAATACCAATAAACTTTTAAAGACTCCTTAAAAGTAATACTCATAAACTTTTAAAAGTTTGAATTGAATACTAATACACTGCCTAGATTGAAAACACCTCCTAAATGAAGGTTCTCAAGACTTTTAAAAAAGATGAGAATTTTATAAAGAGCATATGGGCTTTCAAGTATGAAAAGTTGAACATTCAAACTTCTTTGATTGTTTCATCTCTTTCTTGTTTGGTTCTTATTATTATTATTATTATTATTATTATTATTATTATTACTTTTATTATATTACTGGCTCTCTTATTTTCAACCTGAAGGTGGATAGCGTTTCTCAACGCACACAGCTGCAGAATGATGTTGATGAAAACTCCAGTAAAACCCTTCTTGCTCAGAATAAATATTCTGCTGCGCAGGAGGCTGCTATGTTCCAGACACAAAGCCCGGTTTCTGTCCTCGAGAGCAGTGCCTCTTGCTCAGGTGGAAAGGCCGTCCCAGTCAAAACCGGCATTGCTGTTCCAGTACGAACTCGAACCAAGCGCACCCGACCCTCCACCAATCCATGGTTGTCGGCATCTCTTATATCTTCTGCCTTTGACAGAAAAACTTCAGCTGCCAAAAGGAGAAGAGAGAGGAAATTGCTGCAGAAGTCGATTGCGGTGAAGGAGGCAAGATACACCAATGGGCGAGCCAACGACGCATTAGATGCATTTGTTAAAAGATGCACGCACTGTGAAGTTACAAAGACGCCGCAGTGGAGGGAGGGACCAATGGGCCCAAAGACGCTATGCAACGCGTGTGGGGTCCGGTATCGATCCGGACGTCTTTTTCCCGAGTACAGGCCAGCAGCTAGTCCGACGTTTACCCCTTCTCTGCACTCGAACTCTCACCGGAAGGTCGTGGAAATGAGAAGGAAAGCTGTGCAGGGAGAAGGCATAGTGGAGAACTCTTGCAAGAAGGTTTCGGAGATGGCATTCACCGCCATGAACAACCCTCCAATGTCGCCTCTACCGGAATTCGTTCCTATGAGTAACTACCTGTTTGATTGCATATAGTGAGTGATGAGAAACAGTTTCAGTTAGGGGATTTAATGTTTTATTCATTTTTAAACATTCCATTTTTCCTATTTATAAGGAAGGAAGGCAGGTTAGTAGAGTTTTCAGTGTTTTACAAACTGGAATGAGGAGTAGTAGGTTAGCATTATGGTGGGATGGAAGGAAGTAGCTTAGACCCAAAAACACTGAAACTGATGTTTAGAAGAGATGCCTGGTGCTCTGCTGTATTAGATGAAAGCTTAGGACTTAGATTGTTAGTTTGAGTAATGATTAATGATTAATGATTAATGATTAATGAATTCCCTTGATTACAATTTTTTTACACTCCCAACAATCTAGGTGTTATTCAAGTAAAAGGGATTGGAATCCCTTTTTTTTTTTTGAATCACAATTTTTGGAATCCCTTAAAATAGGTATTGTGTTACTTTACTTTTAAGTTTCAACAATGTAGGTGTTTGTTCAAGTAAAAGAGTTGAACCCTTACATTGGATCCAAAAAATAGAAAGAGTTGAAGTTGCTTAAGGATTGAGTTAACATGGAAATGGTCATTGAAAATCTAAACCAATCCAATCCAGACATCCCTTTAAGAAATGCCAGCACATTGTGTTCAGACGGCATGCAGTGACTCTCCCATATGGAAGGTCATGAAATCGAGTTTCAGTGGAGGATGAACGTATACTATAATGTAATAGAGTCAGTTGCATTCAAAAAAAAAAAAAAAAAAAACTACACACGGCCAGCAGAAATGCATCAAAAAGATTACACACTGAAACAATCTCTCAGGAACACAGTAGAAAGAAGCATCAAGAGTTAACATCAACAAAGCAATGGTATCAATGTAGACATTATGGCTACATTTATTGTAATTCTCCCATTCTCTTTTCGAAATTGAAGAAATGTATGTACAAGCTTTACTTTCTTGAGTTTCTATTTCTCCAAAAAAATAAAAATTTCAAGCAGCTTGGGCTTGGGGGCCGCATTTGCTCAATTTTTTATGGTTTGGAAAAACACTGATATGGTGATATTCAAACTACATGACAGGCCAACATATTCATGGACTCGACTTCTTCAATGCTTGCAGAAATAATATGATCAAATACTCACTATTTCTACTTCTAAAAGCACATGGATCATCTTCATCTTTTAACAGAACAGGTTGATGGTTCAAAAAGTTCAAATAGCACAATCAAAAACTAACTCCTAACCCTTTATTGCCCTTGCCCAGCACAAAAATTTAATCAGTAGACAAAGCAATTAAAGCTGTGATATGAGAATTATTGAACCAGAATGAACACCACAACCAACAAAAAAACTTCCAATTAAACGAATAATATTAGCAAGCATATCAACAACGAAATTTCAGAAATCCCCAAACATCTTATTCTAATCTATTGATATTTCAGTCAAGACTTCATTCATCAACAACACATAAGGAGAATGTAACCCTAGCAGATTTTTCATGCACGACAATTCATTCATTCAACCACATATTGTTCCTTAAGAAAACCAAAAATCAAACTCACCAAAGACCTTTAAAAATTATCTAAACAACCAACATTAGAGATAACAAAACAACAGAATTCCACATTATTTCATGAAATTCAACGAGTAGAAAATACAATTAGAGTTGGAAAGGATCAAACCAACACAAATATTAAAGATATCGTCTTCATCATCAACTAGGATAAAACGAGCTTTATTGACAAGGGTTCAATTACACAGTAATAGATGATAGTAAAGAGACTTAATTGTAGTAGAGCTCAAGGCCCATGCCGTCATGAATTTCGTAGTCCTTGAGGGTGATATGGTCCTTGTAGATGGTGTACCACTTCTGAATTCGGATCTTATCGGCCCGGGTTCCCGTCTGCGCCGCCACCAGCTTCTTCAAGTCTCCGATGGTGTCGTCGTCGTTGCACTTCACCCTCACCTTCTTCCCTAGACGGTCGTTCAACACCACCTCGATCATCTTCGTCGCTTGTTCTCTCCCCTCGAAATCGTAGCTCTCTCTCAAAATCGTAGCTCAGGCGTCTCTCCGAATTGAATTGAATTGGAACGGGTCAGAATATATAGAGATAACAATAGGGTCCAATCCTATTCGATATAGAAATAACCTCCAATCCTATTCGATATAGAAATAACCTTTGTGTAAAGTCGGCTATACACAAAGTGTGAAAATTCTAATTCTATGGAGATTGTTAAAAGTTTTAGTGCCAAAGATTTCTAATTTAGGATTCATTGAAATTTTTTTTTTAAAGTTAAATAATGACTTAAATTTATACAAAAATATTTAAAATGTTATAGTTAAATATATTTAGTTATTATTTATATGTATCAGAATATGTGAAATATATATATATTTTTAGACTTTAAAATACAATATATATATAAAATATGTAAATTTAATTATATAAATTTATAAAAATGGTCATTTTATGTTTTTTTAACACTTATTATCTTATTCAACAAATAATTTTATCAAACACTTTAATTTTAATCAGTTAGTTAACTATTAACTTTTAGCTTTTTAACTTTCAGCTAGTTTATAAGCTAGATGTGTCAAACATAGCCAGTGTAGATCTCTTTGAATGTAGTGAAAAAATTTTAATAAAAAAATTTAGTTTAAACTAATTAATATCTGTGTAGCTTCTTTGCTTTTTTTTTTTTTTTTTTTTTGTTGAAAATATCTGTGTAGCTTATTACAATTATTTTATCGTTATTTTTCAAAATTTCTCTTCTTCCGATTAATAAATAAATAAACACTTCCTATCACCACATATCTTCCCATTTGTATTTAATATATATAATATAAATATCATTTCAGTTCAATAAAAACAAAAACATACCATTGAATTATTAATTTCTATATATATATATTTTTTATTTTTAACGGCTAGATTGATACCATAATTACAAAAAATCAGCATCTGATCAATACTTTAGAGTTAATTTCATTTTTTTTCTCGTAATCAACTTTTAGTTCTTTTTTTTTTTTTTTTTTATCAAAAAATTGTCATTTTGTCTTAGTATTATTGTTGTATGACCATTTTTTGTCCTCTATCAACAAAACAATTTAAATTTCGTTAAATACAAGGGCATTTCGGTCTTTAATTATGATTTTTTTTAAAAAAAAATACATAAAAAATATAGCATGTCAACATACTTTGTAAAAAAAAAGATCTAAATGTCCTTAGCTTATATCTAACGGTATTTCAACGATTTTATTGACGAATAACCAAAAATAGTCATGCCACAATAATAGTAGGACCAAATGTGAATTTTATGATAAATTGCCATGAAGGATTTCTGTTCCATAGTTTTGTCTTGTAGACTTAGGTTTTTATCTCTTTTGTGTTGTATTCCAGAAGATGGGTATGGTTGAACAGGCTGCTTATTGGGATGGAATTGCGGGTGGAGGGGATGAATATGACTATGACAATGTTATGGACTTCCTTAATGGTCTTGATTTCCCCTCGGAAGGCTTGGAAGGGGATGCGGCCTTTATTGATGATTTTGATGCTAGTAAGTTGGGGCCAATCCCTTCTGATGCCCTAACGGGTTTACTCCGGGTTCCACAAAACAACTTCTCGAATGCAGCACTCAAGTTGAAGCCTTCTGTAAGTTTGATGCATTTTACCTCTCTATTGTTTATCCTTACGGATTAGCAGATTACATTAGTAATTCTTGGTGACAAAATACCCTTATTGTTAAAGTAATCTCTCTTTTTTATTCAGTAAATATGGCTGCGGCACACCGGACCACCGCCTCGGCGGCTAACTAGTCCACCGCCTCGGCGGCTAACTAGTTAACCGCCTCGGGTCAGATCTCTAATCTCCGACACCGTGGCTATATTCGATCTTATTTTGCATCTTTGGAGCAGCATCTACGACGATCGATGGTGAAAGCCTATTTTGTCTTCAAAAGCGATAGCCAGTTTACGGCCAAACTAACGGATAACCAAATCGGATTAAAAAATTGAAGATTTAATTGACCAAAAATGATAACCGAGGACCAATTTGATATTTTTGCAGTAGTCAAGGGACCAAAATGGTAATTAACTCTGACCCAAGATTTTTAACTTAAGATTTATTAAAATATATTTTTAAAAATTTTAAATAATTAATTAAATTTATACGAACTCTGTAATTAAACTCTTGAAATTTAAAATGTTATAATTAAATATATTCAGCTATTATTTGTATGTATCATAATCTATTAGTTATTGATAATTAACAATTTATTTCAACTATAAATATACTATAAGCTCTGTTTGAAAAAATATATAAAGTTTAAAATAATAGTTTATTGTGAAACATTCTTCCATATTTCTAGAGGTTTTAGTAAGCATCTCAAAATAAGTTATCATGGTTAGAATTTCTCTATTTAAATATCTAATGAATGGATAAGATTAAAACAAATAGATAATATAAAACAATATATTAAAACATTTCATCTTTAATCTATTTCATAACATATTTTAAAATACACAAAAATTAAATTCAAGCATTGCTACTTTATTATAAGATGTTAAATTATAAATGTGAAATAAATATATTTTTAGACTTTAAACTGTCATATTTATGGTATTTAAATTGATTATATAAATTTATAAATATAATTTTATCAAATTTTTACCTTTCAGCTAGCTTATAAGCTAGATGTGCCAAACATAGTCGGTACAGATCTCTTTGAATTTATGTCTGAATAATTTTTAATAAAAAATTGAGTTTAAACTAATTAATTTCTGTGTAACGAAACATTTTGATTGCGCTTACCACAATTATTTTATCTTTATTTTTAAAATTTTCTCTTTTTCCGATTAATAAATACACACTTCCTATCACCACATACCTTCCCATTTGTATATAATATACTAGTTTTTTCACGCGCGTTGCGCGAATGAGATAATGCATAATGGTAATTGTTTAAATAAGTACTTCAAAGTATACCAATGCAAGATTATATAGGAGATGTTCATGCATACGCAATTGAGTATTGAATTTGTTTATTTATATCGGTAATTCAAAATATATGAATGCAAGATAATATAGGAGTGATTGATTATAATTATAACTAAAATAAATGTTTGCAACTTTGTAATAACGCTAGTCTAAATACTTAGTCTAAAAACGATAGTATAAATAAAAATAATACTTTTGTTTGAATTTCTCTAAGTCTTATTAATTTTCTTTTGGGTAACATTGTCATTGTCTTCATCTTCAGTACGTGTCCTCTTCTTTTTATTGATAGTGTGTCATGTACAATTGGGTTACTGGTGGTAGCATAGAGGATAACGTCATGCAATGAGATTATGATGTAGGAAGTTGTGAATTTGCCTTGTTGTATATATGACTGAAATCTTAGTTGTACTATGGACTTTTGATTTTGCAAGTTTCTGTTGATATTTGGCAGTGGTAGTCTTTTTCCTACATGTTTCATGTGTTGTGAGATGTGTGTGTCTTAAATTATCATGTGAAAGTATTGAACAAAATATTAATATTTATTATATTTGTATAAAATAATTGGTAAATAAATAAACAAATATATATATATATATATATATATATATATATATAGGATCGCGTTCAGGTGCGTACTGGCCGCCCAGGAGAGAATTGTGGACGAATCACAGCGCGCCACGTGTCTGGAATGTAGTTGCACCTAACGTTATAACTAGGTGCACGTCATGTTATAACTAGGTGCACATAGGTGCACCCAGGTGCATAAATGTTAACAAGGTAAATTACTTGCACCTGCAAGCTGCAAGTGAAAATAGGTGCACACGTGCAAGTAAGCCACTGAACTTAGGAAAACATAGCAATTAAGCCATCGAACTCCAATAAGCTCCAAACAAGCCACTGAACTCAGAAAAACTAAGCAATTAAGCCACTAAATCGAAAAAAAAAAATTAACAATTAACATTATTAACATGTCATTTGTCTATTCCGATCACCGACGACGATTTTTTCGGTGACCGGCGAAAACTTCCGGCGACAACAGTCGCAGGAAAAGTCGTTGTCGGTGGTCGGAATAGGCAAATGACCTATAAAAAATGTTAATTGTTATCTTTCTTCCGATTTAGTGGTTTAATTGCTTTATTTTTTCTGAATTCAGTGACTTATTTGGAGCTTATTTGAGTTTGATGGCTTAATTGCTAATTCCTAAATAGTTCGATGGCTTATTTGTACCTTTTCCCATTTTTTTATAATGAATAATTTTTTGTAATAAAGTCATTATAGACATCCAATTCTATATTTTTGAGTACATATCTAATTCTAAATTAATTAAATGCATATTTATTATTATTTTTTGTATGTACTAATTTATTTAATTTAGTAAGAACAATAAAGTGAGATACTTACTTTTCATCTATAACAATGAAGTCATTAGTTTTTTTTTTTTTATTTCCATTCGTTGTTGAGACAAATTATTTTGGGAGTTTGTTAATGACAATTGTTACAATTGTTGTGATAATAAATAACACGAAATATATGGTTACTATAGATATTGTTATAATAATATAGTAAAAATTAACTTACATTTAACATCGGGCTAATTATTTTCAAGGTTCCCGATTTATAATCTTTGATGCTCAACTATCAGGCTAATTATTTGACAAAAGTTTATGTTAAATTTTATATTGTATTTTTATACATTTAACATATTCGTAGTATATGTTTAACAATTATCTCAACTCTGATTGGAATGAGGTTCGAACTTAAGACCTTTGTTATAAAAATTAATGAGTAAGCTAAGAATAATAAATAGTTAAAAAATAATAAACAGTTAACGGAATATTACGTTACTAAAGTTTATACTAACGGAATGTAAGGTTATTTAAGCGAAGAAAATAATATAATAGAGGGTAAATAAAGAAAATCATAAAAAAAATTATTAAAACCATTCATTTCAACAAATAATTACACCAACATTTTTTATTCCCATTAAGGGCCTAACTTTATTGACTCTTATTAAATTTGTAGATATAATGTAAATATCATCTCAGCTCAATAAAAACAGAAACATAGCAATGTTTTGGCCATATGGCTACTGCTACCGATGACCTTTGGCATGGCTCTGATACCAAATTGAAGCATGTGTTCCATCTCAATTAAAAGCTTAAGCTGATAGTTGGACTGCACATTTATGTGTTTACGCTCTAACAGTAATGAAGCTACTTCCAAAATGTAAAGTGGGGGAAACGGTTTGCACATGGCGAATAACATTACAAATATTCTTGCAAATAGTAATGTGATCCCTAGCCCAACCCCTCAAGATGCCGTTATTAGTATTGCAGTTAAAACCCATGTGGTATCAGAGCGGTTTAATTGAGAATTATAATGTGATATCAGGGGCTCGGAAACGGAATAGCCCACATGTACCTCCGGGGCTCGGAAACGGAATTTCGATAAAGCAAAAGTGAGTTTTTATTTATTAACAAATACATTATATATATATTTATTAACAAATAAATTATATATATATTATAAATAATTAAACTGAATGTTTGTATAGATTGACCCTCAACTGAGGAAGCAATTGAGGCAGTATTGAGCGAATTTAGAACATAAAATTGATGAAATATTCTGGGCCAGTAAGTGGAACAACCATGGAGCCTTTTCAGAATCACTCCTAAATCAGGGTGCCTACCTACGGAAGACACTTGCTTTGCACATGGCGAATAACATTACAAATATTCTTGCAAATAGTAATGTGATCCCTAGCCCAACCCCTCAAGATGCCGTTATTAGGAATGCAGTTAAAACCCATGTGGTATCAGTTTAATTGAGAATTATAATGTGATATCAGGGGCTCGGAAACGGAATAGCCCACAAGTACCTTCGCGGCTCGGAAACGGAATTTCGATAAAGCAAAAGTGAGTTTTTATTTATTAACAAATACATTATATATATATATTTATTAACAAATAAATTTTATATATATATATATATATATATATATATAATAATTAAACTGAATGTTTGTATAGATTGACCCTCAACTGAGGAAGCAATTGAGGCAGTATTGGCCGAATTTGGAACATAAAATTGATGAAATATTCTGGGCCAGTAAGTGAAACAACCATGGAGCCTTCTCGGAATCACTCCTAAATTAGGATGCCTACCTACGGAAGACACTTGCTTTGCACATGGCGAATAACATTACAAATATTCTTGCAAATAGTAATGTGATCCCTAGCCTAACCCCTCAAGATGCCGTTATTAGGAATGCAGTTAAAACCCATGTGGTATCAGAGCGGTTTAATTGAGAATTATAATGTGATATCAGGGGCTCGGAAACGGAATAGCCCACATACTTAACATTACAAATATTCTTGCTGCGAATAACATTACTTATTTGTTATATTCCTAACAAGTGGTATCAGAGCAGTTTAATTGAGAATTATTTTCAAAAATGTGTTCAGAATTATCTTACTAAGGTCAGAATATATTATGACCAAGGAGCAAACAATGCGGTGCCGTGCGAGCCATCTTGACTCTATCAGCCTCAATTATACTCATGATAACCTCTGGCGCCCTCATGTAAAGATCTCATTATTTACAATGATCGTTATATGTACAAGTGAAAAGTTAAAATAAATAAATCATGAATTTATACATTACATTAATTACTTGTTGATGGAGATTCTTAGAAATTTAAAACCTAAAGGTAGAATTAGTTTGTGTATAATATAATATTAGTGATGCAAAAATATATAATATAACTGGGATGCCTCTCCTATTCAAGTACTATTTGGAGGTATAAACAAACTATAAAAAAAAAATCACTTATGAATAATGCCTAAAATGGTGAACTAAATTAATGCTCTAAACATGCTTAAATTCATACACTACTGTAACTAATATTATGCATAAAGTTCAACTCAATAAACACCTCATGTAATTCCATCCTAAATCATGCATTACAAAAGACATAATAAAATCAGATAACTTAAACTAAAACATTATTCTGTGAATGAATAATGCATAAAACTTTTTCGGTTAAAAGGAAATCAAGAAAAAAAATACAAAGAATAATGCACAAAATTAAACAGTTAACTCACAATCCAAATAATAAATTGCACAACTTTAAAACAATTTTAGTATGTACAAGCATTCAAAATATAAAATTAATATTCCAACACTAATTTGTGCACTAACCAAATTAAAGGGGCCCAAGATTTTGAATAATGATGTAATGGATAAATACTTTGAAAGGTTAGAGATTGTAAGTCCAAATTAAAGGGGTCCAAAATGTTTTAATCCATAGAATCAAATTTATGTGAAATAGACTAAACTTACAAATTCTAACAATATCAAGTCGTAGTATATGTTATAATTTGCACGATAAGCATAAAAATAACCTAAATCATATTCAAAAAGTTGTAGTATATGTTATAAATATTTGCACTGTATCAGTAGAAATCTTGCAATACATGTTATTATAAAAAACAATGTGAATTCTATGCAACATCAATTCATATAGGCAAAAGAAAGTGCACTTTTAGGCACAGAAATGTGCTCTGTATGGCAAGAAAATTTGCACGATAAGCATAAAAATAACCTAAATCATATTCAATATCTTCAACTCTAAGGAGAAACTATGTGAATTATTAGGTTAGAAAAGTTGCACTGATAGGTATAACTATTTGCACTGTATGAGTAGAAATCTTGCACTACGTGTTATTATAAAAAAAAATGTGAATTCTATGCAACTTCACTTCATATAGGCAAAAGAAAGTGCACTTTTAGGCACAAAAATGTGCTTTGTATGGCAAGAAAGTTTGCACTATAAGCATAAAAATAACCTAAATCATATTCAATTCCTTCAACTCTAAGGAGGAACTATGTGAATTAATAGGATTAGAAAAGTTGCACTGATAGGTATAAATATTTGCACTGTATGAGTAGAAATCTTGCAATACATGTTATTATAAAAAAAATGTGAATTCTATGCAACTTCACTTCATATAGGCAATTGAAAGTTCACTTTTAGGCACAAAAATGTGATCTGTATGGCAAGAAAATTTGCACTATAAGCATAAAAATAACCTAAATCATATTAAATAACTTCAACTCTAAGGAAGAACTATATGATAGGTATAAATATTTGCACTGTATGAGTAGAAATCTTGCACTAAATGTTATTATCAAAAACAATGTGAATTCTATGCAACTTCAATTCATATAGGCAAAAGAAAGTGCACTTTTAGGCACAGAAATGTGCTCTGTATGACAAGAAAATTTGCACTATAAGCATAAAAATAACCTAAAAAATATTCAAAATCTTCAACTCTAAGGAGGAACTATGTAAATTATTAGGTAGAAAAGTTGCACTGATGGGTATAAATATTTGCACTGTATGAGTAGAAATCTTGCACTACATGTTATTATAAAAAAAATGTGAATTCTATGCAACTTCACTTCATATAGACAAATGATAGTTCACTTTTAGGCACAAAAATGTGCTCTGTATGCCAAGAAAAATTTCATTATAAGCATAAAAAAAACCTAAAAAATATTCAATACATTCAACTCTAAGGAGGACTATGTGAATTATTAGGGTTAGAAAAGTTGCACTGATAGGTATTAATATTTGCACTGTATGACTAGAAATCTTGCACTACATGTTATTATCAAAAACAATTTGAATTCTATGCAACTTCAATTCATATAGGCAAATGAAAGTGCACTTTTAGGCACTAAAATGTGCTCTGTATGGCAAGAAAATTTTCACTATAAACATAAAAATAACCTAAATCATATTCAATACCTTTAACTCTAAGGAGGAACTATGTAAATTATTAGGGTTAGAAAAGTTGCACTGATAGGTATAAATATTTGCACTATATGAGTAGAAATCTTACACTA
>CP025657.1:15042830-15055799 GCA_003576665.1 Ipomoea trifida
ATTAATAGTATAGATTGCATTGCAGAAAATATATATACTGAATTATTACCATTAGTAATTCTAGTCTAGAATTGTATTACAAATAGGAACGTAGGAAAGAATATATTTTATTAGGAATTCTATTTGAATTTACAATTGTATTAGAGATAGGAATTGTATTACCATATTTTACAATATTACGCAGACCAAAATATTATAGGTTTGTTTTGGGCGGGAAGTTAAAACTGAGGATATTGTTTTTATTAATAGTATAGATATAGATTGCATTGCAGAGAAATATATATATACTGAATTATAACATTAGTAATTCTAGTCTAGAATTGTATTACAAATAGAAACGTAGGAAAGAATATATTTTATTAGGAATTCTTTTTGAATTTACAATTGTATTAGGGATAGGAATTGTATTACCATATTTTACAATATTACGCACACCAAAATATTATAGGTCTGTTTTGGACGGGAAGTTAAAACTGAGGATATTGTTGAAGTCCCTGAATGGGCACGGGTTTTAGAACCAGTAAGAAAGCTACCAACAAATGTTGGGGCTAGAATTAGGAAGTGCATTAATGAGGCTTTGGATAAAAATCCCCCTGAATGGGCAAGAAAAATTTTGGAACATTCAATCAGCAGGAGGTTTACAAGGGAAATGCATCAGGCCCTACGAAGGTGATTCTTCTCTACTTTCTTGGGTTCTATTAGTGGTGTTCTTTAAGGAACAGACAATTAACTTACTTTTTAACCTCCTGACAAAGATAGTATTATAGTGTGCCTACTCTGATCTTGAATTAACCAAAATCATATATAGTTACATCGACAAAGAGAATTTAAAACCTAGAAAAACATATCATACTAAAACGTGATAAACAATTTTCATGTATACTCCTATAAAAGTTGGTCGGGTCAAAGCCTCATTAAAAACTTACTTTTCAGACATATATAATAGCATCTCAAAAGTACTAGTTGCACAAGGCATTTAAGCTAGGACCATAGAGCTATTATGCCTCTCCAAGAAACTACATTGGTTAATATTTTCTCACATTTTTTTTTGGAATACTTCTCACATTTAATAATATAACTATTTGATGAGGGATTTATTCAAAATGTAAAGTTCATCTATGGATAAGACTTTAAACATGGTAAACTATATTTTTAATGCAATTTAAGAATTCTTTAGACGCAATTACAAGTGTAATAGAATGCTAAACCCATCATCATAAAAATGTCCACATCATTCCTAAAACATGTTTTCTTATAAAGGCATAATTAAATTGCATAATTAAAAAATATATAACATGCTAGGAATATGCATATTATTAAACTAAAGGCTCATTTCATAAAATCAATTACAATTTACAAGAATTAAAATAATTTGGCATGAGTTCAAATATTAAATTAAAATCCTATCAATTACAATTTACAAGAATTAAAATAATTTGGCATAATTGTTGGTAATTAATTTTTCACTGAAATGGTCCCTTGACTATAGCAAAATTACCAATTTGGTCCCGATTTAACGGATGTTTAACGGCAAAATAAACAGAGGACCAAATTGGTTAAAATTTTCAAAGTCGAGGGACTTAATTGGGCACGAAAAATTGTCGATGACCAAATTGGTAATTTGACAATAGTCGAGGGACCATTTTGGTAATAAACTCTAAAAAGGGACTAAAAGTGGACTGCCACTTATAAATCTATGAACAAAATGGAATTAACCCTAAAAAAAGTGTGATATATATGCTGAACATGTGATAGATGAGACAGAAGTGATTAGTTTGTGTTTACCTTTGACTAAATCACAACCTGTAGAGGAACTGCGAATTGAGAATGCTGCAAAGTCTAGGGCAGAACCTGATGAGCAGCACCAGGGCAGAACCTGATGAGCAAGATGGTGCTGCGAATGAGAATGATAATACAAAAGAACAAAAACCTTCCAGATTAAATCTATAGATCTTGAACATAGATGCAATTGTAAGTTTATTTTAGGGATTGTTAGTCAAAAAATGTTGGAATATAAGTTTTAAGAAAAGGATAATCAGAATCGAGGAATTGGTTCTATTGAATTCAAAAACAACATAAAATCTTAATTGAAGATAAATGTGTATATTAGCATGGTTAAAAAGAGTATAAGAGGTATTTTGAAGAAGTTGAATATAGGGTGTGAAACTCAGCTTAAGAGGATAAAAGATTATGCTCAAGAATTTATTAACTCAAATCCTAGGTGTACTTATTCAAAAAAAAAAAATCCTAGGTGTACTATGGTTATTAAAACAAAAGGAGTTGTTCCTGATGCTCAATGTTATTTCCAAATAATCTATGTTTGTTTTTGTTGGCCCATGCGCCCGATTTATTTATTTTTAATTATTTTTCATTACAAAGGCTTCACATGCCACATTACCAGATTCCATTTCCCCAAAACAAAAAGCCTTTCCACTTGTCTTTGTCATTACTAATCTCCCAGATTCCACTCAGTCTCTTTGGCCTTCGCACAATCTCTCTCTTCTTATTTTTTTTGAGAATCTCACCCTCACCATCATCTCTGATCTCTCTCCAATCTCTACCTTGCATAAGTGCATAACATCACATAACAATATAACACCACCACCAAAAAGCTCGACCTTCCGTCACGTCTGCTACTCTACTTTCTCTCACCTATAGACCTACTGCTTCTGTTTTTAAAGGAGACGACCAGCGGAGGGGCATGCCGGCATGGTCGCGTGGGGTGGCAGAGCCGTTACTCGACAAAGTACTGGCGTGGGAAGAATGATGGTTCGACAGAGCTACTACTCGGCGTTCTAATGAATTTGGGGAAAATATTAAAAATAAAAATAAAAATAGCTGAGATGGTTCGGCGATTCGGCTGCCTAGGCGGTTTAGGTGTCGCCTAGATCGCCTAGGCTGCGGGGGAGGCAGATTTCGGCCTTCTTCGACGCGGTCGTGCGCCACCTAGCGCCTAGGCACCGATTAATTGGAACCTTTGCAACCATGCTCGAGAGTATGCACAACGCGTATGATTTTCTAGCCGTTGGAAGCTTATTTTGCGCTAGACATATCTTTTTGTTCTACACAAAAAGTCAAGCTTTTAAGGAAAAATCTTTATTGGGATGTGTTCCTAGCAATCTTTATTTCTCAGACACATTCGCTCAGTTTTAAGGTTCCAAACTGTAGACTA
Organism: Ipomoea trifida; assembly: GCA_003576665.1. NCBI lineage: Eukaryota > Viridiplantae > Streptophyta > Magnoliopsida > Solanales > Convolvulaceae > Ipomoea > Ipomoea trifida. The sequence continues at coordinate 15,046,003 of CP025657.1, forward strand.
AGATAATGTCTCGAACAATCATTTCGAAAGGTTAACTAGTTTAAGGCTTTGAACCTTAAACCTCTCGGATACGAATGGTTCCTCACCATTTCGTTCCTATTACTCCTTGAAAGGTAGATTCTTCCGCCTTTTGACCTTTTGCAACCTTTCAGTTACGAATGATTGTCCTTACCATTCGTTCTTCTTACACTTTAAAATGTAGACCCTTCCACCATTCGGTGTTTACAACCATTCGGTCTTGAGGTATTTTACTCTTTGAATCTTCAACACTTCAGATCTTCTACTCCGAAATCATCCATTGTGCTTGGCCGTTCTTCGTCCTCGCTTGGTGTGGGTCTTCCAATTAGGGGAGAATTCCTCGAATTACGTAGGAATTGGTTCGGATTAGGTCAGAATTTTTGGTATGTTGCTTGTCGAATTGATTAGGGTTCTTCGAATTGGTGTTGGTTTAGGGGTCTCCGGAATATTCTAAGTAAGACGACCGTGGACTAAGAGGGATTGGGAGAAGACCACGTGAAAAGACGAAATTGCCCATCCACTTCACGGCCAACAGACGGCACACCTGACGGAGGACCAAAAGTGTCCGACGTCCAAAAAGTGTGGCTAGAATCTGGTCATTTTTATTATGGAGGACTAAAAGTGTCAAACGCCCCATAAGTCTAGGACCAAAAGTGGAATTAACTCGAAAAAATAAATCGCAGTATGTGTTTCAGTGAGTAATAATTGAGAGGTCTGTTGAGATTTATCTTAATTTATTTTTAATTAAATATGTGTTTCACTATAAAAGCAGTTGTGGAATTAATTAAGTTGAAGGATAATAGACAGTGTATTATATTGAATGTGGCTTGGTGTATGATGTATGTAGCAATTGAGTCTTGTAGACTTGTAAGTTGGTTCATTGGATTCTAGATTTGGTATGTGAGAGAAGATCTAGATTAATAGACTACTAGAGAAACAAAGGACAATATATATGACAGTGATATATCATATATGTGCAGTGTTATGTTTTAAGCAAATGAGGTGTGTTAAGTATTCTCTAATTGCTTTTTGGTTTCCCACTTTCCCTAGCTTCTTGATAACTAATAAGTGTTTAATTAAACTTACTTCTAATACCCTATTTGTAACCAAACATACACTTTGTGACATGATGAGAGTATTTTGGCCGTATATTTATCGTACAAAGTTCAATACAAATAGTTCAAGTTTCATTGGAAAGTTAAAACAATCCCCTAAAAACTTTCATGCTATTCATAGTTTTCAAAGATTCTAGATAAATCAAGGTAAAAAAGGTGGACAAATTTTGACAAGCCTAGCTAGTGGCATGGTCTGCAACAAGTATGTAGATGGTATTTTGGTCATATCTCTTTTATACAAAATCCAATTGAGGTGATTCAAGTGTTCATGAAAAGCTAAGACGATCCTCTATACAACTTTCATGTTCAAAATTTTCAGAGACTCAGCCTAAAATATGGAAAATAACCCAGACAGATTTTGACACGACTATGTCACAAGGCACGTCTATTGCTGCAGCTCTATTTAAATAGTGATTTCAACCCTATTGAGGACCTTTTCGACTCAAGACTTCAAGGAAATGATCTAAGGAACTTTTGGGGGCTTCAACCACTCTTTGAAAGACATCTTTACACCTCGGGAAAGTTTGAACACAAGATTTCTTCTCGGAATAAAGGAATTTTTCTATGTTTTTGAATTCTTCTATCATTTATTATTTCTATTCAAATGTGGTCGCACTTTTTCGTGCGGCCGGTGCGGAATACACCACTATGTATACAAATATATACCACTCAATGTTCAAAAATGCACCACAATTGAAATACATAAAAACACAAAAAAAAAAAAAAAAAAAAAAAAAAAAAAAAAAAAAAAAAAAAAAAAAAAAGAACACATCACATACCCAAAATAATGCACCATAATTCCACTGCCCCTAATAGTGCATTTCCTAATACTGTGTGGTGTATATTACATACCTAATGGCGTGTTTTTCTTGTAATGCTTACATAGTGGTGCGGCCGCACTGACCGCATGTTAATACGCGGTCACACTTGATTATGACTATATATATATATATATATATATATCGTATTATAACTTTGATATTTAATTACTCCCTCCGTCTCATTTTATGTGTCTAGTTCGGTTAACGAGGCTTGACTGAAATTATTTTTATTCAATTTTTCATAATATTAAGTTTAGTAAATGTATACAAAATTTATATATTTAGAAACTACACTAAAAGTATTATTAAACACAAAAAATCAAATTTAAAAATAAGTAAAAAATACTAAAGAAAATAAACAAAGAATAAAGAGTTAATTTGACCAATGAATAGTAAGTAATACAGATAAAATGGGACAGAGGGAGTACAAGATAGTGTAAAAGAAAAAAGACAGTTGACAATATAGTGAATATAATTTTTTAATGAATTTAAATGTAAGAAATCTTTGAATTATAGCAAATAAAAATAATATAACTAATGAAATTATATTTCTTTTTTAATTTTTTTAGGGAAAAGGTACAAATAAGTCATTGAACTATTTGGGAATTAGCAATTAAGGCATCGAACTCGAATAAGCTCCAAATAAGCCACTGAACTTAGGAAAACATAGCAATTAAGCCATCGAACTCCAATAAGCTCCAAATAAGCCACTGAACTCAGAAAAACTAAGCAATTAAGCCACTAAATCGAAAAAAAAATTAACAATTAACATTTTTAACAGGTCATTTGTCTTTTCAAAAAAAAAAAAACAGGTCATTTGTCTATTCCGATCACCGACGACGATTTTTTCGGTGACCGGCGAAAACTTCCGGCAACAACGGTCGCAGGAAAAGTCGTTGCCGGTGGTCGGAATAGGCAAATGACCTATAAAAAATGTTAATTGTTATCTTTCTTCCGATTTAGTGGCTTAATTGCTTTATTTTTCTGAATTCAGTGACTTATTTGGAGCTTATTTGAGTTTGATGGCTTAATTGCTAATTCCTAAATAGTTCGATGGCTTATTTGTACATTTTCCCATTTTTTTATAATGAATAATTTTTTGTAATAAAGTCATTATAGACATCCAATTCTATATTTTTGAGCACATATCTAATTCTAAATTAATTAAATGCATATTTATTATTATTTTTGTATGTACTAATTTATTTAATTTAATAAGAACAATAAAGTGAGATACTTACTTTTCATCTATAACAATGAAGTCATTAATTTTTTTTTTATTTCCATTCGTTGTTGAGACAAATTATTTTGGGAGTTTGTTAATGACAATTGTTACAATTGTTGTAATAATAAATAACTCGAAATATATGGTTACTATAGATATTGTTATAATAATATAGTAAAAATTAACTTACAAATTTGTTTAGAAATTTTTATGCATTAATAAAATTCTGAGAATGATGTGCTAACTTGTTGAGACCTCCTTTGGAAGCATCGCTTAAAGGTTAGTGTTTATTGAAAGTCTAACGAAGCTTGCCACTTATTCTCTGTCTTGTTCAACATCTCAAACTAATTTGAGCTGTATTATTATTATTATTATTATTATTATTATTATTATTATTATTATTATTATTATTATTATTATTATTATTGTGCTTATAGTTTGAATCATGTCTAAAGTTTTTTAAATAAATAAAATGGGTATGAGTTATGCCTTTTAATATTTGTGTTTGGACTTGTGACTTTGTTTCTTTGTGTGTTAGGGTGAATTTCTTTCCTTGTAAAGACAATTTAAAAATGTGAATATCTTAGGCAAATAATATGTAGCATTTACCATTTGTTTTGCTTTGAATGCTATTGTAATTAGTTATTTTGTTATCTATTCATTTTTTTTAATCCTAATCCTGGTCTTATGCTTCTTTTAGACTGTGGAATTCATTTCGGTTCTACTGAAAACTGCCAACGAAGTAGCAGAGACAGAACTGATCAGTTCAGGGACAATTCTGAGAATCCTGGATCTCTTTTTTGAGTAAGATGTTTATGCTTATATGGTCCTAAATCTGAAAACATGGGATAAAGTAATATAAATCTGTACTTAGATAGTTGGTTGCTATAGATTTTATATATTGTTGATATTTAATTTAACTGATACAGGTACCCATATAATAATGCTTTGCATCATTATGTTGAAAGTATAATCTACACATGCCTGGAAAGCAAAAATTCTGTCATTATTGACCATCTTTTCCAAGAGTGTAATTTGGTTGGAAAAATGCTTCAGACAGATAAACAACCAACTCTTTCCAGTGATGTTAATCAGGTAAATACATTGAAGTGCTTGACCCTTTGTGCTTTTATCCTCTTCTGGTACAGGTCTGAGTGAAGAACATGAATTTGCAAACTCTTCCAATGTGTGAACTCATGTTGTCTAGTTGTATGAGATTATTTTCCTCTGATAGTTATATTTTATTTTATCCAGGCAACTATTCCTGCTGCTGGAAAAAAAGCACCTCGGATGGGAAACATAGGGCACCTAACACGCATATCTAATAAACTTGTTCAGCTGGGAAACAATGATAGTCGGGTCCGGGCACATCTTGAGGTGTGATGTTTCATAAAATGCTTTTTCTTGTATTTCTATGCATTTATGCAAATAGCTGTGTTCGGAATATACCTTGGATTAAGTTTTTGGAGTTGCTAAACCTTTAGTGAAGTCTTATGCGTTTCTTGGCTTGTAAATTCTGACTTAAGAAAGAAATTGAATGTAAAGTGGGTTTGTAGGTTACATTTATTTTACATGTGACTATTTACTACTACACTCTAATGATGGAGATCCAAACTTATTACTCTTGCCTTTCTATGTGAATGCTTGGCTTTTTTAGTTTTCTGGTCATCTTTGAATGCCTAGTATGTGATCTTTTTAGAAGCAAATTTTATCTATGTTTGGTTAAATTCTTTTTCATGCAATGGCATTACCTGCTTTTGCTTATATATTTACTGCTTTTGGCTGAATCTATGACACAATTCTAATAGTGTTCTGTTGAATAACATTTTGTTTCATACTGTATAAGTTTATAACTGCTCACTAGCTTGTGCAATGCCTTTTGGTTTCTCCAGAAGGTTACTGAATGGAATGAGTGGCATGCTACAGTATTACAAGATCGTAATAAGACTGAGAATGTCTATCGATGGGCATGTGGGTATGTTTCTCTTTTTCCAAATGCTTATACCATCAAGATGTTTATGAGTAGGCTACTGCTGTCTAGAAAAGCTTTTTAATGATGTTAAATTCTTGAAATTTATTATACTTTCAGAAGAAAAAGATTGGGTTTTGAATAAAGCTATTTATTAGAGCTCTAAGTGACTAGTTTTTTGCTGATTAAGGAATTATGTTTTCTTTTCAAAGAATTGTGTTGTACTTCACATTCTGGTAAAATTTGTTCCTTATCATTTTGCTCTTTGCAGCCGTCCTACTGCCTTACAGGACCGGACAAGAGACAGTGATGAGGAAGATGTTCATGACAGAGATTATGATGTAGCTGCTTTAGCTAATAATTTGAGCCAAGCATTCAGATACACCATATATGATAATGATGATGCTGAGGAGGTAATGTTTAACCTGAAATATTTTGTCATTAGACACTATCCAGTATCCAGTATCCCCAAAAAATTATTTATTTACTTTTGACCAATCCTATTTGGATTTTATTTTGTTTTTTGCCAGTGGTTGTTAGGGGCCAATCCCATATCCTAAGTCCTAACTATAATTTTTTAAAACACCCTGTTCATGCAGCGAAAAGAAAGTTGGGGAAATGAATTTGGGCCTGTTTAGTATGGAGCTATTTTTCCAATTTTTATTCTCTAGTTTTTTCCTTTTGTAGAATTTTCCAAATGGAAAGTGGGCCATTTGAAGCCCAATCTTTCTTCCCCTTCAGCTTCAGAAAACCCTGCTACAGTGCTATATAAAAGCACTGGTTATAGGTTCCAACAAAGATTTGAATTGGTGATATATTTATTACTCATTTACAGGTCATGGAGCTCTTGACCGGGATGATGAGGTAAAGTTTTCAGCTTATTAGATCACTCATTTTGTTCCCTACACTGAGAATATTTGGAGACACCTTCACATTCATGTGATTTTATTTGTTATCTGTTCTCATTGTCCAAGTTTTCTTATTAGTTCTGTAATGTTAATTATTCCATTCATTCATGAATATGCAGGATGTTTACTTTGATGATGAATCTGCGAAGTTGTTGTATCATCCTTGAGGCTGGGAGATGACCAGGGGGGTGAGTTTTTGGTTGAATGCAGTAGCATATTTTTTCATACCAGAAGCTGTTCTGGGTAGTTTCTCTCTACAGAAGTTGTGTATGACATGTTAATCCTTTCTGCAGCAGTTTGTTCACAAATTCAAACTGGTTTGCTTTCCAAGATGATAGAATTGGCGGTCCTATGAGCACCTCAGCTTCTGATTTGATGGAGGAGATCAACCTAAATGGAGCACCCAATGGTGGTAGCAGTAATAGTGATGATGAGGTGGTAGTCGGAGCGGAGGACGAATTGCCTGAAAGCAAAGGTTTTACTGATGGCAAGACGAGTTCTAATGTCAACAACATTTTCAATGGATTACTGGAATCAACACCGTCAATGGTGTAGGCTTAAATGCCCAAGATGGAAAGCAGGTGCATCTGGTGATATGGATTTCTTCCGTTTTGAGACATCAGAGAATGATGACCCTTTCGGAGACAGGCCAATACCTGAATGGGTAGCATGGGGGGATTCCACAGATCTCCAAGCCGGTGGATCCAGTTTAAACCCGTTTCTTGATCAATCCAACTCTGATGGTGAAGTAGTCAATTCAGTGGAGGCAACCACCACATCACCGCCACCTCCTAATTCCACATCCAGTGGAGAATCTCCTCCAAATGATGCCTCAATTTCTCCTGATTCTAATAAGACGACTTCATGTGTGTATGGTTCCAGTCCGAAAGCTGCAGTCCCTTCTTTGTTCGAAGAGGATGTTGAATTTGTAGGCGTGGAATTAGAAGGTACCGAGAAGGCAATGGAACATGCCCTCAAGGAGGGTATTGTTGGGAAGCAGCACCATTGAAAAGGAGCAGCGTACCCAAGTTGCCAGAAAACGAGAATACAGACGAAAGCGCTGCATCTATGAAAGAGTTCAACGACGCAAATTACTGGAGAGTTGATCAGGAAGTTGCGGTGTTGGAGTAACAGTATAATAGTCAACAATCAATTTTATGTGAACCTGGAAGTCAGAGCTTTGCTGGCCAGGGACCCATATTTTCATTTGGTGAGAGTTTATGCAGAAGAGACAATGTACAGTATTTTTTTTTTTTTTTTTTTGGATCGAACCATAGGCTATAATATAGTGTTTGTTACTGATTAATTATTGATACACTTGCTCAGTCTAGTGTCCAGGTTTTGTGCCCTTTATTCCTTTCATAATATGTTTCTTCCATATTTCTCAGACGGGTTGTTTATTTCAATGTTTCCGTTCAATTTTGATTAAAGTTTTGGACTTTGGTATATTAATGTTACTTGTAAAGTATTGATCAGATGCTGTTTTTCTGTAATTATGGTATCAATCTAGCCTTAAAATAAAAAATTACATAGAAATTTAATATTTCAATGCTATGTTTTTGTTTTTATTGAACTGAGATGATATTTACATTATATATATTGAATACAAAATGGAAGATATGTGGTGATACGTAGTGTCTATTGATTAATAAAAAAAAGAGAAAATTTGAAAAATAAAAATAAAATAATTGTTGTAAGATCAATCAAATGTTTTTTTTTGAAAATATCAATCAAATGTTTCGTTACACAGATTAATTAGTTTAAACTCAATTTTTAATTAAAATTTATTCACACCTAAATTCAAAGAGATTTGTACCGCTATGTTCGGCACATCTAGCTTATAAAGCTAGTTGAAAGTTAAACTAACGATGGAAATTAAGGTGTTTTGTAAAGTTATCTTGAAATTAAATTGAATAATTTAAACGTATATATATATATATATATATATATATATATATATATATATATATATATATATATATATATATATATATATTCATATTTATGATTTAACATCTCATAATAAAGTACTCTGTAGCATGTTTGGATTTAATTTTTGTGTATTGTAAGATTAAAGTTGAAATATTTTAATATATTATTTATATGTTATTTTTTGAAAGGTTTATTAAAATTCTTAAAATATGGAGGAGTGTTTCAAAATAAATTATTATTTTAAACTCCTTAAATTCTATCAAACAGAGCTAATTCTTTTTTTTTTTTTTTTTGAATATAACTAGACTCTGATACATAAAAATAATAACAGAATATATTTGATTCTAACATTTTAAATTTCAAGAGTTTATTACAGAGTATTTTTCATATAAATTTAAGTAATTATTTAACCATATTTTAAGGACTTTTAAAAATCCCCATAAAAACTTTGTGTATAGCCGATTTATACCGTAATATTTAAGCAATCTCTATATTCTATATCGAATAAGATTGGACTATTAGTTATCTCTATATATAGCGTGTTGTTTTGAGCCGTTCCCATTCAATTCGGAGAGAGCTACAATTTCAGACGCCCGGAGCTACGAGAACAAGCGACGAAGATGATCGAGGTGGTGCTGAACGACCGTCTAGGGAAGAAGGTGAGGGTGAAGTGCAACGACGACGACACCATCGGAGACCTGAAGAAGCTGGTGGCTGCGCAGACCGGAACCCGGGCCGATAAGATCCGAATTCAGAAGTGGTACACCATCTACAAGGACCATATCACCCTCAAGGACTACGAAATCCATGACGGCATGGGCCTTGAGCTCTACTACAATTAAGTCTCTTTACTATCATCTATTACTGTGTAATTGAACCCTTGTCAGTAAAGCTCGTTTTATCCTAGTTGATGATGAAGACGATGTCTTTCATGTTTGCGGTTGGTTTGAGCCCTTTGGACCTCTAGTTGTATTTCCTACTCGTTGAATTTCATGAAATAATGTGTAACTCTGTTGTTTGGTGATCTTTAATGTTTGGAATTTTGACAGTCCTGGATAATTTTTAAAGGTCTTTGGTGAGTTTGATTTTTGGTTTTCAAGGAACAGTATGTGGTTGAATGAATGAATTTTTGTGCATGAAAAATCTGCTAGGGTTACATTCTCATTATGTGTTGTTGATGAATGAAGCACACCATTTGTCTTTGACTGGAATATCAGTAGATTAGAATAAGATGTTTGGGGATTTCTGAAATTTCATTGTTGATATGCTTGCTAATATTATTCGTTTAATTGGAAGTTTTTTTTGTTGGTTGTGGTGTTGTTCATTCTGGTTCAATAATTCTCTGATATTTCTTCAACAGTTAAAAGAAGTGATTATGGTAAATGTAGCAATATCACAGCTTTAATTGCTTTGTCTACTGATTAAATTTTTGTGCTGGGCAAGGGCAATAAAGGGTTAGGAGTTAGTTTTTGATTGTGCTATTTCAACTTTGATTTTGCTATTTGAACTTTGAACCATCAACCTGTTCTGTTAAAAGATGAGGATGATCCATGTGCTGTCAGAAGTAGAATATTGAGTATTTGATCATATTATTTCTGCAAGCATTGAACCTAGGTCGAACAGCTGCTGCACTATATTGTTGATGAACCTCTTGACCATGCGGATAGCAAACGGACATTCAAGTATGTTTCAAGAAAAAAACTTAATGCTCTGTTTTTATTATATTTAAAGAAGGATAAGGAAATTTTGTTTGTACATCCTGAATTTTGTTTCTAATGAGGGTTTTTTGTTTCACATTTTAGGTTTCCA
>CP025657.1:15055824-15092403 GCA_003576665.1 Ipomoea trifida
TTCAATTGGAGCAAGTGAGTTATCAATATTGTCAATTCTTTGAAAATGGTCCTACCTCTTTAGAGTCCAGGTGTAGGTGTATTTATGATTAATAACTTTGTAGTTAGGTTGTACAGGTCTAACAATGATGTAAGAACAATTTTATCAGATAAAAAATAGACAATATTTGTAATTAAAGTAATGTATAATTGTACCATTATAGAAATACATACAAATAATATTAATACCATAATGACATAAATTATTCGAATAACGCAAAAGTATAATTGAAATATTGAGTCTCGTTTTAAATAATCAAAAGAAAATTAATTAAATGAAAAAAAAAAAGTTAACCTAACTTCTTTAAAAAAAAAAAATGCAAGAAAATGATTTTCAAGGTTCCCGATTTATAATCTTTGATGCTCAACTATCGGGCTAATTATTTGACAAAAGTTTATGTTAAATTTTATATTGTATTTTTAATACATTTAACATATTCGTAGTATATGTTTAAAAATTATGTCAACTCTGATTGGAATGAGGTTCGAACTTAAGACCTTTGTTATAAAAATTAATGAGTAAGTTAAGAATAATAAATAGTTAAAAAATAATAAACAGTTAACGGAATATTACGTTACTAAAATTTATACTAACGGAATGTAAGGTTATTTAAGCGAAGAAAATAATATAATAGAGGGTAAATAAAGAAAATCGTAAAAAAAATTATTAAAACCATTCATTTCAACAAATAATTACACCAACATTTTTTTATTCCCATTAAGGGCCTAACTTTATTCACTCTTATTAAATTTGTAGATATAATGTAAATATCATCTCAGTTCAATAAAAACAGAAACATAGCATTGAAATATTTAATTTCTATGTAATTTTTTATTTTAATGGCTAGATTGATACCATAATGGCATAATCAACACCTACAAATTCAACACCTATAGCACAACTTAAATCAATTTTCAGAAATGAGGAATTTAAAGTGTAATCAAATTGTGGCTTCATTAAAAATTACTAGTGCTTGTATCAAAGTCAAAAATAGCCAATTCAAAGAAAATTAAAAACTAGTAAATAAAGCACAAAAACATGAAAGTACCAGATAAATGAATCATTAATATTGGAGCAGCTCCATATTTGAAATGCAGAGTACACAAGACAGTGAAGACACACAAGAAACTCAGTTTACCGTCAAGAAATTTGCATTTGCAATGCTTTAGGCGTGCCAAGCATTAGTACCCACCTTTACATAATTCATAAGCGGAATAGTCTTCCGCAGCATTAGACATATCACAACCTGAAAGGCGGCAGAAACTACTTAAAGCAACTTGCTTTAACCAATAACAGATTTACAAACAAATACTGGCATAAATAAATCAATTTATACCTTGCTAAAATATCCAGCCAGCAATGCACTATGAGGACGGGTTGATTCCAGAAAGGAAAAGAGTAAATTCATTAACTGCAAAAATTGCATTAATTAATGGTTGAGATATCAGATTAATATAATTCCAACTTTCCAAGTACAACATTCAAGTGCTACAATAGAACTATGTTGGTAGTATACCTCTTCCTCCTCAACCAGAGTTTTAAGGATAACATCAATTTCACCCGTGAATATCACACAGGCAATGAATTCATTGCCTGTGTGATATTCACGGGTGAAATTGATGTTATCCTTAAAACTCTGGTTGAGGAGGAAGAGGTATACTACCAACATAGTTCTATTGTAGCACTTGAATGTTGTACTTGGAAAGTTGGAATTATATTAATCTGATATCTCAACCATTAATTAATGCAATTTTTGCAGTTAATGAATTTACTCTTTTCCTTTCTGGAATCAACCCGTCCTCATAGTGCATTGCTGGCTGGATATTTTAGCAAGGTATAAATTGATTTATTTATGCCAGTATTTGTTTGTAAATCTGTTATTGGTTAAAGCAAGTTGCTTTAAGTAGTTTCTGCCGCCTTTCAGGTTGTGATATGTCTAATGCTGCGGAAGACTATTCCGCTTATGAATTATGTAAAGGTGGGTACTAATGCTTGGCACGCCTAAAGCATTGCAAATGCAAATTTCTTGACGGTAAACTGAGTTTCTTGTGTGTCTTCACTGTCTTGTGTACTCTGCATTTCAAATATGGAGCTGCTCCAATATTAATGATTCATTTATCTGGTACTTTCATGTTTTTGTGCTTTATTTACTAGTTTTTAATTTTCTTTGAATTGGCTATTTTTGACTTTGATACAAGCACTAGTAATTTTTAATGAAGCCACAATTTGATTACACTTTAAATTCCTCATTTCTGAAAATTGATTTAAGTTGTGCTATAGGTGTTGAATTTGTAGGTGTTGATTATGCCATTATGGTATCAATCTAGCCATTAAAATAAAAAATTACATAGAAATTAAATATTTCAATGCTATGTTTCTGTTTTTATTGAACTGAGATGATATTTACATTATATCTACAAATTTAATAAGAGTGAATAAAGTTAGGCCCTTAATGGGAATAAAAAAATGTTGGTGTAATTATTTGTTGAAATGAATGGTTTTAATAATTTTTTTTACGATTTTCTTTATTTACCCTCTATTATATTATTTTCTTCGCTTAAATAACCTTACATTCCGTTAGTATAAATTTTAGTAACGTAATATTCCGTTAACTGTTTATTATTTTTTAACTATTTATTATTCTTAACTTACTCATTAATTTTTATAACAAAGGTCTTAAGTTCGAACCTCATTCCAATCAGAGTTGACATAATTTTTAAACATATACTACGAATATGTTAAATGTATTAAAAATACAATATAAAATTTAACATAAACTTTTGTCAAATAATTAGCCCGATAGTTGAGCATCAAAGATTATAAATCGGGAACCTTGAAAATCATTTTCTTGCATTTTTTTTTTTTAAAGAAGTTAGGTTAACTTTTTTTTTTTCATTTAATTAATTTTCTTTTGATTATTTAAAACGAGACTCAATATTTCAATTATACTTTTGCGTTATTCGAATAATTTATGTCATTATGGTATTAATATTATTTGTATGTATTTCTATAATGGTACAATTATACATTACTTTAATTACAAATATTGTCTATTTTTTATCTGATAAAATTGTTCTTACATCATTGTTAGACCTGTACAACCTAACTACAAAGTTATTAATCATAAATACACCTACACCTGGACTCTAAAGAGGTAGGACCATTTTCAAAGAATTGACAATATTGATAACTCACTTGCTCCAATTGAATGTATTTATGATTAACAACTTTGTAGTTAGGTTGTACAGGTCTAACAATGATGTAAGAACAATTTTATCAGATAAAAAATAGACAATATTTGTAATTAAAGTAATGTATAATTGTACCATTATAGAAATACATACAAATAATATTAATACCATAATGACATAAATTATTCGAATAACGCAAAAGTATAATTGAAATATTGAGTCTCGTTTTAAATAATCAAAAGAAAATTAATTAAATGAAAAAAAAAAAGTTAACCTAACTTCTTTAAAAAAAAAAAATGCAAGAAAATGATTTTCAAGGTTCCCGATTTATAATCTTTGATGCTCAACTATCGGGCTAATTATTTGACAAAAGTTTATGTTAAATTTTATATTGTATTTTTAATACATTTAACATATTCGTAGTATATGTTTAAAAATTATGTCAACTCTGATTGGAATGAGGTTCGAACTTAAGACCTTTGTTATAAAAATTAATGAGTAAGTTAAGAATAATAAATAGTTAAAAAATAATAAACAGTTAACGGAATATTACGTTACTAAAATTTATACTAACGGAATGTAAGGTTATTTAAGCGAAGAAAATAATATAATAGAGGGTAAATAAAGAAAATCGTAAAAAAAATTATTAAAACCATTCATTTCAACAAATAATTACACCAACATTTTTTTATTCCCATTAAGGGCCTAACTTTATTCACTCTTATTAAATTTGTAGATATAATGTAAATATCATCTCAGTTCAATAAAAACAGAAACATAGCATTGAAATATTTAATTTCTATGTAATTTTTTATTTTAATGGCTAGATTGATACCATAATGGCATAATCAACACCTACAAATTCAACACCTATAGCACAACTTAAATCAATTTTCAGAAATGAGGAATTTAAAGTGTAATCAAATTGTGGCTTCATTAAAAATTACTAGTGCTTGTATCAAAGTCAAAAATAGCCAATTCAAAGAAAATTAAAAACTAGTAAATAAAGCACAAAAACATGAAAGTACCAGATAAATGAATCATTAATATTGGAGCAGCTCCATATTTGAAATGCAGAGTACACAAGACAGTGAAGACACACAAGAAACTCAGTTTACCGTCAAGAAATTTGCATTTGCAATGCTTTAGGCGTGCCAAGCATTAGTACCCACCTTTACATAATTCATAAGCGGAATAGTCTTCCGCAGCATTAGACATATCACAACCTGAAAGGCGGCAGAAACTACTTAAAGCAACTTGCTTTAACCAATAACAGATTTACAAACAAATACTGGCATAAATAAATCAATTTATACCTTGCTAAAATATCCAGCCAGCAATGCACTATGAGGACGGGTTGATTCCAGAAAGGAAAAGAGTAAATTCATTAACTGCAAAAATTGCATTAATTAATGGTTGAGATATCAGATTAATATAATTCCAACTTTCCAAGTACAACATTCAAGTGCTACAATAGAACTATGTTGGTAGTATACCTCTTCCTCCTCAACCAGAGTTTTAAGGATAACATCAATTTCACCCGTGAATATCACACAGGCAATGAATGGAAACCTAAAATGTGAAACAAAAAACCCTCATTAGAAACAAAATTCAGGATGTACAAACAAAATTTCCTTATCCTTCTTTAAATATAATAAAAACAGAGCATTAAGTTTTTTTCTTGAAACATACTTGAATGTCCGTTTGCTATCCGCATGGTCAAGAGGTTCATCAACAATATAGTGCAGCAGCTGTTCGACCTAGGTTCAATGCTTGCAGAAATAATATGATCAAATACTCAATATTTCTACTTCTGACAGCACATGGATCATCCTCATCTTTTAACAGAACAGGTTGATGGTTCAAAGTTCAAATAGCAAAATCAAAGTTGAAATAGCACAATCAAAAACTAACTCCTAACCCTTTATTGCCCTTGCCCAGCACAAAAATTTAATCAGTAGACAAAGCAATTAAAGCTGTGATATTGCTACATTTACCATAATCACTTCTTTTAACTGTTGAAGAAATATCAGAGAATTATTGAACCAGAATGAACAACACCACAACCAACAAAAAAAACTTCCAATTAAACGAATAATATTAGCAAGCATATCAACAATGAAATTTCAGAAATCCCCAAACATCTTATTCTAATCTACTGATATTCCAGTCAAAGACAAATGGTGTGCTTCATTCATCAACAACACATAATGAGAATGTAACCCTAGCAGATTTTTCATGCACAAAAATTCATTCATTCAACCACATACTGTTCCTTGAAAACCAAAAATCAAACTCACCAAAGACCTTTAAAAATTATCCAGGACTGTCAAAATTCCAAACATTAAAGATCACCAAACAACAGAGTTACACATTATTTCATGAAATTCAACGAGTAGGAAATACAACTAGAGGTCCAAAGGGCTCAAACCAACCGCAAACATGAAAGACATCGTCTTCATCATCAACTAGGATAAAACGAGCTTTACTGACAAGGGTTCAATTACACAGTAATAGATGATAGTAAAGAGACTTAATTGTAGTAGAGCTCAAGGCCCATGCCGTCATGGATTTCGTAGTCCTTGAGGGTGATATGGTCCTTGTAGATGGTGTACCACTTCTGAATTCGGATCTTATCGGCCCGGGTTCCGGTCTGCGCAGCCACCAGCTTCTTCAGGTCTCCGATGGTGTCGTCGTCGTTGCACTTCACCCTCACCTTCTTCCCTAGACGGTCGTTCAGCACCACCTCGATCATCTTCGTCGCTTGTTCTCGTAGCTCCGGGCGTCTGAAATTGTAGCTCTCTCCGAATTGAATGGGAACGGCTCAAAACAACACGCTATATATAGAGATAACTAATAGTCCAATCTTATTCGATATAGAATATAGAGATTGCTTAAATATTACGGTATAAATCGGCTATACACAAAGTTTTTATGCGGATTTTTAAAAGTCCTTAAAATATGGTTAAATAATTACTTAAATTTATATGAAAAAATACTCTGTAATAAACTCTTGAAATTTAAAATGTTAGAATCAAATATATTCTGTTATTATTTTTATGTATCAGAGTCTAGTTATATTCAAAAAAAAAAAAAAAAAGAATTAGCTCTGTTTGATAGAATTTAAGGAGTTTAAAATAATAATTTATTTTGAAACACTCCTCCATATTTTAAGAATTTTAATAAACCTTTCAAAATAACATATAAATAATATATTAAAATATTTCAACTTTAATCTTACAATACACAAAAATTAAATCCAAACACTGCTACAGAGTACTTTATTATGAGATGTTAAATCATAAATATGATATATATACATATATATATATATATATATATATATATATATATATATATATATATATATATATATATATATATATATATATATATATATATACACACACACTTTAAATTATTCAATTTAATTTCAAGATAACTTTACAAAACACCTTAATTTCCATCGGTTAGTTTAACTTTCAACTAGCTTTATAAGCTAGATGTGCCGAACATAGCGGGTACAAATCTCTTTGAATTTAGGTGTGAATAAATTTTAATTAAAAATTGAGTTTAAACTAATTAATCTGTGTAACGAAACATTTGATTGATATTTTCAAAAAAAAAAACATTTGATTGATCTTACAACAATTATTTTATTTTTATTTTTCAAATTTTCTCTTTTTTTTATTAATCAATAGACACTACGTATCACCACATATCTTCCCATTTTGTATTCAATATATATAATGTAAATATCATCAGTTCAATAAAAACAAAAACATAGCATTGAAATATTAAATTTCTATGTAATTTTTTTTTTATTTTTAACGGCTAGATTGATACCATAATTACAGAAAACAGCATCTGATCAATACTTTACAAGTAACATTAATATACCAAAGTCCAAAACTTTAATCAAAATTGAACGGAAACATTGAAATAAACAACCCGTCTGAGAAATATGGAAGAAACATATTATGAAAGGAATAAAGGGCACAAAACCTGGACACTAGACTGAGCAAGTGTATCAATAATTAATCAGTAACAAACACTATATTATAGCCTATGGTTCGATCCAAGAAAAAAAAATACTGTACATTGTCTCTTCTGCATAAACTCTCACCAAATGAAAATATGGGTCCCTGGCCAGCAAAGCTCTGACTTCCAGGTTCACATAAAATTGATTGTTGACTATTATACTGTTACTCCAACACCGCAACTTCCTGATCAACTCTCCAGTAATTTGCGTCGTTGAACTCTTTCATAGATGCAGCGCTTTCGTCTGTATTCTCGTTTTCTGGCAACTTGGGTACGCTGCTCCTTTTCAATGGTGCTGCTTCCCCAACAATACCCTCCTTGAGGGCATGTTCCATTGCCTTCTCGGTACCTTCTAATTCCACGCCTACAAATTCAACATCCTCTTCGAACAAAGAAGGGACTGCAGCTTTCGGACTGGAACCATACACACATGAAGTCGTCTTATTAGAATCAGGAGAAATTGAGGCATCATTTGGAGGAGATTCTCCACTGGATGTGGAATTAGGAGGTGGCGGTGATGTGGTGGTTGCCTCCACTGAATTGACTACTTCACCATCAGAGTTGGATTGATCAAGAAACGGGTTTAAACTGGATCCACCGGCTTGGAGATCTGTGGAATCCCCCCATGCTACCCATTCAGGTATTGGCCTGTCTCCGAAAGGGTCATCATTCTCTGATGTCTCAAAACGGAAGAAATCCATATCACCAGATGCACCTGCTTTCCCATCTTGGGCATTTAAGCCTACACCATTGACGGTGTTGATTCCAGTAAATCCATTGAAAATGTTGTTGACATTAGAACTCGTCTTGCCATCAGTAAAACCTTTGCTTTCAGGCAATTCGTCCTCCGCTCCGACTACCACCTCATCATCACTATTACTGCTACCACCATTGGGTGCTCCATTTAGGTTGATCTCCTCCATCAAATCAGAAGCTGAGGTGCTCATAGGAGCACCGCCAATTCTATCATCTTGGAAAGCAAACCAGTTTGAATTTGTGAACAAACTGCTGCAGAAAGGATTAACATGTCATACACAACTTCTGTAGAGAGAAACTACCCAGAACAGCTTCTGGTATGAAAAAATATGCTACTGCATTCAACCAAAAACTCACCTCCCCTGGTCATCTCCCAGCCTCAAGGATGATACAACAACTTCGGCAGATTCATCATCAAAGTAAACATCCTGCATATTCATGAATGAATGGAATAATTAACATTACAGAACTAATAAGAAAACTTGGACAATGAGAACAGATAACAAATAAAATCACATGAATGTGAAGGTGTCTCCAAATATTCTCAGTGTAGGGGAAAACAAAAATGAGTGATCTAATAAGCTGAAAACTTTACCTCATCATCCCGGTCAAGAGCTCCATGACCCTGTAAATGAGTAATAAATATATCACGCAATTCAAATCTTTGTTGGAACCTATAACCAGTGCTTTTATATAGCACTGTAGCAGGGTTTTCTGAAGCTGAAGGGGAAGAAAGATTGGGCTTCAAATGGCCCACTTTCCATTTGGAAAATTCTACAAAAGGAAAAAACTAGAGAATAAAAATTGGAAAAATAGCTCCATACTAAACAGGCCCAAATTCATTTCCCCAACTTTCTTTTTCGCTGCATGAACAGGGTGTTTTAAAAAATTATAGGTTAGGACTTAGGATATGGGATTGGCCCCTAACAACCACTGGCCAAAAAACAAAATAAAATCCAAATAGGATTGGTCAAAAGTAAATAAATAATTTTTTGGGGGATACTGGATACTGGATAGTGTCTAATGACAAAATATTTCAGGTTAAACTCATTACCTCCTCAGCATCATCATTATCATATATGGTGTATCTGAATGCTTGGCTCAAATTATTAGCTAAAGCAGCTACATCATAATCTCTGTCATGAACATCTTCCTCATCACTGTCTCTTGTCCGGTCCTGTAAGGCAGTAGGACGGCTGCAAAGAGCAAAATGATAAGGAACAAATTTTACCAGAATGTGAAGTACAACACAATTCTTTGAAAAGAAAACATAATTCCTTAATCAGCAAAAAACTAGTCACTTAGAGCTCTAATAAAATAGCTTTATTCAAAACCCAATCTTTTTCTTCTGAAAGTATAATAAATTTCAAGAATTTAACATCATTAAAAAGCTTTTCTAGACAGCAGTAGCCTACTCATAAAACATCTTGATGGTATAAGCATTTGGAAAAAGAGAAACATACCCACATGCCCATCGATAGACATTCTCAGTCTTATTACGATCTTGTAATACTGTAGCATGCCACTCATTCCATTCAGTAACCTTCTGGAGAAACCAAAAGGCATTGCACAAGCTAGTGAGCAGTTATAAACTTATACAGTATGAAACAAAATGTTATTCAACAGAACACTATTAGAATTGTGTCATAGATTCAGCCAAAAGCAGTAAATATATAAGCCAAAAGCAGGTAATGCCATTGCATGAAAAAGAATTTAACCAAACATAGATAAAATTTGCTTCTAAAAAGATCACATACTAGGCATTCAAAGATGACCAGAAAACTAAAAAAGCCAAGCATTCACATAGAAAGGCAAGAGTAATAAGTTTGGATCTCCATCATTAGAGTGTAGTAGTAAATAGTCACATGTAAAATAAATGTAACCTACAAACCCACTTTACATTCAATTTCTTTCTTAAGTCAGAATTTACAAGCCAAGAAACGCATAAGACTTCACTAAAGGTTTAGCAACTCCAAAAACTTAATCCAAGGTATATTCCGAACACAGCTATTTGCATAAATGCATAGAAATACAAGAAAAAGCATTTTATGAAACATCACACCTCAAGATGTGCCCGGACCCGACTATCATTGTTTCCCAGCTGAACAAGTTTATTAGATATGCGTGTTAGGTGCCCTATGTTTCCCATCCGAGGTGCTTTTTTTCCAGCAGCAGGAATAGTTGCCTGGATAAAATAAAATATAACTATCAGAGGAAAATAATCTCATACAACTAGACAACATGAGTTCACACATTGGAAGAGTTTGCAAATTCATGTTCTTCACTCAGACCTGTACCAGAAGAGGATAAAAGCACAAAAGGGTCAAGCACTTCAAGTGTATTTACCTGATTAACATCACTGGAAAGAGTTGGTTGTTTATCTGTCTGAAGCATTTTTCCAACCAAATTACACTCTTGGAAAAGATGGTCAATAATGACAGAATTTTTGCTTTCCAGGCATGTGTAGATTATACTTTCAACATAATGATGCAAAGCATTATTATATGGGTACCTGTATCAGTTAAATTAACATATCAACAATATATAAAATCTATAGCAACCAACTATCTAAGTACAGATTTATATTACTTTATCCCATGTTTTCAGATTTAGGACCATATAAGCATAAACATCTTACTCAAAAAAGAGATCCAGGATTCTCAGAATTGTCCCTGAACTGATCAGTTCTGTCTCTGCTACTTCGTTGGCAGTTTTCAGTAGAACCGAAATGAATTCCACAGTCTAAAAGAAGCATAAGACCAGGATTAGGATTAAAAAAAATGAATAGATAACAAAATAACTAATTACAATAGCATTCAAAGCAAAACAAATGGTAAATGCTACATATTATTTGCCTAAGATATTCACATTTTTAAATTGTCTTTACAAGGAAAGAAATTCACCCTAACACACAAAGAAAACAAAGTCACAAGTCCAAACACAAATATTTAAAAGGCATAACTCATACCCATTTTATTTATTTAAAAAACTTTAGACATGATTCAAACTATAAGCACAATAATAATAATAATAATAATAATAATAATAATAATAATAATAATAATAATAATAATAATAATAATAATACAGCTCAAATTAGTTTGAGATGTTGAACAAGACAGAGAATAAGTGGCAAGCTTCGTTTATGACTTTCAATAAACACTAACCTTTAAGCGATGCTTCCCAAGAGGAGGTCTCAATTCACCATATGTTGTAGGCAGAATCTTCTCATCAGATGACACATTTAACAGCATCAGCAAGTCACCTTTGTCATAATATTTGTAATCATAGTGATCGTGTTACAGTCAGGAACAGAAAGGATGGGACTTCCACAAGAAAGCGCAAATAATACATAGTATGATACAGAATGTTAATATTCATTATCTTCTATTCTTCCATTATACTTGGAGTTGGATATGCGAAGGTTCTGGCTGAAGTACTTCGCATATTCATGCCCAAAAGCAATTTAAAGCAACTAAGAAAACCACAAAAAACTCCTAACCGACCAGAATATCCTTACATAGCATCAAAATAATCCGGAACTGCAAGAATGCATCCTGGTGATTACTTGTATTAGAATGATGTAAAACTCAACTATAATAAATGTTATAGTAAACAAAATCTAATTTAAGATTATATAAAAATATTGCATAAGCAACAAACATATGTCTATATCCCCATAAAGCTTTAACTTTTCATATACATATATTTTTTTTATAAGTACTCCATATATACATATATACATACATTTTTTTATTTTTTTGATAAGGACTCCATATATACATAGATACATGTATAAGGAGGGTAGGAGAGGCAAGTTTCAATTTTACATTTGTGACTTGAGGATGGAAATTCACAACTATGGCACTCAAATTTTTTGCATAAAAAGAACTTTGAATATTGTAATTTCATACTCACCAAGCTTAGGCAGCATTGCACCAATAGTGTCAGAATCCACATGCATAGGAGCCTCATACATGTGTTGGCTACGGAAGGCATACATCATGGATGATGGAATTGATCTTTTCGGGTCCAACAATGAAATACAGACAGACAATGAATGGACAAGGGCAGACTTTGAATGCGCATCTTCAAGTGCATGATCAAATATTCTTGCAACAAAACTGAAAAGGAGATTTTCAGACTACGAATTTTACTTTCAGTAGAAAATACACAAAGGGGAAATCTTGAGAAAGTCTGAAAACCTTGAGCTAGATAACTTAGTAGCAAGAGGAGATGGTGAATTTCTGGTGATTGTGCAGAGTGTTTCTGCAGCATTAGCCTGTACTTCAGGAGAACACTGAAAAATATCAAAAAGAAAATGCAGTATTAGATTTGTCTGAGATAATATGCCAATCATCATCAAGAAAGTAAGCACTTCATGTGGATTGCATCAAGAATTTTCCAATAGAAGAGAACTTCGCATTAAGCTGATGGTCTAAGATGACCAAAAAGGTGTACCACTATCTAAAAGACACCATTTAGTTTAAACTTAGAAAGTAGGTTTAAAGGAACATCTTGACAATAACCAGTAACTACAAAATATGCATCAACAATAAAAGTCATCAGAGAGAATGCATCAACAATAAAAGTCAACCTGCTATTAGATAGTAACCCACCAAACCAGGTTTAAAAATGTTGGAGCCGGGCAAGTTACCAAAAAGGGTCTAAAAATTTCTGGCTTTATACATTATCTACCAATCAACCAGGCAAAACAACCGCATAGAGTTCAGAACAACAATATGTGCACTTACCGAAGGGCTTAGTTTATCCACAATCATTTCTAATAAATTGCTATCAGCCAACCATTGCAAGACATCTGTAGAGTTGGGATAGCTATGATCATCAGCACCTACAAGACGCACCAAAACCTGTAAAGAAGATCTTATTAGCACAAAGGACCATGCTTTCAAACAGGGCACTTAAATTCAACTAATATTCAATATCTATCTTAAAATAGAATCATCACACTCAGCTGCTAAATATCAAGCCCATACCAACCTCCATGATGGAAGTAATACCAATCAAATCAACCATGTGTGCAAAAACATCATGATGGGCCTGCAACACAGTGAAAAAAGAGTAGGAATCAGTTATCAGAGAGGTCAAGGCATGTACAAAGCACTAATGGACCTAATGGTCAAACACCTATAGCACAACTTAAATCAATTTTCAGAAATGAGGAATTTAAAGTGTAATCAAATTGTGGCTTCATTAAAATTACTAGTGCTTCTATCAAAGTCAACAGTAAACAATTCAAAGAAAATTAAAAACTAGTAAATAAAACACAAAAACATGAAAGTACCAGATAAATGAATCATTAATATTGGAGCAGCTCCATATTTGAAATGCAGAGTACACAAGACATACAAGAAATTCAGTTTACCGTCAAGAAAATTGCAATGCTTTAGGCGTGCCCAGCATTAGTACCCACCTTTACATAATTCATAAGCGGAATAGTCTTCCGCAGCATTAGACATATCACAACCTGAAAGGCAGCAGAGACTACTTAAAGCAACTTTCTTTAACCAATAACAGATTTACAAACAAATACTGGCATAAATAAATCAATCTATACCTTGCTAAAATATCCAGCCAGCAATGCACTATGAGGACGGCTTGATTCCAGAAAGGAAAAGAGTGAATTCATTAACTGCAAAAATTGCATTAATTAATGGTTGAGATATCAGATTAATATAATTCCAAGTACAACATTCAAGTGCTACAATAGAACCCTGTTGGTAGTGTACCTCTTCCTCCTCAACCAGAGTTTTAAGGATAACATCAATTTCACAGGTGAATATCTCACAGGCAATGAATGGAAACCTAAAATGTAAAACAAAAAACCCTCATTAGAAACAAAATTCAGGATGTACAAACAAAATTTCCTTATCCTTCTTTAAATATAATAAAAACACAGCATTAAGTTTTTTTTCTTGAAACATACTTGAATGTCCGTTTGCTATCCGCATGGTCAAGAGGTTCATCAACAATATAGTGCAGCATCTGTTCGACCTGGGTTCTCTCTCTCAAACTGGAAAACATAAAAATAAATAAATAATGTCTCTAGAAAGTCCAAGATTAGGTAAAATAAATAAATCAATCAACTTCTCATGAAAAATATCTTAAAACTTGCTTACAAATTTATGAGGCGACCATTCAAGGCTTTGCATTCTTGGATTATCTCCTCTTCATCAAGAAGCTCTTCCAATGTGAAATTTTCCTTGTCCAATATGGCTTCGATCTAGGGATCCAGAAACCAAAATATATATAACAATGGAACAAATTTAGGAACAAAAGCAATGACAGAAGAAGACTACAAATTCTTATGCTAGCAAAAATGGGGCTATAAAACTCTATAACTTAAAAGCAAAGACTAGCTAATACAAAATGAATATAGTAAAGAAAGGCTCCATTGGTTCTGGGACTTAAAATTCAACATTTCAACATGCTTTAGTAATGCCCGGGATAGGGCAAATTTAAATCATAGAAATGAAATTGGATATGCATAAGTTGTAACTGCAGCTCAAAATCATAAAAAACTGTCTGGTGCAGCAAATGCGAAGCTATGAAGTGCTTAGGCTAACCGCTAACGCCAGTCTCAATGTAACATAACTACAACTGTACTCTGCCAGCTCAAATACCTCCAATTCAATTCAATAAGATACATTCTTAGCTATAAAAGCGATTCCTAACACCAATTGCTCGGAATACAACACCCTCCAATACAAACAAAGAGATACAACTTCAAATACAGAAATTCTCTCTTTGACTCCTCCCAATTGCATTGAATTACGAGGATTGCAGCATTGCAGACGCAGAGACGGATCCACTCACTTACCGGCGAAGAAGCCGAGAGAGGTGGGAGCTTCCAAAACATATCTCCAGACTACGGATACAAGGCAACGTGACACGTATATCCCGCGAGAGGGCAAGCAGAAACCAAAATCCGAATATAAGAGCAGATCTGTAAACCCTAAAACTGAATCTCGGTTATGAGAGCTCGAGATTCGGGATGGAGATGCGTATGCATATAAGGAGACAGCAAAAAACCCTAAGTATGGATAAGAAGAAGATCAACAGAAAGGGATGCCGTAAAGATCGAAGCTTTAGAGAGAGAGAATCCGGGGAGGGAGAGAGTCTTCATAAAATGGCAGCGGAGGAACAGAGGGCGTTGTTTGTTGATGGGGAAAATGAAGTGAAGGGCGCAAAAGTACAAAATTGTTGTTCGTAATTTACAAACCCAAAATTCAAATCTAAATCTAATCTAATCTAATAATATAATAAACTATAATAATCTAATCTAATAATAATAACCTATCTATCTATCTCTACTATTAATAAAAACAAAATCCGTCAGTTTAACTTCTTAATAAAATATATATTTTTCCATATTTTTCTAATCGTAATACAATTCTAGATTAAAATTATTAATCGTTACTTTCCTATTTGTAATACAATTCTAATTAAAATTACTAATCGTAATAATACAGTTCATATATATCATGGCAACATAATTTATCTATCTATCTATCAATTAATAAAAACAAAACCTTCCATTTTAACTTTCCGCCTAAAACACTCCTATATTTGCGTAATATTGTTAAATATGGTAATACAATCCTAATAAAATATATATTCTTCCATACTTATATCAAATTATTAAATCAAATTGATGGTTCAGATTGTTTAGATTTATATTTTTCCTTGAGGTTTTCTCATTTATCCTTAATTATATGATTATCCGTTAAATATTCTCTTCTCCGTTTTTTTAACTTACTCATTAATCGTAATAATACAGTAAATATATTTTCCTGCAATATAATTAATAAAAACAAACTATTAAGGTTTGCGATGTATTGTTGCGAAAATTTGGCATAACTCAGCCCGCAAAGCCAGCTAAGTTCCCGATCGACATTCGTGCGCACACGAGTCAAGCCTTATCAAGCTCATTTTGGTCCTATCCTTCCTAGGAGGCCGTGAGTCTGGCCGTGAGGAGGTCGCGGGCTTAAATGGTTTCACGGCCGTGTGGGTGGCCGTGTGGCCGTTCCCTTGAGTGATTTTTGCCTGGTTCGTGCTCCGCCGCTCCTATCCTTCATTGTGTGGGTTCTTTAGCTTCTAAAATTGATCCAATAAACTCCAAAATACTTCATTTACTACTCGTTGTGGACAATTATACCTAAGAACACAAAACACACAAACGAGTCATAGATTCTATTCATCCCGATAGGGTGGGAAAAGTCTAGAGAGGGGGGGTGAATAAACTTTTTAAACAGTTTAAAATATTATAACACTTTGGTAATTTCATATATAGGTAACAAGCACAAAGCAATAAACCAAATGGAGTTCGCAACGGAATAATATACGGTAAACTGCTATAAACAAGTTTACGTAAAAATAAAGAGCTTTGCTACTAGAGGTGTTGAAACGGGCTGGCAGGGCAGGGCCCGCCAAAACCTGTCATATGGCGGGGTGGGCTAAAAAGCCCGCCAAAATGCAGGCCTAAGAAAAGTCGCCCCAATCGTTATATCATGGATCAGTAGTCTGAAACAACGTCGTTTCAATGTTAGTGGACGCGGATGCAAATGACTCCAGGGAATTCATTGTCTATAATACACAGAATCATTGTCTAGAATACACATAATGACTTGAGTGAATACACAGAATATTGAAACAACTACACTGAAATCATCCTCCTAACATTCGAATACACAAAACACGGCATGATCTATGTTTAAGTACCCCTAACATGAATACATAGAATTGTAGTCTACAATACACAAAATGCATTCAAAGAATACACAAAATATGAAAACACCAAATACACAAACACATCACCCCTGTATTTAAGTACCACATAATGATACACAGAATCATTGTCTAGAATACACAGAATGACTTGAGGGAATACACAGAATATTGATATAACTACACAGAAATCATCCTCCTAACATTCGAATACACAGAACACGTCACAACTACCCCTAACATGAATACACAGAATTGTAGTCTACAATACAGCGGGTGGAACAAGTACAACTAGTGGGGTTGGAAAGAGTAAATCGAAAGCTAAACGACCATGGTCAGAGGTATGAGATCACTTCCATAAGTTTATTACATATAGTGGTGAGCACAAAGCTAGATGTCATTATTGTGAAAGAGAGTTGTTTGCAGACACTAGAATGAATGGGACAAGTTCATTGAAAGCTCATTTGAAAAGTTGTTCTAAATTCCCACGTACTAGTTCTGATCCTGCACAAACTGAACTAATTTGCACAACAAATGAAGGGGAGAGTTCAATAAGTTTTGGGAAATATAGTGCAGAAGCTCTTAGGAGAGCTATAGTTGAAATGCTTATTGAAGATGAATTGCCTTTTAAGTTTGTTGAAGCAAAGGGATTTAGAAAATATATGCTTATTGCTTGTCCTAGATTTAAAATGCCTTCTCGTTGGACTATTGCTAGGGATTGCTATGATATTTATTTGGATGAGAAAAAAAAATCTGAATACTTTGTTGCACTCGCATTTTGTTAGAGTGTCACTCACCACTGATACTTGGACATCATTGCAAACGGTCAATTACATGTGTCTTACATGTCATTTTATTGATAATGATTGGAAATTGCATAAAAGGATAATTAACTTTTGTCCAATTACAAGTCATAAGGGTGAGGATGTGGGTAAAGCAATTGAAAAGTGTTTGCGTGATTGGGGCATTGATAATGTTTTCACCATTACGGTTGATAATGCTAGTTCTAATGATGTTGCTGTAGGATACTTGAGAAGAAAGTTAAATAATTTGGGTACTAGTGTCCTACAAGGGAAATATCTTCATATGAGATGCATTGCACATATCATAAACATTATTGTCACGGATGGGATGAAAGATATGAATGATTCAATTGCTAAAGTTAGGGGAGCTGTAAGGTATGTTAGACAATCACCATCTAGATTGCTCAAATTTAAAGAATGTGTTGAGATGGAAAAGATTCAATCTAAAGCTTTGTTGAGATTAGATATGAGCACTAGATGGAATTCCACTTACTTGATGCTAGATTCAGCTCAAAAGTTTGAGAGGGCATTTGAGAGATTTGAAGAAGTTGACCCTAATTATAGACATGACCTCTTATTTGGTGATGGTGTTCCAAATCATGAAGATTGTGAAAGTGTTAGGAGATTAAGCATGTTCTTGCAACATTTTTATGATCTTTCTGTGAAGATATCTGGTTCTTTCTATATCACTGCCAATGTTTATCTTGATGAAGTTTGTGATATTTATTCTATTTTACGTAGTTTGTTGCAAGGTACTGATTGTGACTTTAGTGCAATGGCTAAAAGAATGGTTGAAAAGTATGACTAGTATTGGGGGAATGTGGAGAAAATGAATATGTTGCTTTATATTGCATGTGTACTCGATCTTAGATACAAATACACTTTTGTTGATTTTTGTTTTAAGAAGATGTATCCTGTGGATCAATTGAATGATCGAGCTTCTATCTTGTCTACTAAAGTTAGAAATGCAATGGTTGAATTATTTGAAGAATACAAAAAAATGCATCAACCTCAATCTTCTCAATCTACACAAAGAGAGAGTATAGGGCTTAGTAATGTTTCATCTTTAACTGATGATATCTCTCAAAGGAAGGGGAAAGAAAAGAAGAACAAGAGTGATTTTAAGAAGTATAAGGTTGAAATGGGTTGTGGAGAGCAAAAGTCTGAATTGGATAGGTACCTTAATGAAAAACTTGATAATGATGAAGATGACGACGACTTTGATATTCTTGCTTGGTGGAAGAAGAATAGTCATCGGTTTCCTATCTTATCAACCATGGCTCGTGATATATTAGCTATGCTTATATCAACCGTTGCTTCTGAATCAACTTTTAGTACATGTGGACGTGTTCTTGATGCTTATAGGAGTTCTTTAACTCCTAAAATAGTGCAAGCACTAATTTGTACTCAAGATTGGATAAGACAAGGAGCACGTGAGGATGATATGGAGAATGAAATTGCCGAAATGGATAAGTTTGACTTAGGTATGTTTTACTTTTTATTTGTCATAATATGTTATGTTTTATTACTTTTTTATTCTATGTCAAAATATATTAACTTTATTGTGAATTTGTGATGTGTTTTTAGATTTGTCAAAGGTTAGTCTGGATGGTGTGATTGACTCATAAGATGTCAAAATCAATTGAAGAAATGAGTAAAATATAATTTAGTTTTGTTTTGCAATACTTGATATTTATATTTGTATGTGTTTTTAGATTTGTCAAAGTTAGTTTAGATGGTGTTTTTAATTTTTTTTTTTTTTTTTAATGTTTTGTAGGTGGGGATTGAGCACTTGAGTAGTAGGATGGGCATTGAGGCAGTGAGCAGCATGGAGTCATGGACACTGGACAGTGAACACTAAGTAGCAGTTTGGTACTTAGCAAGTTGGCATGGAGCATATTTTAAATTATGAACTCTTAGACTTTTAATTCTTATTTCTATGGAGTATTATCTTTTGTTTTGTAATTTTAAGACCATGACGTTTTGACTTTGGACTGTAAGCACTAAGTAGAATGGCAGTGAGCATTTTGGACTGTTACACTTTAATTTTTATTACTTATGTACATTTGATTTGAAATTTGTATGTTATTTACTACTTTAAATAGTAATGTGTTTTTAGTGTTAATATTTTTTATTTTAGACTAATATTTTAAAGAAATTACAGCTCGTTAGGTGATTGATTGAGTTCGGTTATAAATAACCGGCCGTAACCGACCGAAAATTTCAGTTTTCGATCGGTTCGGTTATGAGTAGTGAGTCGGTTATTTCGGTCGAGTATGGGAGGGGTAGAATATTTTTTGTTATTTCGGTTATTAACCGAAAACCGACCGAAATCGACATATGCTCACCCCTAGCGTCGAATGCATGACCCGACCAATTAAGGCCAAGAGTGCATCGCCGACAAGAAGGGACGAGACGGCCGGTGCCAGGGGGCGGACCGGCAGGCCCATCCCAAAGTCCAACTACGAGCTTTTTAACTACAACTTAAATATACGCTATTGGAGCTGGAATTACCGCGGTTGCTGGCACTAGACTTGCCCTCCAATGGATCCTCGTTAAGGGATTTAGATTGTATTCATTCCAATTACTAGACTCGATCGAGCCCGGTATTGTTATTTATTGTCACAACCTCCCCGTGTCAAGATTGAGTAATTTGCGCGCTTGTTGCCTTCCTTGGATGTGGTAGTCGTTTCTCAGGCTCATCGAACCGGCGAACCCTAATTCTCCGTCACCCGTCACCACCATGGTAAGCCACTATCCTACCATCAAAAGTTGATAGGGCAGAAATTTGAATGATGCGTCGCCGGTGCTATGGTCATGCGATTCGTCGAGTTATCATGAATCATCGCAACAATGGCAAAGCCCGCGTCGACCTTTCAGCTAATAAATGCATCCCTTCTAGAAGTCGGGGTTTGTTTCACGTATTAACTCTAGAATTACTACGGTTATCCGAGTAGTATGTACCATCACTTAACAAATTGTTTGAAATATCCCGTCTTGATAAGCTCTTCGATTTGTCGCTTTAACACGTTGCACTCATTTGTGTCGTGGCCGACATGCCTATGGAATTTGCAATACTTTATTTGTGACGTGGCCGACCTGCCTATGCATCCTCAAATCGACGAGTAGTAGCTCTAGAATTACTACCCCAGGCATCCGCGCAAAATGATGAAATAGAGGAAAAGAAGACCCAGAGTCTATGTTGTAGTGCAACTCGTCGGCCAGCTGTTTCTATGCCCGCCATGGGACAGTGGGGTGAGAGGGTTGCTATCCAGCCAAGGTTGTGGGCACAGCCGAAGGCCAAAGGGACCAAGGGTCCACACTAAGATGAGTAGTCAAATCGGATGGAAGGGATGGGTGAGTCTGGAGGGCCGGCTCCATGTCAGTCCACGACCCTCAAGCAAACACCAAATGTGCAGAAGGAAGTGGTGGAAAAACTCCAAAAACATATAGAAGAGCAAGAGAAAAAGGTAGAGGCAAGAGAACATTCACCAGAACCTGAGGTGAGGATGGTCGCTCCATTTTCTCCTAGTATAATGGATGCGCCCATCCCAAGAGATTTTAGGTTGCCTGCTATTAAAGCCTGCACCGGACTTTTGACCCGCGTGTCCATATGACAAGGTACAAGGTAGCCATGGTGATGACCGGGGCAGGCGATGCCATAATGTGCAAGGCATTCTTGTCCACTTTGGATGGAACTACCCAAGATTGGTTCAACATGATTCCAGATGGTTCGATCCAGAACTTTGTAGAGTTGTCCAAAAATTTCCTGACTTATTTCTCCAGGCATATACAGCACAAGAAACCATTTTCACATATCCATGGAACTAAGCAGGACGGAGGTGAAAGCTTAAGAAATTTCTTGAGCAAATAGAAGAAGGAAGTAACAATGTGTACGATTTCAACTCTAAAGCTGCAATCCTCATATTCATCCAGGCATTGAGGTCATGAAATTTTCATAGACAACTGAACACTAACCATCCACGCTCCTATGAGGAGCTAATGAGGACAACAAATAGCTATGCCGAGGCAGAGGAGTCTGATATAAAGAAGAAAGATGATGAAGAAGGCAGGAGAAGTGGGCGATCTTATAAAATTGGTCCAGCCAACCACGCACCACGCCCAAACCAGTCATCCGCAACGATGGGGAGAGATCACGAGCGACCTCGTCTCGCCCCACCGCAACACTTAACACCGCTTACTCATCCAATTAGCGTGATTTTAAGTCATGCTAAGGAAATGGGAATGGTGCATTTTCCCTCAGAATGTATGGCAGTTTCTCCAAGTGATGACCAAACCAAATATTGTCGGTCCCACCGACAGGTTGGCCATGATACGGACGAGTGTCACACTTTAAAATGGCAAATAGAGGAGCTAGTATAGAGCGGATACTTTACTCAATTTGTTAAGTATTCGGGGCAGTACCAGCATTAACAAGGCCTACCCGAAAATGTGTGATGAAAGGAACAGGACCCCGAGCCGTCCACTTCCAACACCAAGAAAAGAAGATATGACTAGACCAGGAAAGAAAGAGACAATGAAATAGAGGAGGAACCTGCGTAACGCAAGAAATATGTTATTCGCTGATGGTCCATCTTGATTACTAGCTGAAGATCCGTCTTGATTAGATTCATATAAAAAAAACGGAAGACAATATATTTATTTCCATGCAAAATTCTCCATGAAGCATACAATTGATAACTTATGACATTACTTTTAACGAGGAGTACATTCAAACTTTGCAAAAGGAGACATTGGAATAGGATCTTCAGAGGCTAGAGGAAGCTTTTCTTCGACGAAAGGGACCACAGCTAGAGAGGGCCCTATATCTTTCTGTCTGGATTCATAAGACACAATGACCCCTTCCTCCTCGTCATAAACAACCTCGTGTTTTGGTTCATAGAACACGAGGGCCCCTTCCTCTTCGTTAGAAACAGCTTATTGTTTTGGTTTGTAGGGCACAATGATCCCCTCCTCTTCGTTAGACAGAATTGTTAAAGGATCTTCAGCGGTATCTCCAACTTCATGGCCACCTAGCAGAATCTTCCTATTCCTCAGCATTTCGAGTCGGGCCTGCTCCATCAGGCGTTTTGAGCGCTGCCTTTTCATCTCCTTGTTTGTTTTCTTTGGATCCATAAGTCCTGAAAAAAACCAGCCTTCTTTAGATCCACAAGCAGTAAAAATAAAAAAAAAAGATATGGCAAAACAATAATAATAATAATAATAATAATAATAATAATAATATATAATCCATCTCGACTCCACGAGTCGAGGCATGTCGCCTCGGCCTCCGGAGCCAAGGCACATCGCCTTGGCTTTCGGAATCGAGACGCCTTGCCTCGACTCCAGAAGCCGAGGCCGATGCGTTCCTTGAGGCCAAGGCACTCCTTGCCTTTGCTCCAAGAGCAAAGGCGCCTTGCCTTAGCTCCTGAAGCCAAGGCCGAGGCGCTCTTCAAACCTTGGCTCCTGGAGCGGAGACGGCTTGCCTCGACTCTAGAAGTTGAGGCCGAGGCGCTCTTCAAAAAATTGAAATAAAAAAAAATAAAAAAAAATGAAGTGTACCATACAAAGTGTGGAGACGGGATTGAAGGGGATGGTGGAGACAGGATTGATGGAGATGGTAAAAAATAAAGAAAGGATGAGAAGGGTTTTATACAAAAATAGAGATGCATAAAAGGAAGAAAAAAATATTTGAAGAATATTGGAAGATTGAAAGATCAAGGAATATTTTGGAAATCTTGATATTTCCTTATAATATCATAATTTAATCAGATTCAAAATTTATGCCTAATACAAAGTATTACTCCCAAGCCACCTCAGCAGTCTCGTTGGCTAGGGAGTGGGGGGACTGGTGACAGGGTAATTGGTAAACACCCGACCCGAACCACAGGCAAACAAGCGGACGCAGGCATTAAATAGCCACCCGCTATGCTGATGAGAGAAGTTATTGCCAACGGCTCCACTACACTTCACATTCAGAGCTACCATCATGAAGATCGTTACAACTTATAGAAGAAGAGTCGTTGCACCTGAAGTATAAGTAGAAGTTTATTGTAGGATGAGGGGGAACACTTTGTTTATTATACCCAACACTACTGTACTGACACTGTAATCACTTATTGTATTGAATTATCATATTTCACTTATACATAGATTATATTCCGGTAATATATTTACCGTCGGGACTCTTTGAAATTGACTAGCTGGAAGAGTCTACTTCAAGGCTTTGCAAGTATTGAGAATTTTATCATTAGGAATCTGAATATTTAATTTAAAGGTTGTCTAGCATGGCTTATGTACAATTTCGATTATTCCACCTCTTTCTTTCACTTATTGCTTCTTCTAATGCTCTTTCTCCACCATCTATTACTTTTCAACAATCTAAGGGGGTGTATTCAATCAAGACTTTTAAAAACTTTCAAATACTTTTAAAGTGATGAATTTTAATTGACTTTTGTAGAGTTTTTGTAGATTTTCTTAGAATTTTTAAAATTTTTATCAACTTTGTAAGAGTTTATAAATATCCCTAGGACAAACATTTATACACTTTTAAAAACTCTTTCATATTAAAAATTCAACAAAAGTCATTAAAACTCTAAATTGAATACACCCGTACAAACATTCAATCTTCTATTAATACATTATTTATAATTTTCTTGATGAAAATCTCTCATTTATAATTACTATAAAATAAATAGAATCTCTCAAAAAATTCAACTTAACACAAATACATATTAATAATTAATTATCATACAATTATATAAAATTATATTAATTAAATAAATATTATAAAATATAAATTATACAATACTATATATGTAAATTAAAAGAAACAAAAAAAAAATATTTGTTGTTGTTGCTGTTCGCAGCAAAACAGGAACAAAATTTGCTGCGAACAGCAGCAACCTGCTGCGATTGCAGCAATTTTTTTTTGCTGCGATCGCAGCATTTATTTATTTATTTTGTGATCGGAATAATTATTTTTCACTGAATATTAAAAAAATAATTTTTCGTAGTAAAGTATGTGAGTATTTATGAAAGGTTTGAAACTTACCGTAAAATTAATAAAAAGTTTGTCAGGTTTATAGAAGAAAACAAAGTCAATAGAGAATGTTCAAAAGTTTTGGGTTGGAGGGTTGGATTTCATCTATTTATATTAATGAAGAAAAAGTTTACAAAAATCCTATTCTGATGGAATCTATGAAAGTTAATAACTTTTTGAATACCAGTAGACTTTTAAAAACTCTATAAAAGTCTGAATCGAATACCAGTATACTTTTAAAGAGTTTTGAAAAGTCTGGATCCAATACCGGTAGACTTTTAAAGAGTTTTTAAAAGTCTAAATTGAATACCACCAAACTTTTAAAGTTGATAAAAGTCGTTAAAATTCTATAAAAGTCATGATTGAATACACCCCCCTAAATTCTGGTCCCAAAACGTACACAACAACATGCGTCGCTCCATTTTCTCTAAATTATCCTCACTTTCTAAGAGTGAAATCACTCCATTAATATATGAAAAACATTTCATGTCCAACCCCAAATTTTGCACCACTGGCAATTTGGTTTGCTTAGTTCTTGTCAAATCATTACCTCCCATAAATTTTGTGTATGTTCATTTCACTGATAAAGTTTATATCCCAGTTGAACAACTCCACCTAGCTTCATTATTTAGGCTCTCTGTCATATAAAATGACACAGAGAAACTCTGTCAACTAATCTAGATAGAGAACTTCTCAATCGCTCTTTTCTTCCACAATTTACTATCACGTATGTACCTTATAATAGACCTGGCAATTCGTGTATACGGCTTCGTTAACGGGTCGACACGAACACGATAAGGCCAAACACAGACACGACACGTTAAGGTTAACAGGTTCAAAATTTTGACACGAACAAGAACACGATTTGTTAACGGGTTAAACGGGTTGACATGATAGACACGTTTTGTTAACAGAGTTCGAGTCATGTCGACACGATATGACACGAAACCTGTTTAAATTAACATTTTTTAAAAGAAACTAAAATTTAAAGTTAAGTTATATAAAAAAGAAAAAAAAACCTACAATTCAATCCATTAAACAAACTAAAAAAAAAATCAATTTATAACATTCATAAAATGATACGTAGTAAAATAACATCCAACAATCATAATTAAAGAAGTCCATACTAATTTTTAGAATAAAATAAATTTAAATTTCATATTGTTCGAACATCAATAATTATTGGTGTAGGATCTTGACCTAATGTAGTAAATTCATCGGTTGTCATGTTCATGATACCTTTTGTAATCCCATTCATCACAATGGTTCTTACCTAAACAGGTTCTTAGCGGGTCATAAACAGGTTTGTGTAAACGGGTTCGTGTAAACGGATTAACACAATAATATTAACGGGTTAAACGGGTTCTTAAAAGGTTTAACGGGTTAACCCGTTAAGACACGAAACATAACGGGTCAACCCGTTAACGACCCGGAACATATTAAGGCTAAACACTAACCCGTTATTTTCGTGTCCAATTTCGTATCGTGTTAACATACGGATCGTGTCTATAATTGTCAGGTATACCTTATATATTTGTTGTTCAGTCAGATACTCCATACACTGAGATTATTTATATTAATAATTGATAGGACCGCAAAAAGTGAATTTTAAGATAATAGTATTCTTATGTCTCAAACTCTAAATAAAAGAAAAAAGATTAACACTATCTCATCAACTCCGCGTGAGTTTTTATGGACCTTATATCCATGCATGTGTGTTGTATTTTCCGACGTACAGTGATACAAAGAAGTTGTGGCTTTCGGAAAATGGGAGGTGACAGGTGGACCATCCCCATGAAATGCAACAACAACTTGGACACTTTTATTTATTTATTTATTTATTTATTATTTTCTTGGGGTGTAAACACTGACTTTTGAATCTTTTGATTAAGCGACGCGATGTAGACAATTCATTTTACCACATATATAAGGGAATCGGGGATATCCTGTTGAATGGGATCACGATTAAAGAAACTTTTAAATGTGAATTTTAAGGTGTTGAAAATACACTTTTATATATATATCTACCATCTACACGTATATACATATATATATATATCTACTATTATATAATCTAAAAACATAATAAATGTGAATGGAGGTTATACTCCTTATTTATATCCGTTTTTCCGTTAAGTATTTTTGTACATTATGCTATAAAAGTTGTACTACTAATATTTTGGACAAATATAACTCTACCGTTATCTTTTCCACTATTGTTACTATGCACATGCATCCACCATATATTTTCTTATTTTCTTCAATAATAATAATAATATATACACATTAAATATTAGAATTATATGTTAGTTATTTTTAAAATATAAATATCCAATTTATAAAAATATTTTACATTATTATTATTATTTACTATATTAAAATTTAAATAAATTTAAAATTTCAATACAAAATACTAATATTGGGCACCTATTTTTTGCGCATCGCGCATAAGAAAAACTAGTATACTAATAAGAGCTAAAGAAAGTTATCTATCTACTATACTATACTATACTAATAAGAGTCAAAAAAAAAAAAGTTAGGCCTATAATAAGTAGAAAAAATGACAGTGAAATTATTAAATCAAATGGATAGTATTGTTTAGATTTATATTTTTCCTTGAGATTTCCTAATTTATTCTTAATTATAAGATTATCCATTAAACTTTTCGTTAATATTCCGTTAACTTTTAACTTACCCATTAATTTATATAAGAAATGTCTTAGGTTCGAACCTTATCTTCAAAGTGGCATATTGTTGAACATATACTACGAATATGTTAGAGTATATTATTCAAAAGTAAATACCCCACTTTATTACTCTTATTAAATTAAATAAATTAGTGGTTAGAACAAAAAAAAAAAAATACACATGCATTTATTTAATTTATAATTCGATATCTACAATGTCTTTAATCAAAAAAAAATATTCATTATCAAAAAAATTAAAAATAAATATATTTTCATTAGTTATATTGTCCATATTTTATACAATGCAAAGATTCCTTACCTTCAAAGTTAATTATTAATTAATTATATTCACTACATTGATTATTATTTTCTTTTTACACTATCTTGTAATTAAATATCAAAGTTATAATACAAAATAATGTTATATATTTATTTACCAAATATAATGTTAATAACATGAAAAAAAAAACAGTTTGAAGTCAATCATATTAACTAATAATTATGGAGGATTTGTTGACAACGAAGACATTCATATAACCCAATAAATTGATTTAAAACTCATTATTAAAAATGTCAATATAGGGTAATAGAACATTATGACAAACTTGATGCATTGAAAAGATGTTGAGACTATAACATTGCTGGAATCAATCTTTCAAATTCAGAAAATGAATAAATTTCAAAAATAGCTACTATTGCAATTAACATTCATTATTAATCTTGTATGCAAAAAATACTTATTGTGCATTCTTTAAATATATTAGAACTAATATAAATTTATAATTCATTTCATTTTCTACAATCAACTTACTTGGATTAAATACAAAATCAGCATCAATCTTGACAACAAAAATAATTGGTATAAGGATGTAGTCACTGTTTAAAAATGTTTATGTACAAAGTGACAAACTATTTAATTGCATGCATTGTGATGAAAAGGTAGCAGTGGGTACTCCAAAATTAGTATCAAATCAACAACAAATTTTTACCAAAAAAGAAGAAGAAGAAGAAAACACACACACACATGCACACACAAAGTCAAGTACTACACTCATTCATACTAATTCCAAAAATATGAACTTCAAAAGAAACATGTGCAAAATTGATATACAAATTGTTGATGAAACTAGACATATTGCAGCATCAGTATTCGAGCTACATAGTTATTGTTGTTACTATCAAGTAAACAAGTTATGAAACTATAATAAAATGTACTACTCATTAACCTTCTACAAATATAAGAAATATAAATATTTTGTTCAATACTTTCATATGAGAATGTACGACACATATTTTACAGCATATTAAACATATCGGGGGGAAACTGCTATTGTCAAATATCAATAGACGCTTGCAAGATCAAGAGTTCATAGTACAACTAAAATCTTAGTCATATAAACAAACACAACGAGACAAATCCACAACTTGCATTAACATTTCCTATATAATATAATCTTGCATTGATATACATACTTTGAAATATTTATTTAAAAATAAATATTGGGCATTATCTCATTCACGCAATGCGCGTGAAAAACTAGTAAATCTAATAAGAGTCAATAAAGTTAGGCCCCTATGAAAACACTTTGTGAGCAATTGTAAAATGACGATATTTAATAAGTGCAACTTATATTTATATTTTTATATCATTGAGAGTAATATTAAATTTAGACATTTAGTATATTAACATCGCTAAATTTGAATTCTTGCCCTTCCATTGATGAGATGATTGGTATCTATCAAGTTGACCATAGCATAACAAAAGGGAAAATGGTATATGTACTCCAAAAGAGTAAAACTCCTACCACGTGTCTTGATTTTATTGGAGGAAGATGAAAAGAAAGTAATAGAAATTGTGGCCCACATTTTTTAAATGAATCAAAGAGTGGCATGTAAGCAAGGAGTATAAGGCTCTGTTTGGCAGAGCTTATTTAGGAGCTTATAGCTTATTTTAAGCTACTAATAAGCTATAAGCTCTGTTTGGTAATGTTTCTAAAATAAGCTAGTAGCTTAAAATAAGAGCTTATTTTTAAACGCTATCTAAGGTAGCGTTTCAAAATAAGCTAGTAGCTTCCTAACTTTTTTTCCATCTTTAACCTTATTATTTTAAAGAAATGCCATAATTTACCCTTCCCAATTAAAATCTTTTTGGCTAAACCTTTTTAACTTTTTCTCTTCAATATGTTTGGTTGTAATTTCAATTTGACATTTGTGTTTGAACATTGATTTTTTGTATGAACTAATCTTATGAATTATAAACATTTTGTTTTACTTTATATGTTTTCAAATATATGTTCTTACTTTACATTTTATTTAAATATATTAATTTCACTATTTTATATTTTAATATATAAACAAAAATATTTAAATTTAAAACTATTTAAATTGTGTGAAGATGTCCTTTTTAGTCTTTTTACATTTATCAACTTATCAAAAAGTTTTAATTTTACCAAACACTTTTAAGCATAACAGCTAGCTTAACAGCTCTTCAGATTTCAGCTTCGAGCTTATAGTTTTTCAGTTTTCAGCTACTTTTCAGCTTTCAGCTACCTTTTCAACTAGGTTTGCCAAACATAGCCTAAATAGGAGTAGTATTCAAAAACCCTTCCCTTTATACGGGAGGTGGTGGGTTCGAGTCTCAGTGGAGTCAATACTGACTCTTGTGTTTCAATAGGTTGAGAAAGTAATTATGAACAGATATTACATTGTAATAGAATTAGTAGTATTCAAAAAAAAAAGAAAGAAATAGGAGTAGTATTACTCTAAAAGTGGACTCCTATTTTAAACTCTCAAACTTTACTGCCTTTTCCTGTGGATTCCCATGATAACCAATCATTATTTGTCACTTCAGAACCAATCATTATTTGTCACTTCAGATAGTAATAATAAGGAAATAGAATTTGGGAGTATGCAATACAAGTCAAATGAATTTGAATTCTGGCTTAATTTGTTTTCTGATGTACAGTTTCCCGTCCTACTTTGCATGTTTGTAACTGTTTAACAATGAAAGTTTACAATTTGATTGGTTGTACAATCACGTACTTATTAGATCAACTTCTTAATTACCTCCATTATTTTAGTTGTTCATTAAATATACTAAGTATCCTAGCGGTGTGATGCACGGACAAAATATTTAAAATATTAAAATAATATTATGTTATTAAAAATTATAAATGTTACGAAATTTCATATATAAAAAGGAAATGGAAGTTCATTTATTAATACGGTTTTGTTATTTAATAAATATGTTGATTTCAATGATTTGTTATGATAAAATTATGAACATAAATGTTTACAATTAAATTTAGAATAGATATTTAATGTAGATAAATACTAAAAGTAATAAGCTAAGATATATTAAAAGCCTAATACAAAGTATTTAAAATTACAAAGTTTTAAGAAGTTGATAAACTACATCATCAGTAGTTGAATTACAAGTTACAAAATTATCACAAAACAAATTTTGAGACCATTGTGATTTCTAACCCTATATATATTGAGAAAGAGATAACTAAATCTGATATATAAGTAAATATATAATTTCACCGTCCATTTCCGATCAACATTATTTCCCTACAGGCGAGGCTGGGCGAAGGTATGCGCGACGCTGCGCGGCATAGGGATGACGTGCATCAGGCTGGTCAGGCGCCACATCCAGGCTGTGGTGAATAGCGGGAAGGTGAGGCCCTGGGTAAGGCGGTGCGTGGATGAGTGCTACTGACACTCATCTACATACGCACAGTCTCAACCCGTGCTTCACCTCCCCGGCCCGCTCTTCACCGCAGCCGGATGTATCCCATCGTGTCATCACGCTGGTCATGACGAGATTGATGCGCGTCATCTCTATGCACGCAGCATCGCCCATTCCTTCGCCGGCCTAGCCTGCAGGCTGAGATGATATATGCCATTATATTATATCCCCTCCCCTCCTGGTTTCTCAACCTTCACGGCTCTCAATCCCCTCCTTGAATAAATGTAGGGAATGGATTAAATAAAGTATAGCAGTTGCCCCATTTGTAGGGTGGAATTGAAGTGGAACACACATTTTGCGTGCGTGATTGTCCTTTTGCACAATAGGTTTGGCATTTTTCATCACTCGCTGTCCATAGCCTTCCTAATGAATTGAAGGCTTCATATATACAATGGATGGCGATGAGGCTTTTAGAAGGAGTGGAGAAAGACTTAGCAGCAAAAAGAATGGGGCTTCTTCACACTATATCGAAGGTACAAAATCATGCGGTTTGGGATGGTTATGTACCAACACCAAGGAAGGTTTTGCATGCTACACTTGAATTGCTGAATGGAATGCATGGTTTAGGTGGGTTGTTGTGCGCCTGGTTTTGCATGCTTTAGCCTTTCCATTATATTCCCTTGCTAAAGCCGATGGAGCTTGGCTTTCTTACTCTCAGTGGTCTGACGAACAGCCTAATTTTTTATCAGTTTTGAACTAATAATATTATAGCTATTTTTTACTTTAAAAAAAGTAGTTGCTATTTATAGGTCAAGTAAGTATTTTTAAGGGAAAAGGTCAAATAGACCCCTGAACTTTACTCAAAAGTGCAATTAGACCCTCAAACTTTAAAAAAGTTCAATTAAACACTTTAACTTGTCAATTTGGTGCATCTAAACCCAGTAGCCGGTTATTCACTTGAAATAACCGATTACTTAAAATTCCGGCGATATTCCGGCGAGAAAAAAGAAATTCCGGCGATAATTTTAAAAAAAAAAACAACAAAAAAAAAACAACAAAAAAAACAACAAAAAAAAAACAAAAACAGAGAAGGCCAACAGTCGTCTTCTCCAGGACTGGTCGTCTTCTCCATTGGAGAGGACGACTGGACTGGTCGTCTTCTGACCGGACCGGTCTTCTTTTCCATTGGAGAGGACGACCAGATCTGGTCGTCTTCTCCCTTGGAGAGGACGACCGATCCGGAAAAAAGATTGTATAAGTGGGGGGTAGTTTTCTGCAGATTGAAGCACAACCATTACTCTTGGATTAGGAATACTATTCTCATGGCCAAGATCAAACCTCAAAAAATACTGAAAGTTTGCACTCACCAACGTCAATCTGCAGATTGAAACTATGCATTTAATCATACTGTACGCTTCCTGCATTTCCTCAAGTCATATCGTGATATCCCAAAAAGCCAACTGCAATCGTTATAATCTGGAGCGGCGTATACACTTCATGGGGTTCAAAGGTGACTGCCTTTGTCCAGGTGCCAATGAGCCCCTGAATGAGGTGACGATCTTATATCCCACCCCTCAACATTCTTGGGTACACAAAGATCAAAGAGAATCTAGCCAAGAACTCCGTGGGCATTGATTCTTGGTTGGCTGGATATTGCAGGAATGAAATGTTCTTTGCCTTCATCTGGAACT
Source organism: Ipomoea trifida (assembly GCA_003576665.1). Classification (NCBI taxonomy): domain Eukaryota; kingdom Viridiplantae; phylum Streptophyta; class Magnoliopsida; order Solanales; family Convolvulaceae; genus Ipomoea; species Ipomoea trifida. Next base: position 15,088,514 of record CP025657.1, read on the forward strand.
GACCCGAGATTTCTACCATCATGATATTCCACAGAGCCAGGGATGAAGAAGTGATCGTTCAAATCGAGTGCAGCTCTATGGACTTTTGGAGAAGACGACCAGCAGGAGAGGACGACCGATCACCGGTTTCCGGCAAATTTTTTTTTTTTTATTTTCCGGTGGTCAACAGTAATAACAGCCGGTCAACGTCAATAATTTACCGGTAACTTGCTGGTTACCGGTAAATTAGGCTTATTTGACTCATTTTGATAAGTTAAAGTGTTTAATTGAACTTTTTTAAAGTTCGAGGGCCTAATTGCACTTTTGATTAATGTTTAGGGGTCTATTTGATCCTTTTCCCTATTTTTAATAACTTGCAAGGGAAAATTGCTGTCAAAATATAAAATAACATTTTTTTTAAAGAGATGCATCAAAAATCTAATTTTTCACATAAAAAGAGACATTTAAAAGCATATTTAGATACAAAACCATTCACCAATTTTTTGTATAAAAAAAAAAAAACTTTTTTAAGAATTTCAGAACCAAAACACTATGCCAAAATTATGAATGTTCTTGAATGTATGATAACAAATGAAAATTGGTTGGATTGACGGTTATAAATTATATTATCCATAAGCTGTGACTTTTGTATATTGTCGTTTTTGCTTTTTTTTTTTTTTTTGTCACAAATTACATATGGTCAAAATAACAAAATACGAAAATGTAATAGCTAGAAATATGGCAATGGTATAAGGTCTCGTACCTATAATGCAAGGCTATGTGGTGCCGTACCTATATATTTATGTGTTAATATATTTGGTAATAGATGTTTGGCAATGTTCGTCTCTTTTTAAAATGGCTTTCTTAATAGTTCCTTAGATGCAATCAAGATCCTTACTTAGCTGAAGTAATGACTTGCAATGAATTGAAGCTCGCTCTTTCATGACAACAAAATCAAGAACATCATCATATCGTTTTAGATATGAACTGCTCGAATGTCTACTTAGGAATAGATTAACAATATAATTGAATATTTTAGGACTTTTATTATACCGGTCTCATCTTTAAACATTGCAACTCCTTAGCTAGTAGTATGGTTGAGAGTTTTGTTAGTTTGTCATGTCCATGTAGATCAACAAACCTAGTAGTTCAATATCTTGCTAAAGTTACAAGCTCTTCATCTGACCCGGAAAGCCCTAAACTTTTTTCCACCCTCTTGTATTAGAACTTTGCTTGCTTCTTATTGATTAAATGAATTTGGTTTTGTTAAAACACATTTATTTATTGGTGCTCTCATGTTTTCTAGTTTTATGGTTTTTTTTTTTAAATTTATTTTATTGATTTCACTATAACATTTTGAGCAAATATCATTTTTAGTCCCTCAACTATAATATATGTATCAATTTTGGTCCTTGACTATTAAAATTTTCAAATTAGGTGCATGACGACTATTCAATTTGTATCACATTTAGTCTTTGACTATTAACATTTTCAAATTAGGTGCATGACTAATCATTTTGTATCACATTTGGTCCTGCCGTTAAATTTTCCGGCCAAATTTCCAGTGAAGTCACCGGTGACCGACTAATTTATTTAATTTTTATTTTAAAAATTATTTTAATACTCCGTAACTTTTAAATAAAAAAAAAACTTAAAAATAAAAAATAATAATAAAAAAATAGAAAACACCGATCACCCCCGATGACTTCGCCGGAAATTTGGCCGGAAAATTTAACGGTATGACCAATTGTGATACAAAATGAATAGTCATGCACCTAATTGAAAATGTTAATAGTCAAGGACCAAAAGTGATACAAATTAAATAGTCATGGACCTAATTTGAAATTTTTAATAGTCAAGGACCAAAATTGATACATGTATTATAGTTGAGGGACTAAAAATGATATTTTTCTCTAACATTTTAAAGATATGATTGTAGTTAAGCCAAACAAGCCTTACAAAAAAAAGGTCAAATAAGAACAAATAGTTCAATTAAGTCAAATTTTACCTGATCCAAGCCAAATTCGGATTGATCTCTCACTATGGTGAGAAAACCTAATTACTTGATACCATATGTGTATGTGTTGATCAAATCCCTCCCGTCATGCCAGGCCAGTTTACAACCACCGGCGACGTCGCTTACGTCACTGTTTTCCGGTAATTCCTTCATCGCTAAAGTCTTCTTCAACATTTCTTACGTTTAAACCTAAAGTGATGCACATTTTGATTTTGCGAAGACTAGTTGTAATAAGGAGAATTGAAGTAGCAGCAGTTACAAGATTAAAGAATGCGATTTGAATAAATAAAGAGATCTATGCTAGCAGACTTTACAATGGAGAAACAAAAACTCAGCACACAATCTAACAAATTAAACCCCCCACTCAGTTTGGAATGCAACAAAACTTTAATTTTCCCTCCTTGCTTCATCAACATCTTCACCACTTATCCGACTTCCAATTCCAATTCATCGCATACAATTTAAACGAACGACCAGTTTATAAAAGAGAAAGCCAGGCAGTGGACAGTGCTTTCGTCGTCTGCAACGACTTTCCATGCTATGGCTTGTTCGTATGAAATGTGGCGTCCCATGGCTGACATGCAGATTCCGCCAGCCAAGTAAGCAAAACCCTAACGGATAGACAGTTGAGTTTAATGAGAGGTAAGAAGAGTCTAAATCGTTACAAAGAATGTTGATGGGGGATTAAAACTTAAAAGTACCTGTTGCATGATCTTTGCGAGTTCAGCAAATAGTGCCTTGCGCCCTGATTCGTCAAAGATTTTATCCAATGTGATATCCTGTAGTGCGACTAAAGTTGTTTCCAGCATGTCCAGCCCAGCCTTGTTTGCAAAGATGAAAACAGGCAGCGACTGCAAAAACCACCATTCGATTCGAGTTTATTACTCAACAACAACAACAGTAAAGTGTGGCAAAGAAAGAAACCAAGATCATCAGCTCGTTCGTTCGAGAGAGAGAGCATACCTTTATGGAGCAGCACAAGATGGCATCATGGTGATGCCACAGATTTTTCAACACCGATTCAGCGCCCACAGAATCAGTTCCTAGCAATTGTGCTCCCATGTGATAACTGTGAATCAAGATCTCAAGTGTTAGCATTCAAACCGAACGAAATGGTTTGCAGTCACTAATTGAGATGATGAAGAAACCGATAGGTGTAAAGTTTGTCCTTACCTATAGCTCTGGTTGATCCACTGAGCCAGCGTTAGAGCTTCTGGGGAGCCAGGCGACACCTTTGGGCCAAGAGTGGGACCCAATCCTGTCGGAGATATTGCCATTGCAACTCTTTGAACAGATGAAATCACACTGCGCACATATTGGCGAGCCATTGTAGCTACATTTTCCTGCAGATTGTCCTCGTACGGGAATTGGAAAGCGATTGTCAACAGTGATCGTGCAGCACATGACGAAGAGGAGGCATTCTGGGCAGTATTTGTTGCTGGACCGACTTCAAGACTTGATGTTAAATCCAACGTTCTTTGAGCATTCAATGTGTCCTGTGCATCATTCTGAATAATACAAGTATAAGTATAGCGGCAAATTTGACACATAAGACTAACAGATGAATGGATATTGCATCGTCACAGCTCAATACTGTGAATTATCGCACTCAACTGATATCGAGTCTAATGGGATGATGCGAAAACCAGACGGCAGCAGCGGTGCATCATCGGGAAACATTTCATCAATTGGAGCAAAAACAAGTTCAGCGCAAACCCCCACTGCACTCTCATCAATTCCCCGGCACATCTGTAAAGTGACAGTAACGTTTAGCTGAATATTTCAAGTTCTATTTTCATCAGTGTGTGTGTGTGTGTGTGTGTGTTTGTGTATACATATATATATATATATATATTATATATATATATTATATATATATATATATATATTATAT
>CP025657.1:15092428-15154498 GCA_003576665.1 Ipomoea trifida
TGGATGAATAGGATTGGGAAGGAGAGTAGGTTCAGTATTTGCAGCATCACCCTCATTAGGGAGAGGATTAATGGGAGTTGCATCTGTAGCAGCCATGGAAAAAGAAAGCTTAGGGAGGAGAAAAAAAATTATAGTTTGGATCAAATAGCTCTTGATACCATGTAGAGAAGTGAAGAAGTGATGATTTTACATTACACCATGAAAGTATTTATACTACAAAGGTGAAGCTAACAACCTACTAAACTCAAGGTAACCACAACAACAAATAGGAAACAAACTAACAAACTACACACAAGCCATCACTATATATTATCTGTTATCAGTATACACTTCATGGGGTTCAAAGGTGACTGCCTTTGTCCAGGTGCCAATGAGCCCCTGAATGAGGTGACGATCTTATATCCCACCCCTCAACATTCTTGGGTACACAAAGATCAAAGAGAATCTAGCCAAGAACTCCGTGGGCATTGATTCTTGGTTGGCTGGATATTGCAGGAATGAAATGTTCTTTGCCTTCATCTGGAACTGACCCGAGATTTCTACCATCATGATATTCCACAGAGCCAGGGATGAAGAAGTGATCGTTCAAATCGAGTGCAGCTCTATGGACTTTTGGAGAAGACGACCAGCAGGAGAGGACGACCGATCACCGGTTTCCGGCAAATTTTTTTTTTTTTATTTTCCGGTGGTCAACAGTAATAACAGCCGGTCAACGTCAATAATTTACCGGTAACTTGCTGGTTACCGGTAAATTAGGCTTATTTGACTCATTTTGATAAGTTAAAGTGTTTAATTGAACTTTTTTAAAGTTCGAGGGCCTAATTGCACTTTTGATTAATGTTTAGGGGTCTATTTGATCCTTTTCCCTATTTTTAATAACTTGCAAGGGAAAATTGCTGTCAAAATATAAAATAACATTTTTTTTAAAGAGATGCATCAAAAATCTAATTTTTCACATAAAAAGAGACATTTAAAAGCATATTTAGATACAAAACCATTCACCAAATTTTGTATAAAAAAAAAAAAAACTTTTTTAAGAATTTCAGAAACCAAAACACTATGCCAAAATTATGAATGTTCTTGAATGTATGATAACAAATGAAAATTGGTTGGATTGACGGTTATAAATTATATTATCCATAAGCTGTGACTTTTGTATATTGTCGTTTTTGCTTCTTTTTTTTTTTTTTGTCACAAATTACATATGGTCAAAATAACAAAATACGAAAATGTAATAGCTAGAAATATGGCAATGGTATAAGGTCTCGTACCTATAATGCAAGGCTATGTGGTGCCGTACCTATATATTTATGTGTTAATATATTTGGTAATAGATGTTTGGCAATGTTCGTCTCTTTTTAAAATGGCTTTCTTAATAGTTCCTTAGATGCAATCAAGATCCTTACTTAGCTGAAGTAATGACTTGCAATGAATTGAAGCTCGCTCTTTCATGACAACAAAATCAAGAACATCATCATATCGTTTTAGATATGAACTGCTCGAATGTCTACTTAGGAATAGATTAACAATATAATTGAATATTTTAGGACTTTTATTATACCGGTCTCATCTTTAAACATTGCAACTCCTTAGCTAGTAGTATGGTTGAGAGTTTTGTTAGTTTGTCATGTCCATGTAGATCAACAAACCTAGTAGTTCAATATCTTGCTAAAGTTACAAGCTCTTCATCTGACCCGGAAAGCCCTAAACTTTTTTCCACCCTCTTGTATTAGAACTTTGCTTGCTTCTTATTGATTAAATGAATTTGGTTTTGTTAAAACACATTTATTTATTGGTGCTCTCATGTTTTTCTAGTTTTATGGTTTTTTTTTTTTAAATTTATTTTATTGATTTCACTATAACATTTTGAGCAAATATCATTTTTAGTCCCTCAACTATAATATATGTATCAATTTTGGTCCTTGACTATTAAAATTTTCAAATTAGGTGCATGACGACTATTCAATTTGTATCACATTTAGTCTTTGACTATTAACATTTTCAAATTAGGTGCATGACTAATCATTTTGTATCACATTTGGTCCTGCCGTTAAATTTTCCGGCCAAATTTCCAGTGAAGTCACCGGTGACCGACTAATTTATTTAATTTTTATTTTAAAAATTATTTTAATACTCCGTAACTTTTAAATAAAAAAAAAACTTAAAAATAAAAAATAATAATAAAAAAATAGAAAACACCGATCACCCCCGATGACTTCGCCGGAAATTTGGCCGGAAAATTTAACGGTATGACCAATTGTGATACAAAATGAATAGTCATGCACCTAATTTGAAAATGTTAATAGTCAAGGACCAAAAGTGATACAAATTAAATAGTCATGGACCTAATTTGAAATTTTTAATAGTCAAGGACCAAAATTGATACATGTATTATAGTTGAGGGACTAAAAATGATATTTTTTCTCTAACATTTTAAAGATATGATTGTAGTTAAGCCAAACAAGCCTTACAAAAAAAAGGTCAAATAAGAACAAATAGTTCAATTAAGTCAAATTTTACCTGATCCAAGCCAAATTCGGATTGATCTCTCACTATGGTGAGAAAACCTAATTACTTGATACCATATGTGTATGTGTTGATCAAATCCCTCCCGTCATGCCAGGCCAGTTTACAACCACCGGCGACGTCGCTTACGTCACTGTTTTCCGGTAATTCCTTCATCGCTAAAGTCTTCTTCAACATTTCTTACGTTTAAACCTAAAGTGATGCACATTTTGATTTTGCGAAGACTAGTTGTAATAAGGAGAATTGAAGTAGCAGCAGTTACAAGATTAAAGAATGCGATTTGAATAAATAAAGAGATCTATGCTAGCAGACTTTACAATGGAGAAACAAAAACTCAGCACACAATCTAACAAATTAAACCCCCCACTCAGTTTGGAATGCAACAAAACTTTAATTTTCCCTCCTTGCTTCATCAACATCTTCACCACTTATCCGACTTCCAATTCCAATTCATCGCATACAATTTAAACGAACGACCAGTTTATAAAAGAGAAAGCCAGGCAGTGGACAGTGCTTTCGTCGTCTGCAACGACTTTCCATGCTATGGCTTGTTCGTATGAAATGTGGCGTCCCATGGCTGACATGCAGATTCCGCCAGCCAAGTAAGCAAAACCCTAACGGATAGACAGTTGAGTTTAATGAGAGGTAAGAAGAGTCTAAATCGTTACAAAGAATGTTGATGGGGGATTAAAACTTAAAAGTACCTGTTGCATGATCTTTGCGAGTTCAGCAAATAGTGCCTTGCGCCCTGATTCGTCAAAGATTTTATCCAATGTGATATCCTGTAGTGCGACTAAAGTTGTTTCCAGCATGTCCAGCCCAGCCTTGTTTGCAAAGATGAAAACAGGCAGCGACTGCAAAAACCACCATTCGATTCGAGTTTATTACTCAACAACAACAACAGTAAAGTGTGGCAAAGAAAGAAACCAAGATCATCAGCTCGTTCGTTCGAGAGAGAGAGCATACCTTTATGGAGCAGCACAAGATGGCATCATGGTGATGCCACAGATTTTTCAACACCGATTCAGCGCCCACAGAATCAGTTCCTAGCAATTGTGCTCCCATGTGATAACTGTGAATCAAGATCTCAAGTGTTAGCATTCAAACCGAACGAAATGGTTTGCAGTCACTAATTGAGATGATGAAGAAACCGATAGGTGTAAAGTTTGTCCTTACCTATAGCTCTGGTTGATCCACTGAGCCAGCGTTAGAGCTTCTGGGGAGCCAGGCGACACCTTTGGGCCAAGAGTGGGACCCAATCCTGTCGGAGATATTGCCATTGCAACTCTTTGAACAGATGAAATCACACTGCGCACATATTGGCGAGCCATTGTAGCTACATTTTCCTGCAGATTGTCCTCGTACGGGAATTGGAAAGCGATTGTCAACAGTGATCGTGCAGCACATGACGAAGAGGAGGCATTCTGGGCAGTATTTGTTGCTGGACCGACTTCAAGACTTGATGTTAAATCCAACGTTCTTTGAGCATTCAATGTGTCCTGTGCATCATTCTGAATAATACAAGTATAAGTATAGCGGCAAATTTGACACATAAGACTAACAGATGAATGGATATTGCATCGTCACAGCTCAATACTGTGAATTATCGCACTCAACTGATATCGAGTCTAATGGGATGATGCGAAAACCAGACGGCAGCAGCGGTGCATCATCGGGAAACATTTCATCAATTGGAGCAAAAACAAGTTCAGCGCAAACCCCCACTGCACTCTCATCAATTCCCCGGCACATCTGTAAAGTGACAGTAACGTTTAGCTGAATATTTCAAGTTCTATTTTCATCAGTGTGTGTGTGTGTGTGTGTGTGTTTGTGTATACATATATATATATATATATATATATATATATATATATATATATATATATATATATATATATATATATATATGTATATATATATATATATATATGTATGTATGTATGTAATCATCCACAGATGTAATCACCTGCAGCAGATGAATGTCTCCTGAAATAAAAGCATTTTCATGGCCAAGAGAGTGTCCTTCAAGTCTGATGACTTCAAGCATCTGGATCAAAGATAAAGTTTTAGACAAAGAAAACAAAAACCAGGAAAAAGGTACTTAGATTCTACTCCATATTTTGTGAAAGATTATAGATATCAATAAATCCCGCTTTCTTGAAAACAGTTTATTGTTGAAGGGCACGAGGGAAAACAGAAACACATTATGCAGAGAAAACAGTGATTCCTCTGCATACAAGAATGTATACCCTAGTCTGTAACTATACCTCTTCGTGTTCAATTGTGTGACCAAGTGGCATAATAATCTGGCTTCCGGTGAATCTTGTTGGCCTCATTCCGGGATATGCACACGAGTTAGTTTTCAAAGCAGTAGCAGAATAGGCATCAACGTTAAAGTCTGCCCACTCGGAACGATGCTCCCTTAGGAAACGAACCAGCACAGCAGGAGGGACATTCTGGAAGCAATCAAAACAACAAACTCAACATTTGAAAAGTGGGGCGACAAACATTTAAAAGTAAATAAGCAATCCGTTCGTTATTTGCCTGGAGTAGCATAGACGCCTTTGCACACAGAATGCCCCCGAGCATCGGAAGTGTATTCGAAGTAGTGCCCACGTTCTTGGTTGAATTAATGGCAACTGTAACATCTTCAGCACCGTCACCGCTCAATACTGACCAGCCATCGTCATTGAACCCATTGATAGCATCATTGAAGCCTCTGCCAAAAAAGATAAAAAGCAAAATAACAATGCTTCCACGTAATAACTATCAAAAAGTCAAAAACCAAAGAAAACGAGCTCTGCAGATATAGTCATTACCTGTTTAATCTCTGGCTAAATGTTCGGAGTACAGCTGGTTGCCTGCCCAGACTATAAACCACCTCACCGCTAGTTTCCTGAGCTATTTGTCTGATGTATCGCAGTGCCTTGAAACACAAAATATAAATAAAAACGAAAATAACAGGGAACAATGATATATCTTAACAGACTAGTACCAACGACACTACAATTCCAACAATCAAGAACTACAGTATTAAAGTTGCAGACAAAAGTTACATATAAAAATACTGTAAAGTTTTAGCAAATCAGCAAACTCGAGAGTTGCTAGAGAGCAAACAGTCTACTTACTGCGATGGTCATTTTCTGTGCAATAACTTTCGATGACTCGTAAAGCGGGCGTAAAACCTCCGGCACACTCCATGCCTGAACAATCACGGTTCAGTTATTTGAATGTGTTGTTCTTGTCAATAGAATAAAGAATAACAGTACACCGGATGTGCATCTCACATTCTCACCTCAAGGTTAAGGTGGTCAACGATATGTATTATCGATCCTCCACCCTCACAAGGTCGGATGAGATATCCAGACGGAAGCATTTCAGCTCTCACAAACTGAGAAGCAGCAGATGCATTAGGGCCCGCCCCAGTACCCGAAAGAGACCTTTCACAGACCTAAAAAAAACAATGGTTAGGATCAAACATTGCACCCGCATAGCAAAAGATATAGGTTGAATATTTACACAAAGTGAGGATCGTTTTCTGATCAGAATGACCCACCAAAAAATAAAAAAGGAGAGAATAAGATGGGGGAAAGAATTGGTCTGAAAGATAAAAGGAGTTTCAAGCTTAAACCAACTGTTTAAGGAATCAAAGACAAGCAAAACTAGCAAATTCTCTGTAACTCGGCTATTTTTAGCAAAGAATCCAATGAATGGGCAACAAGGACTATTTTAGAGATAATTAAGTAGAAACGAGTATAGCCAAAAACAGCATGCTAGTAGATCATGCATACCACGAGGCTACCATTCTCCAAGGTGGTTGTATATCTCAGTGTCCAAAAATCCCGTGCTGGAGCCAATGTCGTAGGAGCATAAATCTGGAAAAAAATATTTGGAATCACTACTTCGTCTTGCAAAACAATTTCCATAAAAATCCGTACAATTAGGAAGTCTCACCTGTGTGTATAGAAGCTCAATTGTACCTCCATTTCCAGCAGGAAACATTGTAAAAACTTCAAGGCTCCGACAATCACGGAACCAAGATGGACGATCTTTGAGGATCTCAATAATCTATAGTAATGATTGAGAAAATATGTGTCAACTTCCAACCGCATTTTAATACGTGCCACTTGAAAAATATGTTACACGGTGCCCACAAAACAGCGGCATGGTGCAACCATGATGAATTCCCGATAGCATATTAGCATTCAAAGCTTACCTTGGTAGGCTCTAAGCTAACAAGACCACATGCTCGTGCAGCCACTCTACTGCAACTATGTGAAATGGCAAAGATCCCAACCGAATCCGGACCAGGCTAACAATATAATTCAAATATCGTCATGTAAAATCTCAGTCTCGGAGAATTATTAAGGAGGCATTATCATTAACAACCAAAAAAAAAAAAAAGCCCCATTTATATTATATCAGCCAGTCTAACCTTCATCCCAGGCATTTGGATCCAATCAATAGCAGTTCCCGTAGCCTTTGAAAGGAACTCTGCCAAGGTTTCTTCTGCAATTGAAAGAAGTCTGCAAAACGCATAAACGTAAAATAAAAGCAGAATCAGCACTAAATACTGCACCAATCTCGTAAATTGTAACGCATTCACTACAAGGCATGAAAAGCAGTCTAATCTAGGGGAACGGCATTATTACCCAGCAGGATTACTAGCATCCCTTAGAGAATGATGAGTGGTGGTTACCGCTGATTCACAACTTGCATCAGTAGTTGTTGGCGCCTGCAAAAATTGAGCGAGGGCGACTTTCAACAAGAGAAAAATACGAATTTTAGACTATGGGAAATACAATTTAAAAGAAAAAAAAAGCGTTTCAGCCCTTGGCCGGGGCACATAATAAATAAACTGGAGATTAATAGCATTTGTACAAGAACAGACATTAAGTTGAACTTGGTACATATTTAAATTTCAATCAAATACATCACCCTTGTGCCCGGTCCTGCAGCACTTAGCATTCAAGAACCTACCACATTATCCCGCCAAAAGTCTGGCACATTATTACTAATAAAGAGTATTCGAGATTATAAAGAAATCAACCTCTTAGGCTCTTAGCATCAGATGCATGGAAAACTACGAAAATATACGAGATCATGATCAATTACTCTAATTATTTTCAAGCAGGAAGGCAAACATACGGTTCTCAAATGCTGCCGCATAAAGCCATTCTCAGACACTAGCTGGGACACCTGTTTCTGCAGGCGGTCATTTTCCTCCATTAACAGTTTGTTCATTGCAGACAACTTTCTGTTCACAGTTTGAAGGCGAGAAGACTCTTTCCGTTGCTTCTCCCGACATCTGCAGCAGCAATGAACACACATGAATTCTACAAGCCGCTCTACCAAACCAACATTTATTAGAGGGAGGGAAATGCCAAAAAATACTTGTTCATAAAGCTAATTGGCCCAACTGTACTTGAAACACTTGAATCTCCAATTAGTTTAGTTTTAAAGCAGCAATCAAGTCAACAAGACAGTAAAAATAGTCCCTTTTGGTTCTCAGTTGCTTTAAACATATATGCTAATCATGAATTTGACAACCAAAGTTGCCAAGATAAGCTCAAAAATCCCCAACAGTAACATAAACGTAGTGCTAACTGCTACGCAAATATAAGGAAATACAATTGCACCTTCACTACTAGCTATAATTTAGCTAACTCGAAGTAGTTGTAACTGCTACACAAGTATAAGGAAATAACAAAACATAGAAAACAAATAACATAAAAATCTTGAGCTCACCTCCTGTTCTGAAACCAAACCTTGATCTGTTTGGGCTCAATGTTGGATAAAATGGGGCATTCCCGGATCAGCTGTTGCCGGCGCAAGGAACTCGGCTTAGGACACTCAGCATAGACTCTCTCCAGAGCCTCCACCTGCTCGGCCGTGTAGCGGACATACTTTCCGGCATCAAGGTGCTTGTGAATGCTCCCACTGCTACTCTCCCTATGCTGGTGTACTACCATAGCCATTATTTCCCCTCTCCCTCACACCACACAACACAAAAACCTCACAGATTTTCAAACACCCCTCTTTTGAAAACAAGCCCACAGAGATATTCCCTGCAGCTGTGTAAGCAGCTTTTGTATATATTCACTCACAGAACTAAGATTCTCTGAACCCAAGCTTCTTCTTTTTTTTTTTTTTTTCTGGGTAATTTTCTTTATTCCTTTCTAGTGATCTCAGCAATGAAATTATCGATCTTGATTGAAACAGAAGATTCTTGACTGCCCTTTTGGGTCTTTTATCCTTTCTCTTTTCCCTTTTTTCAGAAGGCTCACAAACACAGTTCACGCTTCCCTTACAAATGAAGGTACAGCCAAAACTGCGCAACTAAAGCTGTTCTAGCAATTATCCATCTCCCTATATAGGCCAAATTACACATGAAAAATCACTTAACCATTAATAAAGTAGCTGTAAACAACTCGTGTTTAGAGAAAAGAAACCCACCATTTTCTTGTTTCACCAAAAAGCTTGAATTTTTACCTCACCAAAACCGCCAAATTTTCTTGAAAAACAACGAAACCACCTCACGTTTCGCACCCAAAAGGCCGGTCTGGTTGCGTGGCAAATGACACGTTGAGAGAAAGGCACCTGAAACTACGGGAATTCGAGCCTGGGTTCACGAAAACTTCACACCCCCAAAAGTGATGAGCAAAAACACACACAAACACACGACAAATTTAAACAGCCCTTTTTGGTGATATTTACATCAAGACAAATTGATAGCTGGAAAGGGCCTAAATTCACGAAAACAATTCGCTCCCCCAAAGAAGAAAGGCTTCTCTCTCCCTTTCTCTAAGCAGGCGGAGAAGAAGTGGAGAGCAGAGAAAAGAAAGGTCAAGGCATTAGATTATAGCCCTCCCAAAGGATCTGTCTTTGCATGAACTCTCATAGACATCTCAATCAAATTACACTGAGCTCTAGAGAGAAAGTGAGCCTAATGTGCAGTGGAGCGAGAGAGAGAGAGAGAGAGAGAGAAAGAGAGAAGGCTTAAAGCTTACACAAATCGAAAATGGCAGTGTTTTTATGCTGCTGTTTCTTCTGTGCTGTGGCGCTGTGCTGGTGCGCTGTTCACGGCTTTTCTTTTCTCTCCTTTTCTTTTTTTATTTTATTTTTATTTTTTTACTCAAATTTCCCATTTATTTTGTCCAAAATGTAAATATTAATTTTTTAAAACCATTGATTTCTTAATTATTCTTAAATTATAAATTTAATGTCCTTTTCTTGAGGTAATATTAGATTACTAATGTAATCTCATAACTCAAACAAAACAATATGATAAAACGTTACCATAATTATATTACATAGGTAATTTTAAATAACTTTAATCGCCAACTATTATGTTAAGAATAATGAGTGTTTCAAAAAATTATAATAATTTTAATCAAACACCCAGGTTTCAACGAGTTGAGTGGCTAAATTTATAATTTTTTTAATAGTTAAATGATTAAATTTATGTTTTTATAAGTATAAATTTAATCATTTTTTCCTTTCAAAAAAAACTGATTAAATTTATACTTATAAAAGCATGAATACAATGACGTGAGCCTCTTTTAATTTAAAATCCATACGAGAGTGTTTGTCACCATTTGAGATTATATTTGTCACAAATTGACATAGCAAAACACAGGCATGTTATACCCGGTCACTATATATGAGCTTGGGTAGTTAGGTATGAGGTTAGACGTTCTCGAGTTTAGGTCTCATTTCTTGCAAAGTCCAAAAGTCCCCACTCCAGGCATTTATGCGCCTCATATAGAAGTCTGGGAGGGGACACATGACGAGCGTCCGACATGTTAACTACGTGTTCGACATGCACCAGTCGTGATGGGAGTGATCATAATAATTCCATGTACTACGAGATTCCTGACATTTGCATTATTATGATATGATCAGGCAATGCGATAGGGTTGTACTTGTCTTCTAATAATGAAGGCTCGGTGCTCGAGATAGCCTTTCTGATCATATGATAGAGCTCGGGAATCCTATCTCGCGTGTAAAGCGCAACTACTAATAATCTTAAAGGGACTTTCTTTTGACTAGGCTCGGATTGTGCGAAACACAAGGTGGTCAGACATGCTCGGGAAATGAACCTCTCGGTCCCATGCGTAAATATCGAGCACGTGTATAATCATACGGGTAAAAGATATTAATTCCATATCACAAACAATACTAGTCTCATGTATCAACTCCTACCCTAAACTAAATTTATTACTCGAGATGATTTAGGAATCAAAATGTAAATTTTTTCACTTTAATTTATAATTTAGTCCCTGTAAAATGGATGAAATGACATGTGAGACCCAAGATTGTCTATTGCCACACTTGAATGGGTTTGGTCAAATCACAGCAACAAAATCTTGTGCCGTCTTCTGCCCTCAAACCCTTTCTCTTTCTCCACTGCCTGCCATAATGCTAATTTGGCCTTGGACTCTTAAAAAGATAATCCCCTTTTTCCTTTTTCTTTTTTTATAATTATATTTTAAATAAACTTTTCAACCATATTATGTTTCAGCTCGAATTTCGTGAATGAAATAAATAAATAAATATCATACTCCGTAAAAGATTTACTCCGTATTTTTTTTTAATAAATAGAGACAAAAAATACTTCGAATTCAGATTAATCAGAATTATGATTGGGAAAGAGTATTGAGTTTTACCCTGGATTTTGAAGGTTTGGTAAGTGGGATATATATAAGCTAAAACAGTGAAAGAATTGAGTGAATGAATAATTGGAGTGGTAGCTTTGAACAATCCAATGACAAGTGATGGATGTTGCAATGTTGGGGTTACCCTTTAGAGCAACCTCGATATGAGTTTTGACGGTAATAACGTGTTTACCGGTATGTATCTGAGTATTATTGAGTATTTGAATAGCGTTGAGTACAGTGTTGTGGTATTTGAGTACAATATTGAGTGCAATGCTCAGTGTACAAGTGTTGTTTTTTAACCCAAATTGATCAGGGCAGACCATGACCAACTACTGAGTCCTTTTGCTTATGGAGGTGAACGCACAAGTGAAGGAGGCAAATGTACAAGTGGAGATATAACTTGCGAACGTTGGAGGAGGACGAATGCACCAGTAGAGGATGCGAGTGCAAAGTGCAGGAGGCGTGCGATGCACAAGTGCAGGAGGCGGATGCACAAGTGGAGGAAGCAAAAGCACTTGAGGAGGAAGCAAACGCACTTGAGGAGCAGCGCCACTTGATGAGGTGACGCTGCTTGAGGTGGTGACTCTGCTCGAGCAGGTGACGCTGCTCGAGGTGGTGATGCTGTTCGAGGTGGTGATGCAGCTCGAGGTGGTGGCACTGCTCATGGAGGTGACGCCACTTGAGGAGGTGATACCACTTGATGAGGTGACTCTGCGTGAGGAGCAGCGCCACTTGATGAGGTGACGCCAGTTTGATGAGGTGACACCCGCTTGATGAGGTGACACACAGCTTGATGAGTGACAGTGATGAGGTGACACCCCGCTTGATGAGGTGACGCACCAGCTTGATGAGGTGACACCCGCTTGTGAGGTGACGCACCAGCTTGATGAGGTGACACCCGCTTGATGAGATGACACCCGCTTGATGAGGTGACGCACCAGCTTGATGAGGTGACACCCGCTTGGTGAGGTGACGCACCAGCTTGATGAGGTGACACCCGCTTGATGAGATGACACCCGCTTGATGAGGTGACGCACCAGCTTGATGAGGTGACACCCGCTTGATGAGGTGACGATGAGGTGACACGCTTGATGAGGTGACACACTTGATTGACACCTTGATGATGACACCTTGATGAGGTGACACACCAGCTTGATGAGGTGACACCCGCTTGATGAGTGACGCACCAGCTTGATGAGGTGACACCCGCTTGATGAGATGCCGCTTGATGAGGTGACGCACCAGCTTGATGAGGTGACACCCGCTTGATGAGGTGACACCCGCTTGATGAGGTTTGATGAGGTGACACCCGCTTGATGAGGTGACACCGTTGATGAGGTGACACCAGTTTGATGAGGTGACACCCGCTTGATGAGGTGACACCCGCTTGATGAGGTGACACCAGCTTGATGAGGTGACACCCGCTTGTGAGGTGACACCCGCTTGATGAGGTGACGCACCAGCTTGACGAGGTGACACCCGCTTGATGAGGTGACGGACCAGCTTGATGAGGTGACACCCGCTTGAGGAGGAGCGTCACTTGATGAGGTGACGCTGCTTGAGGAGCAGCGCTACTTGATGAGGTGACGCCACTCACCGCTTGAGGAAGTCCACGGCTTGGATGGGAGCCACGTTCACTCGGTAACGCCACTGCTTGTAAGTCCACTACTTGGATGGGAGCAGCGTTCACTGGGTAACGCCACTGCTCACAAGAGGTGAACGCACAAGTGAAGGAGGCGGACGCACTTGAGGAGGAAGCGCTACTACTTGGAAGTCCACGGCTTGGATGGGAGTAGTGTTCACTTGATAACGCCACTGCTTGTAAGTCCACTACTTGGATGGGAGCAGCACTGGGTAACGCCACTGCTTACAAGAGGTGAACACACAAGTGAAGGAGACGGATGCACTTGAGGAGAAAGTGCTCGTGGTTGTTGTTGAGTTGGCTACGGAGATCACCACTGCGGCGATCTCCCACGTGGTTACTGTTGAGCTATTTACAAAGATCACCCGAGGGTTGACCATTGAGTTGCCCACGAAGATCACCCGAGGGGTGACCATTGTTCACTCGATGAGAACCATGAGAGCTACTGGATCCGGGATGACCATTGATAGTGATGAGATAAACTGAGTGGTTTTTTGATTTTGTGATTTTAGCCTGAGATATGATCTCGGCTCTCAACGAGAGCACCAATGACGGTAATAACGTGTTTACCGGTATGTATCTGAGTATTATTGAGTATTTGAATAGCGTTGAGTACAGTGTTGTGGTATTTGAGTACAATATTGAGTGCAGTGCTCAGTGTACAAGTGTTGTCTAGTCAGAAGAGTAAGAAGTGTCCCCCACTACGTGGTTGTGAGTCTTTTTATTCCTTTCAACTAAGTAACGGAGCATTGATGAGGAGTTGAACGTTGGACATCAATGCTTGAGGAGTTGAATGTTGGGCATCAATGCCTGAGGTGCTGAATGCTGAGGAGCTAAACGTTGGTCATCAATGCTGAGGAGCTGAACGTTGGCCATCAATGCTGAGGAGTTGGACCGTTGCGCATTGATGCTGAGGAGTGAGGTGTCTTGGGTAGTTTGAACGGCAACTGTCTTGCTCATGCCAATGGTTCCGGGTCGGGTACTGCTAGCCTGATTACTCTGTCAAGTTTATATATATATAGATTTTTGAGGTGCCAACTAAGATAAATAAGATGGAGAGAAGAAGGAAAAAACACAACAAATTTAAGGAATTGATGAACTAAATGACTAGCATTGAATACTTTGATAGACTAAAAATGCAATCTTTACTTATAAAAATTATGAAAAATTACTTCAAAACCTTCTATTCCAAATTTTGCTATCATGATCAAACATTTATCACTACGCCAAAAGTTATAGCTAATAACAAATGTTTAATTTTATTTATTTAATTTATACTTGTGTAGCAATCATCGTCACTTTTGGATGACAAGATACTATGCTCGACCTTCATATATAGCCTCCCCAACAACTACTATATCAAAAAATAAAAATAAGAGGCCAATTTCCAAAGAAATAATTCTTTCTTTCTAGTTTTAACCACTATCAAAATATTCTCTAATTTTTTTTTCATTTTTTATAGGGGAAATAAGTAAAATAAGATGTACCAAAATTATTTGCAAAAGATTATGATAATACTGAACCAAAATCTTGTTATTGAATTACAAGAATCTTAGAGCATCTCCATCGGAAAGTTTTGCATATGTGACTACGCAACACAGTTTTTGAGAAACAAAGAAAAAAATCGCATAGGCTAAGTTGCATGATTAGCGAGTGAATGTTAGCGACCATCATGAGTTTTTATTTTATTTTTTATTTTTTACACCCTTTATCTACTATTGGCTCCAAAACCCTTTAAAAAAATACCACAAAAAAAAAAAGAGAGAAAAAAAAAATCTACCATTAATATTGTTGTTAGTACAATTGATGTTATATATATAAATTGCAAAAGACATCATCTCCATCTACTCATTTTCATTATTAATGTCCTAAGTCCTAATAACATATATTTCGTGTTTCATACGAAAATAAAGTTGGTTGATAGCAAGGCATGTCATGTGACATGCTCTCATGTGCTGTTGCAAGTTTGCAATACATTCAACTTGACCAAGAAATTGTAGTTGGTGATTTTGGTTCTAATGTTTTAAAATAGAAGAATGTTACGTTAATGGATATGATAGGATGCATTAGTTCAAATAATCACATTCTTTCAAATATTATATATTCCAAGAATGTGACGAAAAAAATTTATATTCACAAGATCACTCAACTGAATCATGCATAATGCACATGAGTCAAATCAAACTTAAAAGTTTTATATATAATCGATTAGTTAGTTGTATCAGGACATTATAAATCCATCACTCATTCTTTATTTCTTAGCGTGGGATATTCTCTGATTTACGAGAATGACCCCAGCCACTACAACACTACAAAGGTACACTCTGGGTGAAACCCGTCTTATAGCCTTAGCTATCAAATGACCACAAGGAGATAAAGTAGTTTAGGTTGCACATAGCTAATAAGTTCAAGAAAAGTAGTTTCCACAAGGAGTTGCACTTAAAACTTTATAGTTACTAAATTAACTATTGGACGAGTGTGGGATATTCTTAACGTTAATTATTGGATTATGGATAGTTATAAATTTGAATCACTTTCATGTCTTATAGAAAGTAAGATGAAATATTTTTATGAGTCCTATTCTCAAATTATAAGATATGAGATGTTAATTTAGAGCAATATTATAGACTTGTGCTCACCCAAAATAAAAATAAAAATTATAGACTTGTCTCATATTTGGTAAAAATTGGTTCAATTATTAAGGATAATTACTTAATTCAAATTGCACTTTGATCTCAACTAGGTAAAAATTTTGTTTCTTAGTTAAAATGGTGAGTAAATGTCATTTCATCTTCTTCTCTTCTAATTATACAGTATGGTGGTTATGTTGATCCCCGATAATTTTATTTTAAATTTTATATATGTTTTGGTCACCAATGTTAAAGATTAAAAATAAAAACAGCATAACAACTTAAAATTTAAAATAAAATAATCCAGTCATGTTTTTTTCAGCCTTGGGTAAAACAAAATTCTTCCCCTTTACAAAGAATTCATTTTCCTCAACTTTGAGCTCGGAATTCATTTTTTAATGGAAAATGTTTTCCATCCAACCAAACAACATAAAACATTTTTCTCCACTTTTAAAAAAATATTTTCCACGGAGAATGCTTTCCATCCCACCAATTCAAACTCCGAGAATATATCTAATTGCATATCGCGATTCTTCCTACCTAAGCATATATCCAATATGTGCATATAGTATGAAAAATGTTTTCCATCCAACCAAACACCGTGAATATATCTAACCGCATATCGCGATTCTTCCTACCTAAGCATCTATCCAAAATGTGCATATAGGGGGGTTTGATAGGCTTGAATTGGAATAACCCACCGGCCAGCATTGAGCCAAAACTTTTTGATGGTCTTGTCTCATCCTTGGGGTTTTCACATAATGGAAAAATGGTCAATCCAAAATCATTTTGTCATGCCACCCCAACCTAATCATAAGCTTCATTTCAGCTTCAAAGAATTTGAATTTGGACACCATTATATTATATTCACCCATGGAGATATATTGAATTGGTTAGTTGTATGCCATCTTCCTACAAACAACCTTTTAATTATCACCCCAATTAGTAGTAATTAAGAAGCTGAGTTCCTCTAATTAGCCATTGCATGCCATCATTAAGCCTTTTTAATTTTTTTTAATTATCTATTTTTTTTTTCCTTTCATAAAAGAGCAGACAAAAGATTGCTTGTTTTAAACACCACCTTTAGCTTTTCCTTATGGGTGTTAAGTCTCAATCTATGGCTGCTTTGAGGCTCTGCTAAATTCCATTAATCATTACGCCACTTCTTTCTTTGTATGCTAATCTCCTCCCAATGCTTGCTCGTGTCTCC
The DNA here is from genome assembly GCA_003576665.1 of Ipomoea trifida. NCBI lineage: Eukaryota > Viridiplantae > Streptophyta > Magnoliopsida > Solanales > Convolvulaceae > Ipomoea > Ipomoea trifida. The sequence continues at coordinate 15,109,097 of CP025657.1, forward strand.
AATCTTGGAGCTATAAACTACTTTAATTTGCCCTCTCTAATACACAAGTTTGAAGGATCAATATACTAGATAGTTGAATTAAGACGTTAATTTTTTTTGTGATGATGGAAACCTGCAGCTACCATTTGAGAGTGTGTACGGCGTAAATCTTGTTTTTGCGCTCTTGTGTAATAACCTACAAATCACACAGAAGATGTAAATCGCACTAAGCTAAGAAAGCCCCAGTGCGACGAGTTTGACCAAGAGGTAGAGCGTAGACAAAAATTAAACTTGTGACATTCAAATACGAAAATCATGTTCCATCATTCCATCAACTAAGGGTGTTAGGTGATATATTATTATTGATACACACATTTATAAAGATAGTCTTATTCACTCTTAATATGACCCATAAATGGAGGATCCTTATATACGTACTCAAATTTTAGATTTTAAAAAGAACAAATTGTTACAAGGAACTAACCAATTAAAGTTTTTGTAAGTACGGTACTTCATAGTCAATGTTGTTACCTAGTATTAGGTTATTATTATATTGTTTAAATTTTCAACTAAATGAGAGTAACCTAACTAATACTCGATCAAACTCTATTCGATCTCATGTTTAAGCGATTCAAACTCCTCTCACTTCAGTTAACTCTATATATAATTTTTTTAATTATTATATATAAAACAAAAGTACGATAATAAGTAGCATATGTAGAATAGTACCTCCCAATTATAGGAAAAGAAAACTATAAATAAAGACTTCAAATATCATGAACCCATGTAAATTTAGTTGCACCAATTTCAAACTTATAAGAAAAATAATGAACAAAATAATGTCTGTTACTTTGACACAATAATCATTTTGATTATATTTAAATATAAATATTATTGATAAAACAAATCTTATGATAATGATGAACAAATTAAAATATTATATTATACACACATACATAATGATGCTTGCTGATTTTAATTACGGAAAATGCAATATAATTGCAACCAAAAAAAAAAAAAAGACAAGATAGGGAGTCAAAGCGATACAAAGAAAAAGAGAGAGAGAGAGAGTATGAGGTTATATATATGTGGATGTATGTATATGTGGTTAGTACAATGAATGGAGCATGATGAGGAATATTAGCAAAGTCAAATGTATGATTTTCTTTTGTTTTTCTTTTTTATGTCATTCCTTAACTTTATTAGATGATGAGAATTAAACATTTATATTCTTCCACTTTGTCCCCTCCATTTGTTTTTTTCTTCCCCTCTGTGCTTTTTTTTTTTTTTTTGTTGCTGCTGTTCCCATCTCCATCTCTCTGTCTTCTCCTTTTGCCTCAGCCATAGCTTTTTCTCTTAGCAAAGGAATAAACTTACCCCACATTCCCTTCCTCCATACCCCCCCCCCCCACAACCCCCTTCTTATATTGCTTCAACCAACACAATATTGACATCTGCACGCGTTGACGCAATTCCTCATATGATTGATATGTCTCTGACGTTATTAATGCTAATATAATCCCGATCTTTGTGTACAAAGATCACACTATGTCACTATATCGCTGGTGAGACTCGATTCTGGTCTTTTGTGACAAATTTTACATATGTGACCAGAGGTAAACTGATTTTATGAGTTGGAGCAAGTCTGTTAGGGCTCTTACCAATTTATTACACTGATATATATGATTAGGTATGGCTCAACATACAAGTAAAGAAGGATTATATTTGAATGTATGTATTATATATACATATAAGTTAAATCGTGTTGTGGAGAATAAAATTAGGGTGGTTGGGTGAGGTGGGTTGATTAAAGTGGAGAAATGGTGAGCCCACACCCCAGGCCATGAACATGACATGCCACGACCTTTCTCACTCAACTTTGCTTGTTTATCACACTTGTTGGAGAAGCAATGCTGTAGCTAGCAGTGGTACTTTTTTATTTCACCCGGTCCCATTTTACGTGTCTGATTTGGTTAATAAGACTTGAATATTTAGAAATTACATTAAAAGTACTATTAAATTAAAAATAAGTAAAAAAATACTAAAGAAAATAAACAAAGAACAAAGAGTTTGTTTGACCCATGAATAGTACGTAGAACTGATAAAATGAGGCAGAAAGAATATCACATTGTGCTCAATTGGCATGTAGTGGCCACCCTCAGATGGGAGGTCATGAGTTCGAGTCGTGGAGGAGATCTCGAAATTGACTCTTTGTGCTTAAATAGGTTGAACAGATACTACAATGTAATAGGGTCAGTTGTATTCAAAAAAAAAAAAAAAAAACTATATATGTATGTACATCCCCATTTGCATGCACTGTTGCTTTCACCCACGGAGCTTTTCTTTAGCCCCAATGTGGTAAAAAGATGACAGCAGTAGTGTGGATATATAGGTTGGTGGTCAAGGCTATGGCAAAAAGATGTATATACATAATACATACATTGCAGATATATGTATAGTATATACTTTTATATGTTTATCTTTCGCAGACAAAACTTTAGTGTGTTATGCATGTATCATTCGACACGTTGTAGCACCTGCACCAAGGTTGCCTTGTAACAGACGACTCTAGCTCCCAAGAGAATCCCCGTCAAAAAATGAGTTTATAATGTTATAGTTTATGGAGAATCCACTCTTGTAATTAGTTATAAAGTTGTCATATTAAAGAATTTTGATCTGACCTTCTCTAGAGTTAAACTCTGTAGGTGTAATCCAATCGAATCCAGTTTAGTCTTAGTCTCATAGTTCGTACCTAGGACATTAGATACATCATGTGCAAATAGTAGAATTCGGAATAATTCTAGTCAAGTTGGTCATGCTGTTAACCTGATAAATTCAGTATTACAAGCAAGACTCCCACCTGACCAGCTATGAATAACTTAAAATTGGTTTATCTAAATGTGATCTTTTGCTGGTTAGAATCACAAATAAATTTTAGTTATCTAGATGTAATCTTTTGCTGGTTAGAATCACAAATCAATTGATTTTAGTTTATCCTCTGCACATGTCCAGAGTGATATGAATGGCAGTTGCTTGGTCGTCGGTTGTTCATTGTTGTTGACAGGCCGAAAGAGAAGAAGAAACGTGAAGCACGCTGGAGTGGAGTACTGCTCGCCGCTATCTAGCCTGGCTTTGATTCCCGGCGGCGCGGCGGCGGCCCCCACCGCTGCTTATATTTTCTGCAATGGTGGGCAGCGTCGTGAGGAGATGAACCATATATATATATATATATATATATATATATATATATATAGGTTATTTTTCCTTTTAATAAATCAGCAAATTAAAGCATATATATTGCAGGTACTTTGCGTCATGGGTGACGGCAATTGTTTTTGTGGCCGGAGGAGTATCGGATCGGAAAATAAGGGATTTGAATATATGGTGCAAAAGAGTAGGTTTTAACTTATTATTACTGTGCTAAAACCCCAAATTAAACAAGACAGTAGTTAGCTGGTTCTGGTGGCAATAAATGAGCATTGACAATCATTAACCAGACAAGTATGCTCAAGTCTCAATCATGGAATGGTACAGGCACCCATGCCCCCTCCCATATTTGTAAAGGGGATTACTTGAAATGATTCTCGATCAGCTTCTGCCTTCTGACCAAGAGTGCAGTTGATGAAATGCAGAGACTGGTAGGGGACATTTTTAACTCTTTATTGAATTTCAAGACCAGAAATTTTGGTACATTTTTCATTCTTGTGGTGTGCAGATGCAGACTGTTCATTCTGGGTTGACAAGAGTTGGCCTATGTAAACTTGGTAAAGTTGGTACAATTTATGAGCTATGTCACCATTGTCCTCAAACTTTTGAATCTGTTTAAACGATTTACAAGTTTCTCAAAATGTGTTTATACTAATAATGTTCATAATAGGAACTGAACTCTGCACCCTGTGACTGCCAACAAATTTGAGTCATTACTGTATTTGTACCAGATGGTATGCATTAGGTAAATCTCCTTCTTTGGATTGACTAACCGAGTTTAGAAATTGGACTTTCCCTTAGTAGGAACCGAATTCTGTACTTTGTGGTTGCATACAAACCTAAGCTATTAGCTCTTTGAGTGACAAGAGAAACCCGTAACCACTACCTAAGGTTGTGCAGTGGGTTTAACCCTAGTCAACAAATAACCACAAGGAGGTAAACCATCCTAAGTTGCTTATAGATGATCAGTTCAAACCAAGAATGCCAATAAACCACTCCGGTTAAAAGTCGAACTTGGATTCTTGTGATTTTAAGTCAACAACCAACTTAGCTAGGGTTGTGCTCTTTGGATTCATAGTAGGAAGAGAGAGATAGTAAGTTGTTCTTTGTTACACTTATGGATTCAAGAAAATGGGAAATGTAATTAAATGCAGCTTGAGAGAAGCAGCAACATTTCACAACAGCAAAAATCTGGAAATAGTTTATCTGCTTCATCATTCAAGCAGTGAAAAAACTACCTGTCGAATAGCAAAAGTTTGATATCATCCAATACTAAGTTATACTAAAGTAACCTGCATTATATGTAAGTTTACAGGAAGACACAGAATTGACAGAGAGGGGAAAGGGGGACTGAGATATTATAACATAGGACCAGAAGACTAAAACACAAAAATTTTAACATGGGTAGACTACAGCAACCATTATAATTGGAGTTGCTCCAAGCACTTCACTGCTGTTGATTCATCAACCTCGGTGCATTGGGACTTGTTCGCAGATTCGGGAGCTACAGAGAGTGAAGCTTTTGGAGTAATTGAAACAGCTTCCTTTGGGGCAGGCGGGGCAGCAAACACAGGGATTGCCTGCCTGACAGAGACGGGTGGGGCAACTCGAACAGGCTGTGCAGTGCGCATCACTTGAGGTGAGTGCGCAGAGCGTGGAGGAAGTGTAGGTGCTGAGAAAACTGGAACAGCAGTTCTTATTGTAACAGGTGGAGCAATACCACGGTAGGGCGTCCTATATGGCCTAACGGGAACATAAGGAGCTGCACCTGCTGTAGGATATTTCTGGGAGCAAATGGAGCGGCCCTCTGATGCAGGAGCTGGGGATTGTGGCAGAGGCTGTGATAATAATACAGGGCTATCACGGGCTGTTGTTGTTGATGTTCTGTACCTAGGACTGGTTTTCGGGCAAATTAAAGGAAGGATTTTAGACGTGGATGCTAGTGGACGCTGTGGGCTTAAAGGTCGAGGGGTGGGGATGGAAAACTTCTGGAATGGCATTGAACCGTTGCTGGATTTAGCCTTGTCTATCTTTTCCTTCAAACAGTAGTTCAATAATGCCCTTGCTATCCTGATCTGCTCCTGCTCGTCAGTGTTCTCTGGCTCAGACGATAAACTGGCATCTTGCTTTGCCACTGTGAGATTAAAAAATATTGTTTTAAAAAAAAACACAGTGCTTATCAATTCTGACAATGACATATGTTGGCAGCAAAGAGATAAATTCCAAAAAGACAAAAACTGATTTTACTAAAAGTAGTAATAACAGTTCATTGAAGGTAAAAAATGTCAAATCGGGAAGAGCATTTGATCTACTAGGAGTGAGTAACATCAATGAAATGTAAAAATTTAGAAGCATGGATAACTTAATGCATTTCACTGAAGATTGGCTTCAAATTTGGGCTGCTTTTCCATTCCCGAATTTATAATGCTTTTCCATCCTACTCTAGAATTAAATGGGAAGCACAGAGAGCGGGATTCTATCTGTGAATACTCTAAAGTAGGCAATTTATTACAGATACACGATGAACTGTTATAATAAGAGCAGATGAATGTCAAAGATCTTGTATCATAATACATGTGATTGAAGCATGACCTGGTATAATAAGCTTAGGATGTGTAGTAGTCAAAACGTGTGAGGATGTTTCTACATTTCTCGGTGGCATATAAATGAAAATATAATTTGCAAAAACTATGGCAGAGCACTCGCATTGTTTCAAAAATTTCAAGAGTAGGGAACTCACATTGTTTCAAAGACGACCAAGCAGCCAAGGCAGCATTTTTCTCGGCTTGCTTTTTGTTCTTGGCTGGTTCCCCAGTAAACGTGATTCCAGCAAGTTCCACTGTTCCTGTGAAGACAGGTTGGTGCCCGAGGCCAGACCTAAATGTCGTATACTGAGGCAAAGGAGATCCAACTCTCTGTGCGATCTCTTGTAAAAGGTTTTTATACACTCCTGTTTCGTCCTACAAGTAGTTCACACAGTCAACCAAATAAAAATAACTTCCAATGATCTTTCTGAAACCAGTCACCTTCCATAAACATGTATCAAGTGTTTATAACAACGAATAGCATCAGTACTTTGTTCATATATCAAGTTGAGTTAACAATTATAAATATCAGACCCAGCACACAACACTGCATCTATGCATCTACAGACTACAGAGGTTCCATGAATGGATCATTGACCAATTAGCTCGACTTTGCCATAACGCACCATTTTATTAAAATACAAAAGCTAGAACCGGTTCTTTTGGTTCCATAAACTGCTGTACTATTCCGTCTGCACTAAGCAGTAAGCAAGGAAGATGACAGGCACATGCAGTTACATCTCAATAGGAGAAACGAAATAAAACCGAGGGAGACAAGACCATAAATGCGAAATTCAATCTAGATACACTACCCAGAAGCACCATACTGAGCCTTGCCCTTGTCATAAAAACCCACAAAACACCTTATTTAATGCTGAATGCCTACACAGGCCATGCTCACCCCCTCAATCTTAAATTTCTTGTTCGAACCAAGAACTGTGCATCCTAGCAAAGTCAATAATGTCCATGATCCGTCTTTGTCATTCAGCTGAATAAAATTCACTACCCCCAATTTAATGCGGGACGAAAAAACAGCCTTCAACAGTTCCCCAGCATGTGCCAAACTGATACCCTCTGCCCTCCTTGAATCAAATACATTTCTTTAACTCCTTATTTTATTCAGTTAGGTACGAGTAACCCTCACTTTTCAATGCATTCATACCCATTTCAACATATTATTTATGCCAATAAAAGACTAAGTAAGGGAGTTAGTAATCCTAATTGCTGTCATTATCATGTATAAATACAGCACAGAAGTCATAACATGTATTCATTATTCATTTAAACCCAATGCTCATACTGCCAAATTACTCATACTTTGACTGGCCTCATTATCTTATCAACATTTCTGGGTTTATTTATTGTGGTCCTCCAGAGACTGAACCCGCGTGCCATGAAATTATTCCTCAATTTCCATAAATTTATTCAATTCTTTCAAAGAAAATACCCCAAATTTATATGCTTATATTACAGAAATACCCTTCATAACATGAACTTGCTGCAACACAGGGTAAGATTATAAAAAACTAAACACAACAGTTAAGCATATATATATATAGTCATTGTCAATAAACTTCCACAGTTATTCTCTATCCCAATTTACACCAAACTTTTCTGAAAATTCCATGGCATTACAGTTGGTAGGGGAAAGCTAGCACGAGGGTATTTTGGTAATTTCAAGCCTCCATTAAAGTTCCACCACCAAACCTCAGAACTGATCATCAATTTTGGTGCAGAGAATGGAAAGAATGAAAATGCAAAACCCAACGGCAGCTTAAAATCGGCGAATAACTCCCCGGCGGTGCACGATAGCACCGTCAATATCGCCGGAAAATCAATAAATCAACAAGAAGGAATTGAAAGGAGCTTTTTGTTTATTTATTTGTTTTGTTTTGTTTTGCACACATTAACTAAAATTAAACTTAGGGATTCCAGACAGGTTTCCAGATATCTAGAACGATAAGCCGTGTTTCTACGCATTGATATTAATTTTTAAAAAATAAAAATGTTAAAAGTTATAAATTACTGTAACATTTGGATTGGGAAGCATTTTGGAGAGGTGGAAGAGAGAAAAAGAGGGGCTTACGATGATCCGGGCGGCGAGGGAGTGGGAGCCGCTGTGGGTGAGGGAGTTGAGGGCGACCTCGGCGGCGGCGTGCTCGGCTTGGCGAAGAGTGGAGCAGTAGTGGGGGCTCTCGAAGGCCTCGCCGTTGAAGTTAACGACGGCCTTGAAGCGCGGCGCGTGGTCTGGACCTTCCCGTATGCAGATGTAGGAGGGCAAGTTGAAGCAGCTCCTCTGCGCCAGCTCTTGCAGCTGGTTCTTATACATTTTCTTTTTCTCCGAGCAAGCGCGACGGAAAACGGGTGATCGGATCGGAATGAGAGCGTTTGCCGGTGAGTGTTTTCAGGCGGGTGGCGGAAGAGGAACGAGGCTGCGAAACATCGTTTTGAGAGAGAGAGAGAGAGAGAGAGAAAGCAGAGAGGGGAAGAGAAAATAGGCGTTGAGTTGCAGTACAGTTGGTCTTTACTACTGATTTTAATGATTTTGAGCCTTTTAATTTTTTAATTAAATATTCATTAAACATTTTTTTGTGACGAAAAAAATCTGCAACTATTACCATACATAAGAGGTAAATGTTAACGCAAAAAAAGATTGACTTATCCCACGTAGGGCAAATTTTTTGATTTGCGGGCCCTGTGCTAATAACTAAGTGATACCTATCAAAGTATAAATAAACTGCGAATTGAAAAAAAAAAAATTACAAAGAGAAAATGCAAAAAAAAAAAAAAAAAAAAAAAACTAATTTTGGTCAAATATAATCACAAATACAAATACTACCTATTAGGCCAAGGTTGGACTAGGGGATTCCAAAATTTTGGGGTCCTATGCGGTCGCACATCTTGCACGTCCTAAAATCCGACCTGTCCCACGTGGGATCAATCATTCACAACTGCACCAGTATAATAGAACCATTATCTGTCGTATCCTTGTGTTACATTAGTCGATCAGCAAACCATTTATCTGCAGTGTTCTTACATTACATTAATCGATTTTTTTCAAAAAAAAAAATATTACATTAATCGATCAGCAAACCAAGTGGCCCACACACTAGCACATTCTACTAGATCTCAACCTGGTCATCTCTTTTGAGATAAAACATCCCCTACATGTATTCTTTCTATGATTGATATTTAATTATAGCTTCATTTTTATTTTCAAAAGAAAAAAAAAAAGAAGAAAAAAGGTTGATGTAAACTATATTGGGAATACATTATATATTTGTGTGACGAGTTTGATCAAGAGAGTGTTAACAAGAATTGAACTAGTGATTTTCTGATACGATAATTATGTTCCACCAACTCGGTCACCCATTTTGGACACAATTATAAGTATATTTACTATTTAGAAAGATCAACGGTTAACTAATTCATTAAAACAAAAGAAATATTATAAGTTGAAGAAATTAATTACTCATTTCTGGAAGACAATGAGACGAAAGCATAGTCTAAGGGCAGCATTTGATCATTTTATTTTATAAATTCCAGTTGGTTTGACTCGGTGGGAACAGTTTGTTTATGAACAATACTTTTCTATTGTTGAAATTTATTAATTAAAATAAATCAAAATACAAACATAGATATAAATATTGTTAAAATTATGTAAATATTATAACTATGTTAAATTATATAAATTATATGGTGATGTTTCAATGAGAACCACACCCCATTAGAACATGAGAACCAATCTGGTGCATTAAAAAAATACAGATATATGGATAGATTAATTTGATAATGAAAAACACGGGTGGAGTGCATATGGAGCGTTATGATGTGTGCATAGATCTGTCATTTTTAATGCACCAAATTGATTCTCATGTTTTTATGAACTCACAGCCTCTTATATGAGAGATCAACTTGGTGTCACTAGACCACAAAGTTCTTGGCAAAATCATTATCTATTTGAAATAACCATATCTCACACCATTTAGCTTGTTTTTGGAAACCAAGCCAATGACTTTTATAAAATGTTTTCTGGAAATTGAGTTATTTTTCAGAAAACATTTTTCATTTCTAGTGTTTTATTACATTATAAAAAATTATTTTCGTGTGTTTGGTTCATTTTCCAGAAAATGAACAGAAAAGAAAATGGTTAAATATCCTAAACTTTATTCGATCAACTCTGAAGACAAAATCGACGAGCGGCGATGGAACCGTCGACGTTCTCCTTCTACCAGATATAGAGTGCGACCGGTTGGTTGCCTTCCCAGATATAGAACGTGACCAATCTCATCTCGCCACCTAGGAGTTTTTTCTTTGCCTAGAGAATGATTTCTAAAAAAAATTAGAAGTCATTTTTCAAAAAATTGACTTTGTTTTTCATTGATTGAAAATCAATTTCCATTAACTTTACTATTTGCCCTCTTGCTAAACACTGGAAATCGGAAAATGATTTTCAGAAATCATCTTTTGAGTTTCCAAACACATCCTTAAAGTCACGCTACATTTCCTTCCTGATTTTAGTTCTTTTCAAGATATTGAATAAATTTTTAAAAATGTGTGTTAGATTGACTAATTCACAGTAATTAATGAATAAAAAATAACATTAATCGTTAATTTATGACTCAACAGTGTTCCCTTATGACATGCATTAATTAATTTACATAATCAAATATCAAAAAGAATTTATAATGCTAATATATCTTAAATTAATTTTATTGGAAAATTAGCATGCCGTATATGAAAATTTACCTAAATGGAGGAAATGATATCATTGAAATGAATTGAAGAAGTGAAGATTGTAAAATGCATTTTTATCCAATTTTGTATCAGATAGCATATTATATGTTAATCAATTTATATTACACAACAATTTTTTATTCAATTTATATTACACCAAATAATATAAGATTTGATACAAGTAACATCATCACAAAACCGTCTATCAATATTAACATATCATTAATGGTAATGTGTTATATATGCGAATTTTTAATATATAAGATAAATATAATACTATAATACTTATACATATATATATATATATATATATATATATATATATATATATATATATATATATATATATTTGGGATCATATGAGAACCACTATTTCATAAGAACATGAGCACCAATCTGATGCATTAAAAATGACAGATCTATGCACACATCATAACGCTCCATATGCACTACACCCGCGCTTTTCATTCCCAAATTAATCTAATCCATAGATCTGTATTTTTTTAATGCACCAGATTGGTTCTCATATTTTTACGAGGGAGTGGTTCTCATTGAAACATCACCATATAATTTGTATAATTTAACAATAGTATGTATAATTTTGTGTATTGACCAAGTTTCGAACCAGTTCCTAAGATATGACCATATCCGAGTTTAGTCTCTCAGTTACTTGCAAAGTGGCGAGTTTAGTCCCGACCGTTAAATTTGACGAAAATTTTAAAAAAATATTTAAAATTTAAGAGGTAAAGTAGGAAATACACATTTTATTCTCAGTATTATATCAAAACGACTTTCATAACATTATTTTTAACTTCTTAGCCTCTTATTTCAAGATTCTTCAATTCTAAAAGCATTTCAATAACTGTAGTATGACTTGTTAGGAATTTAGCTCTCGTATAACAAACTTAAGACTTAGTACAAACAAAGAAACACTTGACTATTATCTTCAGGCGTGTGAAACACACTATCCTAACAATTTTCGATTTTTCTTTACTAAGCAACAAATGTAATCAAACTATAACTTTTGAGATATAAAATGATGTCAAATTTCTCAAGTTTTTTTATGAGAAATTCACCAACAGAATAACTTGAGATTTTTAGTATGTAAAAAATAATTATCTCGTATGCAGTAGTTTAGTCAATAATCATTTTTAGAATTTTCATAACTGAGTCTTAGGTTTCTCATTCATTACTCTGATTTTTAAGAAGACAGAGGAGGTGATGGGTATATATAATATAATTGTCATATATTGTCATGATATACAATTCTTGATTAAGTTACTGCAAAGCTTACAAAATAATTTTACGTACTAAAAATCTCAAGTTACTCCCTTGAATTTCTCATAAAAATAACCTGAGAAATTTGATATCTTCTTGTATTTCAAAAGTTATGGTTTGATTACCCTTGATGTTTAGTAAGAGAAATTATAAACTTTTAGGATGGTGTGTCGTTCACACGCCTGAAGATAATGATCAAGTGTTTCTTTGTTTGTGCTAAGTCTTAAGTTTATTAAACAAGAACCAGATTCCTAAGAAGTCATTCTAAAATTATTGATGAAATACTTTTAGAATATATATAAGAATCCTGAAATAAGATGCTAATAAGAAGTGAAACATAATATTGTGAAAGTGATTTTGATATAATAAAGAGAATAAAATGTGAATTTCCTACTTTAACCCTCAAATTTTAAGTATTTTTTAATTTTTTTCTTCAAATTTAACGGTCGGGGACTAAACTCGCCACTTCGCAAATAACTAAGGGACTAAACTCTGATACGGTCATATCTTAGGGACTGAGTTGAAACTTAGTTAAAACTCAAAGACCAAACTCGCAATTTTCCATATATATATATATATATATATATATATATATATATATATATACAAGTAATTATAAATTTCAATACACAAATTATATATACTATTGTTAAATAGCTTGAGATTTGAGACTAGATATTAATATCGGATCTTTAACATGAAGAAGTATTAATACACTTCATAGTTCAGATTGAGACTAGGCGTTCATATATATCCTTAACATGAAGAAGTATTATATTAATACACTTAATAGGTCATACAAAATTGATTTTTGTGAGGATTCAACTAGGAAAATCTGCCATCACTATTCGAACATATATTCTATATAATAGCTTGTAAATCACACATGAAAGGTAGATTAAACCACACTAAAAATACCACATACGAAGGACTCGATTGAGAGGATATTGACAAAAATAAAATTTGTCAATTTTTTTATACAAAAATTATGTTCTACTCACCCAAGCACCTCTTTCAGAGCCATGCTAGTCATTATTGTTTCTGCACGTTTATAAATTAATTGTTTACATTTAAAAAAAAATACATTAGATATCTCAACTTATGTTAAACTAATTTTAAGCCTCTGAAACTCTTACTTAATAGTTACTGAAAGAGATAAATCACGAATTGCTTTGTCAATTCCCGATTTAATTTCTATCATGGTCTGTACATAATACGCACATTAATATAAAATTTCTGTCAAGACTGGCCTCAACATTGAAAAGTGGCCAAAAAGTGGGAATGAAGGTGTAAGTGTGTATAAGTGGATAATCATGAAAAAGTAAAAGAGGTGTAGTTGAAAGTGAGTACCATATGGCTATAAGCCAATTGGTTAATGTGCAAAATGAGGATAATGGGAAAGTAAGAATCTTTTTGACTCTTTTAACTTAATTGTGTGTGGGTGGGTGGGGGCTGGGGGGAAGGGGGGGATAAAAGTCTTTGAGAGATCCATCCTTCAAAGTGCTTCATGCCATGAACTACAATCTTCAACAAGCAACCTACTTCCCTGTTTTAATGCTCAAGAGGAATATTTGTTTTGAAAATGGCAAATAAATATTTGTTGAAATCATTGTTAAAAACATGAAAATTGTTATTTCGATAAAATATTTTCACCAAAATTCTTTTAAGTATTTTATAGGGCAATAAATTTTTTTTTTTCATTAGTTATTGTGAATTGACCTGACCGACTCATTAAGCTTAAAAAATGAATATATTTATTATTCAATTACTAATTACATACTATATTACTATCACATAATATGATGAAAAAATTTGGTCTTTGTAGTATGATTCTAATTTTTATATATATATATATATATATATATATATATATATATATATATATATATATATATATATATATATATATAGTGGTGTGAAAGTAGAATGCTGACTATTATAAATATATATATATATATAATATATATATATATATATATATATATATATATATATATATATATATATATATATATATATATATATAGTGGTGTGAAAGTAGAATGCTGACTATTATAAATAAATATGTCGAAATACTTTAGCAAAATAATATTTCTAATTTCACTATGACAAAATAATAGGACATGCAGCTAGACAGACTCGGATCCGTCAAGGCAGTTAAGGCGGTCAACAGTAACGACCAGGAGCTAGCATTAAGCGTAGAGCCAATGTACTTAGTAGTTATGAAGACCAGAGCACTTATGAATGAGAGCGCCACACTTATTAGGATGACGTTGCTATCGTTATTGTAACTGTTACCCTTGTATTGCATAAAAGTCAAGGCTCATGTGACAGAAAGGGGGACACGCTCAAACATTATACTATGAACATAGCAATAGGAAATTAAACATATATTAACTTTCCAAACATACGCCATCAACTTATTTACCGTCAGGAAGTTTTCGTATTTATTATTTTATTTAACCTAGTATGTCATTATAGTTGAAGTATGATCCATTTGATTTTTAAATAATGGATCAAGCTATAAGGATGACAAACTATAACCAAAAAATTTTAGTATTTGGTATATGATTTGTATTTGATTATAAGTAAATTCATTTTTTAATGGGGCGGGGCTGATCAAATCACAGTAACCATTAAACAAAAAAAATATTATTGCCACATTAGATGGTGATGGTTTTTGGTAAATAGAAATGAATTATGGTATTTTTACAAATAAAATAATACATTTGTTTTCACTATTTACAAAAATACATTGTCATTTTTATTTATAGTAATCATCATGCATATCATTCTGCATTGTAAATGTTTTTATTTGCTTTTTATTAAGATTTATGAGAAAGTCCGCAACTACTACGTGAATGTGCGCTATGGTAAAATCTGCCTTGTGACCTTAGTTAGTAAATAACTACAATTAGATAAATCAACTTAAGTTGTCTAAAGTTAAGGTAAATCTTCTATTTATTGAAAAAAAAAATGATAAATTTACATACTTATTAAGATGAACCATTAAGTAAAAGGTATGAGTTGATTGGGGGTAACAATGATTGTGTTGTGTTTAAGAGGAGAGGCATTGAGTGAATTATGTAGATATGAATACACTTTACCCACAATCTTAATATTCTCCAATAGTGGACTACCTTAGTGGGGAGCAACTTTTGTTTTCTCCCAAATATATCAAGTTTCACATCACCACCCCCCCACAAAAGTCTCTCCATCAGGCTGCGCTCCTATTTCTTATTTATTTTTAAATAACCGTGAATATATAATGTATTAACTCTTAATAATAATAAAAAAAAAAGGACTCAACAATCTAGGATTTAACCAATATTCATTGTCTCTCAGAAGAAAGTACTGACAATACAAATTGTAAACACTCAGTAGATAAATTGTGAACATTTAATTATGAACACTCAGTATATAAATTGTGAATATTCAATAGGTAAATTATATATTTTGAATCTGAATCCATCTTGCAGGTGGACTTAATCCACAAAATAATTTGCCATACGATCTTGGACTAGCTCATGTCGAACTCCTTGCTCAATTTCCCTATCTTCATCCACCAGGACATTACTCAAACCCAATAATAACCTTAGCCCAAATCTAGGAAAGTCCAACACCATCAAGGCATCAAATAAATATGGATTGTGACATATTGTAAATATAATCATTATTTTAATTACGAAAGTGTCATCGCATATTGTTATTTATAGTAATAGATACAATATTTTTTTGATATTGTATAATCTTCTATATTGTTGTTTGGTTGTATTAAAAAAAAATATTGTTGTTTGATTGAGTTAATACTAGTTGGGGTCCTCTGATATTGTATATTGTGACATATGTTTGTTTGATATTGTATAATCCTTTAAATTTCAAGTTAAACACCCATGATATTTCAACTTTCAAAATTTTAACTAGCTTGGTCCTAACTTTTCTCTTACTTAAACTAACTGAAGGACCACAGTTGATTAAATTTGAAAGTTGAAGGGATACATGTGGTTTAATTGAAAGTTTAGGACTAAACATGACAATACCACTATACTTGGAAGACCTTAGTTGATATTAACTCTATTTGATTATATAGTTAGAGCATTACATATATCAGAAGGCAAATTTTTCTATGTAGTATTTGATAGTATACAATATAATGTATTTTTAATACTCAAATAATTTACTGGCAAATTATACTGTGCACCACGCACATAAACGACGTCGTTTTGAGCATTGTAAACTAACTGTCCGTTTTTTTGAAATCACGTTTTCTGGTTCGGCCGGTGTCTGTATTTATGTTAATATTATGTGTATTCCAGGCAATCATTCTGTGTATTGTAGGTAACCGTTATGTGTATTCTAGGCAATTGTCCTGTGTATTCATGTTAGTAACACATGTTGTGATGTGTTTGTGCATTCGAATGTTTAGGAGGATGAATTCTGTGTATTTTGTGTCAATATTCTGTGTATTCATGTTATTAACACAGGTTGTGATGTGTTTGTGCATTCGAATGTTAGGAGGATGAATTCTGTGTATTTTGTGTCTATATTCTGTGTATTCTGGGCAAACATTCTGTATATTATAGGCAAACGTTTTGTGTATTCTAGATAATGATTATGTGTAGTATAGATAATGAATTTCCTGGAGTCATTCGCGTCCGCGTCCACTAACATCTGTGTATTTTGTGTCAATATTCTGTGTATTCTGGGCATACATTTTGTGTATTCTAGGCAAACGTTCTGTGTATTCTAGATAATGATTATGTGTATTATAGACAATGAATTTTCTGGAGTCATTCGCATCCGCGTCCACTAACATCGAAATGATGTCGTTTACGTTCGTGGTGCACGGTATAACGATTGTAATTTACTTAGGTGGGCTAAATGGGCTAACGTTTGTAGAGAAACTTCCATTTTCTATGACATTGAAAGGGGTCTTGAAAAGCCCAATTTATTAAATTGTCATCTTTATATGTGCTTAACCCAAATTGAAATGATGGACCCAAGCCCATGAGCATTGAAGGGCAAGCAAGTCATTTCACAGGAAAGATGCACAGAATGCCAAAAGCCCTAGCTTATAACCCTAGCGTCTTCACTCTCTGCCTCCCTTTACAAAGCGCACGTTAACCCTAACCCTAGCCTCGCTGCCTGCAACTCCGTCTCCGCAACAATGCCGCCGAAGTTCGATCCAACTCAGGTCGTCGAGGTCTTCGTCCGCGTCACCGGCGGCGAGGTCGGAGCCGCCAGTTCGCTCGCTCCGAAGATCGGTCCGCTCGGTCTCTCCCCGAAGAAGATCGGTGAGGACATCGCCAAGGAGACTGCCAAGGACTGGAAGGGCCTCCGCGTCACCGTCAAGCTCACGGTTCAGAACCGTCAGGCCAAGGTCGCCGTCGTCCCCTCCGCCGCCGCTCTGGTCATCAAGGCGCTCAAGGAGCCCGAGCGCGACCGGAAGAAGGTTAAGAACATTAAACACAACGGGAACATCTCCCTCGATGACGTCATCGAGATCGCCAAGGTCATGCAGCCCCGCTCCATGGCCAAGGACTTGAGTGGCACCGTTAAGGAGATTCTCGGGACGTGTGTATCCGTCGGGTGCACGGTAGATGGGAAGGATCCCAAGGATTTGCAGCAGGAGATTGCTGATGGAGAGGTGGAGGTTCCTCTGGATTGAGAGAATCTTCGGTTTCAGGGGATTTAAACTCTCAGTTTTCTTGAATCCCATAATTTTTATTTACGAGAATTTTTGCTGGGAAAAATGTGGTTTTCTAATGTTAAGACTTCAGTAGGTTCTTTTTTGTTCTATCGAAATGTTTTTTGAGTATTGTTATCTTTAATGATTTTATTTTGTTTACATTGTTGAATGATGCCTTTCCTCGAATTGAAACATTTCCCTCATTTCTTCCCAAATTTACTACATTTTTACTCGTACAACCCAGATCATTTATGTGTTCTAAACCCAAACCAATCTTGTTGAGTTGGATTTATTCTTAGCTGCTTATCATTTCCATGTCATATTATTTGCAGCTACTGTTAAATATATGGAGAGAGGGATGAAGTTACAAGTTACAGTGCCCTTTGTGATGCCAGGGTTCCCTTGTATTTCAATCTCATGCATCTATTGATAAACTATTTAACCATTTTGTCTATCTATTATTATCATATTGGGAGTTAAGAGGTTTACATTTTCTATCAACATGATTTTCCTGTGATTCTGTAGTTATGTATTAGTTTTTCTTCTTTAACTGATCACTTTCTCCATTACTGCTTGCTCACTTCACTTTGCCATTTCATTTGTATCCCAATGTGATTATTCATTATTGGGTTTATTGCAGGTTGTATATTTATGGATTTATGCTTGCAAAGTTCTAGTCTTTTAGCTTGACCATTGTTTTGGATGATTGATTTATGCTTGCAGAGTTCTGTTCTTTTATTTGCATAGCTTTTTCCAAAATTTAATGCTGAAAGCTAAAAGGGTTGTGTTCAGAAATGGGCAGTGGGGGATGTTTGTATGAATTACTTAGTTTGCTAGTATTGCAAGAAGTTATACACAGATTGATGATTATGCTTTTCCATGATCTGTGGAGTATTTCTGGGAAATGGGAGGATAGCATTGACTCAAATAGGGCAGTGGTTGTGGGTTTCTTCTGGTGAGTGGTGACTGTACAGTATGATTGAAAAAATTGCTAGGCGTGCTCCTCGGGTGCTCAGCGTTGCCATAGCTGCCTGTATAATTATTTTGTTTTTAAAATTTGTTTAAAGTATTTTTAAGTTTTTAAAGACTAGTAATTATAAACTATATAATACTTTAATAGTTAATATTAAAATATTAATCTAAAAAACATCTAGAGTTTGGCACAATTTAGGGTTATTTTTCTCAAAATGATATTTTTTTGAGTGAAAAGAAGAAAAATAGCCAATCGGCCTCCTCCTAGGCGGTCTTAAGGTGATACACTAGATTGTTGGCCGGTGCCTAGGTAGCGATTTAAGCGGAATTTTTGCAATACTGCCGTACAAGTGAATAATATACATAATACAATGTCTGGGACTCTGGGTGAGCTTTAGACTGTTTTAATGGTAGAACTTGTTTGTCTCTTTATAGTTGTGATAGATTCATTGGTGTTCACAATGTTTCCTGGGAGAGTAGTTAACTTCTTAGTGAATTTGGGGCAAGATGATGATAGCTGGTTCAGTGGTCATGGAGGTGCTGATAGTTTATGTTCTGTTATTTTCTGTGTCATTCTTGTATGCCGAAGTTACCCAAGAGAAGAGAAAACTTTGTAGCTTGATTGCGTTTCTGCCTTTGTGCTGTAACAGTTCTGGATTGTTTGGCTTGGACTGCATGTTGTCTACCAACCCAAATTGAAATATAGGATATGGGTACACAAACTGGCCCCTGCAGAAATTGGAAACCGCGACAAGAACAGACCAATTCAACCACAACCAATCAATTGTTTCTTGCTAGCTGTTTTAGTATTTACCTTTTGTCCACTGGAACAACAAAATTATTAAACTTATTAAAATTTAACTTAGTATATGTCTATTTTATTACTTTTTAATATTTCTTCTTTAATTATAATCTTGTTTAGTTTTGATATTTCATTTGTAAAATAAATAACATTATTTTAACTAGGCTATGTAGGAAAATAAGGAAGATGTTTCACAATTGTAAAGGAAAATTTTATGAAAGAAGGTTGTTAATTTTCTATTTTACATATTAAATACCAAAACTGACAATGTTATAAAGAACAAAGATGATAATATAGTTTGAGTCCGCGCCGAAGTATGTAGTTTGATGTTAAATCTTAAGTCTAAATTAGCTCAATTT
The DNA here is from genome assembly GCA_003576665.1 of Ipomoea trifida. Lineage (NCBI taxonomy): Eukaryota > Viridiplantae > Streptophyta > Magnoliopsida > Solanales > Convolvulaceae > Ipomoea > Ipomoea trifida. The sequence goes on from CP025657.1 coordinate 15,128,705, forward strand.
ATGCCTTAGCTTATTGAGCATCAGGACAATTTCATGGTTCATAATGTTGTACTTAGGCTATTTTTATCTCTATAGTACTCCTTAACTTTTAAGAGTGAATCTTACTTCTAGCTAATACTTCATCAAATTTGTAATTCTTTTACTTTTTTTTTTTTTTTTTGACATCCATTCAATAGTCTTTAACTCAAAAAAATAAAATATAATTGTCTCACTTCCACGTCACATTATAATATAATAACAAAATGTGAAAGCTTCCATGCCACCTGAATTTTGAAATATTAAAAAAAAAATTCAAATCAACTTGGAAGTGCCCAAATTTTTTGGGATAAAGTCAGCTTTAGTTATCGAAAAAAAAAAAGAAGAAAAAAACTTAGCAATCTAGCAGCATCCTCGTACACATTATTAGGTTTTCGTTGAATAATAATTCCGACATATATGGACACGTAACGACTTAAAAAATATCATTGTATGCCGGGCCAGTTGTCGCAACGCCGTGTGTTGCCTCCCCCTTCCGGCGCTGTTGAAATGGAATTCACTTTGGTTTTCGCCTTTCTGCTCTAATCTGCAGATATTTCCACAACGTAAACAACAACAACAACAAAAACGTCCAATCTTTCAAGGTTACCCACCAAACTGACGGTCGGAATTTATGATTCCGGCCACGTGTACCCCTTCCAGGCCACGTGTATCGCCACGCCGCCATCTTTGATTTGATTAATAATACCGCATTAATTTTCTGTCAATAATTAAGGTTTGGTTCCTTATCCATGCATCACCATTATAAAATCCCATCACCACTTCACCAGCTTGCATGCAGTACAGTAAAGTACGCAATCAAAGGTTTCATGTAATCTTGCGGCGTTTGGTCGTCGGAGTTTCGCCGGAGATTGAAAGGTTATTTTGCTAAGCAATAATAATGGCGGTAAGATACAGTTGGGTGGAGGAGGTGGCGCCGGCGCCGGTGGTTTTCCCGAGAAAGCCGTCGCGTTCTCATTGCCCTAAGCTGGAGACCATCAAGGAGGAAGATAATAATGGAGCCCACCTGCAAGATAAGCTGCGCTGCACCAGCATCCTTCCTCTCATCATCGTCATAATCTCTGTTTCATTAGCCATGATATATATAGGGACTGGATTCGACAAGATCGAGGTTAATTTATGACTTATATTGTAATAAGTGTGCTTAATTTCTACTTTGTTAGTATAGTGTAAGACCAGTACCGTCATCTTTAATTTTAGCTTTCTTTGTTTGAGCTCGTGAGTTATGACAATCTAAACTGGTTTACCTCTATGTGATATTTTGCCAGTTAGAGTTATAAGACGAGTTTTATCTAATGTATATCTTTGAGTAGAAGCTGCCTGCACTATTGGACTTTTTCTTAAATCAAAGTGTAAGGCTCAATATGATGTAAGTTGTTAATCCTATCAAAATTAGGGTTTTATTAACCAATCAAACCATCCTCTAATGTAAAATATATATAAGGGGGAGTTTATTATGGAATCTATTTTCTATTTTATTTCTCTTAAATATTGTTGAAGAGCCCTACTTTGTGTGAGATGAGTTGAATTTAAGATAATTGCTTTTTACTTGTGATATAAATAATAATACTTATGACAAAAAAATAATAATACTAATTTAAAATAAATAAATCTTTACTTATAATAAATATTGTAATATTTAATTTATATGTGAAGTTGTGATACTATTTAGGGTAAATATGATTGTTACTAATGATAAATATTATAATACTTATAATTGAAATTGTAATACTTATAAAATGTAATTCTAATGTAAATATTGTAATACTTATATGTGAAATGCTATTTATGAAAGAAAGTAGGTGTAATACTTATTGTGAAAAAATTATACCAATTTGAATAAAAAATAAATCGTCACTTATGATAGATGTTGTAATACTAATATGTGAAATTGTGATACTACTTAGGATAAAATTGATTGTTACAAATGAGAAATATTGTAATACTTATAATTAAAATTGTGATACTTACATACTATCATTTGTCTACAACCTAACAACTCACGCTCACGGACAAGGATAGTGAGATGGTCTCACATGAATTTTTGTCCTGTTGAATAATGGCGTGTTGCATATCTATTATTATTATTATTATTATTATTATTATTATTATTATTATTATTATTATTATTATTATTATTATTATTAATTATTATTATTATTATCTCTCAATAAGATGATTATACTAATTAATTACAATATAGTATGTGTGTTATATAAATAATTAAATACTATTAATAAATAATTTATTTATTAATTTATAACTTATAAGTAATTAATAAAAATTAATTTATATACAAATAATAAATTTATTTTTCTTTTTTGAAGGTAAATGCAACTATTTCATTAAATCATAACATAAAACGTTTACATCATCAACGATCAATGAAATGGTAAACCATTCCTTACATTCATACATAGAAACAACTTTTCCAACTATGCTATAGAAAACTTGAATTGCAGACGGTATCATAACTTGGAAGCTATATTCCTCAGGGAGCTTAAAGCTTCATCAAAGATTGGGTTTTCGTCTTCATTCTTTTTCGCTCGTTGCCCAGGATAAGATCAACAATTGCCAGAGCCAAACAAAACAATTTATGGTTATGACAATGAAAAGCTCGTGAAGAAAAACTCGTGAAAGTAACGCGATGGAAATACAATAATTATTATGAAGACATAAACATAAAAAGGATAAAATAAAAAAGTAGGTAAAGGCAAAGTAGGGTTGGGAGATCAAGACTACCAACACAAACCCCAATACCTACCTACTATATATATATATATATATATATATATATATATATATATTATTAAAAGGAGAAGAAAACGGAAGGAGTGTGACGGTGGTGGGACGCGATGGCTGTTGGTCGGAGCAGGGCGTTGGCAGTGGGGAAGGACGGCTGCGGCACAGCAACAGGGGGATGGAGAAGAGCACCGGCGGCGCCGCGGCGGCGCTGAAGCGGGAGGAGAAAGAGAGCAGTGGTCGTCGGCGATGGAAGGAGGAGGGGAAGAAGGAAGAGGAAGAGCTGCTGCGGTGGTTGGAGGTGGACGGAGATGTGACGGTAGTCGGGACTGAAGAAAAGAGAGAGCAAGCGTCGAAGGGAGCGAAACCGCCAGCTCAAAGCTCCATTATATTAGAGCTCCGGCCGGAGGTCGGCAGGGAGGTTGAGCAGCAGAGGAAGAGAGTTTGGGTTACATTTTAGAGAGAGAAGGGAGCGTGTTAGGGTTTTTTGATAATTGACCTTATACTAAAAATGCAATACTTTTTAAAGTTATTTTTCTTGATCCTATATATTTCTTCGTTTTCTGTTGTTATTGTTATCCACCTTCCTCAGGTGGAGAGAGGATGGTGGTTTCTTCAATTGGTGCTCTTATGATCTTTTAATATTGGAGGTTAAGTTGGTGTTATAAAGTAGATGGTGGTCTTTGAGAGAGTGACCATCCATGTTTGGTGCTCAACATATCTAAGGTAGGAAGTAGATTCGGGGTTGAACGGAATAGTTTTTGATAGGTAGGAGCGAGGGAGAAATGATAGCGGGTTCGTTAGTATGGGAAAAAAAATTTATAGTGAAAATGATGCCAATGGTTTTGTTTGGCAATTTTGGCACGTTTGGTTCACAGAATAGATCAGGAATAAAATAGCATTCCTAGTAGTATGCATGTCTATTTCTTTGTTTGGTAAGACCTTTTATTCCCAGGAACAATGTTATTGGGAATTAGTCATTCCCCTTGAAAGAGAAATAACTATTACCTGCCCCTTGGTATTAGGCTATTCCGGAATCTTCGGCAATATATTATATATTTTATTGACTATTTTTCCCTTGTTTAACCTAAAATAATATACATTATTTTTCTCTTTATCTTCAATTCTCACCTCTTCCGCCATCTGCCATTTACATCTGATTGAAATTTTTCTTCAAGCTTCAAACAAAATGTATTTTATTGAATTTTATATATATATGTTTTTACAGTATTGTAATAATAATAATAATAATAATAATAATAATAATAATAATAATAATAATAATAATAATAATAATAATGTCAAGGACCTTGTGGTGCAATGGCACCAAGTTACTCCCTCATATGGGAGGCCTCAACAGGTTGAGAAAGTAGTTATGAATAGATATTGCATTGTACTCTTTGTGCTTCAACAGATTGAAAAAGTAGTTATGAATAGATACTGCATTGTAATAGAGTTAATAGTATTAAAAAAAGTAATAATCATCACTTTTGTGATAATTAAAAGATGAAATATCCTTTTGTAATGTGAAGATGAAATATGCCCTCTTCCTTCTCTCTAAAATCATCACATAAAGCCCTCTTCCTTCTCTCTAAAATCTCCTGTTTTTTTTTTAGGCTCAACTCATCTATTTTGTAATGTGAAGATGAAATATGCTATTCCTAACTTTCACGTGGACTATATGGGATTTTCATAGGCATACTATTCTAAGTTAAAATTAAACAACAATAAATAATCACATACAATATTGAAATCTCCTCAGCTCTCTTTCTTCTCTCTAAAAGAGTTGGGTTGTGCTAAGAGTTGGGTTGTGCTAATTGTGGTGCTAAGAGTTGGGTTGTGCTAAGGTTGTGCTAAAGTTCTGCTAAAGGTTGGGTTGTGCTAAGTGATCAAATAAATACCATTTGTTAACAAGTTTCGGGTCATGTTGACACGAAACCCGTTAAAACCCGCTAAACCTATTAATATATTATTTATTAAAGGGAAAAGGTATAAATAGGCCATCGAACTATATGAAAATTAGCAATTAAGCCATTGAACTCGAAAAAAAGCTTCAAATTAGTCCACCAGCTCGGAAAAAAGTTGCAAATAACATTTTTAGCAAGTTACTAGGTTTCTGTTGACATGGATTGCCTAGTTTAATCATGGTTTGAGAAAATATACGAATAGGTCATTGAACTATTCGAAAAATAACAATTAAGCCACTAAACTCGAAAAAAGCTCTAAACTAATCCACAAACTTGAAAAAAGATAATTAAAATTTTGTGAAAATTGTGTACATTTATTATTAAAAAATATAATTTGTTTTATTTCTCTATATTATTAAAATATGATAATTAAAATTTTATCACTTTAGGAATTATTGTGAAATATAATTTGAATTCATCGCAACCACATTGGAACATTGTTTTTCAATATTGGAATACAGTATTGCATCAGCCGGAGCCTTATATAGCTTTTTTCGTCTTGGGGGATAGGTCGGAAGCAAAGACGAAAGTAGACCCCATTAGTGAACGATCACGACGGTAAAATTGATCACGATTAGGAGACTAATGTTATTGTTCACGATTTGCAGATTCTGTAGAATAATATTGTTGTTTACCACTTGTAGGGAAATATATGTACTGACTACAAGTATAGATCATGATTATGTCGACGTCTCATGTAATTTTAATGTAGAATTGTAGTACGGATAGGAATTGTATTACCATATTTCACAATATTACACTGCAGGGAAGTATAAGTACTGTATTATTACAGTTAGTAATTTTAATCTAGAAATATACGAATAGGAAAGTAGGAAAAATATATTGTATCAGGAATTATATTAGCATATTTTAATGTACAATTGTAATACGAATATGAATTGTATTACCATATTTTTCAATATTATTACTATATTTTTCAATATTACGTTACAGGGAAGTATATGTACTGTATTATTACGATTAGTAATTTTAATCTAGAATTGTATTACGAATAACAAAGTAGGAAAAAATATATTGTATTAGGAATTGTATTACCATATTTTAATGTACAATTGTAGTATATTACCATATTTTAACGTACAATTGTAGTATGAATAGGAATTGTATTACCATATTTTATAATATTATGAAAACATTAATAGTATATGAGTGTTTTCGGCGGGAAGTTAAAATGGAGGATTTTATTTTTATTAATAGTACTAGTATTTTCACCCGTGCGTTGCACGGAATGAATTTGTTATAATATTTTAATAAATATTTGAATCGATATACAATTATATAAATTATAACATCGAATATGAGTATGAATAAGTGTATAAATGCAATTATAGTATGAGTCTTCCTTGCATGCAACAAATATCACAAAAATTCAGTGTTCTAAAATAAGTGTATTAATGCAATAGGTAGATAATTTACATTATTGCATCATATTCATTAATTTAATTACTTGTCGGTTAGTTATTGCAAGATCTTGAGGTACACTTATATTTTGATATTCAGTAAGTATAACTATATCAAAGAAAAATTTACATGGGAGTAATGGGATAATCAGTTGAGTAATTGTTGGTTGACCGTAGAGCGTTGTGTTGGAGAAAGAAGATGATATATAGTGAAGATATATCATCTTCTTCCTTCAACATGTTGATATTCTCTAGACAAATAACTGTTGGAAAAAAAATTAGCATAAAATGACATTTTACTGACAATATTGTGGTACAAATATATGTGGGGTCCACTTTCGATTTCGGTCGGGTCAAAGTGGATTCGTGTTCTTCATAGTTAGACGAAAAGATTGATATATTGTACGCTCAAAACTGATAATGGGTGAATGAGAAATTGGTTCTCAAAGTTGACCCATTTGAGTTAGAAAAATATAGAGAAAAACCTTTCAAGTAACTTTTGTCCCACATTGGTTTGAGAAGTGGTTTGCACCACTACTTATACAAGAGTTTTTCTAAGGCTTATTAAATTGTATAGCATAGAGGCTCTCTCTCGCGCGCAGGGGGGTGCAAATGAAATCCAAAATGAACTTAAAAAGGCTTGACTCGTGCGCCGGCACCTGCATGCACGAATGTCGTTCAGAGATTTGGTTGGCCTTGCGGGTTGAATTATGCGAATTTTCATTGTTTTTATTAATAGTATAGATTGCATTGTAGAGATATATATATTATATATACTGAATTATTACCATTAGTAATTCTAAGTCTAGAATTGTATTAATAGGAACGTAGAAAGAATATATTTTATTAGGAATTCTATTTGAATTTACAATTGTATTAGGGATAGGAATTGTATTACCATATTTTACAATATTACGCACACCAAAATATTATAGGTCTATTTTGGGCGGGAAGTTAAAACTGAGGATATTGTTTTTATTAATAGTATAGATTGCATTGCAGAGAAATATATATATACTGAATTATTACCATTAGTAATTCTAGTCTAGAATTGTATTACAAATAGGAACGTAGGAAATAATATATTTTATTAGAATTCTATTAGAATTTACAATTGTATTAGGGATAGGAATTGTATTACCATATTTTACAATATTACGCAGACCAAAATATTATAGGTCTGTTTTGGGCGGAAGTTAAAACTGAGGATATTGTTTTTATTAATAGTATAGATTATTATTATTAATGGTATCTATACTATTAATAAAAAAATATCCTCAGTTTTAACTTCCCGCCCAAAACAGACCTATAATATTTTGGTCTGCGTAATATTGTAAAATATGGTAATACAATTCCTATCCCTAATACAATTGTAAATTCTAATAGAATTCTAATAAAATATATTATTTCCTACGTTCCTATTTGTAATACAATTCTAGACTAGAATTACTAATGGTAATAATTCAGTATATATATATTTCTCTGCAATGCAATCTATACTATTAATAAAAACAATATCCTCAGTTTTAACTTCCCGCCCAAAAAGACCTATAATATTTTGGTGTGCGTAATATTGTAAAATATGGTAATACAATTCCTATCCCTAATACAATTGTAAATTCAAATAGAATTCCTAATAAAATATATTCTTTCTACGTTCCTATTTGAATACAATTCTAGATTAGAATTACTAATGGTAATAATTCAGTATATATATATATATATCTCTACAATGCAATCTATACTATTAATAAAAACAATGAAAATTCGCATAATTCAACCCGCAAGGCCAACCAAATCTCTGAACGACATTCGTGCATGCAGGTGCCGGCGCACGAGTCAAGCCTTTTTAAGTTCATTTTGGGATTTCATTTGCACCCCCCTGCGCGCGAGAGAGAGCCTCTATGCTATACAATTTAATAAGCCTTAGAAAAACTCTTGTATAAGTAGTGGTGCAAACCACTTCTCAAACCAATGTGGGACAAAAGTTACTTGAAAGGTTTTTCTCTATATTTTTCTAACTCAAATGGGTCAACTTTGAGAACCAATTTCTCATTCACCCATTATCAGTTTTGAGCGTACAATATATCAATCTTTTCGTCTAACTATGAAGAACACGAATCCACTTTGACCCGACCGAAATCGAAAGTGGACCCCACATATATTTGTACCACAATATTGCAGTAAAATGCATTTTATGCTAATTTTTTTTCCAACAGTTATTTGTCTAGAGAATATCAACATGTTGAAGGAAGAAGATGATATATCTTCACTATATATCATCTTCTTTCTCCAACACAACGCTCTACGGTCAACCAACAATTACTCAACTGATTATCCCATTACTCCCATGTAAATTTTTCTTTGATATAGTTATACTTACTGAATATCAAAATATAAGTGTACCTCAAGATCTTGCAATAACTAACCGACAAGTAATTAAATTAATGAATATGATGCAATAATGTAAATTATCTACCTATTGCATTAATACACTTATTTTAGAACACTGAATTTTTGTGATATTTGTTGCATGCAAGGAAGACTCATACTATAATTGCATTTATACAATTTGTTTTATTTCTCTATATTATTAAAATATGATAATTAAAATTTTATCACTTTAGGAATTATTGTGAAATATAATTTGAATTCATCGCAACCACATTGGAACATTGTTTTTCAATATTGGAATACAATATTGCATCAGCCGGCCGGAGCCTTATATAGCTTTTTTCGTCTTGGGGGATAGGTCGGAAGCAAAGACGAAAATAGACCCCATTAGTGAACGATCACGACAGTAAAATTGATCACGATTAGGAGACTAATGTTATTGTTCACGATTTGCAGATTCTGTAGAATAATATTGTTGTTTACCACTTGTAGGGAAATATATGCACTGACTACAAGTATATTGTTGATCATGATTATGTCGATGTCTCATGTAATTTTAATGTAGAATTGTAGTACGGATAGGAATTGTATTACCATATTTTACAATATTACACTGCAGGGAAGTATAAGTACTGTATTATTACAATTAGTAATTTTAATCTAGAAATGTACGAATAGGAAAGTAGGAAAAATATATTGTATTAGGAATTATATTAGCATATTTTAATGTACAATTGTAATACGAATATGAATTGTATTACCATATTTTTCAATATTATTACCATATTTTTCAATATTACGTTACAGGGAAGTATATGTACTGTATTATTACAGTAATTTTAATCTAGAATTGTATTACGAATAAGAAAGTAGGAAAAAATATATTGTATTAGGAATTGTATTACCATATTTTAATGTACAATTGTAGTATATTACCATATTTTAATGTACAATTGTAGTATGAATAGGAATTGTATTACCATATTTTATAATATTACGAAAACATTAATAGTATAGGAGTGTTTTGGGCGGGAAGTTAAAATGGAGAATTTTATTTTTATTAATAGTATAAATTTGTTGATTATACTAAAAATTGTTATTATAAATGTTGTTATATCGAAACAAAATAATTAAAATGTTTAATTATACAATTCTGCTCATTTTCCGGAAAATGAACCAAACACACTGAAACATTTTTTTGGAATGCAACCAAACACTGGAAATGAAATTTTTTTCTCAAAAATGATTCATTTTTCAGAAGTCATTTTTCTGGTTTCCAAACATGTGTCGCAATAAAATGTGTATGAACGGGAAGATCGAAAAGAACAAAAAAATGGTGTGATTGATTAAAGATCAATTGAGTGCATTGTCTTTTTACCACCTCCCACTAAAGGTTTGTCATTTGTACTGTTATGTTTTAAACAAAGTGGTCTGCCCTCATTAGTTAGATAGTCAAAGTCACATACATCCCTTTCCATTGAATTGGACATCTTTTTCACTCGCTCTCGCCTCTCTGGCTATTGATTGAACTTATTGCACTAGTGATCACCTCTCTTAAAATTACTTAGTGCGCAAAAGTAATTTTAGGAGTGATGTTGCTCAAATATAATTAAAAAGTCGAGACTACAACCAATCTTGTTGTTAGGCAACCCAATGAGATTTTTCATAACATTTTGCTTATTGGGTAGACAATATGAATAATAGAGGTAATGAGAAGATAGGTAGATAAAGTACGTAAGTGGTGGTAAAAATATATAGATATACAGTTAAATAGAGAGTTAATTTCAGCAATGGTCCTCCGACTATGTTGATTTTCCAAAATTAGTCATCGACTTTTAATTTGGACAATTTAGGTCTCTTGACTTTCAAATTCTTTCCAATGTTGGTCCTTTCGTCAAATTTTGGTTAAGTTGAGGTCAAATGAAGGAGTAAAATTGTCGTTTCACCTGTTTAGTGTATTATTACTCGTATTTCTCCTGTCATATACACGGTATATATGAATATAATCTCAGTCAAAGTCTCAATCGAAGCCATATAATCTCAGTCGAAGTGATTATATTTATATATATAGCGTATAGGACAGGAGAAATACGAGTAATAATACACTAAACAGGTGAACGAGCAATTTTACCCTTTCATTTGACCTCAACTTAACCAAAATTTGACGAAAGGATCAACATTGGAAAAAATTTAAAAGTCAATAGACTTAAATTGTCCAAATTAAAAGTCGGGAACTAATTTTGAAAAATCAACATAGTCGGAGGACCATTGCTGGAATTAACTCGTTAAATAGATGATAAGAGTAGATAGATAAGTGAAGTGAAAATTTGAAAATATAGATGGTAACACTTGCGTCTCAATCTATAAAATGGGGTGAATATTTAATTAATGGATCAAATTATTGATTAATGAGTCGGATCTTTGACATCATTAATCAAAGATCTTATCCGTCTCACGGATTGAGACCCGTGCGACGGTCTGATGCAAGTTTTTGTCAAAATATATAATTAAGAAAGAAAAAAAAATCAAAATTTCAAATTCTTATGCATTTTCTCGTTAAGCACATAAGTCAAACAGGGTTTGACTAGGAGAAATGGACAATCTCACTCTATTGTCCACCCAATTCCAACTCTTTTTGAAACCACCCAATTCCAACTCTTGAAAGTTGAAATTGTCAAAAAATGAGAACTGTCGATATTTCCTGCTAAACAACGCGCATGTTGAATCAAATATATAATGCTGAATATTGGTCTTCTCCCATTGTTTGACGCGCGGGGGAAATGAGGACACGTATTCTTATTCATTCCTTGATTTTATTTCTAGTTTTTGGTGAACATGCATCATTTCCGGCGCCGGCAAAGTTTAACGTCGGAATGATAGTGGACGAGGAATCGGAGATGGGGAGGACTGTTGGGAGGTGTGTTAAAATGGCGGTCTCGGATTTTTACGAATTGAATATTAAGGCTGTTTATAGAACAACTATTCATCTTCACACTCGGGATTCCAAAGGCGATCCATCCATTGCTCTTTCTGCTGGTCAGTATAATTTTCATCCCTCTTTTTTTTTTTTTTTTAAATGTTTTATGAATTCTCACTTGTTTATTGCAAAAGTCTCCCACCAAACCCCACATCACCTCTATTAAAATTTTACTTAGTATGTAAATACTGTTGAAAAAATAACATAATAGGTCACTAACTTATTTTAAATTTTATTGAAAAAAAAAGTCAACGAATTTAATTACAACTTTAAAAAGCTTAAATATATAATTAACTTTTCAGTTAAAATTAAAGAGTCTATTTGACTTCTTTACCAGATTGAGCATAGGGATTAGGGAGTAACATTTTTAAATAATTAGGGTCTTAGGGATATGTATTAGAACAATGAAAATATTCATAAAAGATTAAAACGGCTAAGCAAAAAACAACTAAGGAGTGGAAATGCATTTTTCCCTTATGAATTTCTTCGATCAATTGCTTCCTCAACACATCCTCGTTCAATACAGCTCAGGACCTTCTGGAGAATGTTAAGGTGCAAGCAATAATGGTGCCGGAGATGTTTAGTGAATCAGCATTTTTGGCCACACTAGCAGATAAAGCAAGAGTTCCACTTTTGTCTTTTTCTTCAATTCCATCCCCCAAAGGTCATCCCTTTTTTGTTCAAATTTCAGAAGATGAAGGCACTGAATTCCTGGGTATTGCAGCTTTTATAGAGCACCGGAAGGGGAAGGTAATACTCATCTATGAGGACACAGACGATGGGAGAAGTTCTGTTTTGTTTCTTGGCAAAACCCTCCAACACACTAATGCTAGGGTTATTTATAAGATTGCCATTTCTCCTCTGAGTAGAGATCTTGAAGTCATTGAAGAACTTGCCAAGATAATCAGAATGAAGCCATCAATTTTCATTGTGCATTTGTCACCTTCTCTGGCTTCTCTCCTTTTCCTAAATGCAAACAGGTTAGGGATGATTAGTGAAGGGTTTGTTTGGATACTAACCAGTAAGTCCATGAATTTCTTGCATTCTTTAGATGTTAAAGTGGTTGAGTTAATGCAAGGACTTATAGGATTCAAATCCTACATTCCAGCTTCAAGTAAGCTTGAAAATTTCACTTTGAGGTGGAGAAGGAAATCAGGGGAGGTGAATGTGCATGGCATATGGGCATATGATGCAATTTGGGCTCTTTCTTTGGCTGTTGAAAAACTAGGGTCAAGAAATGGCATTCTTGATGGAGATTCAATCCTTAATGAGATTTTAAGATGTAGATTTACAGGTTTAGGTGGTGAGTTTCAGCTTGTAAGTGGAAAATTGATGTCCAGGACATATGAAATAATGGATGTGATAGAAAAGGGGTTTAAAAGAGTTGGATTTTGGAGACTTGATGAGGGGTTTAGTAAAAGTATTGACCCATTGTTTGTTGAAACGCATGATGAGCTTTCTACCATTATATCACCCAGGCTATCTAGTACTACTCGAAATGGTTGGCCTGATCAGATCAAAACTGATAGGCTAAGAATTTGTATTCCAGTGAATGCAAGGTTCAAGCAATTCACTACAACGAGTGTTGATCATGAAACAGGTGCAGTAGAAGCAACCGGCTTTTCACTAGATGTCTTCCTTGAAGCCATGAAGCTCATAGAAGATTCTGTACAATATGAATTTGTTCCATTCTTGGTTGAAAATTCTAGCGGGCCAACTGATGGCAGTTTCACTGATATTCTAAAACAGGTCCAGATAGGGGTAATTTTATTTCTAACTTCAATATGCTTAACAGAAAAATTGGTTTTAGTTTTCATGCTTACTTATTTATTCCATATTGCCCCTGCCCTTCTAAGAAGTCTAGGATTGTTACCCTTGTATTTGAGACATAAAGAATATTCTGTATTTCATTTTGAGAATTGGCTTGATTCTAATGACATACCTTAATGGATGAATTAGAATATTGATGGTGTTGTGGGCGATACAACTATTACATCAGATAGATCTTCACTAGTGGACTTCACTTTGCCTTACACTGATCTTGGAGTGGGAACGGTTGCACGGCTGGAGAAACAAGGAATGTGGTATTTCTTAAAGCCAATGGGTGCAGATCTGTGGATTGTGATCACCATTTCGTTTGTATTTGTGGGTGCAACTGTTTGGCTTATTGAACATAAGACAAATGAACAATTTCAGGGCTCAATAACTCAGCAAATTGGAACGACTTTGTGGTTTGCATTTTCAACTCTTGTTTATGCTCACAGTAAGTCCTCGATCTATACAAACATTCATCTCATGTCGTTTAAACAAAAAAGATATCTTTAGCACTTGCAATTCTAACCTAGGCAGCAGACCATAATGCCATACTACTCCCCGGAGCAATATATTGGATTCATATTTTTAAAGGCCAAGGTTAATGCTACAAACTTCCTTCATCTAAAATCTTTGTTTTTTTACAGGAGAAAAGCTGCAAAGTAATTTGTCAAGATTTGTGGTAACTGTATGGTTGTTCATAGTCTTCATATTGACATCAAGCTACACTGCAAGTTTAAGCTCACTGTTCACAGTTCAGCAGATTCAATTATCAAAGGGGGATTACATAGGTTACCAAACTGGTTCTCTTTCATTCAGATCTATTGTAAACAACCTAAACTTTGAGGATAATAGGCTTAAACATTATAATTCCCCTGAGGAGTACCATGAAGCTTTATCCAAGGGGAGTAAAAATGGAGGTGTCGGTGCCATAGTTGATGAAATTCCTTACCTCAAGGCCTTCCTTGCTAAGTATCCATCTCAGTATGCAATTATTGGATCTGCACCAATTACGAATGGTTTTGGTTTTGTAAGTATCAAGTATGCAATATGAGGGGGCAACCCCAGTCAAATTGGTCAAACTGTTGGCTTCATAATCATAAAGTTACAAATTTGACTTCCAGTGCGAGCGGCCTATTGGCCTTCTTGGTTTTAGCCGGTCAGCTATGGGTAGCCTAGACTGGTTTACATCCTTGTAATATTTTGCCGGCTAAGGTCATAAGGCGGGGTTGACTATTGGTTTCCCTCGTCACTCAAAAAAAAAGTATGCAATATGGGATTTCTTGTTTTGGTTCTTGGTTCAGTATCTGCAACTTAACTCAACTTTTTTGACAGGCTTTCCAAAAAGGTTCACCTTTAGTCCCTAAGCTGTCCATAGCAATTGCCAAAATGAGAGAAGAAGGGAAGCTCAAACTCTTGGAAGAAAAATGGTTTACAAACAAATATCAATCATCTTTCATACCTGAGGCCACTGAGGAATCTCAACTCCAGATGCTAAACCTTGATAATCTCCGCGGCCTGTTTATTGTGAGTGTGACCTCCAAGGCTATTGCCCTTTCCATATTTCTGTTTTTTATACTTCGCAAAAAAATATGCTTGAAAAACTTTATTCTACGAATCTTTTCTTCACAATTCATGAGAAGAATTATGATGAGATACCTCTTTCCTAATTATCAGAACACAAACATTATTCATAATGCCAATGTGGAGATGACTCATGTAAACCCACATTGATGCAGTTACTATATCTTAGTTTTCTGGATCTGTAGTTATTGAATTTTACTGTGTTTCTTTTTAGTTTCACTGAAGTTTGTTCAGAGTATTTATATAGAAGAAGTTGGTGTTGCACTTGTTCTTTTTCTTTTTTTGGGTGACAAGGGACACCCTACAGAAACTACCTTATGATGTGCACTGAGTAAACCCTCGACCAACAAACCACACAAGAGAGACAAATTGCTCTAGGAAGACCTTGTGCAATGATCTTGACTAAGAATGTGTTGACAATAATCAAATTCGTGACCTTTTGATACTATAAACATGTTTCACCTATTCAGCCACTCACTTTGGGCCACCCCATCTTTTTCTTTCCCTCCTAGCTAGTGGCAGCCCTGCCACTAATTTTTAGTCAAGCATTATCTACATGTTGCTCTAAGTTTAAACACTGCATTAAATCTATAGATACTGCAAAATAATGACTTCTATTCCTTAGTTGAGATTATAGAGAAAAACACACTAATGTATGGAATGAACTAGTGAGTTAATTAGCAACCAAAAAAATTGTGGAGAAAAGTGCACTCTGGGCTGCTGCAATTTTTATTTTTATTTTTCTTTGTTTTTTTTTCCCTTTATTTATTTATTTATTTTTTTTTTTTGTGATGAGGCAGTGCACTGGGTAAACAACATTGTGACCCTAGCAGGTAAATGACAAAGAGATTGGTAAACTTGCTTAAGTTGACCATAACTGGCCAATTCAAATGAAATAGAAACAATAGTAAATATGAAATTTAAGATAATAATGATAAAATAAGGCAAGACAGGAACTTGGCTCTGATACTAAACTTACGTGTACAAGGGTTTCAATTATATATAGTTTTTAAAAAAATTAATAAATAGATGTATAATTTATAAAGTGTTTTCTATTTGAATTATTTTATCAAATTAGTTATGTTTCATATATTGTTATGAATATTTTTATTAAGTTTTGATGTGTTTTATTTTTCGCCTATATCTAACAATATTTATGACTATATTAAAAATTAATAATGAGATGTGTAATTTATAATGTGTTTCTATTTGAATTATTTTATCAAATTAATTTCATATATTGTTATGAATATTTTTATAAAGTTTTGATGCGTTTTATTTTTCGATCATATCCAACAATATTTATGACTATATTAAAAATCAATAATGAGATGTGTAATTTATAATGTGTTTTCTATTTGAATTATTTTATCAAATTAATTATGTTTTATATATTGTTATGAATATTTTTATAAAGTTTTGATTTGTTTTATTTTTCGATTATATCCAACAATATTTATGAGTATATTTCTTAAGTGTTTCATTTTTTGAACTATCTCTTTTATTTCGCCCCCACGGGAAGCAATTCCTGGCTCCGTCCCTGCCAACACCCTCTTTCATTTTCATTTTCATTTTCATTTTCATTATTATTATTATTATTATTATTATTATTATTATTATTATTAGCTAAAAGTAAAACATTAAGATAATTGAAAATGCTATATATAATGATTATATTTATTTGAGGTTTATTGTATTGTATATATAACCACAATTTAGTTTGGATTAATAATGTATTAGCTTAGGTGATATTTTAGAAGATTTTTAAAAAAAATTATTCTAACATGCTCGATCTTATTTTTTTTTTTGTCTCTGAGTGGTGTTAAATGAGTGGCTTGACTTTCCATATACTTAATTGTGTTTTATGGATTCTTTGCTTACATGCTTCTTTGACATTGATTTGAAATAGTTGTCAATTTATTATTTATAAATAATATTTTTATAATATAACGCTTGGTGTTACATTAGCTAGCATCCTATGCTTGCACATGCGGCCCATTGTATTCCACCAACGTAATGAATGGGACCAATTGCTTCTCTAGATCCGTGTAGTATTACCTAGCAAAATACAAGTTCCAACACCCCTCTTTCATTTTCATTATTATTATTATTATTATTATTATTATTATTATTATTATTTGCAAAAAGTAAAACTATAAGATATAATATTAATTGAAAATGCTATAATGATTATATTTATTTGAGGTTTATTGTACTGTATATATAACCACTATTTAGTTTGTATGAATTACATATTAGCTTAGGTGATGTGTTTGGAAGACAAATTTTTAAAATCATTCTGACATGTTCGGCTCTCTCTCTTTTCTCTGAGTGGTGTTAAATGAGCCGCCTGACTTGCTATATACTTTGTGAGTACTACAATCTAACCTATATATACATAGTATATGCTCAACATGATAATGCCAACATCCGACCGCAACCTGTTCACGTACTGTTTTATTGATGCAAATCATGGAGAGCTTTACGGTTGAGGTGTTTTGGATTAATATAATAAAATACTACAATAGTCTTGCTTATTATATATGAGATTATGAGGGATTATTTTTGGAGAAAAAAAAGTAAATATAATAATTTACTTTATTTTATTATATATAAAGAATTCTTAATTTGTTTATGTAAGGAAATGATTCTCGAAATTCACTAGAAACTGGAAAATACAATAAATAAATATCCACGAAGGATAATAAACCAGGAAAATAAAACTTACAAAAGGTTGAATAAACCTGGAAATGCCAAAGGACGAAAATCGGACGATCTCGGGGTGGTTGGAAGCACGAGTCGTGTTGCCACTATCCTTAAAACCTTATTTACCACATCCCGGGGTGCTGGAGCATTGCGGTCTAGGTTTCCCAAGATAAAACGTACTACGATCCTACGTTTGAGCACACAAACTTGGATCCAGTGAACTAGGAAGTGGGATGAACGCAAGTAGCTTGAAGGAATGATGAGCAGTGTTTTTTGGAGAAAATCTGTGTATTTTCGTGTAGCTTTTTGTTTTTCAAAAACTGTTGCTCACCTACGAATATATAGTAGAGGAAATGGATCATAGCATTAATATAATTCATGTAACGTCCACCCACTAGCAGAATTATCTGCCACTAGCAATAATTAACACCCACTAACAAGTCCATTACTCACAAAATAACTCTGAAAAATAATGATTGGAATTAATCAAATTAATTCCGTAATACCAAGAGTCATTTTTGAACGGACACAGTAGGTGAAACGTCGCGTTCGAGAGGTCACTAGAGTCGCAGTGCAAGACATGGTTCCCGCACACACATATATACTCGATTTAGTTTTTTGAAAAAATAAAGAGAGCACCTTTTTTGAAAGGTCGCGTTCGACCTCGAAGTTTGTGTTTCTTTTGAGTATAGGCTCAAACCCACTCCCATCATCCATGTGGGAGTGTTAATCGGGACACCGGATGCCACTTGACCAGAAGGTCTTTGGCTCAAAGTTTGTGTTTAAATTGGAATTTTTCTTCTTCTTTTTGAATAAGCCTTCACAATATAATGGCTTTATTTTGGACCAGGGTCCACCTTGCAAGGTGGATCCTGGTCCACGATTTAACAATTGAGTATTCACAATATTGACTCAATTATAAATATTGAGGCGGTGGTGGGACCAACGGGGCCATCCAACTCATCCCACCGTATATTCAGTTATAAATTTAGTCACGTGTCAAGTGATATGCATATACAAATTAGTTCACATATTTCAACGGAATAGGCGATTGTATTATTAGCTCAGCTTATTTATAAATATATAAAAATAAAAAAATTATAATCGACTAATTGAAGAATCCATTTCATGTGTTAAGATGAAAGAATGCAATGAAACTTGAAAAGTAATTATTGATTTTATGAATCTGGATATTAATGTGAATGCAAATATTACTCTTATTAGTAGTTATATGTTTTCTGCATACAAATAAATATTTTCTAAAATTTTTTTTGGTAAGCTAGTTTGCTATGTTTTTATCATATGAATATGATGACTTTTACAAATGTTGGTATTATGATAAATATTCCAACAACATCTTGCTATGTTATTTTATTTTTTAAAAAAATTATTAGAGAGATTGCTTGTCAACTCAAGACTAAGGTAGCCGGTAGGTAGGATTGAGTTTAGTTTTTATTTGCTCGCCAAAATAGCTAACCACACCCCGATCCAGCCTAACTCACCAACTAATGACAATTTAAGATACATTGTTAGTTGCAAGTTCCAACCATACATTAATTATTTTTT
Source organism: Ipomoea trifida (assembly GCA_003576665.1). NCBI lineage: Eukaryota > Viridiplantae > Streptophyta > Magnoliopsida > Solanales > Convolvulaceae > Ipomoea > Ipomoea trifida. The sequence continues at coordinate 15,147,910 of CP025657.1, forward strand.
AGGCACATATAACAAGAATAATAAATAAATAAATAAATAAATAAATAAATAAATAAATAAATAAATAAATGTAGGCAACATACATTAACAATATAATAGTAATAATATTGTGACTTAAAAAGTTAACTTTTACCAAAAAATAGTAAAGTCAGTGTCGAGAATAAAACTTTAATTTATGATATGACATGTATTGTAAATTATTATTCTTATTAGTAATTATATGTTTTTCTTCATGCTAATAAATATTAGCTTTTTTCATATGAATATGATAACTCTTAATTACAATGTTGGTATATATTATGATAAATATTGGTAAGTTATTTTATTTTATTTTTTAAAAACAATTATTAGTGAGTTTTCTTGTTCAACTCATGACTCAAGGCGGTTGAATTGAGTTGAATTTTTCTTGACTCGTCAAAATGACTAACTTTGGCCCTACCCAGCCGACCTCACCAACTACTTCTGACAATTTTGGACTCATTGTTAATTTTAAGTTTCAACCTTGCAATAATTATATTTTAGGCACAGATTACAAGGATAATAAATTAAACAAACAAAACATAGGCAACATGTACATTAACTATTGTAATAACATTGCCACTTAAAAAGTTAACTTTTACCGTAAAATAGTAAAATTAGTGTTTCCAATAAAACTTTAATTTCTTAATATGACATGTATTATAAATTATTATTCAAATTAGTATTTATATGTTTTCTGCATGCAAATAAATATTAGCTTTTTTCATATGAATAGGATAACTCTTACAATGTTGGTTTTATGATAAATTAAATATTCTACATCTTGGTAAGTTATTTTATTCTATTTGTAAAAGAAAATTATTTGTGAGTTTTTTTGTCCAACTCAGGACTCAAGGTGGGTTGAATTGAGTTGAATTTTTCTTGACCCATCAAAATGAACTTTGGCCCTACCCAGCCGACCTCACCAACTACTTCTGACAATTTTTTACTCATTGTTAATTTCAAGTTTCAACCTTGCAATAATTATTTTTAGAGTGAATTCCATTTTTGGTCCTACTGTTATAGGGGCATTGCCAATTTTAGTCCACCTCATTAATTTTTTCCACATTGAGACCACTGTTATTTAACGTTCGCCACTTTTAGCCCACCGTTAGATTTTTCGTCAATTTACCATCCAATACAGAGATTTTTTGGTCTTTTCATGTTTTGGCCATTTTGAAGTTATCGAGTACATCATTCGCCTCGTACGTTCACACAGAAAATCTCTCCTCCGCCCGCCACCACAATGCAAGCGCTCAACTCCACCGCGCTCTCCCAATCAAAATTCTACCAGCGTCTGCTCATAATGATCAAGGAATTACACAGCCAAGTACTAGAATGAAATACCATAAACAGACAAAGTACTAGAATGAAATACCATAAACAGACAAGGCGAAACCAAGAGCTTTGAGGAAAGTTTAAGAAATTAAATGCGCATATAACGAAACAACTAAGTGTAGAGTGATATGGATGCCGAAGCATGAAATTGTGAAAATTACTTCGGAGAAGATAACCATGGCGCCGAAGCGAGGCGCGAGTTCCCAGACGAGACCGGAATTAGCGGCAAACCATTCAATGTCTCCTTCATTGCCGCAGTTTCCATTCCTGCAACCTTAAAATGGATTGAAATGAACATTAACAATACTTAACAGTGAAGAAATTAGTATTTGGTGAGTGAAATTTATCTAAGTGTGTTTGGAATCTTTTACTACTCAAGATTCAAGTGGACTCCTGATCTTTATCGTTGCTTCTGTGAGGTTATTCAATTTCTTAAAGGAGTGCAATGTAATTATTTCCCTAGCTTCACCTCAAATTGAATTCGCCGGTTTAGTTTAATTCAATAATTTTAACAAAAATATTAATTGAATTTCTGGATTTATGTTAATTATTATATGTTTTTTTTTCATTGTATAGGTGCAACTCCAAAAGCTATTTTGGAACTGGTGAATGAAAGGGGCCTAACATTAATTCAATTGAAGCATGGGCTTCATTTCAACTAGAAGCATGGTTTCATCTCAACTAAAAGCCTAAGCTAATAGTTGGATTGCACATTTATGTTTTTATATTGTTTATGCTCAACACGCCCCTCACGTGTGCAAACTCATGACCTTTGGCATGGCTCTGATACCAAATTGGGCATGGCTCTGATACCAAATTGAAAAAGTCTAAACTAATAGTTGGACTGCACATTTATGTTTTTATATTTTGTTTATGCTCAACACGCTCCCTCACGTGTGCGGGCCGATTGCTTTGATGGGCTCCAAGCAACACGTGGACTATAGTCTCTTTTTGGGTGACGCGGAGATTCAAACCCATGACATGGATTGGATAATTATGAATGTATTGAAACTTTGTTTTGTTGAATGACATGTTGCAAAAACTAGCAAACAAAAATGACCAAAGTCTAAAAAATGACCTAACTGGCTATAAAAATGACCAAACAGGCTTAAAATGACCAAACTTGTAAAGAAATGACCAAGTCTATACTTTGAACTTCACAATTGCCTACCGACCAAATGATCAAGTCTGCCAAAACAAAGACCAACTCCTTGGCAGTATTCAGAGAACAAGACAAACTGCCTGCCAGTTGAGCAAACTGCACATTAATCCAGATCAATAAAAAAAGATACACAAACTGTCAACCAAACTAGACAAAAGTGACTCATTAACAAGTTTACCAAAAGATCAAAGTTTACAAAAATTGTTAGTTGAGGAAATTTCATAGTTTACAAAATGACCACTAACACCAAAACATCAAACTTAGTACAACTGTTTTCAACTATTACTACCAAATTAGACCAAAGTCAGAAAATTCACAGTCAACTTCATGAACTTCATCACCTTCCAGCCTAGAATCATGATTCACCTGCTTAGAACTAGTCTCAGTGTCCACAAGATTGTCTTCATCACCTTCATTTTCACCTCCTACCTCAACCTCAACTTCATTTTCACTACTCTGATTTATTTAATCATACAGTAGGCAATCATCTCCCAATTCCCTAGATATCTCCACATCATAATCCCATTGATCATCTAATAAATGTTCAACAAAAATATCCAACTCCTTGTTAGGTGAAACCTCTCCAACTAAACTGACAATGTCTGGATAATTGATTAGAGGCATAAGTTCAGTTTTTCTTGAGTTCTTTTTACCCTTACCCTTAACCAAAACTACACCTTTTTATCAAAATACCTTAGTTGTTTTACCATTCTCCTTCAATCTAGTAAACTGCCCTCATGACAGTTGAAATGGTCAAACTAGTCCCCTCTACCATCCCTATAACCAATTGTTGGATGCCATACTAAATCCCCACCAATATGGAGTTTTATGCTAAAGACATAGGCTTCTTCACCAATATTTATACAAAGCAGTAAAAGAAGTTCTATTTACAATCTAATTACAATACCACAACTAATTACAATTAAATAGGTAAATTTCATAGGTTCCCACAAAACAATAACAACACAGAATTTATGCACCACTTTTAAATGAACTCTAAAAGTTGATAGTGTGTTGGGTTTAAAAATAAATTTTCAGACAATGCAAATACAAATGGTCCCCATATGCTTTCCCCTTTTTATATTCAACTACCTATGATTTCCCCTTTTTATATTCAACTACCTATGCTTTCCCCTTTTTCTATTCAACTACACATTTTGTGTTTCCCCTTTTCTTTGTATTAGAGGCCCCTTTTTATATTCAATACCTATGATTTTCCCTTTTTCTATTCAACTACACATTTTGTGTTTCCCCTTTTTCTTTGTATCAGAGGCCCACAAGTAGGAGTGCTATTAAACCCACTGCTCAGCAATAGCGTCAATGACATCTTCTCATCAAAACGGGTGGTTTATGGTTGAAAGGAGGAAGGGGAAAAAATTTGCTTATTTTATTCAAGGCTAAGTGAAATTCCAAATATACCCATGGTCTAACGGAGGCTTATTTTATTCAAGGCTAAGTGAAATTCCAAATATACCCATGGTCTAATGGAGTTTAGGACTTTTATTCAAGACTAAGTGAAATTCCAAATATACCCATGGCTACAGGAGAAGATACAACATTGCAAACTATACTAATTGGGGGGTTTGTATCACCTCTACTGAGGCTCGATCTCATGACCTCTCCTATGGGAGAGCCTACATGCCATCTGAGCACAAGGTACTTGGCTCCACAAGAGATTTTAAAATGGTAAACTTAGACAAAACAATCATTAATGAGTTAGCTTTTGTAGTGGAGGTAGGATTTGGAAAAAGGGTCAAATATGCCCTTGAACTTTTCACGAAAGATCAATTAGACCCTTGAACTTTCAAAAATTACAGTTAAATACTTAAATTCACGATTTTAGTTCATCATACCCCTTTAGTTGGTTACCCCTCCAGTTACTCTCAGTAAAAGCCTACGTGGTAGATTACTTGGCAAAAATATTAATATTTGGTTCTCCACATAAGCATATGTAAAAAAAAAAACGTAAAAAATAAAAATAAAAATCATATTATAAAATATAAAATAAGCCATAATTTACTTCACCCATTCGTTTTCTCTCTCTAGCGTGTTCTTCCCTAATATGTAGTGAAATAGTCGAGTATTACAGCGTAAAATTAAATATAAATATATGTCAATTAGGAGGGAATTAGAATAAAGTCACATGTGGGAATTGGCAAAAAGGATGAAGATCCACATGGTGACTTTATGTGGGAGATTTGTAAAGAATAAAGTCACATGTGGAAATGAGGTTTGGGCTAAGGTTTTATGAGCCAAGGTTTGAGCTAAGGTTTTTGGGGCTAAGGTTTGAATTAAATAATTGTGTTAGGAGTAGATGCAGTCGTTATACCGTGGACCATGGGTCATGGTTGATACTGCAGTTGTGTTGAACTGATACTGTAGTTGTGTTGAAAGGATACTACAGTTGTGTTGAAAAGGAACTGCAGTTGCGCGGAACAGAGGTCGTGTCATCCATCTGGAACTGCAGTTGTGTTGAATGGATACTGCAATTGTGTTGAAAAGATACTACAGTTGTGTTGAACGGATGAACGACCTTTGTTCCGTGCAACTACAGTTTCCTTTCAACACAACTGTAGTATATTTTCAACACAACTAACTGCAGTATCTGTTCAATACAACTACAGTATCAGCTATGATCATGGTCCACAATATAATTTGCGGATCGGAGTAGATGTGCATTATTGATTGCATTAAATGTTTGCAAATCTCTAGGCACTTTTGTTTGCTATAAATAGGCAGTTTCCCTTCATTGTAAATCATTCCATTTTAGAGATAGAAATACGTAGCATAACAAAGTATTTTAGAGAAAGATAAAAAGTTATATTTGTAACTCCTATTGTAATATCCTTTTGCCAATACAAAAAAAAAAAATCTTCTTTAAATTGCTTTATTGTGTGTATGATTTATTCTAAATCTTACACTAGAAATATTCTCACTCTTTCCAGCCCAAGTTGTTATTGTAATTAGGTGTTGTGAACCCGTTTCGATCCTAACATTGATAATGCTATGTATATATATAAAGTGTTTCGTTCCTATATTTATACAAAATAACAATTTTAATTTCTATCTTCAATTGTTGACTTAAACATTATTGATCTTTCAATTTTTTATTATTATTAAAAGTTGGGGTACTTGAAACCCTAGAAGGATCCTCCTTCTCTCTAAACTCTTCACTTCTTCTTCTCCTTGGTCCGGTAGCCGCCGCCTCCGCATGCTTTGCGGAGGCGGCGTCTTCCCCCCTTCACGATTGTCGTCTTCTTTTGCTCTTTTTTCTCTGCCTCTCCTTTCCATTTTTGCCTCCCCCATCGCCGTCCACCACACCTACGATCTCGCACTGTCTCCGCCCCTTTTCCTTCCCTTCCGGCATTCTTCCTCTTCCCCAGCTTCGGATCTGTCAAGAAGTACATCACCATTGAATAAGGAAAAGAAGGTTTTGGGTTTTGCAAAAAGGTGAAGTAGGAAGGAGTGGTTTTTCCTTGATACAAAGCAGTGCTGTTTTTTTATTAGTAAGTTTTGTTGCTATTATACCTTTCGTTTATTTATCGAATTTGTTGTGTCTCGCATCTTTAGCAAATTTATTCCCTCTCGTTTTTTTTTTTGGGGAGTTATAACCGTAGAACGATAATTGGTCTTGGCGTATGTGAACCACATAAGAATGCAGATTGATAGTCGGGTGGTGTCAACGACTTTTGAACTAGAGTATGCCTTCGTTATGTTTGACCAAATTGCTATTGACAGTAAAGAAGCTTGGAGTGCTCCTGTCGACTTCAGCTTCAAATTTGTGAAACAGTCTGCGATTCAGGTTTTCGATAACATTGTTAGGAAATTTGTTTCTATGTCTGACTGTAAGGAATGTTTGTCCATTCCATTAATCTTTCTTGTAAACGTTTCTGCTTATGATTCGATGAATTAGTCTCGAGAGATTATTATCAAAAAAAAAAAAAAGTTGGGGCTTTTGGTCCCTTATAAAGAGACCATTAAAGTCCTTCACATTTATATTACATGTGTGAAGCCCATTAATTAATATAGGGATAGAATTGTAATTCACACATTTGAACCATTAACTTTTTT
>CP025657.1:15154523-15267794 GCA_003576665.1 Ipomoea trifida
TTTTTTTTTTTTTTTTGTTAACAGCTTGATAAATCAAAACTGTCAAAACTGACACTTTACAAAAAGATCAAATTAAAACTGTCACCTTATGAAGAAATAGAACGTTTTTTTTTGAAGAGGAAGAAATAGAACGTTAATAACACTCACATATAAAAACTAATTAAGGAAGTAAAATTGTTGTTTCAAAAAAATACAAGGATGGATGTAATTTTTCTTATATCTAATTATATGTTTAATGATAAGTATTTCTAAATATAACAAAAAACTATGTCAGTTATTAAATAACAAAAATTAAATTTTACCCCTTTCACAAATAATAGGATTACTATCATTATCATATTATACATATATATTACTAAAGAAGATTGTTTTTCAAACTATAATTGATTTACAATTTATGATTATTTTTCAATATTTTATGTCTTAATATAAAATTAGCTAGTGAAAATATTCATTACTCCGTATATAATATTAGTTATTGCAACTGAATTGGTTAGACAATTAATTTGGTAATCACAATATTTCACAACTTATTGGACCTAAGTTAATTTACCTATATGTAGAGTTGTGATCCTTTCTCAGCTAAAATTATAAGACAAAATTATAAGACGAATTTCACTAAAATCACACCTTGTACTTATGTTCCTTTGTACTTTAGGGTCCGTAAATCAAATACTGAAAGAAAAAATGTCAATTCAATGTAATGTACGTGCACTCCATACTTCTCTAAGTCATTCTCGTACGTCGAAGCATATGTATGTAATTCCTGTGCATTTTCGCAACCATTTTAACGACTAGGCAAAATTGAATAAGTTATATTCAATTCTAATTCCCTCCTAATTGACATATATTTATATTTAATTTTACGCTGTAATAATCTAATATTTCACTACAGATTAGGGAAGAACACGCCAGAGAGAGAGAGAAAAAAGGGTGAACTAAATTATGGCTTATTTTATAATATGATTTTTATTTTTATTTTTTACTTTTTTTACATATGCTAATGTGGCGAGACAAATATTAATATTTTTCAAGTAATATGTCATGTAGGCTTTTATCGGAAGTAACTAGAGGGGTAACCAGCTAAAGAGGTAGGATGAACTAAAATCGTGAGTTTAATTTTAATGTTATATCATTATACTCATCGTGAAGGAGAAATTTTTTTAATACTATTGACTCTGTTAAAATGTAGTATCTGTTCATAACTACTTTCTCAACCTACAGAAGCACAAAAGTCAATATTGCTCCCACTGGAACTCAAACTCATAACCTCACATATGGGAGAGTCGCTTCGTGCCACTAGATCGACCACAATAGAAAGTGGTGAGTTCGGGCCCAGATACTGTATTGTAACAAAGTTAGTAGTACTCAAAAAAATATTTATATTTTATATATTATATACTGAGCAACCAAAGATATATGAGATAGCGAATGTAGTCGTTCATAACCGGCCATTATCCACACACATCACTATACATGATTACATATGGGGAAATTGCGCAGTAATTTCTTTGAAAAGGAATATATATTAGAACACCTAAGTGGATCTATATTTGATCATTCCCAAGTTAGCATAAACGGATTAACCTAAGATTTCATTAATTATTATTATTAGTCGCTTTAATGTTGGAATTCTTCATAATTTTTAAAAGAACAAATCGAAGACTTTCAACTGCTATTGGTCAATGGCCAAAGTCTTCGGGGGCAACAAAGTAATTACACGCCATTGCTTAACGTCCACGTCATGACAGCAATTAACGACTTCCATATCTTATGGAAGCTTCATAGTAAATTCTGTATGAATTAGTCATTCAATTTCGTATCTATCTATCATATATATATAGGATTGAAACTGATGATTGTCTGAACTGCAGGAGGAAATGAGGACATGTAATATGAATATTTATTCTTTGATTATATTTCTGTTGTTTGGTGAGTTTACGCCGTCGCGTGCGGCGCTCCGACCGCCGGTGCCGGGGGGAAATTTTAACGTCGGAGTGGTGGTGGACGAGGGATCGGCGATGGGGAAGGTTGTTCGGAGCTGTGTGACAATGGCGGTTTCCGATTATAATGAGCGCCGCCGTAACGCGACGAGGATTCATCTTCACGTTAGGAATTCCGAAGGCGACCCTTTGCTTGCTCTTACCGCCGGTCAGTTTAAATTTTAATTTGCATACTCCTCTTTCTTAGCTTCTTCTTATGTATATAAACTATGGAAAATATTTTGAGGTGTTTGACAAATACTGAGGAGCTATTAGCTATAGCATATTGATTTGGTTGATATTGAGTTAGCGGGTTAAGTAGCTAATAGCATTAGTTAGTTCTAAAAAAATGTTTAAAAAATTAATTATTAGATAGCTAATTACATATAAAATGATCTTTAAGAGTATGGTATATTAGGTTATTTTAACCTATAATAATAATAGTAATATTATTATTAATATTATTTTAACATATATATATATATATATATATATATATATATATATATATATATAAAAGCATATGTTCACGGACTTAGGAAACTCGTGAACAGTAATCAATAATCGCATGTCTCGTTATTAATTACCTTCATGGCTTCATGATACTAGGTAATGGGCTTATGAGTCCTCTCGACGGGCTCAAACACCCCATTGTCTAATACTATGAAGAGACAATGAGAGTAGTGGGACTGACAGACGGAAATGATGAACCTGTCTACACAGTCTCGCTGTTTTTTTTTAAAAAAAATTATTGGGGATGTTTTGGAAAAAATATTTTATTTTCTCAGAAAAACTTAACGAAAAATCTGCTTTGAGCAGTTTTTTTTTTTTTAGATTTTAGCATTTTGAAACAATAAGTTGTTAAAAAAAACCTATTAACCACTTATATTGGTTGTTTGACCAAGTCAAACAAGCCAAAATTGTTATAAGTTATTTTACCAAACATGACTTATTTGTACTTTCATCCTCTACTATCAACTTTTACTCTTAATCTCATCAAAATCTTGATGTGGACACTTGTAATGTAGGCAACTTTTACTCTTAAACTCATCAAAATCTTGATGTGGACACTTGTAATGGAGCCTACATGAAAAAAAAAATCGATGACCCACACGACCACGAAGTAAAGTTGAGAGAGTAAAAATTAGGAGTAAACATAGTAGAACTCAAACTATTGAACAAGAAAGTCGTCTCAAAAAGAGTGATTAAGTGACAGAGCATTATTTTAATTTGTCCATTGTACTAGTTCAATGCCAATTCTTTAATTAATTGAGTTTGTGGCACAAGCAAGATTCTTCTAATATGATTTATCTAATGAAATTTATCCAAGCACACCTCATTAGTGACTGCAAATTTCCTTAGCCACCAAAAAAAAAAAAATAGTCAATCCAAAAATTTCATTTGTTTTTCGATTTTTGAATTTTGTCCATAAAAAAATCGCTGACTTTTTATTTGAATTTCCATCCATTAAAGTGGACTTTTTATTCGAATTTCCATGCCGACTTTGTTTTGTTTGTTTTTTTTTTTTCTATAAATAATTTATTTCATAATTTCCTTTCACCTTCTATAATAGCATGGACAAAACAAATCGTCCAATTTATAATAATCTATGGAAAGTTGATGACATTTTCAATCCATTTTGATTGGACATAAACCGTTGACCAAAAAAAATCACAATTCTCTTGTGGTGGACATTGTTTAGTGATTTTTCTAAATTATTATAAAAAAAAAAAACAAAGAAAACGTAAGACCCAAAAAACTTGGATTAAATAAATATATGCTAGTAGAGGTGACAAAAATCTTATATTTTTAAAGAAATTATAAATTTGAATGAATTAATAGTTACAATATAATACGAGTACTTATTTTTGTATGTTAAAATATACTTTGTAATACTTGTTAAACTATTGAAAATTATTATATATTCACTAAAAATTTCTTTGTCAAATAAAGGTGTTACATACTTTTTGTCGTATCATTTAATTGACTACCTAATAATATAATCTATCACATCTTCATGTCATGTCAAACTCAAGTTACTTATATAATTAATAAAAATGTTAACCAATACATTACACTATTAACTTGTTAGCATGTATATTAATTTATTTTTAAAAAAAATTCTAAAATATATATTTCCAAAATGAAATTATCTTTTTCAAGTTTAGTACGTAGTATTATTTATCAGATAATAGTTTAATTTATTCCTTCACATTTCATAGATAATGATCGCTCAAAGTTATTATTTATATATCAAGTAATAATATCAACAACACCTAAAAAGAAAGAATATTCGAGTAATTAAACTTTTTAGAATTAGAATAATTTCATTTTTAAACAGTATATATTTTAAAAGAAATTTTTTCAATATTAAATATAATAATGGACATATTAATAGGTTGATAATATAGTAAGCCTAGCCTAGAGGTAAGACTATCTAAAAGTACATTTTGAGTGAAGTAGGCTTTGTAATTCTAATATAAGTTGCTTGCCAAGCTAATTATTGACCAATTAGGTTAGGTTGCTTGCCAAGCTAATTATTGACCAATCAGGTTTGGATATTTGTCAGACCACGAAATTTTTAATTGGTACCATACTCAAATTAATCTCTGGGGAAGGATGGGTTTGAACTCCATCCCAACCTCCTTTAAGAAATATGAGTGCACGGTTACTCACCCTAACCAAATTTGTATGTTTGCTTGTATTCTTTAATTTATGAGAAATCTCATGCCACTATCTGAAAGTGGCTTTGTGACCTTAGTCGGCAAATGATTATAAAGATTAAAGAGGTAAACCTAGATGGCCTCAAAAAGAGACAATCCCTCAGGAGTCAATTAAGATTTAAGAACCTTTTGTATCATACATAATTAAGGTTGTTTTGCAGTTATACAACATTGTATTGAAGAAGTTTAATGCCTCCACAATGCAGCCCAAGATCTTGTGGAGAACAACAAAGCCCAAGCAATCTTTATAATGCCAGAAACATCAAGTGAGGCAACCCTCCTGGCAATCCTGGGTGATAAAGCTAAAGTTCCTGTCTTTTCCTTTTCTCCACTACAATCCTCGACGCAACATCCTTATTTGATCCAAGTTTCAGAAGATGAGAGCACAGGTCTCAAAGGGGTAACTGCATTTATAGCAGCATTTAAATGGAAGAATGTGATAATCATCCATGATCACCCTGCTGGCGACGCCACGAAATCCCTATCCTATCTGCTCAACACTCTCCAAGAACACAATGTGCGTGTAGTTCATGTGAGCACCCTCTCCCCCCTCACCGAAGACAATCGAATTATCGAAGAAGAGCTCAACAAGCTCAAGAAAATGCAGACATCAATATTCATTGTGCACGTGTCAGCTCCCCTCGCGGCCCGCCTTTTCCAGAGTGCCAAGGCTTTAGGAATGATGGCAGCAGGTTATGCTTGGATGGTAACAGATAAGACAATGGATTTGTTCCATACATTGGATTCTGAAGCCATTGAATCAATGCAGGGAGCAGTGGGATTCAAATCTTATGTTCCAAAGTCCCCTAAGCTTCAAGATTTTAGTTTGAGGTGGAAAAAAGAAGCTGAAATGGAGTTAAGTGTATTTGGAATCAGAGCATATGATGCTGTATTGGCACTGGGAAAGGCCATTGAAAGTGCCCATCAAAATTTGACAGCTATTAGAGGCTCTGCTAATATCAGTGATTCACCTGTTTTGAATGAAGTTCTGCACAGCAAATTTGCAGGGTTAAGTGGTCAGTTTGAGCTTTTGGATGGCAAATTTGTGTCCAAGACATTTGAAGTAGTAAATGTGATAGGGCCAGGAGAAAAAAGAGTTGGGTTTTGGACCAATATTTCGGGCTTCCCCGAGAAGAATATTGATTCCATTATTTGGCCAGGGCCATCTTTAGCCACACCAAAGGACACCCAGATTAGAAGACTAAGAATTGGGGTACCAGTGAAGAAGGGGTTCAATGAATTCATTGCAGTCAGTCAAGATAACCAGACTGGTAAGACCACTGCCACTGGTTTTTGTGTGGATGTGTTTGATGCTGCCATTAGGAGCTTAGGGTATGAAGTGCCATATGACTTCATCCGGTTTGTGGTTTTGGATGATAATGAGCCAAGCCAAGGAAATTACAATGATCTTATTTATCAGATACACCTTCAGGTAGTTCTTGAATATGCTATTGATTCAATGTACTTCTTCCTCCGATCCTCTTCTTCTTAAATTGATATCCTTGCCAAATTGACCATACTGTTGACTTGGAAAACACAAGTTTAATTTGACTCCCAAACAGAAAAGACCTATTGAATTTCATAGTTTGTGCCAGTTAGCTATAGATAACCTAGATTAATTTACCTCCTTAGTCCTATGTAGACTATTAGTTAAACTCCCAACAGGCGGTCTATTGACTTTCTTGGTTTGAGTCGGTCAATCATGAGTAACCTAGGCTGATTTATCACTTTGTGGTCCTATACAGACCCCTTAGTTCAACTCCTAGCGGTAGTGCGTGGTTTATTGATTTTCATGGTTTGAGTGAGTCAATTATGAGTAGCCTAAGTTGGTTTAGGGTCATGTATATGTGCAGACTTTTGAATAGTGTTTGCGGTTTCTCTTGTTACTTAAAAAAAGGTTTATCTCCTTAGTCCTATGTAGACCCTTAGTTCGACTTCCAGCGGGCGTTCTATTGGCTTTCTTGGTTTGAGTCGGACAGTCAGGAGTAACCTAAGCTAATTTATCTCTTTGTGGTCCTAAGCATATCCTTAGTTCAACTCCCACTGGTAGTACGTACTTGATTTATTGAATTTCTTAGTTTGAGTGGGTTAACTATGAGTAACTTAAATTGGTTTAGGATCATGTGCAGACTTTTGAATAGTGGTTGCGATTTCCTTGTGACTACAAAAAATTGATGTAAATTCTTGGATGGTGTAGAAGTTGGATGCTGTGGTGGGAGACACAACTTTTACATCAAACAGATCTTCATATGTGGACTTCACCTTGCCTTTCACTGATCCTGGGGTGGGAACTGTGGCGCGGTTGGGCAATACAGGAAAGTGGTTCTTCTTGAAGCCATTTGATAGAGATCTATGGATAGTGACTGCCATTTCCTTCATCATTACAGGTTTCACCATTTGGCTTATTGAGCATGAAAGGAATGAAGAGTTTCAGGGTTCTCCAGCTCAACAAATTGGAACCATTTTGTGGTTCACTTCCTCAACTCTTGTATATGCTCAGAGTAAGCCCTATATATATTTATACGATGTCAATATTAACCCGAAATTAATGGGATGACCCAATAAGATTGAAATATTTAAGGATTAAGATAGAAAAATTTTAGTTCGACTAGCCTGAAACCGATAAGCTCAGTGGTCTGAATAGATTAATCTAAAATTTATTGGGGTTTTAACGATGTTGTTTTTCTCGCCCTGTGACCTTAGCCGGCAAAGGGTCACAAGGAGGTAAACCAGCCTAGATTACCCATAGCTGACCGGCTCAAACTCAGGAGCTTGAGATTCGAACCTACGACTTATCGGCTGTAGGTGGATCTCTCTTACCACCTGGGCTGTCCTTGCGGACCACTTAAGACTATTCTTCTTTTAACGAGATTTTCTCTGTTCTGTGACCCTAGCCGGCAAAGGATCACAAGGAAGTAAACCAGCCTAGGTTACTCATAGCTGACCGGCTCAAACCCAAGGTTTTGAGGATCGAACCTCCAACCTCTTGACTGTAGGTAGAGCACTCTTACACCTGGGCTGTTCTTACGGACACTTAAAGACTATTTATTTCAAAATTGCAGGAGAGAGATTGCTGAGCCATCTTTCAAAATTTGTGCTATGCATCTGGATGCTAGTTGTGTTCATAATCTCATCAAGCTACACTGCAACTTTGAGTTCACTTCTAACACTTGAGCAGATCCAACTTGCAAAGGGGGATTACATAGGCTACCGTTTCTTCTCGCAGGGAATCATCTTAAACAACACTAATTTTGCAGACACTAGGCTCATTCGTTATAACTCCAGGGAAGACTACCATGAAGCTTTGTCAAATGGATCTATTGGAGGTATAATTGATGAGATCCCTTACATCAAGAGCTTCCTTGCCAAGTATCCATCTCAATATGCACTCATCAAAACTACATCAACCACAAATGGCTTTAGTTTCGTAAGCATCCTGTCTTTCTATGTTATGATAACTGATATGACATACATGCATAAGGATGTCAATCGGGCCAGTCCGGCCAGTTGATTTCGAGCTAGTCTTATGGCTGTTGATCGGCTTACTGATTTTTATAGTCAGGTTTAAAATTCTTGATTTTAAAATTTTGACATTTTCGAATTAACATTCTAAAATTTTAATTTTAATTTTAATAAACTAGGGCATTTATATTAATATTAATAAATATAAACTTATGATTGTTCAAATTTTATTTTGTAGTAAAATTATTAAAATATAAAAAATATTTTATTTTGTAGTAAATTATTAAAATTTTATATACAAATTTAATAAAAATTAATAAAAATTGCTAAAGATGAACTTATATATAAATTATCTATATATTTTGTTTCACTTGTGAAATAAAAAAATATCTTTAAGTGACCCGTGCTAGCTATCGGACTAACTACTAAATTTAGGGCCGACTCATTTAGACCATCGGACTAACTACTAAATTTAAGGTTGACTCATTTAGACCATCGGACTTATAAGATTAATTTTTTATCGGGCTAAAACTTTTTTTGGCCTAAACCTTAAAAAATTTTCGAGATTATCAGACTAGTCCATGGATTTTAAGTTAAGATTGACATTCCTATATATGTGTTCTGTCTAAACTAAAAGTTTAAGCTCTACACAGGCGTTCCGGAAGGGTTCGCCCTTGGTTGCTGGGTTTTCAGGAGCAATTGCCCAGCTTAGAGAAGAAGGGAAACTTAAGGAGCTGGAAGACAAATGGTTTCGTAAGGAAGAAGAAGCACTGTTGCCTGAGGAGAGTGATGGGCCAAATGTCAAGACTCTGGATGTTGGTAGCTTTAGGTACCTGTTTGTGGTGAGTGGGATCTCTAAAGCCATTGCTGTAATGGTGTTCCTTTGGTATATGCTTTGCAAGAAGCTGTGGATTTATAACTGTATTATCAGAATTGCTTCAAGGGGGAACCTGGCATTCATGCTTAGACTCCTCTTGCCTATAAAGCCAAACACCATCAATGGTGTCCATGCAACATCTCCTGTGTAATTATATTAACCACAATTATCATCTAGTAATAGCATTTTTTTAATTGGGGTTCTTTTTAAATTAGTCTCATTCAATTCAGTTTGTGATGATTAACAAGAATTCATTAAAGATCGGCTTACGCCTCCGACGACCCAGAGTAACCCTGCAACCTATCTAAGAGAAATGTTATTTGAACATTTTTTTTATATCAAGCGATATGATTTGTGACAAGTGTCATAATTTTTTACATTTATTGAGTGGAGTTGATAGGTCAATTGTGGGACCTGATTATAAATTGACTTAATGAGATAAAGTTTGGGAGAAGAGTTAATGAGATAAAGTAAACCAATTAATGTGGACAAATACAAAATTCCATACATGCATGAAATGATATTGTTTGTAAAATAATTTCACTTGAAGCTCCTCATGTTTAGGGGAGTAACATTCCTAATAAAGCTTGAAAGTCATGGTCAAGTCTTCTGTTTTTAGCTGGTAGTTAATTGAGAAGGGAGACTTTTTAGTGTTTAGGACGGATGCATGATTTTGACGCACATGAAGACCAGGAGTAAAAGACGAGGACAGCGAGAATGAGATGACATAATTTTTCTAATTTAATTAATCAAAGTTTCAAGACCGGCATTTAGTATTTACTCATTTCTTTTCAATTTCATGACTATGTTTTAAGAGAAAAAAAAAAAAAAAGACTTATTATGTCACAAAATTATGAGTTATTGGTGACGAGAGAACACGCAATTATTACTTTAAAAGTATGCATTGTTTAAATTAAACTCAGTCATTGTGTAATAGTCTATACAACTCCTACATTTCTTTACTATTCCCTAAATTATTTACAACAACATCAGAAATAATGGAGGTAGTTGAATCTTTACCGCAAACATAAAAAGAATCGAATCATGTGCTCTATCCAACTAAAAGTCTAAACTTATAGTTGAACTGCACATTTATGTTTATATTATATTATGCTCACACGCCCCCTCACGTGTGCGGGCCGATTGACTTTGATGGGCTCCAAGCAACACGTCGACCATAGACTTTTTTCCAACTAAAAGTCTAAGCTTATAGTTGGATGCTCACGCGCCCCCTCACGTGTGCGGGCCGATTGACTTTGATGGGTTCCAAGCAACACGTTGACCATAGACTTTTTCGGGTGGGGCGGAGATTCGAACCCACGTGTGCAGGCCGATTGACTTTGATGGGCTCTAAGCAACACGTGGACCATAGACTTTTTCGGGCCTTTTGCATGGCTCTGATACCAAATTGAATCATGTGCTCCATCCAACTAAAAGCCTAAACTGATTGGAGTGCACATTTATGTTTATATTGTATTTATGCTCACAGAATTTACCCTAAACACAAACTGACATGAAACTATTATAAAGAAATAACAACAATCGGTATCTTACCCACCACAGAGCCAAACAAATAACTAGTCATCGAGAAAACGTCTGGAATTCTTCATCAACACATAGCCTGAATTTTGCGTGTTTACTTTAAGCAAGAAGAACATATAGCTTGAATTTTGGTTTTGATTTTTTTTTTTTCTAGACAACTTATCGTTTACTTAGGGTTTAAAATAAGTAAAAATGGTAAAGTAATTAGCTTTGAAGACTAATTGTGTTTTGACATAAATACCCTTATATTAAACAGCTACGTAACACCCATGTTAAAGAAAATTACAACGTAACTCATACCTTAGGGACGAATAGTGAGCATTTACAACAATTAGGAATAAATTATACAATTATCATATAATTTAGGGATGAAAAGTGTAATTATTTTTATTTTTAATAATATTAAATTTAATATTAGTATACAAAATTTATATATTTAAATATTACATTAAAATTATTATTAAATACTAAAAGAAATTTAAAATAAGTAAAAAAATATTAAATAAACCAAGTAAAAAATAATAATTTGACCATAAATCAAGGTTGCAAAAATCGCGCCTAAGCGCTAAACGGTGCCCGGCTGCGTCGAGGAAGGCCGGAATCGGCCTCCTCCGCGGCTGGGCACCTAGGCGGCCGACTAGGCGCTCTAGGCGGCCGCCTAGCCGGTCTAGGCGGCCTAGACCGCCTAACCGGCCGTCCCGTCTCAACCCTTTTTTTTTTTTTTAAAACAAAAAAAAATTTGTTGAGAAGATGAAACTGGTGAGAAGTGCTTCTGCGAAGCTCCGTCTAAGCCACGCCACAAGCCGAACTGCTGCGAAACCTACGCTGCCCGTCACCGCCACCGCCGCTGACGTGAGGAAATTGATGGTGAGGTTGGAGGTCGCTGGTGATGGTAACTACAAGCTTTAACAGATGGAGCTTAGAGGACGCCGGTGATGGTAACTGCAAAGCTTTAACAGATGGAGGTCTGGAAGTTGTCGGCGAGGTTGGAGGTCACCGGCGATGGTAATTGCAGAGCTTTCACAGATGGCGATGGTAACTGCAAATCGTCAGATCTATTAGTATTTGTCATCCCCAGAACAGAACTTTGAGATCTGTGAAATCTTTCACCGCCAACTTCCCTTATTAAATAAATAAAAGTATAAAACTAAAAAAAAAAAAAAAAAAACATAAGAAGAAAATAAATCGGGCGCCTAGGCGCCGAAAAATCGACGCCTAGGGGGTGCCTAGCATCTTTTTTAACCTTGCAATAAATAGTAAACAAAACTAATAAGATAGAACAAAGTGAGTACTACTCAATAGTTTATATCTACGGTGACTTTAGAGAGGCGAGTCTTGTGGACTTAGATTAAAGCAAAATAGGATCTCATAATAATTTCTAAAACATCAGTATATTTTCCCCTCCATTTAGGGCGGACATCGTCATCGGCCTAGCAATCAACATCATTAATTCATTACAAGGCATTTCCCAGAGGAAACTTTGAACATTATCTTCTATATACATGCAAATGTGTTCACACACATGTTTACATATTACCTGCTGCCTGCTGCTTCTCGAGAAATGTCTTTTCATTTTCATATACACTTGTGGTCGAGGAGGAACTGTTTATCGCTCAAATGAGTACTTCAATCCACCTCTTGATCGTTATGTCATTTGCATTAAGTTTTGGTGGTGAAGCAGCGCATGGAGCGAAATTTGGGGTTGGTTTGGTTGTGGACGAGCGGTCTCCGATGGGAGAGGTTGTGAAGAAGTGTATTGAAATGGCTGTTGATGACTTTTACGCCATAAACGCTCACTATAACACCAAGATTAATCTTCACGTAAGGAATTCCGCCGGTGATCCTTTGCTTGCTTTTACATATGGTGAGTACGTGAAATCCATATGCCATTCATGTATAAGTGTATTTACATGTATGATGTATCTGTGCTGATTGTTTGGTTGAGTCGGATGAAATGACCAAGTTTGACAACTATTTGACGAAATGCGCCATAGAATATTTATGAACCTCCCAGTAAATCTTGATACTACTTTTTGATCAGTTTCATAAACTACTCTATACTGATACAAATCAAGCAGGAAAGGAAAGTAATTATGTAAATCCTAGCGGATAATTAGGGATTGACTAATCATGTAATCCGTAATTGATGCTCCTACCTTATTTTACATATAGTAATAGACTAAATAGGGACTATCTCTGATCTCTTAGAAGAGAGGGCATCTAATCATCTATTTGAAGTTCTATTATATTATAGATTTATAGCTATAGCAGTTGGACAAGAGCCTGAAACTCTTGTTGGAGGGTGTCTTAGTGACAGCCCTGTGCCTCTTTCCCATTCAATAAAACCATTTTATCTTTCTCTTCTTTTTCCCTGTTCTTTACTCTAACAGAGAAATGCACCATAGAATATTTATCCCTTGCATTGCCCTGATTGGTAGAACCTCCCAGTAAATCTTGATACTACTTTTTGATCAGTTTCATAAGGTACTCTATAATCTTTTATTAACAGTAAGGATTGTTCTTTAGATAAAAACTTGAATTTTTTACAAGTGCTTTTACTCCAAAAAAGTTTAGCCCCCCCCTGCAATACTTAATTATTGTTTATGCTAAGTCACATACAATAGCAGACAATTTAGTCCATTTAATTATTGTTGCATTACTTAATTATTGTTAATTATTGTTTATGCTAAGTCACATACAATAGCAGAAAATTTAGTGCATTTAACTATTGTTTTGCATTGCAGCTGTAGACCTTTTGGAGAATGTTAAGGTGGGGGCAATTATAATACCAGAAATGTGGAATGAAGTGACACTTTTTGCCAGGCTAAGTGATAAAGCTAGAGTTCCCGTGTTTTCCTTTTCTTCATTACTGTCCCCAAATGGATATCCTTATTTTGTTCAAATATCTCAAGATGGGGATATGGGACTCAAAGGCATTGTTGCATTTATAGAAAGAGCTAAATGGAAGAATGTCATACTTATACATGATGAAACTGAGTATGGGATGAAAGATCTCTCCCGTTTGATTGATTTCTTCCAAGAGATTGACATACGTGTGGTTAACAAGACTTCCATTTCTCTTTCGACTGAAGAACATCAAATTATTGAAGAGTTAAATAAGCTCAAGAAAATGGAGACTTCAATTTTCATTGTGCACCTGTCAGCTTCCTTGACGCCTCTCCTTTTTGAAAATGCAAAAAGATTAGGATTGTTGGCTAAAGGTTATGCTTGGATTGTATCTGATAAAACTATGAATTTCCTGCATACCTTCAATGATGCTGTTATTGAATCAATGCAGGGATCATTGGGATTCAAATCTTACATTCCAGCTTCAGGAAAGCTTAAAAATTTCACTTTGAAGTGGCTTAGACAGTCTAACACAGAAGCGTCTATGGAGTTGAATGTATTTGGTTTATGGGCATATGATGCAGTATGGGCACTGGCACTGGCAATTGAAAAGGTTGGGAAAAAAATCCCTCAAACCAAAGACGAATGCAAGGACCTCCTAAATTTTACAAGTATTGGCATTTCGGATGATGGTGGCTCATTAGTATTGAAGGAGGTAATGAATAGCAGATTTGTCGGTTTAGCTGGTGAGTTTAAACTTCTGAATGGAGAAGTAGGCTCAAAGGCATATGAAGTTGTTAATGTCATGGGCCAAGGGGAGAGAAGAGTTGGGTTTTGGACTCTAAATAGTGGGTTCACCATTCATCCATCCTCAAATGAACCAAATAATTGTTTTCATGGTGATCTTGATTCCATTATTTGGCCAGGGCCATCTTTTGCTACCCCAAAAGAATGGCCAGGTAAAAAGATAAGAGTTGGTGTGCCTATACAGCAGGCGTTTAAGGAATTCATTGATGTCCATCATGTTGTTCAATCAAATACAACTATTGTGGAAGGTTTCTCTGTTGATGTCTTCCTTGCTGCCATTGGGAGTTTAGAGTATGAAGTACCTTTTGAATTTATCCCTTTTCTGGTTGTGGATGAAAACGGAAAGCGTCATTCCCATTACAGCGATCTTCTTCATCAGACTTACCTTAAGGTATTCTTGCTTCCCTAATGCTTTTGGGGTCTAATTGGTTTTAATGGTTAATGATCATAATAGTTCAATATAGTTTTTGTAAATATCAAAATGCTAAACTATGTATTATTTTTGGTGCTTAGAACTTTGATGCTGCCGTGGGAGACATAACCATCACCTCAAATAGATCTACATTTGTGGACTTTACATTGCCTTATACTGAAGCTGGAGTGGGAACTGTGGCACGCTTGAGCAGTGCAGGAGCATGGTTCTTCTTAAAGCCTTTCAGGACAGATCTATGGATAATTATTGTTGTTTCCTTCATTGTGACAGGTTTAGTCGTTTGGCTAATCGAACACGAAAGGAATGAAGATTTCCAAGGTTCACTGGCTCAACAAGTTGGAACAACTTTGTGGTTTGCTGCTTCAACTCTTGTTTATGCTCAGAGTACGCCATACTTTTACCTCATTAATTTATTTTTTCTTAAACTGAAAGCATGTTGTCTGTAGATGATTTTTATGGATGCAGAGCTAAGATACATGCCATTTTACTTTTGTTTCAGGGGAACGAATACAGAGTAATCTGTCAAGATTCGTAGTTAGCATCTGGATGTTTGTTGTGCTCATAATTTCATCGAGCTACACCGCATCACTGAGTTCACTTCTGACGTTACAACAAATTCGGCTTGCAAAGGGAGACTATATAGGTATCCATGAAGAAATCATTTTTAACAACATGAAGTTTTCTGGAAGTAGTAGGCTTATTCGCTACAATTCACCTGAAGAATTCCATGAAGCTCTTTCCAAAGGGACCATAGGAGGTATACTTGATGAGATTCCTTACATCAAGAGTTTTCTTGCCAAGTATCCATCTCAATATGCACTTATCAGCACTGCACAAACTACAAATGGCTTTGGCTTTGTAAGTATCTCCTCTATACAGTCATATACAAAAAAATATTGTTTATATGGGATGTGTATATCAGTATATCACCTTTGTTTTAAAACAGGCTTTCCAGAAAGGCTCACCATTAGTCCCTGAGATATCTCGAGCAATTGCTAGACTTAGAGAAGAAGGAAAACTCGCGGAGCTGGAGGACAAATGGTTTAAGAATCATCCGTCTATGCTAACTCAAGACGGCGAGAGCTCTAACATTAAGACTCTAAATGTTGACAACTTCAGAGGCCTATTTCTTGTGAGTGGGATCTCTAAAGCTATTGCTGTTACCATGTTTCTTTGTTTATTACTTCGTAATAAGTTGTCAGTTTATGACTATATTCTCAGAATTGCTTTAGGTGGGAAGTTGGCATTTATGATTAAGTACCTATTTTGCAGAAAGGAATTTATTATTGAGGGAAGCAATGAGAATAGCCACAATCATATATAAATCATAAACCAGGCCACCTCCATATATCAGCCTATAATAATTGTCATATAGATGGTTAATTAGCATTATGGGTCATATATCCTAATGTTCTTGAGCCTTGAGGTTGTTTCTTGCCCAGACATGGATTTCATTCTAGTTATCCACAAATCCCAGATGGCCTGTGTAGGGGTTATACATCTGTCCTAATAGCCCTCTGTAAATAGAAGTTATTTGTCAAATAAGTTTTATAATTTTTCGAATGTAATTGAGTTCTTGAATTGAAAAAAGTTTTAAGTAGAGGTTAAAATTTATAGGGAAAAAATTTAACTAGTTGTAGCAAATTGCTTGTTTACTACGATGATGCAAACATGTATGTTTACTGGCATCATTCACAGTTTTTGAATTTTCTTTTATGTTTACTGGCATCATTTTTTACATTTGTTTTCTAAATTTAAATTTTTGAGCCAAATACGGAGTATGTCATTTATACTTTGAAATGTAATATATGTGAAATTTAAACATATGATATTTGAATTAAGGGCGTGTTTGGTTCAAACATGGAATCAGAATGAATGAGAATGAAATATTTGGTAATGGTACACTACTGGAAATCATCTATTTTTGGAAATACTGTCCACAAAAATAGAAGCGTCGGAAAATTTCGTCCCATGAGAAAGTTGGCGTCCGTGTGGTTCCAACCACTTGGTGGTCGAAAAAGGTACTTCGTATTATTACGGAGTTACGATTTCCGATCACCCTCGGACCACTTTGTGGTCCGTATTGACTTTGCATTTATTTACTTTGAATTACCTATTTAAATAAACAAATTCGACATTCAATTACATATGTATAAACTTCTCCTATATAATCTTGTATTGATATACTTTGAAATGCTTATTTAAATATAAACGTTGAGCATTAATGCGCGTGCGTGTGTGTGTGTATATATATATATATATATATATATATATATATATATATATATATATATATATATATATATATATATATTCCTAATCATATGAGAATCACTCCCCAAGTGAGAATTGTGGACAAATCCAAACTATTAATCAACAAGATCTGATGGATGAAATCAAGTAAAAAAATGTGCGAATGTTAATGTGCGGAGTCATTTTCATCACAGGCCACCTGTTTAATGAACAAAGCATCTTTAGTAGGCAACCACTTAGTACACATCGCCCAAAAAAAACATTTGACCTTAGAAGGGATATCTAGATTCCACACCCCTGTCCAACACACTCTGAAAATCTATTGGTTAAGACTTTAGCAACAATATGATAAAGCACATTACATAGAGATATGAGACAGAAATCAGACACTATTTCGGGGATTTTTGTTTTAGGTATTAATACAATTTGAGTGTCATTGAAGAAAAGAATGACAGAAAGTCACTACCTCCTCGCCCAAGATATCCTAGTGCAATTGAAAGAAAGTTGGAGATAAGCCATCGGGTCCCAGTGACCTTTTCATTTTGCTCCTCCATTACCCGCCGATCAAGACAGTCCGTAACAGCCTAACACTCAACACGAGATTGACAAAATAAAAAAAAAATCACACCCATTCGGTGTTCATCCATGACCAAGACCCCCATTTCATCCCTCACTCCCCGAATACTATTCGGACGCCTCCTACCATTAACGGAATTGTGGAAGAACCTATTGTTGCAATCCCTGCTCGTATACCATAATTCTTTCGCTCTATGACGCAATCAGTCACTTTTATTCCTCACAAGAGATAAATATTCATGTTGAACCTCCCCAAACAACGAACACTGTCCTCTCCCCTCTCTGTTCGTAATCTCCACATTTTCTCCTTACACCGGACCAATGCCCTTCTTCTCTCCTTGAGACTTCCTTCTATCCCACTATCATACTACCTTCCCACATCTCGCCAAATGCTCAGCTATTTCGCACCCTTCTAAATTCAACAAAGCTTCGCCAATCACCTACCTACACGCTGGATTATGACCCCAAGAATTCTCAAACCGAGGCATATGCGTAAAACATCTCCCCCCATTAAATTTAACACTAAAAATAACGGCATATGGTCGCTACTACTCCCCTCCAACGACCATGCCTTAGTGTTTAGAAACAAATCTATCCACACCCTCGTCACCAAAATTCTATCCAATTTCTCTTGCACCCAATTTAGTGTGCCTCTACCTCTCTCCCACGAAACTGACATTTCTCAAACCCAAAATCAACAAGCCCTCTCTCCCGAACTAGGATGGGGTACTCTCCCAAACTTCTCCTTCTCCATTAATATGTCATTAAAATCACTCGTAAGAACCCAAGGAAGAGAAGTAACAGTAGACACCTAAGTAAGTTCCATGAAAACCGCCTTCGATGTCGTTTTGGACTCCCGTAAAACCCAGTGAAGTGCCACTCGGGCAACGACCCACCGTGTCTGACATGAGTGTCAATATAGTGATTAAAATAACCCACCACCTCCATGTCCAAACCACCGCTCCACCGTTCCATAACAATGCTAAACTCCCACTTCTACCCTCTGTGTCAACCCTAAAGCAAGTCGCATAACCCAATTTAATTTGTATCATTTCCATTCTATTATACCCACACAAAATTTCAGACAAGAAAAGAATGTCAGGCTTCTTTTGATTTACAAAACTCAAAAACACTTGAATTGCCAGTGGGTTACCCAACCCATGACATTTCCAAGTTAGGCAACACTTGAATGCCTCTCCTCGACCTCCACCACAACTCCTTCATCGTCATCCACTATTGTTAATGCCTCATAGGCCCAAACAATAATTTGACTAATAAATAGTAAACGAAATTAGTAAAATAGAACAGAGTGAGTACTACTCAGTAGTACATCTAAAATTTATAATAATTTAGGAACAAAATTTATAATAATTATTCACCATGTCCCATTTTATCTCTCATATTTACTATTCATTTGTCAAACTAATTAATTTTCTTTACTTATTTTCTTTAATTTTATTTTTTACTTTTTTTTTTGTTTGACCATGAGGTGTCCTGAGTAGGCCCTAACTATAGAAAACACCTTTAAGCCAGCACCATAATCAGACTAATCCACATTCGCACCGGGCCGGTCCAATTGAGGGGCAAAGTGCTGGCCAGATTGTTTTATATGTTTAATAGTACTTTTAAGTTTTAATGTAGTTTCTAAATATATAAAGGAAATTTTATAATTTTTTGAAACAATATAAATTATATATAAAAATAATAAATTTAATATTATGAAAAATTAAAATGTAAATAATTTTAGTTAAGTCTGAAATGGAGAGTAATCAAATACGGCATATTAAGAGAATTTTGCTTTTGATTGTCAAAAATAATTTTTCCATGAAATCTATGGGCTGGTCACCGGCCATCATTACAACTTTACAAGGCATTTCCTAGAAAGAAACTTTGAACATAACATTACATATTACATATTCTATATACATGCAATGTATATATATATTATATATATATTACCTGCTTGCTGCTGCTTCTCGATCGAGAAATGTCTTCTCATATACATACACTTGAGGTAGAGGAGGAACTGTTTATCGTTCAAATGAGTACTTCAATCCACCTCTTCATCGTTATGTCATTTGCATTAAGTTTTGGTGGTGAAGCAGCGCATGGAGCGAAGTTTGGGGTTGGTTTGGTTGTGGATGAGCGGTCTCCGATGGGAGAGGTTGTGAAGAAGTGTATNCCATTTCATCCCTCACTCCCCGAATACTATTCGGACGCCTCCTACCATTAACGGAATTGTGGAAGAACCTATTGTTGCAATCCCTGCTCGTATACCATAATTCTTTCGCTCTATGACGCCATCAGTCACTTTTATTCCTCACAAGAGATAAATATCCATGTTGAACCTCCCCAAACAACGAACATTGTCCTCTACCCTCTTCGTTCGTAATCTCCACATTTTCTCCTTACACCGGACCAATGCCCTTCTTCTCTCCTTGAGACTTCTTCTATCCCACTGCCATACTACCTTCCCACATCTCGCCAAATGCTCAGCTATTTCGCACCCTTCTAAATTCAACCAAGCTTCTCCAATCACCTACCTACACGCTGGATTATGACCCCA
The DNA here is from genome assembly GCA_003576665.1 of Ipomoea trifida. NCBI lineage: Eukaryota > Viridiplantae > Streptophyta > Magnoliopsida > Solanales > Convolvulaceae > Ipomoea > Ipomoea trifida. Next base: position 15,174,592 of record CP025657.1, read on the forward strand.
AGAATTCTCAAACCGAGGCATATGCGTAAAACATCTCCTCCCCATCAAATTTAACACTAAAAATAACGGCATATGGTCGCTACTACTCCCCTCCAACGACCATGCCTTAGTGTTTAGAAACAAATCTATCCACACCCTCGTCACCAAAATTCTATCCAATTTCTCTTGCACCCAATTTAGTGTGCCTCTACCTCTCTCCCACGAAACTGACATCTCTCAAACCCAAAATCAACAAGCCCTCTCTCCCGAACTAGGATGGTGTACTCTCCCAAACTTCTCCTTCTCCATTAACATGTCATTAAAATCACTCGTAAGAACCCAAGGAAGAGAAGTAACAGTAGACACCTAAGTAAGTTCCATGAAAACCGCCTTCGATGTCGTTTTGGACTCCCGTAAAACCCAGTGAAGTGCCACTGGGGCAACGACCCATCGTGTCTAACATGAGTGTCAATATAGTGATTAAAATAACCCACCACCTCCATGTCCAAACCACCGCTCCACCGTTCCATAACAATGCTAAACTCCCACTTCTACCCTCTGTGTCTGTGTCAACCCTAAAGCAAGTCGCATAACCCAATTTAATTTGTATCCTTTCCATTCTATTAGACCCACACAAAATTTCAGACAAGAAAAGAATGTCAGGCTTCTTTTGATTTACAAAACCCAAAAACACCTGAATTGGGCAAATTATTGTGTGAACCATAATAAAATGTACATTATTTTTGTACTGAATGTACATTATTTTTATATTGAATGTGCATTATTTGATAGTATGGTCCATACAGCTATGTGGACCATGGTCCACACAATAATGATTTCCTGAATTGCCAGTGAGTTACTCAACCCATGACAGTTCCAACTTAGGCAACACTTGAATGCCTCTCCTCGACCTCCACCACAACTCCTTCATCGTCATCCACTATTGTTAATGCCTCATAGGCCCAAACAATAATTTGACTAATAAATAGTAAACGAAATTAGTAAAATAGAACAGAGTAAGTACTACTCAGTAGTACATCTAAAATTTATAATAATTTAAGAACAAAATTTATAATAATTATTCACCATGTCCCATTTTATCTCTCATATTTACTATTCATTTGTCAAACTAATTAATTTTCTTTACTTATTTTCTTTAATTTTATTTTTTACTTATTTTTTTTGTTTGACCATGAGGTGTCCGGCAAATTATTGCATGGACCAAAAATAAAAGGTACATTATTTTTGTACTGAAGGTACATTATTTTTGTATTGTAGGTACATTATTTGATAGTATATCAAATAATGTACCTACAGTACAAAAATAATGTACCTTAAAATAATGTACATACAATACAAAAATAATGTACCTTCAGTACAAAAATAATGAACTTTTTATTTTTGGTCCACACAGTGGTCCATGCAATAATGATTGGAGGTGTCCTGAGCATGCCTTAACTATAGGAGACACCTTTAAGCCCGCACCGTACTTGACTAATCCACATTCGCATCGGGCCGGCCGATTAAGGGGCAAAGTGCCGGCCAGATTGTTTTATATGTTTAATAGTACTTTTAAGTTTTAATGTAGTTTTTTAAAATTTTATAATTTTTTGAAACAATATAAATTATATATATAAATAATAAATTTAATATTATGAAAAATTAAAATGTAAATAATTTTAGTTAAGTCTGAAATGGAGAGTAATCAAATGCCGGCATATTAAGAGAATTTTGTTTTTGATTGTCAAAAATAATTTTTCCATGAAATCTATGGGCTGGTCACCGGCCATCATTACAACTTTACAAGGCATTTCCTAGAAGAAACTTTGAACATAACATTACATATTACATATTCTATATACATGCAAAGTGTTCACACACATGCAATGTATATATATATATTACCTGCTCGCTGCTGCTTCTCGATCGAGAAATGTCTTCTCATATACATACACTTGAGGTGGAGGAGGAACTGTTTATCGTTCAAATGAGTACTTCAATCCACCTCTTCATCGTTATGTCATTTGCATTAAGTTTTGGTGGTGAAGCAGCGCATGGAGCGAAATTTGGGGTTGGTTTGGTTGTGGATGAGCGGTCTCCGATGGGAGAGGTTGTGAAGAAGTGTATTCAAATGGCTGTTGATGACTTTTACGCCATAAACGCTCACTACAATACCAAGATTAATCTTCATGTAAGGAATTCCGCCGGTGATCCTTTGCTTGCTTTTACATATGGTGAGTACGTGAAATCCATATATCATGTACAAGTGTATTTACATGTATTTGTCCTGAATGTTTAGCAACTGTTTGACAAAATGCGCCATAGAATATTTATCCCTTAGCTTGCATCGCCCTGATTGGTGGAACCTCCCAGTAAATCTTGATTCTACTTTTTGATTAGTTTCATATACCCTCTATGCCCTTTTATTAACAGCAAGGATTGTTCTTTAATTTAGATACCCCCCTGCAATACTTAATTATTGTTATGCTAAGTCACATACAATAGCAGACAATTTAGTCCATTTAATTATTGTTGCATTACTTAATTACTGTTTATGCTAAGTCATCATACAATAGCAGACAATTTAGTCCATTTAATTATTGTTGCATTACTTAATTATTGTTTATGCTAAGTCACATACAATAGCAGAAAATTTAGTACATTTTATTATTGTTTTGCATTACAGCTGTAGACCTTTTGGAGAATGTTAAGGTGGGGGCAATTATAATACCAGAAATGTGGAATGAAGTGACACTTTTTGCCAGGCTAAGTCATAAAGCTAGAGTTCCCATGTTTTCCTTTTCTTCATTACTGTCCCCAAATGGATATCCTTATTTTGTTCAAATATCTCAAGATGGGGATATGGGACTCAAAGGCATTGTTGCATTTATAATAAGAGCTAAATGGAAGAATGTCATACTTATACATGATGAAACTGAGTATGGGATGAAAGATCGCTCCGGTCTGATTGATCTCTTCCAAGAGGTTGGTGTACGTGTGGTTCATAAGACTACCATATCTCATTCGGCTGAAGAACACCAAATTATTGAAAAGCTAACTAAGCTCAAGAAAATGGAGACTTCAATTTTCATTGTGCACCTGTCAGCTTCCTTGACGCCTCTCCTTTTTGAAAATGCAAAAAGATTAGGATTGATGGCTAAAGGTTATGCTTGGATTGTATCTGATAAAACTATGAATTTCTTGCATACCTTCAATGATGCTGTTATTGAATCAATGCAGGGATCATTGGGATTCAAATCTTACATTCCAGCTTCAGGCAAGCTTAAAAGTTTCACTTTGAAATGGCTTAGACAGTCTAGCACAGGAGCTTCTGTGGAGTTGAATGTATTTGGTATATGGGCATATGATGCAGTATGGGCACTTGCAATGGCAATTGAGAAGGTTGGGAAAAGAATCCCTCAAACCAAAGAAGAATGCAAGGACATTCTAAATTTTACAAGCATTGGCGTTTCGGATGATGGTGGCTTATTACTATTGAAGGAGGTAATAAGTAGCAGATTTATAGGTTTAGCTGGTGAGTTTCAACTTCTGAATGGAGAACTAGGCTCTAAGGCATATGAAGTTGTTAATGTCATGGACCAAGGGGAGAGAAGAGTTGGATTTTGGACTCTAAATAGTGGGTTCACCATTCATCCATCCTCAAATGAACCAAATAATCTTTTTCATGCCGGTCTTGATTCTATTATTTGGCCAGGGCCATCTTTAGCTACCCCAAAAGAATGGTTAGGTAAAAAGATAAGAGTTGTTGTGCCCATAAAGCAGGGATTTAAGGAATTCATTAATGTCCATCATGATATTCAATCGAATACAACAACAGTGGAGGGTTTCTCTGTGGATGTGTTCCTTGCTGCCATTGGGAGTTTAGAGTACAAATCACCCTTTGAATTTATCCCTTTTCTGGTTGTGGATGAAAAAGGAAAGCGCCATTCCCATTACGGTGATCTTCTTCATCAAATTTACCTTAAGGTATTCTTGCTTCCCAAATGCTTTTGGGGTCTAATTGGTTTTAATGGTTAATGATCATAATAGTTCAACATAGTTTTTGTAAATATCAAAATACTAAACTAAAGTATTATTTTTTGTCCGTAGAACTTTGATGCTGCCGTGGGAGACATAACCATCACCTCAAATAGATCTACATTTGTGGACTTTACATTGCCTATACTGAAGCTGGAGTGGGAACTGTGGCACGCTTGGGCAGTGCAGGAGCATGGTTCTTCTTAAAGCCTTTCAGGACAGATCTATGGATAATTATTGTTGTTTCCTTCATTGTGACAGGTATTGTCGTTTGGCTAATCGAACACGAAAAGAATGAAGATTTCCAAGGTTCACTGGCTCAACAAGTTGGAACAGCTTTGTGGTTTGCTGCTTCAACTCTTGTTTATGCTCAGAGTACGCTATAATTTTAACTAATTAATTTATTTTTCTTAAACTGAAACTCTGAAAGCATGTTGTCTGTAGATGATTTTAATGGATGCAGAGCTAAGATACATGCCATTTCACTTTTTGTTTCAGGGGAACGGATACAGAGTAATCTGTCAAGATTCGTAGTTAGCATCTGGATGTTTGTTGTGCTCATAATTTCATCGAGCTACACCGCATCTCTGAGTTCACTTCTGACGTTACAACAAATTCGGATTGCAAAGGGAGATTATATAGGTTACCATTCATTCCAAGAAGGAATCATTTTTAACAACATGAATTTTTCTGGAAGTAGGCTTATTCGGTACAGTTCACCTGAAGAATTCCACGAGGCTCTTTCCAAAGGGACCATAGGAGGTATAGTTGATGAGATTCCTTACATCAAGAGTTTTCTTGCCAAGTATCCATCTCAATATGCACTCATCAGCACTGCACCACGTACAAATGGCTTTGGTTTTGTAAGTATCTCCTCTATACAGTCATATACAAAAAAAAAAAAATTGTTGATATGGGATGTGTACATAAGTATATCACCTTCGTTTTAAAACAGGCTTTCGAGAAAGGCTCACCATTAGTCCCTGAGATATCTCAAGCAATTGCTAGACTTAGAGAAGAAGGAAAACTCGCGGAGCTAGAGGACAAATGGTTTAAGAATCGTCCATCTATGTTAACTCAAGACGACGAGACCTCTAACATCAAGACTCTAAATGTTGACAACTTTAGAGGCTTATTTCTCTTGAATGGGATCTCTAAAGCTATTGCTGTTACCATGTTTCTTTGTTTAGTACTTGGTAATAAGTTGTCAGTTTATCACTATATTCTCAAAATTGCTTCAGGTGGGAAGTTGGCATTTATGATTAAGTACCTATTTTGCAGAAAGGAATTTATCATTGAGGGAAGCAATGAGAATAGCCACAACCATATATAAATCATAAACCAGGCCACCTCCATATGTCAGTCTATAATAATTGTTATATAGATGGTTATCATTTTCTTCTAGTGTCTAGTGAGATTTTTTGGGTCATATATCCTAATGTTCTTGAGCCTTGAGGTTGTTTCTTGCCCAGATGTGGATTTCATTCTAGTTATCCACAAATCCCAGATGGTCTGTGTAAGGATTATACCTCTGCCCTAATAGCCCTCTATAAATAGAAGTTTAAGTGTCAAATAAGTTTTATAACTTTCCTAATGTAATTGAGTTCTTGAATTGAAAAATCTTTTAAGTAGACGTTTAAAACTTATGGGGGAAATTTTTAATTAGTTGTAGCAAATTGCTTGCTTATTACGATGATGCAAAGATTGCAAACATGTAATGATAATTGATTTACTTAGAAGAGCCACTTTGCTCGGTAGTAAATACAAATTGGAATCAAAATAAATAAATAATTAATTAATTAAAATAAAAATAAATAAATGTATAAAAATATATAATACATATATATATCAAGGATCAAATGATGACTTATAGTTAGGTGAGGACCCTGTGGACTTATTTGAAATCATTTGATTTAAATAATTCAATGGTTGTGATTAATTCTATGCAATAGATTTAATTTTTCGCGCTCAGTTTATTGTGCATTGGTACTCATTTTGTTGTGCATTCACGCTCAGTTTATTATGCATTTGTTTTCAGTTTGTTGTGCATCCCTCACACTTTGTTGTGCAGTTGCATTCATAGCTGTTAGATCACTCCTAATGGATGATCTGGATTAGTCCACAGGATCCTCACCTAATGATAGATCCTCACCTTATCCGGAACATATATATATATATATATATATATATATATATATATATATATATATATATATATATATATATATATATATATATATATATATATATATATATACACACACACACACACACACACATACATGCATATATGTGTCTATATTAAAATTTCATATTTAATACATGGAAATGACTTTTTTATTTTCTATTTTCCATTTTTTCACCCTTAATTTTTATTCAATTGTAACAGAGTTAATAGTACTAAAAAAACAGGTAATGAGTTTTCTAATCAATATAGGATGTGATTCCAATAATAAGATAACAAAAATAGGCAAAGAAACATGGTAATGCGTATCAAAACTCATATTAGAGTGCAAAAGTCGCCAACCAAACACACCCTAAATTTATATCTACAAATTGTAGAAATTTTATGCGAAAAAATAATACCTCAAAAATGTTGGTAGGAAATTTAAATAAAATAATTTCCTTGAAAATAAGGTTTAGGAATTTTATATATATAAACCATTTCTTCAAAATATTGGTTTGGTAATTTCACAAGAAAAGTTCAATGTTTGTGTCACATTCTTTCTTTAAAACGTATTTGCATCCTCCGCTTAAAAACTTATTTACTTCCTTCGCAGGGTATTAGGAGCAGTGATGCATTAGTTTCGCATGATACAATAGATTACATGCATCAATAATATTTGAGCACTCAAATATATCACTCAGTGACCAAAAACCACGGATTCACGGAAGAACTTATAATTTTAAGAACATTTCAGTCAATTTTTTTTAAAGAAAATTGACAGATTTTAGAGAAAGGCTTGAAATTTCACGTTTGTTCTTTTTGCTCTTCAAAATATTCTACCATCCCTAATAGGGGATTAGGCCTTCACCATTTGTAGACTTTGTAAGGATTTTGGAATAGTAAAATCTTGGAAGATGGCATTTTTATAAATGAGAAGGAGTGAATTTCATTGGGACTTTTATCCTGCAAATCCAAAGGTTTTGCAGGTTTGGTGGACCCCATTTTGGGGAATGTCACTGCGCCTCACGTGCGTGAGGCGCAGTGACCGCGCCCAGGCGGGCGCATGCAGTGCACGCGCCCAGGGCGTGAATATATATATATATATATATATATTTTTAATTTTTTTTTTTGTTTTTGTTTTGTTTTTTTTTTCCTTTTCTTTTATTCTCCACTCTCATTTTCTCTCTCCTAATCATACCTGCAAAATCCCCTTAAAATCCCATTACTATTGAGGAGGGCCTAAGGCATTGAATCTGAGTATGAAATTAACACTAATAGTTACAAAATTAAATCTCAATTAAGTTGTGTAACTCTTGAAGTTGATGAGATTTAAATAACAATAATTTTCTTGAAAATAATGTTTAGGAATTTATATATATAAATAATTTCTTCAAAAAATTGGCTCAGTAATTTCAGAAGAAAATTTCAATGTGTATGTGTCACATTCTTTCTTTGAAACTCATTTATTTCCTCCGCACGGTATTATTAGGAGCATTGATGTGTTGGTTTCACTTGATACAATAGCAGATTACAATGATAATATTTAATTACTCAAATATATAATCAAGTCACCTAAAAATAAGGAAGTACACTACAATTTTAAAAACACTAGTATGCCACCTGATGCACAAATCAAATATTTAAAACGTTAAAATTAAGTTATGTTATTAAAAACTATTAATGTTATTAAATTTCATATATAAAATTTTTTCACTTATTATTCTCTTAAGGTGTATAAATACTCAAAATTTTTCACTTAGCAAAATCTAAATCTACTTTAATCTAACTCAAATCGATACCAAACCATACTCAAAATATTGCTTTCAAAATGACCATTTAAATATCATTTTCTTCCTAATTTATCCAACATATATATATAACCATTTAAATATCATTTTTTTTCTAATTTATCCAACATATATAACTTAACTAGAAATAAGGTTTAAGATCTAAGTCTTCCACTTTCTTTGAGTTCAATAAGAATGAATTTTTTTTTAGTACCACTGACTCTGTTACAGTGCAGTATATATTCATAATTACTTTCTCAAGCACTTCTACCCAGACTCAAACTCACAACCTTCCATTTAAGAGTGTAATTTGGTGCCACTAGACAACTAGGTCTTGGCAAATAAAGAATGAGTTTTGTTCAACTATAATTGTCAAATTAAAGGAATCAAGACGGTGTATAATTTGTCACCACTCATGAGTAAGAGTGTATGACCCATTCAAAGCTTCAGCAAATTGAAGTCAGTCAAGGAAGATCTAGAGAACGAGGCAGTATAATTTGCAGTCTAGCTTGCCAATCTATATATATCATTACGCACCAACTTTCATACCGACAAAACCTATCAACCACCCCTATCTCTATATGATTAATTCCCATGACTTAGTTTGTATTCATTCAATTTCTTGGTCAATATTTTCAATATAGTCCATTAATCAATCGTTATATAATGATCCGAGTTCACACTATATTTGTGTTTTGTGTTATGATTTTTGTGTTTTACGTTATGAAATTTTGTACCTTATGAGTGTGAATTTTGTACCTGAAACAAATTAGCAATTATATTGTGTCTTATATTATGAACTTTTGTGTCTTGTATTGTGAAATTTTGTGCCTATAAACACAAATGAACTTTTGTGTATTGTATTGTGAAATTTTTAGTCATGAACAAATTAGAAATCAGATTTGAAAAATAAGTAAATATATAACATGTATATGTGTCTTGTGTTATGAGTTTTTGTGTATTGTGTTATGAAATTTTGTACCTTAGTACAAGTATGAATTTTGTACCTCGTCTTTTATATCTAGTTGGGTCCATATAATGCTATGATATGTGTCTTGTGTTGTGATTTTTTGTATGTTGTGTTATGAAATTCTGTACCTTACGAGTATAAATTTTGTACCTCATTGCTTCAGTCCATGATCCGTAATTCTATGTGGGCGACTCTGGTCCATGATATAAATTGCCTCCATTAATACTCTTCGTTATATTTTACCGGTCTTGTTTTATGCATTGATTAAATAATTTTTTAGAGCAATTTTAACAGGATTTTAGCCTTTTAAGGCATTTGGTTCACTGTAATTAGGTTGTAGTTGAATTAAAATTCAATGAAAGCATCAATTACGTTGTTTGGTTGGAGGGTATTGCAATTCCACCGAATTACAATTTCTTCCCTTGGCTGAATTACAATTCATGGGTATACCCCTGAATTGCAATTTATTGCTTCTAGGAAAGGTAGAAAGTGATGAAATGACAAATATATCCTTAGTTGTTGTTATTATTATTATTATTATTACACAAGATTACATAAGGACATTTTAGTCTTTATACCACTTATTTCCTTCACATTCTCAATAATTATATTCTTTCCTACCAAACAATATAATTTGAATTCCTACTTTAATTTATTCCCACCTTATTCTTTTCCCACATAATTACAATTCATTTCCTCCCAACCAAACGCCCTATAGGGAGTTTTTGTTGAGTTGGATGAGAGTGTGTGTGAGAGAGGGTAAGTGTGTGTTGAAGAAGATAGAGTTTTCTAACACTTTAGTGGATCCCATGGTTTAAAAAAAAAAATACCAGCACTGATCTTTGACTTTAAATAAAGGATAATAAAGAGCATCTTGCTCACTTTCAATATACTAAAAATAAATATTAACTATAATCTATAATAAATAAATTCAATACATGTAGTAATATTATGGGGAGTCATGTCACGGTCAGGTCTTATGTTTTTAGTTATTGTAATTATTAGTTAAGCAAAGAGACTTTGACCTGCTTAGGAATGACGATTATGGTATGCATTAAGCCTAATTAAACAATTATTAATTAAGTGGAAGATAATCACTTTGATTTTCTTAATTTCACCCAGTTCCGGTCGATTCCAGAACTATATATATATATATATATATATATATATATATATGATCAAATAAAAAAGCTTCTACACGTAAAAATGTGCAATTCAAATCAACATCACATATTCAATATTAATTAAAAAAAACGTGTGGTGGTATATTGGTAATTTTGAGTAAGTAGGTCAGTATGTCTTTTGTATTCGAGTGCATATTTCGGAGGTGAGCGCATCACTCGGTTACTGATGTGATTTAGGATTTTTTTTTTTTTTTTTTTTTTGGGTTTGGTTTGGTTTATTTCTGCGTGAGGGTTGAGTGTGTAGGAACTGATGTGGAATTGTCTTTTAGATGTATAATTCATGACATGAGGGGTGAGTTTGGGAGTATTTCTCGGAAAGGGTTTGATTTGAGGTTTGGTCAGTCGAGGTCTCAGAGGACTATCCAGGATAGCTTCTTTGTAGGGGAGATGGATGCTTTAAGGCAGAGCTGTTGGGCAAATATGCATGCCAGGCCACCAGAGCTTTTGAGGGATGTGCTCATAAGGATTGAGGCATCTGAATCTACTTGGCCTCCTAGGAAAAATATGGTTCCTTGTGCCGAGATTTGCAAAAACTGGAGAGAAATAGTAAAAGAAATTGTGAAAACCCCAGAACTTTGCAGCAAATTGAATTCCCCGTCTCTCTGAAGCAACTCGGTCCAAGGGGCACTCTCTGACGCACAACGTTCTGATGAAGAATTGCACATGAAAGGACAGAATTGCCCTTCACGGTATTAAGAATTAGTCTGTATTAAGAATTAGTCTTTATTATTTATATTTATTATTTATTTGTTTGCCTAGTCTTGAGGAGCAGATGTAACTTCTCCTCATTTTGTGGCCCTGTTTGCTGTTTAAATACCTCTGTAAACGTTGAATAAACATCAAGCTTCAGATTCTCACATGGTATCATAAGCCCTCTCTCTAACGAGAATTCTTTTTTCCCTCCCATCCCACCCTTTTTTGTTTTACACTTTCCGGTCATGGCAACTACCAGCTCCCCAACTATTGTTCATATTCATGCTCCTACTCATTTACCAATCAAACTAACATCCTCAAACTTCCCTATCTGGAAGAAACAAGTTGAGTCCACTCTTATCGGCCTAGACCTTCTGGGCTACATCACAGGAACTACTAAAGCTCCGGCCAAGTACTCTGATGAGGCTCAGACCGCTTTAAACCCGGCCTACACAACCTGGTTCAGGCAAGATCACATAATCCTCAGTGCCATCCTTGGTAGTCTGTCAGATGTTTTGCAACCTGTTATTTCCTCCGCTGCCTCTGCATATGATGCCTGGACTCGTTTGTCCGTTACTTGTGCCGCTACTTCACGCGGTCGCATTGTTTCGCTTAAAGCAAAGCTTGCTAGGAATCCGAGAGCAAACCGGTCGATTGATGCATATATGAGGGATATGCGTTCGATCGCCGATGATTTGGCTTTAGCCCAATCTCCGGTTTTAGAAGAGGATCTAGGTGTCCACATATTCACCCAACTTGGCGATGAATACAACTCTATAGTGGCGGCTCTTCGTGTCCGAACCGATGCCATCTCGTTTGGAGAATTACACGACGTTCTTACTGACTATGAACGTCTGTTGAAGACTAATGAGGCTACCTCACCTGTCGATATGCCGACCGCCAATGTTACCCAAAGACGGACCATTGGCTCTAATGACACTCACTCTCAAGGGTACACAAGGCGTGGGCGAGGTGGTTCGGGCTTTTCTAATGGGCGTCCATCACGGAGCTCTAGTAATCGGCCAACCAGGTATTGTAATTACTGTGATTACCCTGGCCATGACACCAAGTATTGTCGCAAGTTAGCTAAATTCCTGAAGGAAAATGGTGTACCTGTGTTCGAGCCGCAAGGCACTACGCGTCCACCCCCTTCAGTTCACGCTACCTCAACTGCCAATATGCCGACTCAGTCATGGCTCATGGACTCAGGGGCGTCCCACCACACTGTGAACGATTCCCTGTCTCTTCACACGTTGTCTGACTACACAGGACCTGATGAAGTCATGTTGGGTGATGGTAAGTCCCTTCCTATATCTCACACCGGGTCAGTTTCTTTTCCATCTAAAAGTCGGTCTCTTGACTTATCTAATGTGTTATGCGTTCCGAGTCTACAAAAGAACCTTGTTTCGGTTTCTAAACTATGTCGAACTAACTCTGTCTCGGTTGAATTCTTTGACACATACTTTGTTGTTAAGGATCGGCAATCGGGCACTCCTCTCATGCAGGGTCCGGTCGTCAGTGATGTTTACGCTCTTCCTGTCCGGCAGCCGCAACTCAATGTCACCACCAAATCTTCGTTGTCAAACTGGCACCACCAATTCGGGCATCCTAGTGTTCCAGTTTTATCGTCTCTCCTGAAAAATAATGGAGTTAATTTCACGCATAATGAACTCGCAACATTCTATTGTAATTCTTGTCACGTGAATAAAAGCCATAAACTGCCATTCTCCTTTAGTTCAATGTCGAGTAGTCGCCCGTTGCAGCTAATCTACACGGATGTGTGGAGCTCTGCAACAGTCTCGGTCGACGGGTTCAAGTATTATGTTAATTTTGTCGATCATTTTACTAAATATGTTTGGCTTTTCCCACTAAAACTTAAGTCAGACGTATTTAGTGTCTTTGTTCAATTTAAACGGATGGTGGAAAATTACTTTGGCTACAAAATTGTGTCTATGTTCTCTGACAATGGTGGAGAATATTTAAAACTAATTTCAGTTTTTAATTCTCTGGGTATCTCACACTTCACTTCACCCCCGCATACACCAGAACATAATGGTCCGGCAGAGCGCCGACATAGGCACATTGTTGAGACGGGAATGTCGCTTCTTCATTATGCGTCTATACCCGTCTCGTATTGGTCCTATGCCTTTCAAACCGCAGTCTACCTAACAAACCGTATGCCCACAGCCCTCCTCGGCCATATCTCACCTTATGAGAAACTCTTTAACAAACACCCAAATTACAAAAAAATTAGACCATTTGGCTGCTTGTGTTACCCTTGGTTGAAGCCGTATTTCCCATCCAAATTAAGTCTGAAATCTTTGCCGTGTGTTTTTTTGGGATACTCGTTGAGTCAGTCAGCTTATAAATGTTTAGAAGTGTCTAGTGGGCGTCTATATGTCTCTCGTCATGTCCGGTTTGTCCCTACTGTATTCCCATTCACCACCTTGGCTAAACAAGTCGTGCCTGCCAATGAAGTATCATCTCAAGCCATGCAATTAGGAGTGCCTCTGTCTTCCTCTACTCCCTATACTACAGGTATTACAGGGTTGTCTGATGCTACTGCGCTTCCGGCGTCTTTGGGAATTGCAAGGGACACAACTCCGGTCTCTGCCTCGGTGGGTGTCCAGCCACCGTCTCCTGCGGTGGTTCTAGAAACTCCCTCGCGCACACCGGTGGAGGCCAGTCGCGTCGGGAGCGGTGTAGAGCTCCGACCGATAACGCATCCGACTGCTCAGGGTTCTTCGACGACTGCAGAGTCCGGAAATGCAGGCTTGCAGGTTGGGTCGGTTGGTCCAGATGTATCGCCGCCTGATGCTTTTCTAGAACAGTCCTATGGTGGTCAGGATGCAGGTATGGCAGAGACGGACACAGTGGCGACCTCGGTGGAGTCACCGGACTCCTCGCATGGGGGTTCCACGCAAGCTGCTTCTTCACAGGTTGCTGCGCTGCCTTTACGACGTTCTCAGCGGTCTCGACGACTTAATCCAAAATACTTTGGTGAGAAATTTGTCAACTTGACGACGTCGCATCCTCTCGCTCAGACTGCCGAACCACGCACTGTAGATCAAGCACTAAAGGATGATTTGTGGCGAGCGGCTATGTCAGACGAATTCAGTGCATTGGTCAAGAACTCCACATGGGAGTTAGTGCCCCGGGCGAATCACAATGTGGTTGGCTGCAAGTGGGTGTTCAGGGTGAAGCGCAAGGCTTATGGATCTGTAGACCGTTTCAAGGCTCGTCTAGTAGCCAAAGGTTTTTTACAAGAATCTGGGCGAGATTATTTTGAGACTTTTAGTCCGGTGGTCAAACCGGTCACGGTACGAATTATTTTAAGCATTGCCTTGTCACAGGGTTGGTTGCTGCGTCAATTAGACGTGAATAATGCGTTTCTAAATGGCACCCTACACGAAGAAGTTTACATGGCCTAACCGGCAGGCTTTGTTGATTCAGGGAAGCCGGATCATGTATGTCGGTTGAGGAAGGCGATTTATGGGTTAAAACAAGCCCCCCGTGCTTGGTACCTCGAGTTATCGTGCTTTCTAGTTTCCTTTGGTTTTAGAAAATCGGTTGCAGACACCTCTTTGTTTATTTATTGTAATGGTGCCATTTCCCTGTATTTTCTAGTGTATGTCGACGATATAATCATAACAGGCAATAATGACGACTTCACCTCGGGCTTCATCCGGAGTCTCGAAGAGCGCTTTTCTTTAAAAGATTTAGGGCCGTTGCATCACTTCTTAGGTGTGGAGGTGGTCCCTACGGCCAATGGTGTATTCCTTTCCCAAAGTCAGTATGTGGCTGACATTTTAGATCAGTTTGCAATGACGGGGGCGAAACCGGTCTCTACTCCGATGTGTACATCCGTAGATTTGGCATCCAATGTCACGCCTTATGACTCCACAGCATATCGTCGTGCCATTGGTCGCTTGCAGTATTTGGCTATTACCAGACCAGATATCTCATTCGCCGTTAATCGCCTGGCACAGTATATGGCGTCACCCACTGAAGGGCACTGGCAAGTTGTGACGCGGGTACTGCGTTATTTGAAAGGTACACTACTCTTTGGTCTGCATTTCCAGCGAAACAGTCCACTCTCTCTTGTGGCTTACTCTGATTCAGACTGGGGCGGTGCTCGTGATGGGGGGCGATCTACAACGGCCTACTGTGTGTTCTTTGGGACTAATATTATCTCCTGGAAGTCTGTGAAACAGCGGTCAGTTTCTCGATCCTCCACTGAAGCAGAGTTCCGCGCGCTTGCTAATTCCGCTGCTGAGGTTATGTGGATTCAAAATCTGTTATGTGAACTTGGGATTCGTCTTCGTTCTACTCCGATGCTGGTCACCGACAACTTGAGTGCTTCGTATGTTTGCAAAAATCCAGTTTTTCACTCGCGTATGAAGCACTTAGCTCTGGACTACTTCTTTGTCCGTGAGCAGATTACTTCTGGCGCTTTACGTGTTAGTTATGTTCGTTCAGCTGAGCAGGTTGCTGATCTCTTAACTAAACCGCTTGGTTATCGGTTATTTGATGTGTTTCGATCCAAGCTTGGGCTCACTGACGGCGCCTCAATCTTGCGGGGGCGTATTAAGAATTAGTCTGTATTAAGAATTAGTCTTTATTATTTATATTTATTGTTTATTTGTTTGCCTAGTCTTGAGGAGCAGATGTAACTTCTTCTCATTTTGTGGCCCTGTTTGCTGTTTAAATACCTCTGTAAACGTTGAATAAACATCAAGCTTCAGATTCTCACACACGGCAACTTAACGCCAATTATGACATTGGACTAAAAGTGTTCAACTTTTATTAAGTCTGGACAAAATGTGACAAAATTAATAAAAGCGTACTAAATGCATCCAACACACAATAAATGTAAAACCAAAAATGGATTTAACTCTATTTTCACCCGCGTGCACACACATACACACACACACACGAATGTCATGCAAACTGGGTTAGTTTTTTTTTTTCTTTTTCTTTTTTGGGATCCAAAAAAGTTACACTTTTTGTGAGGATATAAAGGAAAGAAAACTATCTCAGCCATGTTTACAAAGTTAACACGCATCTCTTAAGTACTTCACTACAAAAAAAAATGTGAAAATAACAACGAAAAATTTCGTCGTTAAAAAGAGAAAAATCCGTCATTATTTATTTTAGCGACGAAAATTTTTCGTCGTTAAACTTTAAAATCATCGTTATTTTCCTCTATGCGATGATTAGAGGACAAACCTTGTAAGGAAATAGCGACGAAATATTCCGTCGCTAAAATTTAACAACGGAATTTTCCATTGCTAGATTGCTTGAATTTTATTCAAGTGAAAACCAATCTACTACGGAATTCCCGTCGGTAAATTTAGCAACGGAATATTTTGTTGCTAAGTTGTTTTTGTTATATTAAAATGGATGTTAATTAGCTATAACTTTCGTCGCTATTTGGTTGCCATTCGAAGGTATTTAGTTATGGTTTTTGTCCGTCGTTAAATTTTTAAAATTAAAAAAAAAAATCAGCCCACTAATTATCCATACCTGTATTAAACCTATAATATAGTACTTCAATTATATAATTGCAAAATATATGACTCTGTTTGGCAGAACTTATTTAGGAGCTTATAGCTTATTTTAAGCTATTAATAAGCTATAAGCTCTATTTTGTAATGTTCTCAAAATAAGTTAGTAGCTTAAAGTAAGAGCTTATTTTGAAAAACTACTTTAGATAGCTTTTCAAAAATAAGCTAGTAGACTTTTTTCCATCTTTATCCTTATTATTTTAAATAAATGATTTGAGGTTTGAGGTTACTTTATATCTAAAATTAAGGATTGAATCTTTGATCTAAGGATGGATGAATGCCTCCTAAACCAAACTTTAGGTTAACCTATTTGTGGTTATGATTCATGCAAATTGACCCTACTCCATGGTATATATAATTTGTGGCTACCGTGTGGAAGGGCCTTTGTTGACTTATCCTACCATTATATAATTACCTAAGTCAACACCAGCCTGCATATAGTATAAATTAAACAAGTATCTTTCCTGGAAACCTTGCACAACTTTCTTCCACATTTAATTTAAACAACGTAACGTTAATTCAATTCGCGTACATATATATACACACACGCAATCAATATGTGTCTCTGTGTATATATATTATCTGCTTCCAATTCAATTCTCAAGAACGGTCGATCTTCTGTCTTCGATCATCACATCATCACAACCTATATATATATATATATATACTCAGGACATTCAATTTTGCGAGTCTGATAGATATTCCATTGATCAGTACGTCGAAGTTAAATGTGCAGTGCATGGAAACCTGGGTCTTGATCCTCGTTATGTCACTTGCACTGAGTTTTGGCGGTGAAGCGGCGGACGGAGGAAGCTGCGGACCGTCGTCGCCGGCGAAGTTCGAGGTCGGATTGGTTGTGGACGAGCGATCTCCGGTGGGGAAGGTTGTGAGGAAGACAGTTGAAATGGCAGTTGATGAGTTTTACGCTATAAAAACTCATTATGAAACCAAGATTAATCTTCATCTACGGAATTCCTCCGGCAACCCATTGCTAGCTTTCGCCAACGGTGAGCTTAGCTTATTTCTTTCTCAAATAATAAAACTAATATATTTGGTTCAAACATTAGAATCACAATGATAATAGGGTGGTAATGGTAATATATTTATGCATGTAAAATCACTGATAGTAAATAAGAATTAGAATTAAAATAATTTATATATATATATATATATATATATATATATATATATATATATATATATAATGTGTATATATATAAAGATTTTATATTTAACACATGGACAATGATTTTTTTTTTTTAAATCTCTCTTATTTATTATTCCATTGTTCAAAAGTAGAGGAATAAAAAAAATAATGAGTCTTGTAATTACTAAAGAATTTAAATCCAAAAACTTTAGTCATTTACTTGTCAAGTGTCAACAAAGTAACAACAATGTCATCCCGAACGGGTGAAGTGGGTAAACATACTTTTCATATTAGAAGTTCATGAATTTGATTCTTACATTTTTCTTAGGCTGTGTTTGGAAATCGAAAATGACTTTTCAAAAATTAGTCATTTTTTAGAAAATAATATTTTCATTTTTGTTTTGGTTGCATTTCAAAAAATTATACTTGTGTGTTTAGTTCATTTTCTGAAAAATAAGTAGAATCATATAATTAAATTTTCAATTGTTGTTAACTTTAAAAAAAAAATTGACAATAGCTATGTTTTGGCTAGCTATTTTTTTCCAAATAATTAACAAACAATATATATATATATATATATATATATATATATTAAAGAGAGAGAGTACTAGTTTTCGACAGAAACCAATACGAACCAGACTACTTTTCTTTGGAAACCAATAGAAACTAGACTGGTTTTCGGCGGAAACCAATCTAGTTTCTACTGATTTTCGATGAAACCAGTTTGGTTTGTACTAGTTTTTGACGGAAACCAATTTGGTTTAGTCGGAAACCAGTCTGGTTTAGTCGGAAACCAGTCAAGGTAGAAAGAGGAAGATGATGGAAAAAAGTTGAGGAAGAATTCTTGGAAGAAAGTATGAAGCATTCTCGAAAAGAAGATAGGAAGAAAAGGGAGTTCGATCACAAAAATGACTTCCCTTGAAAAAATGAAGTCATTTTTCAAAAAAATCAAGCTATTTTTCCTTTGACTAAAAATCATTTTTTGTTGATTTCAATTTTCCACCTCTCACAAACACTGAAAATCCGAAAATCATTTTCAGGATTTCTAAACACATCCTTAGTTGAATTTAACTATAACTAAATATCAATTTGACGTGTAGAGTATTTAAAACATTGCAACTAAACATTTTGCTACATGCAAGAAAAAAATATACACTCTAGTTATTAGTTAGATATTATAATGTGACTTAAGTTTATAAGTAAGATTGTACCGAGCTACGTACATAAGTTATAAGTAAGATTGTACCGAACTACATAAGTTATAAGTAAGATTGTACTCTAGTTATAAGTAAGATTGTACCGAGCTACATAAGTTCGCTCAGACTAGTCACATGCTATAGTATTTGAGTTGGACAGACATATGACTCCCTTTAGGTAATTTGAGCTAGACCGGTCCAGACATAGATCATGTGCTCACGTGACAATTCGATTTGGTTTTCTCGTATCAAATTGAATCGAGCTAGTAATATACCGAAAAAACAAACGGTAATAGATTTTTGTAAACCAAACCAAACCGAATACTATTTGTTTTTTAATAATAATAATAATAATAATAATAATAATAATAATAATAAGTAAATCCAAATCTCTTGATGCCTGCACCGCCATTCAATTCTTATTCTTAGTGGTATCTCTCTTACAAACTAGTATAGAGTATGGAGTATTATTTAATAAAAAATTCAAAAACTATTTTAAAAAAAATAGTTTTTTTACTAACTCTATTACAATGCAGTATTCTGTTCATAACAACTTTCTGAGGCTTGAACCCACCAGGCCACCACCTCCCATATAAAGGGAAGGGTTTGATGCCACTGGACTATAAGTTCCTTGGCTTTAAAAAAAAATGTTAAGTAAATAAGCTATTAAATGAGACCGAGTGAGCCTATACTCAATTCGAAAACTGAGTCTATCCTCCACCCAGACATTGAAAGGGATAGTGATCGAAGTTAAAATTGTTGGAAAACTGGATCTGTAAATGCATTGCCGTCGTAGAAATGGTGTAGCTGTAGTATACCTTATTTTGGAAAAGCTGACGTTAAATGTCACATTCTTGAAGTATATATGTTGGGGTGGGGAAGTTGGATGACATGACAACGTCTGAAAACTGTTCGACGAAATGCGCCATATAATATTTATCCCGGTTGATCAACATGATCTGTAGAAACCTCCCAGTAAATCTTGATGCTACTTTTTGAACTGTTTCATAAGGTACTTATATTAATCTTAAGGGTTCTTTAGGGTAAAAGTAGAAGAATTTTTTTACAAGTGATTTTACTCAGAAAAAGTTTAAGCTTTACTTCTTTAGTGCTAAAAAGTTCTGGCTTTATGCTACACAAAGAAGAGCAGACAATCTGCAGATTCAGTTTAACCATTTTGGTGCATGACTAATACATTTGCATTGCAGCTGTAGACCTTTTGGAGAATGTTAAGGTGGGGGCAATTATAGTACCAGAATTGTGGAATGAGGTGACACTTTTTGCCAGGCTAAGTGATAAAGCTAGAGTTCCCATGTTTTCCTTTTCTTCAGTACTGTCCCCAAATGCATATCCTTATTTTGTTCAAATATCTCAAGATGGGGATACAGGACTGGAAGGCATTGTTGCATTCATAAAAAGAGCTAATTGGAGCAATGTCATACTTATCCATGATGGAACCGAGTATGGGATGAATGATCTCTCCCGCATGATTGATCTCTTCCAAGAGGTTGGTGTGCGTGTGGTTCATAAGACTACCATATCTCATTCGGCTGAAGAACCTCAAATTATTGAAGAGCTAAATAAGCTCAAGAAAATGGAGACATCAATTTTCATCGTGCACCTGCCAGCTTCCTTGACACCTCTCCTTTTTGAAAATGCAAAAAGATTAGGATTGATGGCTAAAGGTTATGCTTGGATCGTATCGGATAAAACTATGAATTTCCTGCATACCTTTGATGGTGCTATTATTGAATCAATGCAGGGATCATTGGGATTCAAACCTTACATTCCAGCATCAGGCAAGCTTCAAAATTTCACTTTGAAGTGGCTTAGGAAGTCCAATTTAGAAGCTTCTATGGAGTTGAATGTATTTGGTTTATGGGGATATGATGCAGTATGGGCACTAGCAATGGCCATTGAAAAGGCCGGGAAAAGAATCCCTCCAACTGAAGAACGATGCAGGGACCTCCTGAATTTGACAAGCATTGGCATTTCAAGTAATAGTAGCTCATTAGTACTGGAGGAGGTATTGAATAGCAGGTTTGTAGGTTTGTCTGGTGAATTTCAATTTCAGAATGGGAAACTTGCTTCCAAAACATGTGAAGTAGTAAATGTTATAGGCCCCGGTGGGAGAAGAGCTGGGTTTTGGACTATGGGTGTTGGATTCACCATTCAAACACCCTCAAATAAATCAATGAATTTTTCTAGTGACCTTGATTCTATTATTTGGCCAGGGCCATCTTTGACTATTCCAATGAGAGATTGGCTGGGTAAAACACTTAGAGTTGCTGTACCTTGGAAGCAGGTGTTTAAGGAGTTTGTAGAAGTCCATCATGATCTTAGATCAAATACAACTAGTATTAAAGGCTTTTCTGTGGATGTGTTCCTTGCTGCCGTTGAGAGCTTATCCTATGAACTATCCTTTGAATTTGTCCCATATTTGGTTGTGGATGATAATGGAACACGACATTCCAATTACAATGAGCTTGTTTATCAGCTCTACCTTCAGGTAATCTCGCTTTCCAAATGCATGTTTATGTCAAATTGGGTTTTCAAGGATAGAATATAGATAATTAGATCTATGCCCCTCCTAACCGTTTAGTAAAATCTTAGCTGAGGCTGTTCCTCAAATTCCAACATTTTTTTTTTTTGGATGATGAGGGAAACCCGCAACCACTATTCGTAGGTGTGCGTTGGGTAAACCCCTCCTTGTGACCCTAGCCGGTAAAGGACCACAATGAGGTAAACCAGCTTAGGTTACCCATAGCTGACCAGCTGAAACCAAGAAGGTCAATAGGCCGCTCCTATTGGGAGTGGAACTTGAAACCTTATAGTTACCAAACCAACAGCCTGACCAGCTTGACTGGGTTGCCCTTAATCTACTTCTTTTTCATTTCATGAGATACATGTATTTGTCAGTGCTTAACATTGTAATCCTATGGATGGCATAGAAATTTGATGTTGTCGTGGGAGACATAACTATCACTTCAAATAGATCATCATATGCGGACTTTGCAATGCCATATACTGATCTTGGAGTTGGAACCGTAGCAAGATTGGGCAATACAGGACCATGGTTCTTCTTGCAGCCGTTCAACATAGACCTATGGATGATGATAGCAGGTTCCTTCATTACAACTGGTGTTATTGTTTGGATGATTGAACACAAAAGGAATGAAGACTTTCAGGGTTCACTGGGTCAGCAAATTGGAACAGTGTTGTGGTTTGCCTCTTCAACTCTTGTATATGCACACAGTAAGTTCTTTACTTTATTACCATCCTCTAAGTTTATGTTGTGGAAGCAGAAATTAGCTCTTAGCTGTTTACTCGTAATGGGAATGATAAAAAAGTAATTCATGTTTTATTATTATTACTGTCATTGCAGGAGAAAGATTAGTAAGTAATTGGTCAAGATTTGTAGTAAGCGTCTGGTTGTTTGTAGTGCTCATAATCTCTTCGAGCTATACAGCAACACTAAGTTCACTTTTGACTTTGGAACGGATCAAATTTGCAAAGGGGGACTATTTAGGTTACCGCTATATTTCAGAAGGAGTTGTTTTTAACAACACCAATTTTGCTGACACCAGGCTTAGACGCTACCACTCTCCTGAAGATTATCGCGAAGCTTTGTCAAGAGGTAGTGAGAAGGGTGGTGTTGGAGGTATAATTGATGAAATTCCTTATCTCAAGTGCTTTCTTGCTAAGTATCCATCAGAATATGCACTGGTTGGAACTGCACCAACTACAAATGGCTTTGCTTTTGTAAGTAACCTTCTCTTTTATTTGTAAGAAATTCTTAGTGCATCCTCAATAGTAGTGGTTTTTGAGGTGCCTATTAGGAGAGATAGGAGGGAGAGAGAAGATAGAAAAAGAGAAGAAAAAAAATTAAAAAGCAGGTCTGACGCGAAAAAAAAAAAAAAACAAACAAACAAACAAACAAAGCAGCGGACGTGCCCGGCTGGCGCTGTTTGTGCAGGCCACGGACACGGCGCCTCTCTTCTCTCTTTTCTCTCTCCTACAGGTCCCCACAACAAGACATCTCTTGCAGGCAACCCCCAAACATTCTCTCTCCTCCACATAAGCTAAGAATTCCTCAAAAACTGAGCAAAAGCTCCTATCGGGGATGCTCATAGTGTACAATACAAGAGTTTTCAGTGATGACATACCTCTGTGACATCTGCAAATTATAATGTGAACCACAGATAAATGTTCATTTTTAGTATAGTAAATGTTGATTTTTAATGTATTAAATGTTCATTTTTTAGATAATATACCAAATAATAAACCTTCCGTACACACAAAATAAATACTCAATATACTAAAAATGAACTTTCAGTATACAAAAAATGAACCTTATGTTAGTGGTTCATCTTGTAAGGTAGATCATGGTCCATGGTATAATGATTGTGTGGCGTCTTAGCAGGCGTTTCAGAAGGGTTCAGCCTTGGTCCCAGAGATCTCAGAAGCCATTGTCAGGCTTAGAGTAGAAGGAAAGCTTAAAGAGTTGGAGGATAAGTGGTTCAAGAATCAGTCATCTTTGTTGCCTCTTGCCAATGCAGGGACTCAACTCAATACCCTGAGCCTTGATAATTTTCGAGGATTGTTTCTTGTAAGTGGCACTTCGAAAGCTATTGCTTTCATTGTGTTTATTATTTTTGCACTAAACAAAAAGCTATCCATCTATCATCATATTCTTAAAATTGCCTTGGGGGGGAAGTTAGCTTTTATGATAAGGTATCTCTTGCCTGCAAATGCAATTGATGGCATCAATGCATGACGACCCGTATGACTATTGTTGAATAGAAACTTTAGTTGGTGTACATAGTCTCTCAACTCACATGCAGGTAGCCTTCTGTTCTTTTTTTTTTTTTTATCTCTATTGAGATTTGTACAGTAATCTAACCAAATAATGAAATAGCATTCCTATTCTGTTCTTTTTAGAATACTATTCCTATTTTCCCTATTTGTGAACCAAATGCCACGTAAATGATATGTATGACTAGGAGCCAAACTTGAAATTTCTGCACTGCTGCTTGGAATCCTTTCATGACATACTCATTCATGTGAGGTAAGTTGCTGCTCTGTTATCTGTAACATTTGTATGGTTTCCTGTTTGAGAGCCAAGATGCAGAGTCCTTTCTGTCATTTGTAGCTAAAGTGATTCTTTATCCTTTCACTCTAGGCCAAAAAGAAGATGATTTGTAGGTGAATTGGTTCTTTATCCTTTCACCCAAGGCCAATGCCAAAGAAGAAGATGATGTCTAAGAGCTTCTTTTTCCAAAAACTATGTTGTTTATATTGCAAACCTTCAGATTACAAGTGAAGATACAAGTTACAGGATAGAGCATCCATATTAAATAAACATTTGCACAGTTTTTTATGTTACAAATAGGAGAGAGAGAGTGGAGGTAAAAAAAAAAAAAACAACTTGATAAGTATTGCGCCTGCACGTGCCCGACTGGGCATTGCTATGCGTGAAACGCGCAGTTTCGTGTGTGTGTGTTTTTTTGTTTTCAATTTTCAATGTTTCAAAACCCACACTTATAAGGCAATTTATTTTTTCTCTCTCTTACCTTCTCTTTCCTCCATCTCTTTCCTCCAACTCACTCTATACGGTTCCAAAAATCGCAAAAGATGATCTCTGATTCTTGTCACATTGTAATTTTTTTCCTTCAATTTCTTTTTTTTTTTTTTTGGGATTTTTTTTTTTTGATCCATGATGAAAATATCATATTTCAGTGGATAACAAGTGTGAGCAAGTTCATTGATGTATATATAATATAGTAGAAAAGTTTGTGATTTTTTAAGCTTAATTCTTATTGGTCCACATTGTTTAAAGCTTAGTTCCTATTGGTCCATGCCCTTCTTTCTTGGGTCCTGGGTAGAGCTGTTGAAACGTGTCGAAACGAGCCGGCGGGGCAAACCAACCTAAATGTAAACTATATATATATAGACACACACACACACACACACACACTAATGTTAGTGATATAATCAAGTTGACAAGACATATTTAATGTTATAAATTTAATATTGTAATATTTATTTATTTTAATAATTTATAATTATACATTTGGCATGCCCCAGCCGGCCCGCCAAGCCCGCGGGTAAGGTAAGAGCGGGCTAAAAAGCCTGCCAATTACGGGCCCAAAATATCAAAGTCTGTCCCGCCCTTTTCATGCGACAGGATGGGCTAACCCAGCGGGCTAAGCCCATTTTGACGGCTCTAGACTCCTGGGTTATTACTTATTTCCTTCCGGTCATGCATTTCAACTATCGGTTGATTTTCTTGTTTATATTCTTGGATATGCTTCTTTTTTAAAAGTAATCTACTCTTCAAAAAAAAAAAAAAGGCACAAATTTCAGCCACCTTAAATATTATACCAACATAACAATCATGTATTTTTCTATGGTGTCAATCAACATTGATCCCAATAGCATCTACCATCAAGTACAATCATGTATTATGTATTTATGTATAGTATAATTGGTTATATTAAGTATTATTGACACTGGTACTAATAATACCGACACAACAAAAAATAATCTATTAATACAAGTGTCAATCAACACACTAGAAAATCCCTATACGCACTAAACTTCGTTACTTTTTGGCCAAAGTAACTAAGGAAGAAGGTGAGGTAATGTAAATTTTATTGAATACAATTCTAAGAGAATGTGATAATCTAAATCAAACGCACCCGTTAGATATTAGATATGTTGTATACTTTCTATGCTTATGAAGTTTTTCATATATACACACACACACAAACAAGACAGGATTGGGGGTGGGGAGGGGTTAGACAGCATGTGTGCCAAGACATTATTTTAATACTATCATTTTGACCTTTGTGGGATGAGTTGGCATAAGAGTGCATTTTCTTTAAGCATGCGTTTTTCTTTCCCTCTGCATATACAAGTCCCATTATGGTGTAAAAAAGTACACTTTTTTACTCCAATAATTATTATCATATGCCTGTTATAATTTATTGCCTTTGCTGGAACATTAAGCCAAGCAACCCCCACTTAACTTTCTGCTTAATTCTCCATTAATGGAAACCTAAACCCATAATGCAAGATCTAATTGAATTCGAATTTCACGTGTTCGGCTAAGTAAGATAATTTTTTTTCATGGTACCAATGGGCACCCAAGTATTGATATTACCTTGTACAACAAAAAACAATATATATGACTATATGTTGTACTAGTGTCACCGATGCTGGCCGAATTGAATTGAATGGTAAATTTTTTAAGTTAATAAATAATGAACTGATTAAACCTAAGAGATCATAGCCCTTATATACCCTGGTAAATTTTGTTTGAACTATACTGTCTGACCCTTAAACAGGTAGGGCATTATTAAGCATAATTTAGCCCTAATAATAAGCCATAATATGAGTACTCACTACCACATGATACATAGGCCATAAGTGTCATGATTTGCAGAGCCCTTTCATGGTTCTCTATTCATCCAACCAGCACGAACAAAAGCACCAATCAAATGATACAATTATTAACCCCAATTGCACTAATCAAGATGCAATTAACCACAAAAAAATTTCTGATGAATGCTATGATAGTAATCATATTTCTAATAGACACGTATATTCATCAATGTACTATATGTATATTGCTATATACGTATTTAGATTCTCTGTTTTTTTGTCCTATGGCATCTCGGTATCTGATAATCACATAAACTTCAACTACTATTTGTTTTTTTGTCCTATAACATATCAGTATCTGATAATCACATAAGTTTCAACTACTATACAGATGAACAACTATTGAATAACACTATCATAACCTTATTGTTTAGCTCACAAGGTCTGAACTTAAAACTTTGCTTAAAAGGGAACCGAACACCTTTTACCTAAACCATGTTGGTATCATATGGATTCATAGCATACCACCTGAACTCCATTGGGAATGAGTGGCTAAGGAGCAGAAAGGAAAAACCTTAGAGTGTGTCCAAGGCATTGATAATAGTCCTATCATTTGGTTCCCTACTTTTTCTTCTGCAATAAATTCTAGTTTAAGCAACCACTGCCCTCATTATGACTACTAAATTCCAGCTTATAAGAACCCTTCCAAAGTGCAAACATTCCATATTCAAACATCATTTTAGCACTTTCCTATACTTGAACACAAAACAAGTCATGACTATAACCATGGCTTCTTCTTCAGCCACTCTTTTCTTTGCACTTATTTTCTTACCCTCTATTGTCAGAGCTCAAGAGCGATCTCCCCACGGAGTTGCTTACGAGAGCCCACTTGCAATCTCGCCAGAAGCATATGCATTTTTCCACCCTAATACTCAAAACCAGAATAGCAACAATAATACTGCTAATACTACTAGTTTAAGTTTATGCGATAGATCAGAGTCAGATTGCTCACCATTTCCCACGGCTTCTTCTGTTCAGTCAGATCTTGCTCATGAAAGCACAGCAGCTCGCGATGGAGGGAAGCACAGGGTTGGAGCTGGAGGAGCAGCAGGGATACTGATTGGCTTGGCATTTGCTGTACTTTTGGCACTCGGTGTTTTCTTCATGGTGATTGCACGGAAGCGCAACTTGAACAAAGCAAATGCTGCAATAGCTCAGCCTGAAGTTTAAGAGGTTGATTAGAGTCTATGGAGAAGCTTGATGATGCAATGCTTCGCTCCTCCTTTCCCCTCTACCTTCTCTTTTCTTTCATCCTGAGATGTGAGATATTACTATTGCTTGTATTTAGTTAGTGGTAACATAAGTAATGCAGTAATATTATTCAGTCATAACCTTTGGACCATCAAAAAGACCTGTCGCCATATGCAAACTTGAATCGTTCTAGCTACTTAAGCATACAATCCACAGATATCTTACAAGTCAGTGCTGATTAAAAACAATTGGAATCTGTTAATAGAACATTTGAACTTTGAACAGATTCTTCAACTAGCATAAACTGAAACCAACTCCTTCATAAAAATAGAGAAGCTTAGTGCCTGAAAACAGCTTAAATAAAATAGGGAAACACCTGAAGTTAGGTCTTTGAACCATTGAGGCATTGAGCACAAAAAACCTGCAACATAGAGTACAAATAATAGAATTCGCTTCAAGTGTCAGTCAAGTTCCACTCCTAAAATGATCTCCTTGACTCAAAATACAATGACAATGGATGACTTCCATGCAAAGAAGAAGAAAGCATCAAGAACAAAAGACAATAGAATTTTCCGTGTTTTTTATTGGTACATTAATAGAATTAAGTTTCTTCAATACATGACTCCAAATGAATGTCACAAAACAAGCAACCTAATAATGTGCTGCATCATTGCAGCAGAACATGGTTGCTTCCCTCTTTCAGTCACTATGAAACAAAAAGCTACAACTCAAGGAAGCCATTGCATGCGCAGGTGTAAGAATTTTACAAAACGACAGTAAAAAGTTTGTGAAGCAGCTCTAGAATTGCACAATGATTTCTACCATCCACGTGAGCTGACAGACTTGATGACAGGTCCCATAATCTGATCCACTGTTTTATTCCATAGGTGTGCAAACTCGAAGCGGCGCTCCTTTTCAAAAATAGGCTCTTTTATCTATAAATCAAAATTGAAAATCTTAGGCCTGACGAAAAGAAATAAAAAAGATAGTTTAGCAGTTCACAAATTATTATTTTACTTCAAGTTGCTTTGTTTTTGTAATATGAATATAAAATATTAGAACAAAATTGAGAAATAGCACAGTAAATAGTAAAAAGACATTAGTGATTAAAGGTTCTCAAGATGCTATACAAGGATGCCTTCAAAACTATCAAAGGTTTCCAACATTTTTTGACTTGATATGGAGTGACCTAGGGCATACCATATTTTATATACAAAGTGCTGAGAGAAAAGCTTATCTAAATCTAAGTAATACAGAAATGCTCTCCAAATAGCATAATATTTTCATTGCATTAAACGATGACAAAGGTATAACCATAAGAATGAAAACTTTAACTGAAGTAGGGAGAGGCCTTCCTAATGCTTGTTTTGCCCAATTGTAGCTTAGGGTCCGTTTGGTTAGCAGGAAAATGACTTTTGGAAAATGTTTTCTGGAAAATGAGTCATTTTCCGGAAAACAGTTTCATTTCCAGTGTTTGGATGTATTATGGAAAACTGTCTTTGTGTGTTTGGTTCATTTTCTGGAAAATGGATAGAATTGTATAATTAAACATTGTAATTGTTTTATTTAAAATATAAAAAATTATAATAGGTATTAAAATAATGGTATTTAATAAAAAAAAAATAGAATTTATAAAAAAATTAAAAATTAAAAAAATGTAGCAAAGGTTTTCGGCGGTTTCCCCACCTTCTTAGTCCATGGTCATGGGTGATATGGCTTGGTTTTGGTCGAAAACATGCAAAACAGCTATTCTGGCGATTCTGTAAAATGACTTACGGAAAAAAATTCCGTAAGTCATTTTCCAGAAAAATGAACTGATTTTCCTTAGTCAACGGAAAACATTGCTTTTTGGACTATAAAAGCTTCAATACATAATTTTAGTTAGCTGTTTGTTTCTTGAACCAAATTCGCGCCAAATAGGCAAATACTACATGATTATGTAGTCTATACCATTCTGGCTCCTAACCTTGGAGTAAAATCTTTTGGTTCTCACTGTTAATTGCCTATTTTAATGGCCTAAGCACTATTGCAATTTATCACAACCAATATCACTGCAACCTGTTGAGATTTTGTTTTCAATACAGGCTCCATAAAGCCTTAACTTTCTCTTGCATCCTTATTAACTGTAAACTTAAATGATTTATGAGTTGTATTTCTCTCAAATTTGTAACCCAATTGTTCTCTTTCCTAGAATCCTAGATTTCATAAGCATACTAGGAGTGCAAAAGATATTTCATAAATTCACTGGGTAAAATGCATCTTTATATGATGGCCTGTCAAAAAATGGTGTTTACACACTGTACAAATCACACAGAAAGTAAAAAATCATAATATGGAGCATAAGAATAATTCTTCCTTCCTAAGCACATTCACTAACCCAAGGTTAAATAGTGTCAATATGATACTTCCCTAAACCACCCAACAAGAGCCAAGACCTTAAGAAATGAACCAATGAAGGGATCTAAATGGCTCACTGTCTAATCAGAAATTTGATGGTGAGATATAGTGGGCATGTAGATACTATGGGCTATGTATCCACTGCAGCCAGCGGTTTAACTGCAAGTTTGATGGTACAGCTGAACTCATTAACAGGCACATTATTTTATTTGTACCATTTCAGTACCTACCCATCCCAATGAGATAGAGAGTATAAGGTGTAACCTAAAGGACCAGTTGGTTGAGTCACGCCACTTTCCAGTAATACAATGTAATTGAGAAAAGGCATATATAGCAAGTTCATCGCAGGAACAGCTTAAAGATATGAGCTTTGCAGTGTAATAAATCACATGCAACGCAAGTAGAGCTACCTATACAACATATTTTCAATTAAAAGCTGTTATACATTAGCAAAATACCAAAACTAGAGTGCATAGAAATGATCTTAATTTGCAAAACATCTAGCCTGCTCCAGCTAACAATATTATTAACATAGCGTTTGGAATTCAAGTTTATTTTTGTATGATTGTTTTGGTTAAGGCATATATAGCGTGTATGTAAATGATCTTAATTTGCTATATATAGCAAGTAGAGCTACATGTACACACATTAACAAAATGCCAAAACTAGAGTGCATGGAAATGATCTTAATTTGCTAAACATCTAGCTAGGCTCCAGCTAATAATATAATTAATAAAGCTTTTGGAATTCAAGTTCAATTGTCATATGATCGTTTCGGTTTTAAAGGCACATATAACATGTTCATCATAGGAACAGCCTAAAGATATGAGCTTTACAGCATACTAAATCATACACAAAGCAAGCAGAGCTACCTGTACAACATATTTTTCTTTTAAAAGCCATTATACATTAGCAAAATGCCAAAACTAGAGTGCACAGAAATGATCTTAATTTGCTAAACATCTAGCTAGCTCCAGCTACATAATATAATTAATAAAGCTTTTGGAATTCAAGTTCAATTTTCAATATGATCGTTTTGGTTTAATTCAGTACATACATTTCCTTGCTAACTGATGTCAGACACAATAAAAAACAAACAAAATTACAAACTCAATTTTCAGGAAAAAAAAAATTCAAATGTTCTGAAATTTATCTACCAGGGAAAATATGTACCCAAAACGTAGGGTTCGAAAATCGATATTCGGCTAAAATTGTGGATAACTTTACCTGAGAATGAGGAAACAATTGAGATTGAGTATCAGAGACGGTCTTGTAAATGCTCCGGCGCTGCTCAAATACCACCACCCCCGTGAGTATGCTCCCTAATGCTGCTCCCAGCAAACGCTCCTGCGTATAATATAGTATGTCAAAAAAAAAAAAAAAAAAACGCAAGCGAAGTGCGAATCGGAAATTGTTGCATTACCTGAGTGAGAATACTGATCATGGCGAAGCTTTTTGAATGGATCTTCAGGCTCGGGCGTACAGTTTGAGAGGCTTTCCGGCGACCTCTATGAAGATCGAAACTTCTGGCCTCCGTTCAACTTTGTGAATGTTTCGCCAACTCGCCTGTGCTCTACTTTCCTGATACAGAACTGGGCTTTGACGGGTCCACTTTCGAACCTCAAGGCCCAAAAAGTATCGGCCCAATTTACTTGAATTGTACACGCAATCCAATTACCATCTTAACTTTTTAGACTTATTGGCAAAAAAACAAAAACAAAAACAAAAACAAAAACAAACAAACATCTTGGATGTGTATTATATTATTACATTTTTAATAGACTTATTGGCAAAAAAATAAAATAAAATTGTGTATTATAACTAAATTAACTAAAGATTTTTAAAGTTAGTAGTTTAGTACTACATTCAAAACGTTGGCAATTTATGCCGTGGACCCGGGTGCACCTTGCAAGGTGCACCCGGGTGGGTGTAACGGTGCTGTTAGTGGATTCACACTTATACAACTATAGATTCACAGTTACATAGTGATAGATTCACACCTTATGAACTACAGATTCACACATTATGAACTACAGATTCATACCTGATAATCTGTTTTGCAGTGATGGCAGAGGCAGTAGATGAACTAAGTTTACACGTTGATGGCTCATCTTCGATTGCAGGTTTTAAGTTTTGATTCATGTTTGATGAATTGTATAGATTTATGTTTGTTTTTTTCGAATTTAGGATTTATGTTTAGATTGATTATGTAACCATGTATTTGAGTTTTAGATTCACACTTATACGCCTATACATTCACAGATACGTAGTTGTAGATTCACACATTTAGAACTATAGATTCACACTTATACTCTGTTTTATTTTTGATTGGCTGGGTGTAACGGTGCCACTAACAGCACCGTTACACCCAGCGTCTAAACGACGCCGTTTAAGGACCCGGGTGCACCTTGCAAGGTGCACCCGGGTCCACGGCATAACAATTGCAAAACGTTAGTGTAACTCTAACCAAAATGGATTGACCCGCTATATATTTATATTTATTTTTATTTTTTAAAAATATAATTGAAGACCTAAATGCCCTTGTATAGTTGTATTTTACAAAATTTAAACGGTTTTGTTGATGGAAAATAAAAAATAGTCATGTCACAAGAATAGTAAGACTAAAAGGGATGTTTTGAAAAAAAAAAGACTAAAAGTGAATTATTACTTATAAATTTAAGATAAAAAATTAAATTAACTTTGTATTAAATTAATATATTTTTATGAATTTCCATGCAATTTTTAGTAGAATTTAATTTTGTTTATATTAAGTAAAAAATTAGTAATATATAGATTATATGTCCCGACTTGACAAGATTGTGAATAGCTAAACCACGATTTTTGCGCCCTCACTCCCAATCGATCACATAAATACCAACTAAGTTGTGGTCATATGTTTTCAAAAAAAAAAAAAAAGTTGTGGTCATATTAATTATTTTATTAACATAATAATTAAATAAAGCATTCTATGGCTATGTTTGGCAGAGCTTATTTATGAGCTTATAGCTTATTTTAAGCTACTAATAAGCTATAAGCTCTGTTTGGTAATTCTCTTAAAATAAACTAGTAGCTTAAAATAAGAGCTTATTTTTTAACGCTACCTTAGGTAGCGTTTCAAAATAAGCTAGTAGCTTCCTAACTTTTTTTTCCATCTTTAACCTTATTATTTTAAACAAATGACATCCTTTACCCTTCCCAATTAATACCTTTTTGGCTAAACCTTTTTTATTTTTTCTCTTCAATATGTTTGGTTGTAATTTCAATTTGACATTTGTGTTTGAACATTGATTTTTGTATAAACTAATCTTATGAATTATAAACATTTTGTTTTACTTTATATGTTTTCAAATATATGTTCTTACTTTATATTTTATTAAAATATATTGATTTCACTATTTTATATTTTAATATATAAACAAACCTATTTAAATTTAAAATTATTTAAATTGTATGCAGATGTCCTTTTTAGTCTTTTTACATTTATCAGTTTATCAAAAAGCTAATTTACCAAACACTTTAAAGCATAACAGCTCTTCTCAAATTTCAGCTTCGAGCTTATAGCTTTTCAGTTTTAAGCTACTTTTCAGTTTTCAGCTACTTTTCAGCTATGTTTGCCAAACATAGCCTATTATTATATTAGCATGGAGAGTTGTAAAAAATTATATTTGAGAATTAGAACGTAGGATTGTAGGAATGGTTTGTAAAGAAGCGCACTTTTGCCCAATACTCCGCAACCCCAAATGTGTTATGCGTATCCTTCACCTTGACGCCACCCTCTCCCTCCCTCAATTCGCGTCTCTCCCACGTTCTCCGCACCTTTCCCGCCCCGCCCTTCAACCGCTTCCTGCTTTTTCAAATTTTTTCTTCGCCTTTTCGCCGCCGTAATCAACTTCCGTTCCACTCCATCCAACCACCATATATCATCTATCCATCTCTCTCTCGCCGTGCTCTCTTTGAATTGGTTAATGAAGCTAATAACCGTCGTCGAAGTTTGCAATGGCGATGATGCTTCGTGTCCTTTCTCTCGCGTTTGTTCTTCTGTGCGTTCGGAGCTCCGTAGCTGCGAGTCCGCCGGAGGTTCCATCGCCTGCTCCTGCTCCGGCGCCGGAGCATGGACATGACTCGATTTCTCTGACTCCGGCTTCCGTTCCTGCTCCCTCTCCCGCCGAGAGCATCGCTCTCTCGCCTTCATTAATCGGTGCGGTTTCCCCAACTCCGACTCCCGCTCCTGCTCCCTCGCCTGAATCCGGTGACGTTTCTGCTCCGTCTCCGTCTCCATCTCCTTCTCCTTCTCCGTCTCCTATCGCTCTGTCCGGTCATTTTTCTCTTCCTCCAACTCCGGCGAATGCTCCTCAGATGCCGAGTGATTTACCTCAGGACACCGATGATTCTGACGGCGGAATGAGCGGCGGGAAGAAGGTCGGCATAGCGTTGGGAGTCGTTTCCAGCGCGTGTCTGGTAGGGTTGGCCGCGAAGGTTTACAAAAAGCGGCAGGAGAACATCCGTCGAGCACAATTCGGATACTACGGCAATGACGACATGCTCTAAGCTCCGACTCCTCTAATTTATTCGCCCTAGACGTCAGTGCATACTGAAATCCTTTGCTACAATCTCTTCTCCATACATAATACATTTCTGGCATCCACAGATTGCAAGAGGCGATTACTGGTGAAATATCTGATTCTCTACTCGCTCTATATTCAAAGCTCGCAGTTAATAATTTCCTTTTTCTCTTTTATTTAATTCAATCAAACTTCTGCTCGTTTGTTGATTTAATTCGTTACATTTCTTAGTTCACAACATAATACAGTTGAACAGTATTTGATAGTGCAATGGAAATGATTACTGATTCCCAATAATTCGTGCTATACATAATACATAAACATTCTTGCTGATACATGCATTATAGCACTAATATTAGTTTGATATGGTAAATATCAAATGGTGATATTACTCTTCTGTTGGAGGATCCACCCAGCGGCCATGTTCTTTAATTAGGTCGATCAAGGCATCTGTAGCTTGGTCCATTGCAATGGCCCGCTTCACAACAGTCTGTAAAGAACACCATTTAGAAATTGAATTCAGGTCGAGTTTGTTCAACACTTAAGCCATAACCTACTTGAAGCACAGGTTAGTTGAGATTTTATCAACTCTGCATTCTTTCAAGATGTTAGTTTAGTAGGGATGACAATTTAATCCAAACCTGATGACTAGTGAGAAACCTAATTCCCTGCCCCGACTAGGATGGGGATAAAATCCGGAGAACATGATGGGGGCTAATTTGGGGATGGGGAATATGCCCACACCCCTGCCCTATCCCGTTGCCATTCCTATGTTAGATGTGCTATATGAGAGTTACACCCTATGTGGTGGGCTCTTTTTGAGCACCCGATATTGGTCCTCACACCTAATGAATCGCTAAGTCACCATGATTCACTCATCCACTATCTTGTTGGACCCGGACCAGGATGTGGGGGCTATGGGGGTGAGGGAATTTTGCTTTTGTGGGTAAGTTAGTCATTGTTACGAAAAAGATCACATGTCAAACTGGGAAACAAACTTGTAGTACCTTTCCGACATAAAGATCTATCTTCCCAGGAGCACCCCCGACATACCCAAAGTCTGCATCAGCCATCTCCCCAGGTCCATTGACAATGCAGCCCATAATAGCAATCTGCAGACGAAACAGACAAACAAAAAGAAAAAATAAGAGTAAACTTAAGAGTATCAAAATGTAGTCCAGAACCCCAGTTCTGCAGTTTTGGTACTTACCGAAACACCAGGCAGGTGCGACGTCTTCTCCCTAATCTCTGCACTTATCTCTTGAAGGTCGAAAAGAGTCCTGCCGCACGATGGGCATGACACATACTCCTGAAACAGTAAAGTATACTATTGTTCAATCATCTTGAATCAAAAACAACCAAACTAACGTCCGCATTGATAGATATTTTTACTACCGTCTTAGTATTCCTCATTCTGCATCCTTGTAGAAGATTGAAAGATGTATTTCTAATAAAATCAAAATCACTGTCTGGGGCTTCTAACAGAACACCATCCCCAAGCCCGTCTACCAAGAGGGTTCCAGCACTGGTCCCGGCACCAATTACTAAATCATCCCTGTAATTGAAATCCCGTGCTAAGTTTAAGCTTCAACATTTGTCACGCTTAAAATTAACCTTGAGTTTTTCATACCTGTGAATATTCTTGGGAAATTCTATATGATGAATTACCGGAAAATCCAAGGAATTTTCTGAAAGATATTCAAAAAGCCTGCAGAAATCGAAACAACTATCAGCACAGGACAAAATCAGTCAGACATCTTGTTGCGGTCAGATATGTTCAATGTCAATCATTGTTGTAGGAAGATGGTGCAAATAATTATTTCTAGTTTGCCCAGAAGGGATTTTAGTAATTTCCAAACTGCTTTACGTCAACCTCTAGTAGAATATTTTGAAAAACCAGATATAATCATACCTCCTGGCTGCATGAACTCGGCTAACTTTTTCTTCAGAGTACGGGAGATTGTGAAGAATCAATGTAGCATCAGAACTCTTCAGGAATTCCAATTCTTCTTGGGCTTCATCACCACGAACGGACACAACCAATCGTGTACCTAAAAGAAAGTTGCCAATACAGAATTAGTACTTACTGATGTTTATACAGTATAACCAATTCAATGCTAAAAGTTTAATAGAAAACTCACCTGCCGGGAGAAGCTTGTGAGCACCGCTAGATAATTCCTTGAGAGTAACCAAGACCATAGCGTTAGGAAGTGGCTTCGTTAACTGCTCCGATAAAGGAGTTAAAACTCCCATACTAACGTCTATCAACCTCTTGAGAGCTAGACGCTAACCATGATAGCACGGGGGACAATCAAATCAGTCTCACAGCTTTCATAAAACATAATAAACAAGGCGAAGAAAAGGTTACAATGCCAGAGCAGAAATTTTACGAGTAGAAACAAGAGTAATCAAATGACATAGCAAAAGGGAAGCAGCCTTACAGCATCTTTGTCGTCTAGCGGTGGAATCTCTCTCAACAAAATCGAGTCCACAGTTGCTAGATCCTTAAATGGCATGCCAATAACCAGTTTTGTTGCTAATGACTTGTAAAACAGTTCGGGTGTCTGCCGAAAGGGAAAAATCAAGAGAAGTTTTAAACAAATAGAATCGGAAAAATAAAAACAATGAAATTAAGAACGCACAAGAATACGTCAAAAGGATAATATATATTCCACGTAAGGGAAAGAGTGAAAAGAGAAGTGCCAAATGAGACCTTCAACTGATCCAGGGAAACAGACATGAGGACAGAACCATCTCGGTGCAAAACGCCTCTATAATCCACTTCTTCACCCTGTCGAGCTTTCGTCTATTAGTCCAAGATTGAAAATAAAAACATTGGAGGCCTCAGGATAATATTGGTTAAAGTTAAGTTGTAACCTCTTTTTGAACTGGCAACTGCCCTGTTCGGCGTTGAAAATCGAAATAACGGCGGTGCTTCTCTTCAAATGGTGCCTGAAATGGATTCAGAATCAAATCTATATAAGAACTCTCCAATGGTCAAAGTTCGATTTCTAAGCATATTTATGAAACAAATTTGTTTACGCAATCCTACCACTCCTTGCTGAAGCTCGGCTGCTCTCATACCAAGGTTTGCCAGGCGTCGACAGGGATCAATCTCCTCTTCCGGAGGTTCAGTTAGGGAAACCCTAATTGTATCACCCAGACCGTCCTGTATGGTAAACAAGTTTCTTGCTTCAGCCATTTACGTACAGCATGTTTATGATGTTAGCTTAAGTACTCGTAAAGAGAAAGATCAAAGTACCTCGTACAATATGCAAAAGAACATGATAATTCTGCCCAACTTAAAATAGAAATTTTACAACTAAATTTTTTTTTTGGTAAATTCACGGGGTCTTTCTCTGTCCGTTTAACGGTCCAGGTCCACCCACATTCGCTCCGGGAGGCACGGGAGCTGGCCCAGGGGGAATCGTCACTTGTGGGAATTGAACCCGGGTTCTCCCGAAATTCTTCCCCACAAAGAATTTAAAACACACACACACAAATATGTAATATATGAATGGATGTTCATTTTTATGACTTTCCATCAGGGAATGAAAGCAAAATACCCGTAGTAGTGTTCCAATACCAATTGCAGATTTCATTCGTCCATCTTCACCCTCACCGGCTTCAGTAACACCTAAGTGCAATGGATAATCCCATCCCTGGACATACATCTCAGCTACAAGAAGACGGTATGCCTGGACCATAATAACCGGGTTGCTAGCTTTCATTGAGAACACAAAATTATGGAAGTCCAACTTCCTACAAATCCTTGCAAACTCAAATGCAGATTCAACCTGTTCAACATTACGGTACAACCACAGAATGTTGGATACATATATCTTAAAAATTTTCAGTATTAGATTACGACTGCTTAGCTGCTCACCATCCCCCTGGGTGAATCCCCGTAATAGCTCATGATGCGATCTGAAAGGCTCCCATGGTTTGTACCAATACGCATTGCCCGCCCGTACTTCTTGCATTTCTCAACCAATGGTGTAAAGACCTGAATCATTTCAATACAATATAGGGAACATTGAAGTAAATTATTTGATGTATAGGAGCATACATTAAGATTTCCCTAAAGACATGAATGCCTCGCTCCATATCGCCTTTCTTCTAAATTTCCTTAATTTGAGACGATATCTATTTTTATGAACATTAGAATAACAATCATAGCTGTTGTTAAAAAGCCTAACCTCCTCAATATGCTCAAGTTCTTTCTGATAATCATCCTCCGTGTACTCCAGTTTCTCAAACTGGGCTCGTCTGTCAGCTGGAAAAAATGTATCCATTAAGATGATAACGACCACTCAACTACTTCGGTGAAAAATAGAACACAAGCATCGGAGGTTAAGTACCAAAGTTTCCAGGGTTGACACGAATTTTATCAAAGCATTCAGAAACTCGAAGAGCAACTGAAGGAGCAAAATGAATGTCCGCAACCAGAGGAATATTATAACTGCATCAAAGGGAAACCGGTAAGATACCACATTGCTCGTACACATGAAAAACTTCACAATTTTGAAGCTAAACATACTTCTTTTGAACAAGAGAATTTTTTATTTCAAAGCATGCATCGGCTTCTTTCTTGCCTTGCACCGTTATGCGGACAATGTCAGCTCCAGTATCAGCTATTTTCATTACCTGCAGGTGTAAGAATTGACTAACAGATCATTTTGTTATTCAACTCCTTCCCATTATCGGCATCTAGATAATAATGGCCATGTGATGATTAAATATGGCATTAAGAGGAAGCTTGTAACCAAAGGGTCCACTGCTATGAAAGACGGGGATTCTTACTATATAAACCATGCCATAATGGACTTCTTACTAGTTATGTGTCATTTGACGTATTGAAGCAGGAAAATAAGGAGTGTGAAAAGAACCTGTTCAACTGTTCCAGCAACATCCTTCGTATCTGTGGTGGTCATAGTTTGGATTCTTATAGGATGTTCGCTACCAATGGCCACATTCCCAACCATCACGGTGCAGGTTTTTCTCCGCACAGTTTTGTGTATATTTTCACAATATTTCTGCCTAGGTACTAGAAACAATAAATCAAAACCAGCAATTAGAATACACACATATAAGTTGAAACGTTTTCACTGTCTATTCTGCATATTCCTTAGAGAATTAAAATGTGTTCACATATAAAAATCCCAAATCTACAATCTTCATTAACCAAGCCTACTTTAAGCAAGATGTAGAAATGTTCACACACCTTGAGCCCTCACTGCATTTAGAAACAAAAGATTGAGGAATTTTTTACTGGACCAATAGTCAATAGATTTCTCCATTATCAGAAATCACATAACTAATTAAACTACCAGAGTACAAGAGCACACTAAAAGGGAACAAACAGCTGTTAAATGAAAAAATGAACTACTCGGGGCAACCCCAGTCAAGTTCATTTGGCTGCTGACTTGGTAACCACAAGATTACAAGTTCGACCCCCAACAGGAGTGGCCTATTGGCCTTCTTGGTTTGAGCCGGTCAAATATGGGCAAACCTCCTCCTTTGACAGCTAGGGTCAAAAGGCGGGTTTTGATGAGTGGCTGCGGGTTTCCTTTGTCACCCAAAAAACGAACTTCTCAGATTCACAAGACTTAAATCAAGTTAAAAAAAATGGAAGTGAAACCTGATTGATAGAGAACACCTACCTAGCAGTGGACTCCCTTCTGATGCAGGCTGAACCTCAACAGAACTGGAATTTCTGATCACACAAACCTTGCTTCTGCGAGACTTAACCCTCCGCATGTCACAAACTCTGACAAAATCCATATTTTTTCCAAACCCCAATCCATTCTCCCTGCCTTTCAGCCCCGCAAATGAAACTGGGACTGCTCCAGTTGCCATTCTTCCCCAAAATTCTAAAGCGCAAAGAAAAAGCAAAACAACTACAATCAATTCACAATCTCCAAAACCTCACTTCTGTTTGGGTGTAGAAACCAAAGAATCGATCTTTGAACACAATCAAACTGTTCTCGATTCGATTCCCCACAAAAACCAATACCCAATCTACAGAATAACACAAAAATACACATATATAAACTTTAAAAATCAGCAACTAAAGAACAGCAGTAAATCAGTAATCCATCAAGAAGTACAAAAACTCAGACCCAAAAACAGAAATTTGCTCAGGGAAAGCTTGTATCATTTGACACTGCACTTGCCTTTAATCACAGAGCTGGGTAAGAGGATTCAACAATGGCGAGACTCACGAGAGGGGAGTGGTGGAGGACGGAATTTGAAAGGGCCGCAGAAGAAAGCTTGTTTCGCAAAAACAAGGTAAAAATGGGAAATTGGAGCGTGAAATACACATAAAAAGATAATCACTTTATCAGTGAAAGACTGAAAGGAGTGAAAGCAACACAATTCACAATTACACAAGTGTAAACAGACAATTAGACAAAATTGAGGCCTGGGGCATATTCTGTTTTTGCTACTATGGTAGCCATACGCCTTCAATTTAA
Source organism: Ipomoea trifida (assembly GCA_003576665.1). Taxonomy (NCBI): domain Eukaryota; kingdom Viridiplantae; phylum Streptophyta; class Magnoliopsida; order Solanales; family Convolvulaceae; genus Ipomoea; species Ipomoea trifida. The sequence goes on from CP025657.1 coordinate 15,215,392, forward strand.
TATAAGTTTGGCTTCCAATTACTCACTTGTATATTGAATTCTTGGTAAATGTGGGAGTAATTCAAATTCGCATCGATCCCAGTGATTATTCATAGCTGATCAATTCAAACTAACAAAATTAATAAATACGGAATAATTGACACAGTTACAAAGACAATCGCTGACTAACTTGTCTATGTTGCTCCCTAGTCGGACCATTCCAACTATGTTTAATATTTTATCATATTTTGTTTAGTAAACTTAGTCTCGAATTGACAAAACATCTACTTCTAGTCCTTATAGTGACTCCGTAATATTTTTTTATTTTATGAGTTTACTTTTCGTTATCAAACTCTTTTTTATACCCTCTAGAGAGGGTTAGAGTCAAATTTAAAACATGGTAGTTTAAAGTCATAAGTTAATATTACCTGTCACCAAAGCACAACTCAACTAATCAACTAATACAAAATAAGTTGAGAAATTTTGTTTGATAGGATTGAATTGAATCCTACAAACATTTCTGGACTTGTATGCCAATTGAAGTTAATTCAACGATTTACCTCATACATCCATCTTTAAGGTACGAGCGATGAGAAACTCTGAGTTTGAGATTTAAACTTATAAGTTAGTGTTGTCAATACGCAATATTTTTAGATTATATATTTGTATTAATTTTAATAATGTATTTTTACAATAAATAATGATGGTAGGTAGAGGGGGGAGGAAAGGGGAATCCAAGTTGGCATCCAAGTTTGATACTTCAACATCTCAATCAATTGTTGTGGACAAAAATGAGGTTAGTAGATAGCAGTCCGTAACAGAATATTCAATGGTGAATCCAACATGATGCACGTTCTTCTCACCAATTCATATGGGACATATGGCATCAGATTGTTACGTTATAAAGATCTTGTTGATGATTTAAGTGTCTAATTGTGGATAGACTTTGTTTGTGTGTGTTATATTTTGATAATGATAGATAATGTTGGTAAGAATGAAACTCGTGATTTTATTTTTTTTTTGGTCACGAAGGAAAATCTGTAGCTAAAAAACACTTATTGTATGTAATAGTTAAAAAGGGGTTGGTTTTCTTGTAAATATGAAAAAAGTGTACGAATGCGCAATGTGTAAAAATTAATGTCTAACAAAAGGTTGTAGAAGGCACTAGGCGTCCATTGGACGATGGATGGCCTAAAAGTAACAATCTAATGCCATATGAAGTGGGGAAAGCTTAAAATAAATAAGATCATTATGAAAGTATAATATTAAAGCATAAATGACTTTTCATTTACTTTAGACTTCAATGCCAAAGCATAAAAGACTTTTCATTTACTTAAAAGTTTCAATACCACAGTATAGAAGGCCTTTCATTTACTTTAGGCATAAATAAATACTAAAGTATAAAAAGTAGAGCCTAGACACATAAAATTTAAAAATAAAAATTGTTTTTGCCTCTCATTTACTTCAAGGCTATCGAAGTAACAAAAAGAAATCCTGAATTCGCTCTTTTTTGTCGAATTAAAAGAAAAGAAAAAAAAAAAAAAAAAAAAAAAAAACTCTACTGACTCGACTGGTCGAGTTAGGCGTCAACTCGCCCAAGTTGGACGCCAAAGGCACTTAGTAGGATGATTAGTCGGTCAGCCGACTAAAATGCGCCTAAGCCTAAATTCCCTCACCCTAGGGGTCTAATCGACCGTTACGTGCCCGCCTAGACTGATTTTTACAATAGTGATTTAACATAAAGTAAATATGTTTATAAGTTCCCTAAATTACTTGGTTTATATAAAACTTTAATCCTATGTAGTTAGTATTTTTATACTACTATATAAAGATGAATAATTTATCAATCTATTTTATCTTTTAAATTAAATTTAAAATAAAATTTTATAATGGCATATACCCACAACATTCAGTAGTGCAGAAGTTTGCAGTATCTTTCTCAACCTATTGAAGCACAAGCCTCCACTGAGACTCGAACCCACCACCTCCCGGGAAGGGTTTGAATCCACCACTCGACTTTTTTTTTTTTTTTTTTTTTGATAACCTAGGACCTAGGTTTCTTAATTTTGCTGAAACTCAACATCAAAGTGTCCAACTCAACCCCAACCCCCCATATTTGTGACAAGTAGCAAGTGGCAAGAATCGAACTCTTATTGAGCCACTTCAATGCTTCTTTTTTCATGGGTTTGTATGTCAAAGAAGTATAGTAATCATCTTAGTGAGATTGAAGCCACCAAATAAGAATTTCTTGTACAGAGATTTCCAAATAAGGGAGAATATACTGTAAACTTTGTTTCTTAAACTACTTATCAAAAGATGGCACTTTAAAGAGTTGAAGACAAGCCTTGTACAAATGAACAACCTCAATTTTACATCTGTATTGAAAAACATCTGACAAGCCTCATACAAATGAACAAACCTCAAATTTTACATCTGTATATGAAAAACACCTTTCCTCTATAGCTGTGTGAGCTATTCAGCATTGGCTACTCGCCCACTCAACATTTCTGGATTTTCTACATCAGATTGATGAGGCCGAGGCCCTGAAGGTTCTTGATTTTGTTGCCTCGGCTGTTGTCCCGGTGGCGGTGCAGCCGGAGGATTCACTTGCCGGCTCAAGAAGGCGAGCTGCCGCCTTCTTCTCCATCTAGAATACTCGACTATAATTGAGCTTCCGCTCATTGCGATGCCGATGCCTGCAAATGTTGAGAGAAGGATTGACATGATCACTTGCAGATGAACCTGCAAAAGATGCATCATTCCCTTAGTTTCCATGGATCAGATTGCCAAAAGACGGTGGTTTACTATGGAAAAGAGATGATTAGTGTTTGCATCTTACCAGGGAGTAGAAAATATGTGCAAAGAGTACCACTAATGCAAACTGAATTGAGGCAAAAACCCAGACAAATTTTCTCTTCACTACAGGTAACCATAAAGTGTTCATCAGAAACAGGAAAAAAAAAACATATGTTAAGGAGACATTGAAAAGATAAGAGAAAGCATATGGGTTTATAAAACTATAGGTTAGACTAGCTAATAGATTGGATTCAGTCTTTTAGTGTGACTTGACCACTATTGTAAAAATCGGCCCATGCGTCCCTAGGCCGAGGCGGCTTTTAGTCAACTGACCGACTAACCGGCCGACTAGGCGCCCTAGGCGTCGAGTTGGGTGCCAAACTTGATTGAGTCGGTGCCCAACTTGGCCGAGTGGTTTTTTTTTCTTGCTCAGCTACTCCTCTTCTATATGTCTCTAGCCATATACTCAACTAATCATCTAACATATGCAGTTGACTAATTTGGAGGATTATAACACTCTAACAACTTCTAGCCTAAGTGGAAAAAGTGGAGACGATATACTCGGATTACTTAGCCGCCTAGGCAGTGCCTAGGCACCCCGAGCGTCCGGCTAGTGCCTAACGCCTTCTGCAACATTGGATTTGACCCATGTGCATTATAACCTAGTTTGGTGGTATGACCCAATCTTAGTTTATAACATGGTATTAGAACTTGTTCGTCCCACTTTGTGTGTCACCCGGTTGTGGATACTTAGGTCAATTTCTATTCCCAACATAGTATTAGTATGTCTGTTTCCCTATCTTTTGTTTATGTTGAAAATTCAAGAATCTTTAATATTTCTTTGCAACCTCATATAACATACCCATGGTTGATGCTGTCATAGATGAAACAAGGCCGAGGACACAAGAAAAGGGCAACGATATGGCGATTGCACCAGTACCCATTTTTCCAACCTGCAAACGAACAATTTAGTTTATCAATCCCGCAAAAAATAAAAACCTTGTCAATTGAGAGATGGGCCGAGACGCTCATCTTACCAAAAGCTGCTCAAGGAAACAAAAGTAGGCGAGCATGCTGACAATGACAAGAATGGGTACTTCCTCCCAAACCCTGTCGCCATTATAGATAATACCGATTAATGCACAGTTGTTACATACGTAAATATTAAACTATAACGTATTGATTAAGTTGCCCGAGATTTTTGAAACATAAACATATCTGCAGTTGAATAAGTTTTTAGAACTATCTTCAAAATCAAATGATTTTACCAAGCAAAATCGCACTGCTTTTAGAAATAATTTAGCATGGAAATTGGTAAAAAGTAGTATGCTTTTGCAGGTCCACGTTCCTTAGTTGATAAAGATTTGAGCGGAAAGAGGTAAAGTCCAACCAAATGGAAGAATCGATTAAAGAAGAGAATGATAGATCCTCACCGGTAACCGTTTATTTCCATTTGACTTAATCTACTTGCACCAATATCAGCATTTTGTATGCTCTGAATTCGCAGCAGTGTGACGGGCAGATTAAGGACTTCTTGCTTGCATACATCACACGTCTTGTTACCTTTGATGCTAAACCATTTAACAGCACATTCTTGGTGGGCCAGAGCAAGTTCGCCTTTACAGCTGCATTCCATCTTGAGCGTTTCCCCGCCTTCACATAGCTCAACCAAGCAAATTCGACAAACAGCTTCTTCTTCCGGTATATCTTCACCGTCTTGCTCATTTTCTTCTGAAATATAAATTAATGTTATTCAGAAGGTGGTGGGCGAATCTATTCAGGTAAATTTTCCAATATGCAGCAGTTGAAACTTCCTAAGAACTTCTAGAGACCATAACGAGAACAAGAATATTCCCAGCAGTCTTTATAGTAGTTTTTCTATTACAAGAACAGACATGGATGATGCAAAATAAAACAATAGATTACCAGAATCTCCTGTTGGAGCTGTAGCTGAAGTAACGGAATTTGCATCTTTCGCACAAGGTGTTGAAGGAATAACACGAAAAAAAGATTCCACTTTACGGATGCTCTGGTCCTTGTTATTGACTGGTAAAGAAAGTGATCGAGCTATGCGCATTTTTGCTCCTCTTGACTGTAGTAAACAACACATACAAATAAACTTATAGTTGGCAAACAAAACATACTCAAAACTTAAATGTGACCGAATAAAATTCAACACTATAGAAGAGGCATTCAGTGTTTAAAATTTGTCTTTTACTATCCATAAGTGATATTTCATGCTTATTTAGAATGTCGGTAATGAGACAGAACACTTGGCATCTGTTATAGATTTAAACCATAAATGTTGATAGAGTGAAATTAGAATGCCAGTACATATAAGCGTAATTGTTCCTTTAGTACTAGTAACTTGAATAGGAAATAGAATTTACTATGCATAATCAGAACGATCTCTTGGCAAAAAATACAGTATACTCTGTAGTACTTAAACCTTGTGCCATACCAAGATGATACTACAAATGAGTAGGGCAGAGAATTTACATAAGGTGTTAGAGAGTTACTTACGCTTCCCCCACGCACGGATTCTGGATTTGAATGTGCAATAGGAGTACCGGGCAACGAAGAGGCATTCTTCATACGTGGTGTAAATATTTTAGTAAGAGACCAAGACCTTGATATGGATAACTTCTCCTGTGATGTTGTGGCTGAAGAACCGGGATCGATATCAGGGGCCTTCTCTGTATCTGGATTAGAACTACGGTTCTTAAAGCTTAATTTGGGCAATAGGTTCCTTAAGGATGATTTGCCTCTGGATGATACGGGACCGGGAGATCCTTTTCCACTTGGATCTGCAGAACTCGGGGTCAAAACAAAATTCACCTTCTTTGGAGTGGGTGTCGGTGTTGGAAATGATTTTATTTGAACTAATTCTTCACAGGAATCCTCCAATGTTCTCGTAGGTATCTCCAAAAAAAGGTTCGGTTTTTTCCAATGTCCAGCAGGCATTTTTTCTTCAGTGATTCCAGAGGAACTCTCAGTCTGCAAAATGAAGAAATTTCAGCCGGGTGAACTAATAATTAGGCAAGAGGGGTTTCCTAATTCTTATAAGGAACCATAATCTCTGCAAAACCTAAGTTAACATCTCTAGCAATGATATGAAACCACTATAATAACTCGAGATACAAACTGCACCAGTAAAGAATCGTGGGAAGCAATGAAAAAACTAGAGCAGAAACAACTACTACAAGATTTGACAGACATGGTGTACTCAAATAAGTGCTCGAGAAACCTTGTTGTGGGAGCTAATGTGCGTGAAAACTTATGGAAATTGTAAAATGCCCGAGAAAGGAATTAACTCCCTCTAGGCTGAGTTTTAGAAATGGAGTGAGATGGAATACCCTTGTGGACTAGAAGTAAAACACCATGTATAAGTGGCTATCCTCTTTTTATTTCAAAAGGTTTTTGAAATTTGAACTCAACAATGGTATAAACTTGAAGCAATACATGAGAAACAAGAAGCAGATTACCAACATTTAATCTACGAATCCCTAGAGCAGCTATATATTCCACAGAACTGGAATGGGAATTCTGACTTAATCAATGAAGCCTCTCTTTTCCCCATCAAAATTACATGATCCCCATAAAGAACTGAGTCTGTAATTCAAAATCCCATAATTAATCAGTTAAAATGTGAGCTTCTAAAGGGCAGCCCCAGCCAAATTGGTCAAGGGCTGTTGACTTAGTAATTATAACGTTGCAAGTTGACTTAGTAACCACAAAGTTACAAACTTCTAGCGGGAACAACCTATTGTCCTTTTTAGTTTGAGCCCGTTAGCTATGGGCAACTAAGCTTCCTCCTCTTTGTGATCGTTTGTTGGTAGGTCAGGTTTACACCATGCACACCCTCGGATTCTAAGAAACTGATTAAATGCTAGCTGATGCACAACATAGTAAATATTTTAGTAAAATTAGCAGCAGAATACATAAGCTTTAAGCCTTAGTGGTTGCTTCATCACACTCATGGAGATACCATGAGTTTACACAGTTTTTCATCAGGAGCAAAACAAAAAATTGTCAAAATTTTGATCTCTTTTCAAATGATTCAAAATATTTGAAGCCCTTAAACTCAAGCATATCATAAACTTCATGAAAGCATAGCTATACCCACCCACCCAAACATGCTCACCCATACAAAAATCCTTCAAATTAGGACAAAAACAAGACAGGGGAACAAGAATTTAGACATAAAAGGAGGAAGAAGCAGAAGAGAACATACCATAGGGATTGAAATAACAACTTCTCTTACTTCCTCAGCAGAGGAAGGCTCTTTCTTGTCACTATTCATGATCCCAGTACACAACAAAACCCTGAGCTACCCAGAATCCTTCAAGCCCCAAGAACCAAGCTTTAAGCAGTGAGCAAGAAAACAGTGTTAAACCCAGTATGGGAATTGAAGATCTTGAGAGATGGGTGAGTGAGGAGAGAGTAAATGGAAGATGAATGAGAGAGAAATACTGTTATGGGTTGCTGTCATAAATACAAAATACCTTCAAACTAATTGCAAAAGCAAGGGAGCTGTATTTATCAGGTAAGATGGGTTCAAGATTGAAAGCAAGTAGGCCACTTTATTGTAGTCTGACCTTCCACGTCCTCCACTCCCCAAAGTGCGGCATCACTTCACTATCCTCTGCTACGTCGCGCCCGGGATGTGGGCAACTCATAAAATATACTTCCCTCCCAGTTTCCACCATGGCTTCTTACAACTTATTATATAGTGTCTCTTTCCCCTGTATCAAAGGGGTTGAGACTGGACCACTTTCTCATATCAGATTAGGCCAATGCTTCAGAGAATTTTGATTACAAGTTGGGATTAAAGGTAAGGTAGCCTCCACGTGCAATTCAAGTTGTTGTTGATGATTGTTTATTAATCAAAAAGCCAAACTCTTGCAATTCTGATTGTTAAAATTGTAAATTTTGCAATTCTGTTGTCAGAGTTGCAATAGGCTTGCAAGGTGCCTTACATATATATTTTTATTAGTATTTTTTATAAAAGAAATAATTTTTAATGAGACTGTTTTTGAGAAATGAGAGAGAATTGTATGAATGGAGAGTGAATAGTAAATAATTGTAAATTTAGTGGTATGATATTTCAAAATTAAAAGAATATTGCAAGAATAAAGACAGTCTTAAAGTAAGAACACAAGATTTACCAACCAGACCACAGTTACAAATTACAACTTATAATTTCATTTTATTTAATGAACACTAAATTATCGTGATTTATCTCGTACTTTTGTGGGCAATTAAAGGTAGGTCGAGTAGGAGTACAGATGCAGTACAATTACGCAGAGAGATACGGAATCAAGTTAGGATGGAACTTGGAAAGATGTCAGCTTTAATATCTCCCTTTTGTTTTTTTACTTCCTATCAATCACATGGGTTATAGTTTAAAAAAAAAAAAAAAAAAAAAAAAAAAAAGTCAAGATTAAATTAAATGAATTATATGTACGATTTTTGACTCCATTAATCATAAACTCGACACATCTCACGGATTAAGACCCGTGAGATGGTCTCACCTAAGTTTTTGTCATAACTAATAGCTTCATAGTTATATGTGTAATGTATTCTTTGGACCTTTTAGCCAGCAAGATAATACAACTATGTTGATGCAATATACTAAAAGTAGTCAAAATGATAGTAATAAGATAGTTAAAGTAGTTCAAAAATAAAAATGTCATTATAATCGAAATGCTAACCATAATATTATCTCAATTTTTTTTGGTGACCTCTATATATAAAGAAGTATTATAATTAAATAACTCAGCAGTTCCGAGCAATTGTATGTGTGCCCCATATTAATTTTGTTGAAAAAATTCAATTTGACATCTTTATATTTACATTGTGATAATAAAATTACTTTTATTTATTGACCACCATATATTAGTCAAGTCCACCTAACATTAAAAGAAGAAGAAGAAGAATATACTACACAATTTGAGAGTGCAAATTACCTATCATGTGTAGTTTGTTGATTATTACACAAAAATGAAATTTATTAAGTACACATCATCGGTGGGAGGCTGCAAGTTTTATTTGTTATAAAATAAAAAAGTTATTCTCCTAAATAAAAAAATGTATTAATCAAATATAACAAAAACTAATCAATTATTGTAACATTTAATAACTTCACAAGTAAATAATAAACATGAGGAATTGTAACATCATAAGAAACCCATCATCAAATTATATATAGTTTGATAAAAATATTAAAGTGTACAGTATTATAATAAACATGTAATCATTTCAAGATGTCATTTTCATGAAAATAAAATACCACTGTACTAGTCAAGTAAATGTTTTGCCTTATGTGTGTTTCCAACACCAAAGAAAATTCTTATGAATGGATTTAATATTAGTCAACCTTATCATAATTAAAAAAAAAATGTATATGTGGAGTGCATTATACCAAATTAACCTACTTTTTTTTTATAAGGATACAAAACTTTTCTAAAAATATATAATTAAAATTGAAAATCGAAAAAAAATTAAGAACACAAATTATAAAAATATGGATTTTTATACCACTTAATACTTAATAAGTATTTAGATAATTGTTTTTAGAAAAGTACAAACTGAATATTAATTTTAATGTCAATAATAATAATAATAATAAAATAAATAAATAAATAAATAAAAATAAAACTTCCATGGTTGCCCATGTGAAATCTACCATGGTAGCCGTCTTTTAAATGCTAAATATCAATCTTAAAAGAAAACTTTGAGGTGTTGATGACCTAATAATTCCTTGGAACAAAAGGTAAGAAGTGAGTTATTAAGCTGCAATGTCAATATACCAATTAAATATGATAAATGCAAGGTCAATCGTTAATTAAATTGTGTTCAAAATAGTTATATACTTTTTAAGTTCGAGAATGATCTTTTTAAATATATTAATATTTTATATGATACGAATTTGATATAATTAAAATTTAAAATGACCGACAAACAAATCTTGATCATACTTACTTTAATTTAATCTAACTAAAGTTAAAAAGATGTTCTTTCTACCCAAATCACAAAAATAGTATTCTTTCTACAAGGAGCAGATGGGACTTGAATTGGAAATTGGAATGAAGCATCTACTTTAGCTTTACCTAGCAATGTTCTGTTTGAAAAGTTAGCCTTTGCAGCAATTTGTTGAACCACTAGTAGTAATTTAAAATTAGAGACCATATTATGCCCGTAAGGGCAGCTCAAGTAGTAAGAGAGTTATACACGCAGTTGAGAGGTCATGGGTTCAGACCTCAAGCCCTTGGGTTTGAGCCGGTCAACTATGAATAATCTAGACTGGTTTACCTCCTTGTGGTCCTTTGCCGGCTAGGGTTCACAATTTAAGCTTTTTATCACCAACAGTTTACCTCCCCAGCTTTTTATCAGATTTTTTGCTGTCTAAGGTGTATTCACTTCTGTATAATACCTCTTTATGTACCAAAAAAGTAACAAAAATTGAGCAAAAAACACCATTGGTAATGATCTAACGAATTTGCAATGAGTAGGCGGAAGGTATATAAAATATTCGGTATAAGACTAATCTAGATTACCTTACAGTTATATTAATAGTCTGTTTAGATTAGCTTACAATTATATTAATAATCTACCTGTTAATTACTTCAAATTGTTAGATTTTAACGAGTTATTTTGATACTAAATTTTCCCTTAGCTTCAACCTAAAAAGGCTTCCGTTCAAAAGCTAAAAAGGCCCACAAACATACCTGCCAAATGCCAATACAATTGAAACAAGATACAATGCAATAGGTAAAGGAGGAGCAGGAAGGGGGAAAGCAAGAAAAGACTACCTTAAATTAGTACCTACCTCCATATATCAACTTTGACAAAGTCAAGAAAGGAGACTAATGATTGTGGCTTTGTGGTTCAAAAACATTTGGATAATGTTCAGTTAGGCATGGCTGCAGGTATACAAGCATAAACCTAAAAATTTTCAAACTGTTCTTGATATGAGCAACTGGATGCAAAATCAAACCTACTCACTGTTTTTGGGTAGCCCATAGTTTCCATTGTCGGGCACAGTAACTAATAATTCCTTCGCTCGACTTTTGGTTAAGAATGAATGAGTCCCTTCCACTCAATCACACCCCGGCCCCTGGTTCAAACCTACTCACTTTAATGACAAATTAAAAGCCCCGATACAAACCCAAGCCTCAAGAGTACCATATGATACAAACTCATACCTAACTACATTATTATAAAAATTCGTTCATGTGTGTAGGTTTAATTTAACCCAAACTTATATTTTTTGTTCAAATTTTCATCATAAGTTGATGTTGGAGAAATCAACTCCAACCGCCCCCATCGGACCCTTTCGGATCTATAGAAAAAGGAAAATAATCATTTACTGTGAGTATGTCTGTTATGTCAAACGCTCTAATTAAACATATACGATAAAACACTCCAACCACCTTAAATGCTCTATCAAGCCAAGCTAAGCCATTCACTTGGATGGCTTCAAGATACAAGCTAGGCTAAGTCATTCACTTGGGGTGACCAAGTACCTTGTGATCGGATAATATTACTGTTACCATTCTAAACGGAAGATCATATACTATAGATATGTTTTAGATTATATATATAATATATATAAAAGTTTGGCAACGAGAGTCATGCAACTAGTACAGACATCAACATCATGCAAAATTGCAAAGGATTACAGAAAAAGACAACAATGGCATGTTGATGTTGACAAGCAAAGTCACAATGATATTTTTTAACCATAGAATCAGGCCTATAAATTGTATGGGCCAACTTCTTTAATTTGAAACAGTACATGCACTTCAAGGCATGCTTTTAAATTATTGGGGAAAGGAAAAGAATTGAATGATCCTGGTACCAGGCCAGGCCAGCAATATCTTTTACAGAAATCCTACCTTATTCCACTGTCCACATGTTGGATTTTTATCCAATGTATCTTAGTTTTTAATGATTTATGAGATTACAAGAAAAACTAGGATAATAAAGTAAGCTAAGGATGGAAAATTCCCCCTATCTAGAGAACAAGTGTAAAGAGTACTAGCTAGTTTACAATGGTCTCACCATGCATATATGATCCCCTCCCCTAGCCTTCGAATGGCCAATTAACACCAGCTATGAACCTTGTCCTTTACCTCGGGCCAGAGAATTTCCTATATCCGTTTATAAGAATACATGTTTCATCTTTTCTTTGGAATGTTATTTTAAAATAGATGTTCATTTGGGTTACACGTCTATTCATTCTGACTTATCCTTAATGCATATCTTGAATCGAGACTTCAATAAAAGTGGTCGGGCTTTCAATCTCCGAAAAATTGACGAAATATGTAAGTTTGAAACTTATTGATAAAAATGTGTATTATTCAAGTTTTGAAACCTATTAATAAAAATGTGTAACTTTTGAAAATTAGTTATGTTTGTATAAAATTTGTTTGGGAAAAGCATTTGAGTGGATACAAATGTCCATATTATTATTTTATTTTTAAAAAAAGATGCGTATTTAAAAAAAAATATTTTTGTCAAACTCAGGTATATATACATTAATATGTCAAAATAAAAGTGGTAGTACTCAAGTACCACAAATGCATTTCTTGTACAATATAGTAATCTACATGCATACATACATATACAAACCTAATAAGAGTTAATAAAGTTAGGCCGCTACTGAGAAGTAAAAAATATTAGTGTAATTGTTTATTGAAATGAATGATTCATATTATTTAGATTTAAATATTTTTTTATTGTTTTTCCTACTTTACCCTATATTGTATCATTTACTTTTCTTAAATACGCATGTATTTCGTCAGTGTAAATTTTAGTAACAAAATATTCCGTTAATTATTTATTATTTTTAAATTACTCATTGATTTTCATAAGAACGATTTTATGTTCAAACCCCAACATAAACTAAGATTATGTTAAAGTGTATTAAAAATAAGATATAACATTTAACATGAAACAGGCCAAGAATGAGGATTTGATTCTATTTTTGAATGAGTGCACTCCAATGCACTAAAATTGTAGTAAAGCATATTAGGGGACTAGATTAAGGCTATGTTTGGCAAACCTAGCTGAAAAGGTAGCTGAAAGCTGAAAAGTAGCTGAAAACTAAAAAGCTATAAGCTCGAAGCTGAAATCTGAAGAGCTGTTAAGCTAGCTGTTATGCTTAAAAGTGTGTGGTAAAATTAACTTTTTGATAAGCTGATAAATGTAAAAAGACTAAAAAGGACATCTTCATACAATTTAAATTTAAATAGGTTTGTTTATATATTAAAATATAAAATAGTGAAATCAATATATTTTAATAAAATATAAAGTAATTACATATATTTGAAAACATATAAAGTAAAATAAAATGTTCATAATTAATAAGATTAGTTCATACAAAAATCAATGTTAAAAAATAAATGTCAAATTGAAATTACAACCAAACATATTGAAGAGAAAAAGTCAAAAAGATTTTAATTGGGAATGGTAAATGATGTCATTTCTTTAAAATAATAAGGCTAAAGGTGGAAAAAAAGTTAGGAAGCTACTAGCTTATTTTGAAACGCTACATTAGGTAGCGTTCAAAAATAAGCTCTTGTTTTAAGCTACTAGCTTATTTTAGGAACATTACCAAACAGAGCTTATAGCTTATTAGTAGCTTAAAATAAGCTATAAGCTCCTAAATAAGCTCTGCCAAACAGACACTAAATTAAGAATTCATTTTTCGCGAAAGTGGCAATAAGAGGAAGCATGAGTCATGCCAATCAATAAAATTTTGTGTTGCAAAAATTATGTTTGGGTACTAGGCCGGGTATCTCCCTCTAAAACTGCTATTGCATAAGTTAATTTTTATGAAATATTACGTCACGTTTTCAAAAAAAAGAAATATTACGTCACGTTTTCAAAAAAAAAATATATATTACGTCACATGCCATAATTATGATTTTTTAAATATTTACTTTTAAAAAGATTTTGATAATTGTGATATAGGCCAAGATAATGAATGACTTTAATAAATTCTGAAACACTAATTTAAAATATGTAAGTTTAAAGTCATATACTATAAACGCAGTTGCCAAATATAAGTATAACGATGATATCATATTCTTCTCCGAAACCTCAAATAGCAAACGACAACAACCAGCACAAAGGCCGCAGAAATCGCCACCGCTGCTAGCGGTGGCTGTATAGACGAGCCTCCCAACCCTTCTTCAACGTTCTCTTCGATTATCTTCTGCTCCAACTCTGCAATTCTATTCTTCTTCTTCGCCCTATTCCTCGTCGCCGTAGTCGTGTTCAAGTCTCCATTCATATGCTCCAAATCCATCTTCTCCCCATCTCCCATGCCGCCCTGCCTGCAAATTACTTACACTAACAAATAATATAATTAATAGTTATCACTTTTAATTTGAAGTTTAATTTTCTTTTAAGAGATGAGGACGCACAGAAATGATTCAATATATATCATATATCAATAGATCGATCGAGAAGCCAAGAGATTATACTAGAAGTTTTCAATTCTTTTTGTGATTCTTTCCTTGAGATTATAATAGAAGTTTCCAATTCTTTTTGTCATCCTTTCATTGTTCAAGTTGAGAAACAGACGAAACCTCTTTTATCCATGTTTAAATTGAGAAACAGAGTCTGAACCATCGAATACGAAGGGATCCATTTGGTCTAACCATCACAATTACTGCAAGCATTTGTTATCTTCACACCTCCATAAATTACATGGGCCTCCCAAGTTATATATACCAGAAATCAATACATTTATTCAGCCCAGACCTTAATCCACAAGAAACAAAAAGTAACAAGATGACTCTAAACATCATGTTAATTTTCGAGCCATATAAAACACTCTAAAAAATTCAATTCGAGTTCAAATTTTTCTGTTTTGAAATCATTCAGTTTCAAATTTGATTTGATTCAAATTTCTGACCGATTTCTTCACTAGCATTTGGACTAGAGAATTGATCCTTTTTCAGTTAAACTCAATATTTAACTTAATTGAATTAGAGTCAAAACTTTATGATCGAGCTAGATAAGTGTTGCTTCCCCAAATGAAAAGTGACATATTCAAAAGGCATTGAGACTTTAAACACAAACAAAAACACTCAATTTATTCACTTTTCCAGCAACTTACACCATACAAACTATGCGTACAACACACAAGGGGGAATTGACATTTATTTTTCAGTGTAACATTGCAGTATTGATTTGCATAAACACGTAGGAGATCGAAATACGGATTGCCTAACCAGAGATTTCAATGGACTTGACATCAGGCTTCTTCACTTCCGCCTTAGGAATGGTGACCGTTAGCACTCCGTTTTCCATCGACGCCTTTATCTCTTCCATCTTCGCGTTCTCCGGCAACCTGAACCGCCTCATGAACTTCCCGCTACTGCGTTCCATTCGATGCCAGGCGTCGTTCTTCTCTTCCTTCTCCACGTTCCTCTCTCCGCTGATCTGAAGAATCCGATCGTCTTCGATCTCAACCTTCACTTCCTCCTTCTTCAGGCCGGGGACGTCCGCCTTGAACACGTGAGCCTCCGGCGTCTCCTTCCAGTCGACGCGAGTGTTGACGAACGCCGATGTCTCTCCGAAAGCAGAAATTGGGAAAGATAAGTCGCGGAGCGGGTCCCAAACGTCGAGGGAGAAAGGATCGGAGACGTTGCCGTTTCTCCGGCCGCCAAAGAGTCTCGGAATCAGCGACATATTCAGTAAGTATTGATTAACTGTATGCGTCGGAAAAGCTTATTGTGGTCGATAATGGCTGTCTTTGATTCTGCTCAATCTGGTTTGGATTGGGGAAGAAGGGACCTATTCGGTATTTATACGTTAGAGATGAGGTTTCTGGTACTTTCGCGATAGTCTTCGCGTTTTGCTTAGCCAGTTAAATTCATCCCCTTCCCCGCCAAGATGAACAGTCCAGATTATTCCAGGCGGTGGCGGTTGTTTCTCGAACATGCCACATGCCAGAGGGACAGAGTCCATACTGGGCCAGGCCCAGTTTATTTGCTATTCAGGCCTAAGCGACTCAGGCCCAATCCGTAAGCTTTGAACCTTAACACCTATCGTTATATTGTGGACCAGGGTACACAGTCCATGGTCCGTCGTTTAACTAAGTTAGTGGGGAGTTGACGTGCGACAAGTACTGTTTCGTCCGTTTAATTCATGTTATGTGTAATTCTATGTTTTTTTATGTGCAATTTTGTGTATTCTAATGAGTGTTTATGTATATTATATTATATAGTTATGAATATTAGTAATTTTAATACCATAATTTTGTGCATTATTAGTTTTCAATACCGCAATAACATTAAGTATAAAAAATTAGATCATTAATATACAAAGTATATAAAAGAATACACATATCATTCAATAGAATACACACGATCAATAGCCTGACTATTAGCATTACTATTTCATGAGGAATGGTACTCGAAATCAATAATGTACAGGATTATATACCAAAATACATAGAGTTTATTAATAGAATACGGAGAATTATTAGCTTAAGTATTTTGTATTAGTGACTCCGATCGATCTTAGTACACATAAGATTAGTGGCTCCGATGAATGGTGGGAGAAAAAAAATCAAGGTTTGTATTATAGATTTTTAAGATTAAAACATAATTATATTTTGATGTTGATTGTAAACTTATTCTTTTAATTTTTTTGTAGGAGAACCCAGACTATAAAAATTTCGTAATAAATCCATAGATCCTACAATGGACGATTTGTGGTCTAAGTTATTTGAAGATAGCCATGCAAATGGTGGTGAAGGTTGTGTTGCACCCACTATGGATCCTCAATTAGTGCAACCTGTGGATATTGAGGAAGAAAATAGGGAAAGTGAAGAAGAGAATAGAACTAGGCAATGATTTGAATGTTATATTCTCAGGCTAACCAACATTATTCTCAATTGCATGACTTGGAGGTAGATGAGTCCTCATTTTCGAATAATTTCATGAGTGAGGTGAACAATTGTGGTGGTAACCAGGATGTTAGTGGCACTCAAGTACCTAGGCAATCTCAAGGTAATAATGTTAGAAAATTTGCAGAAACTCAAAATATTAGTCTTAAACCCACTCAAATGAAGTGTAAGGGGAGACAATTAGCAGGAGCAATTAAACTCTCTAATCAATTAGATAGTTTGATTTTAAATTCAAATCGGGCACGGGACATTTTAATATCTGATAGTACTATGAATACTCAAAGTAGTACAAGTGTTAGTCTTGCTGCAGCAATAAGTGTTGTTAACAGCATGGTTACTGATGGTATTATGGAAAAAGGTGGAGATCTGCGGTATTTTTCTCTCTTAGCTTGCTTAAGGATGATTTGAATAGTGAAATCTTTTTCAATATTGAGGATGACTTTTGTAGGAAAGCTTGGTTTAAGTATATGCATGATACAAGCAAGTGAATGCTAATTTTATTTCAGTGTATTTGATTGTAATTTCAATTTGATATTTGTCTGTTTGAACATTAATTTTTGTATGAACTAATTTTATGAACTATAAACATTTTGCTTTACTTTATATATATTTTAAAATATATGTTCTTACTTTATATTTTATTAAAATATTTATTAATTTCATTATTTTATATTTATTAGGTACATCATGGAGTTTGGATCGGAAAAGGAAAAAGAGAAAACAATCACTTTGTTCAATTATAACATTGTATGCCACAATTGCTTTAACCAAAACATATTCCTATAAATATATATATATTTATAAAGAACTTTGTATGACTTCACTTTTTAGAGGACATGAATGGATAAGAAAAGTTTTGAATGGACATCCTATTCGATGCGTAAATGCATTTATAATGGACTTTGCATTGTTTAAGCAATTATGTGAAGATTTATATTCAAAATATGGATTACAATCTACTAGAAATATGTCAATTGTGAAAAAAGTTGGTATATTTATATACGCACTTGCTATGGGTGCTTCAAATAGAGATGCTGGAGAGTGATTTCAACGTTCTGATAGAAACAATAAGTAAAGCATTTTATGAAGTCTTGAAAGCAATTAGCCGTAGGAATAACGAATACAAAGGCCTTGCACATGGTATCATACGATCAAATGATCTTACATTTCAATTTATACCGTCTTTCATTTCTAATAATGCACGACACATACCGTATTTCAAGGTAAAATGTGAGTCAGCTTCCCCAAATGAAAAGTTACATATTCAAACTTCAGAGAAGGCATTGAGACTTTAAACACAAACAAAAACACTCATCTTATTCACTTTTCCATACAAACTATACATACAACACACAAGGGGAATTGACATTTATTTTTCAGTATTGATTTGCATAAACACGTAGGAGATCGGAAAATGGATTGTCTAACTAGAGATTTCAATGGACTTGACATCAGGCTTCTTCACTTCCGCCTTAGGAATGGTGACCGTGAGCACTCCGTTTTCCATCGACGCCTTTATCTCTTCCATCTTCGCGTTCTCCGGCAACCTGAACCGCCTCATGAACTTCCCGCTACTGCGTTCCATTCGATGCCACGCGTCGTTCTTCTCTTCCTTCTCCACGCTCCTCTCCCCGCTGATCTGAAGGATCCGATCGTCTTCGATCTCAACCTTCACTTCCTCCTTCTTCAGGCCGGGGACGTCCGCCTTGAACACGTGAGCCTCCGGCGTCTCCTTCCAGTCCACGCGAGTGTTGACGAACGCCGACGTCTCACCGGAAGCAGGAAATGGGAAAGACAAGTCGCGGAACGGGTCCCAAACGTCGAGGGAGAAGGGATCGGAGACGTTGCCGTTTCTCCGGCCGCCAAAGAGTCTCGGAATCAGCGACATTTTCAGTAAGTATTGATTAACTGTATGCGTCGGAAAAGCTTATTGTGGTCGATAATGGCTGTCTTTGATTCTGCTCAATCTGGTTTGGATTGGGGAAGAAGGGACCTATTCGGTATTTATGCGTTAGAGATGAGGTTTCTGGTACTTTCGCGATAGTCTTCGCGTTTTACTTAGCCAGTTAACTTAAATTCCCCGCCAAGATGAACAGTCCAGATTATTCCAGGCGGTGGCTGTTGTTTCTCGAACATGCCAGAGTGACAGACTCCATACGGGCCCGGGCCCGGGCCCAGGCCCAGTTTATTTTTTTTTTTTTTTTTTTTTTTTTTTTTTTTGAAACAAAGCTTTAACCCTTAACACTTCTCAACAGTTATTGGGTGGACTGTGGTCCACACTATAATTTGCCAACACTTCTGTGTTGGGAATTGAGAGCGTCGTCTTCATGCAATAGTTATATTATGAATCTGGATTTATTTTACAAGATGAACTGTTCACAGTTTACATATTTAATGTTCACAATTCAAAATGTAAATATTAAGTAGATAAATTATGAACATTTAATATATAAAGTTATAAATTGTGAATATTTATATTTAGTATGTAAATTGTATACTAGTTTTATACGCGCATTGCGCGAATGGGTTAATGCTCAATGTTTATATTTAAATAAATATTTAAAAGTATATCAATGATAGATTATATAGGAGAAGTTTATACATGTGTAATTGAATGTCGAATTTTTTTATTTAAATATCTAACTCAAAGTATATGAATCCAAGATAATATAGAAAATTCATTATAATTATTATTAAAATAAATGTTTGCAACCTTGTAAAATCGATAGTCTAAATATTTGGTCTAAAAATGATAGTCTAAATAAATATTACTTTTCATTTGATTTTTTCTAAGTGTTCTTAATTCTCTTTTGAGTAACATTGTTATTGTCTTCATCTTTACTATTTGTTCTATTATCCTTTTTGTTGGTAGTGTGTTATTTGCAATTCGGTTATTGTTGGTAGCATAGATGACAACGTCATGCAATGAGATTATGATATAGGAGCTATAGACTTTCCTTTAGGTGTTTTGCTTGGGGTTCATTTGGTTCAACCATGATTGTTGAATGAGTTATTGTGGATAAAGAAATTCCTAGTTTAAGAAAAAAATTAAATAAATTAATAAAAATTTGAAAATTTAAAATATTATATATTCCAAAGATATTAAAAAGTATTTTCTCGCTTCAATTTGCTGGGTAATGGGTTATTTGAGTACTTTCATTGTCAACAAATCCCCCAAGTAGTTAATATGATTGGTTTCAAACTATTCTTTTTTATTTTTTTCATGGTATTAAAGAAATACATATGTATCATTTTTTGGTGTAACTACTAATTTATTTAATTAAATAAGAGTAAAATAGAGCGACTCCACTTCAATTTGTTGGGTTATTTGAGTACTCTCTTTGTCAACCAATCCCCAAGTAGTTAATATAATTAGCTTCAAATTATTTAAATTTTTTTTTTCATAGTATTAATAAAATACTTGGTAAATAAATATATAACATTATTTTGTACTATAACTTTGATTTTTAATTACAAGATATTGTAAAACTAAGATAATTGACAATGTAATGAATATCAATTGATAAATTTGAATGTAAAGAATCTTTGCAGGAGAGAAAATACAGAGAATATAACTAATGAAATTATTTCTCTTATTTAATTTAATTTTTTGATAATGAATAACTTTTTCAAATAAAGGTATTGTAGACACATAATTATAAATTAAAGAAATACATATGTATAATTTTTTGTTGTAGCTACTAATTTATTTAATTTAATAAGAGTAAATAGAGTGAGAAACTTAATTATGTCAAATTTGATTGAGATGAGGTTCGAACCTAAGACCTTTCTTATAGAAATTAATGCATAAGTTAAAAGTTAACGGAATATTAACGGAAAAGAGAATATTTAACGGAAAACTTAACAGATAATCATAAAAGTAAGGTTAAATTAGGTAATCCCTATTAATAATATAATATTAATCTGAATTGTCTTATCCATCTATTTGATTAAATAATTTATCTGAACCATCCATTTGATTAAATAATTTGACCGCCATTTTTTCTACCCATTTTAGGCCTAACTCTCTTTGACTCTTATTAGTATAGTAGATTTTGGATACAGGCCTACAGAATAATTTGTTGTCTTCATGATTAGTTCTGGGGGATAGATTATAGTTTATGAGTAAGAATATAAGGAGAAGAAAATTTATTACTCCGTAATATTTAGATTGTCAGTTACAATAATTTATGAATTATGAGTAAGAAACATAATATTGGAAGACATCTAAAAATCTTTGGTTCCCTCACTTCTCTTTTCATTGTAAGATACTAAGATCTCTTCCTGACTTCCTCTTGTTTTTTAAACCTTTAATTTTAATTCACATATTTTAAATTTTAATGTGTTGGTTTAAAAAAATATGAAAATAATTTGTTAATTAAATTTTCTTTTATTATTAAATGTTATTTAATTTTTTTTATTATCAAGTTTAAATTTATATTCTCAAAATTATTTTTTATATAATCGATTAAAGTTAATCACTAATTTTATGAAACACATCTATACAAATAGCTAATATTATCATCTTGTCAAATTAAGTAACACAATTAGCTATTAACTAACCACGGATACAACTTACAACCACTAACAATTACAGTAATTTTTAAATAACTCAAAATTTCTAAGATTTAGACCCAACAATCTACTCAGTGTATTGTCACATGTTATGTTTGATGTTGGTTCCCACAAATATAGTTTAATATTAAATTGACTTTATATGGGAAGGAATCAACTTCTGTATAGCAAAAGTGATTCGGAGTATCCATAAAGCAATTGACTAATTAATGACTTTTGTAGATCCAAAACATTGAATTAGTATATGAGAAATTTTATTTAAGATTTGATTTATCGTAACAAATCTGAGATAAAATTTGATTTCTGTCATAAATATTAACGGAGTGTTTAGTTGGAGTGAGAGAATTGGTGAAAGAAGAAGAAGATGACACGCTATAATAAAAAGAGAGAGGTTAATCATATTTTAGATTTAAAAAGAGAGATAATTTTATCTCAAAGTTATTTTTCTTCTTCTTAGAATTCATGAAATCGAAATACCAAGGGGCACGTGATTCTAATTCCATGGAATGAGGAAATTTCTTCAATTCCACAGAATTGCAATTCTCTCCAACCAAACAAAGAAATTTGCTTGCCTTTGAAATTATGTGAGAACGAAATTGTAATTTCTTCTAACCAAACGTCTCGTAAAAATATAAGATAATTTTTTTTACTAGAAATGTAGAATTTAGTATTGACTTTTGAACTTAGATTAGCTTAATTTACTTACTCATAAATTTAGGGGCGAATTTCAATATGAATTTTAAAGTCTAGTTTATAGGATTCAAGATATAATTGTGTAAAACTGAAAAATCTAAATTTTAGGAGCGAGTTAATGGGATTTAAGATATACAGAATAGTTCAGTAAAATCAAAAAACTCGAATTATTAAAAAAATATTAAAATTTATGAGTTTTGCAGGTATCGCCGAATGGACACGTTTGGGACATATGCTAAGGTGGGCCCTCGCACGTGACACGCGAGTGATTATGGGCTGTAACTTGATTGCTTTTCTGTGTTAGCGGTCTCTTGGCTCATCCACCGGTGTTTTCCAGATCTAGAGCTTCTTCTATCACTCTCCACTCGCCGCCATAGCTGTATTGTATATACTACCTGCATATAGTTTAGTTTCCTCAACTCAACTCCATTTCATCTAAATTGGCATTGAATGTGTATCGAGTTCTGAAGAATCATGTAAGGTCGGTGCAGTGAGGATGAAGTGAGGTTTGAAGATGGTTTCCGAGTGGTTCGAGCCGATGGCGGGGAGAAGGGTTCCGAGGAAGGTCTGGCTTGGGTCTCAAATGTCAATGGTATTACTCGTGGGTGGAAATCACACCTCCTCCAGGTTTTGTACTCGCTAAGTGTTTAGTTTCCGCTTCGTTTGGCTTAAATTTCCTTTGATTTTAATCAAATCCGAGTTTGAAACTCAAGAGTTTTTAGCTTTAGTTAGTGCGCTCGCTTGATAGATCTCGATCGTGTATTGAAAAGACCTCAATTGAGGGATGGATTTGAAGGTGTTGAAATGGCAAATTCGTCGTGGCTCATTGATGAGGCGTTTGATCCTCAAAATGCTTATGTTTGGGGCGGGATTGATTGTGATTTCGTTTGTTCAAATGGGGCATGAGGTCCAATTTTCGGAGCCCTGGATGCTTAATGAGAGTGAATGCCCATTGAATTTTGGCAATCTCAGCTTTAATTTCACCCATCTGTTTGGGGTGTTGCCAGTGCCATGCAAGGAGAATGAGGTTTTGGCCAAGAATGTGTTCCAGGAACTAATGGTGAATAGTTTCTTGGATTCTGATGTGAAGGCACTGTGTGTGGGAGAGGGCTCAGATGCAGCTGTGTTGGCCTTGAGGGAGCTGGGATTCTCTGATGTTTCTGGTGTTAATAGGCACCCGTTTTTCTCCCTCTTGAAGAGGAGATTCGTGTATGAGCTCGACTTTGGGGATAGTTCTTTCGATTTCGTGTTCTCTAGAGCTCTCGATAGGGTCTCCGTGCCTGCTCTTCTCGTGCTCGAGATTGAGCGTGTTCTGCGTGCTGGTGGCACGGGCGCTATGCTTCTTGGTGCCAATGGTTTCACCTCGGGAAACTTGGTTAGGTCTGCAACTCCAGTTTCGTCGTTCTTGAAGAGCTCTGATGTTGTTCATGTTTGCCCCGTTGGGCCCTATGTCCTAGTTCTGTTCAAGAAAAGATTCCAAGGCGTGGCTCTCTTTGATCAGTTTAAACTGCCTGATCATTGCCCCTCGGTTATGAACAACAAACCCTTCATGCCCTACATTGAACCCGTTGGCAACAAAAATCCAGCCAAGTTTGATTCAAAGATCTCGTATTTGCCCAACTTAATGAATATCTCATCGAGGAACAAGCTGGTATATATAAATGTTGGGGCAGGGGAGCTCGTGGATGCAGCCATTACCAAAATGTTCAGTGCTCATTACCCTATTCCCCAGCACGCTTTAGATGTTTATGTCATAGATCACAACACCACTGCCCTCTCTTTGTACGTGAAAACTCCTGGCATCACATTCGTTTACGATCCAAAACTTGCAGGAGAGGAGACTGCATCATCGTCCGCTAACTACACTGATGATTATCTTGGCGACGACAAAGACTTTGACTTCGTGCGCTGGTTTGATGAAACAGTGAACGATGGGGAGTTCGTGGTGCTTATGATGAATGCTCGAGCTGCAGAGTTGCAGATTCTCGACGACTTGTTCAGAACTGGATTGATATGCCGAGTTGATGAACTCTTCCTTCGCTGCTCGGATGCTGCAGTTTGGAAGCCCGCCAGGTGTGGCGACTGCACGAGCCTTTTCAAAGGTCTCAGAAACCATGGCGTGTTTGCTCACTGGCTGGGAGAGTGACCTTGCCCGGCCTAGTCTCCTGGTTTCCTATGATCCTATGTTTTTGTTGCTTCAGTTTCTGGTTGAGAATAAGTACGAGGATATATGTTGTAGATTCTGATGTAATCTACCATCCTTGTCCATTGTATTGTGTGTGATACTGTCTTTGTTGTATGTTCCTCTTGTGTGTTGCATGGAGGAAACATTTGCTGTGGTTTAATGTTATGTGTTTGTGGGAAAATTGGTATTCTTTATCTTTATTCCAATCCATTTTATACCAAATAATTGGTGGCCTCCAATCAAAATAAGGTTTTAAAATGACCATTAACGTACTAAATTCTCAACACACCAACCACTTCCATCATTATCAGTTTTCTTACCTTGGGTGAACAAAATATGCAATTTTCTTGGAAACATGATTCAAAACATTGCAAAGTCGATTGGTAATGCCTTCCTTGGGTGTGGTTTTTAAGAAGTTTTTGTAAATGTAATTAGGCAATAGTGTGGTTTTTAAGAAGTTTTTGTAAATGTAATTAGGCAATAGTTAAATTTGGGTGTGGTTTTTGAGAAGTTTTTGTAAGTGTAATTAGGCAATAGTTAAATTTGGGTATGGTTTTTAAGAAGTTTTTGTAAGTGTAATTAAGAAAGAGAAAATGAGGTGGTGGAAAAAAAGAAAACAAAAAAAAAAAAGCAAAAACAAAATAAAAAACTGAAAAAATAATTAAAAATAATAATACTTACGTGCCCAGGCCGGTGCGTGCACTACACGTGCCGGCTTGGGCGCAAGAGCCTCACGCAAGTGAGGCACAACTCTCAGCTTAATTAGTGGGCATGCATGAGGCGCAACTCTCAGCTTAATTAGTGGGCCCCATAATAATAATAACTGAAAAAACTAAGACCATAATAACTGAAAAAACTCAAGATTTGCCGGAGATACCAATGTCTTCTCTCTAGTCTCTCCTCACTCACTCTCTTTTAAGTTGACAATTTTTGCCTAAAATACAATGAAAAACCATGGGGATGAAATACAATGAAAAACCATGGGGATGGCCTAAGAGCAACTTTAACAGTTGTACTTTTTTGTAAGCTTTAACATCTACCTCAACATTCATGTGGTGTTTGGTTGGGAGGAAAGAATTAAGAATGAAAGGAATTGCAATTCGGTGAGAAAAGAATAAGGTAGGGAGAAATAGGATTATTGAGAATGCGATGGAATAATATAAAGATTAAAATATCCTTATGTAATATTAAAAATAAAAATCATTAAAGGTACTTTTGTCATTTCTTCTATTTTTCTCTTTCCCAAAAGCACTGAATTGCAATTTGTGGGATACCTTGCAATTCAACAAAAGGAGGGAATTTACAATTCCCTATAACCAAACAATGTAATTGAAGTTTTCACTGAATTACAATTCAATTACAACTCAATTACATTCAACCAAACGCATTGTATTATCTTACTCAATGTCAAAACATTTTTTCTCAACAATTTTGGGCAAAAACTAGCAAGTCTGGTAAAATGAGCCTGTTAAATTGAGCAACATAAGTACACTTTTAAAGTACAATTTTAGAAGTTTCAAAAAAAAAAGTACACTTTTAAACATTCATGCATGAGTACATTGATTTTTTAGTACTTTGACATTCGACAAAAAAAGTTTAAGGGGTTGTTTACTAACTTGGAAAAATGGAGAATTTTCCAAAAAAATGGAGAAAAGAAGAAGTGGAAAAAGGAAAAATGGAAGAGTTGTTTACTAAACTTATACTTCCAAATACTGATTCCATCTCCTTTCTCCAACTTTCTTAATGATTTTGGAGAAAGCCAAAACCAACTTCTCCAAAATGGAGAAACACGGGTGAATAGTAACCCAATTTGAGACTTCCTGGGTTCGAATCCTGCTGGCTACTTTCGCTTCTCACTTCTTTTTTCTCACGTTTTCACGCTTCTTTCTTTCTTCTTCATATTCCACGCTTCTTTCTTTCTTCTTCATTTCTTCATATTCCACGCTTCTTTCTTTATTATTATTATTATTATTATTATTATTATTATTATTATTATTATTATTATTATTATTATTAATTTCTTATTATTATTATTATTATTATTAATTATTGTTATTATTATATTCTTCTTCTTATTATTATTAGTTATTATTATTATTATTCTTAATTTCTTCTTATTATTATTCTTAAATTTCTTATTATTATTATTATTATTATTATTATTATTAAATTATGAATCATTTCCATTTTTGGTCCTACTATTATTGGAGCATTGTCAATTTTAGTCAACTTCATTAGTTTTTGCCACATTGTGACCAGTCTTATTTAGTCATTGTCACTTTTAGTTCACCGTTAAAATTTTCGTCAAATTGCCGTCCAAAATAAGGTATTTTTGGTCTTTTCATGATTTGGTCATCTCCTTGACCTTTTGTAGTGATTTTCCTTACACATTTTCATCCATTGAAGAGGTCCGACGAAAGCAATGTGAGCCACATTACAAAGTCTTGGCTTTCGCCGGACCTTTTCATTTGATGGAGATCTGTAATGAAAATCACTACAAAGGGTAAATGAGATGATCAAAGCATGAACAAATCAAAATACCCCTGTTTTGGAAGGTTATTTGACAAAAATTTTAACGGTGAACTAAAAGTGGCAATGACTAAATAAGATTGTACTACTATTGTTGTTGTTATTATTATTATTATTATTATTATTATTATTATTATTATTATTATTGTTGTTGTTGTTGTTGTTGTTGTTGTTATTATTATTATTATTATTATTATTATTATTATGTAGAAATGTACAAATGCTATATAGAATGATTGTATTTAATAAAATCAGAAAATTAGAGAAATAAAAAACTGGAGGAATGGAGAAATGGAAAACTGGAAGAATGGAGAAGGAAAACTGGAGAAATGGAAAAATGGAAAACTGGAGATGGAAAAACAGAAAAATGAAGTAAACGACCCCTAATTGTTTTGTTTTGTTTGGTTCTGTTCTGTTTTGTTTTGTTTTTTGTTTTTTGTTTTTTTTTTTTTTTTTTTGTTTTTGTTGACCATAGAAACCAAACTACGAGTATGGATTTGAAGGCAACAATGGATGTGATTTTGGACCTTAAATTACAATCATGTATGCATACAAGAGAAGAAGAATAAGGGTTAAATAAGTCATCGAACTGCACACAATAATGCAATTAGGCTATTGAACTTAAAAAATTACAATTGGTCCCTAAACTAACCCATTTCATGCAATTTGTCTGATTTGCAGGTTTCTTACATGTCACCCGGAATTTAAATTATTTTTTTAAAAAATATTTTCAAAAAATAATTATTTAAAAAAAAAAATCTGAACGTCTCCACCGGAGACGAAGACGAAGAAACCTTCTTCACCTCCGGTGGAGACGTTCTATTTTTTTTTTATTAATTTTAAATAATTTTTTTAAAAATTATTTGTAAAAAAAATAATTTAAATTTGGAGTAACATGTTAGAAACCTGCAGATTAGACAAATTGCATTAAATGAGATAATTGCATTATCGTGTGCTGTTCAATGACCTATTTGACCCTTATTCCTAAGATAAAGAGAAAATCATCTAGCAAACATATTTTACATTACACTTTTTCTAATTTTTTTTCTTCTAACTTTATAACTACATTTTGATAATCGACTTTTCATTTGTACATTAAACATTTAGAAGAAATGTATGAATATACGAAATTGGTAAAATGTAAATTTTCATCTTTGAATTATAGTGGTATAACACTTTTTGTCCTTCAATGATTATTACTGTCACTATTCGTCTTTGAATTGTCACTAAATTCGCTAATTTAACCCAAAGCCTAAAGAAATAAGTTGAAACCATGAGAAACCCTAATTAATTAGGAGTATTGGTATAACATTTTTTGTCCTTCAATAGTTCTATGTTTATCATTGTCACTATTCGTCCTTTGAGTTATTACCAAATTAGCTAATTTAACCCTAATCCTAAAAGAGTAAGCTGAAACCATGAGGAACTCTAATTAATTAGGAGTATTATTGGAAAGTTATAATTATTTTTCTGTTGGCGCGAAATGTTATTCTGAGAAGAGAACAGACAATTTGTTATGATTTTTTGATAATTTTTTGGAGCATTGCAATCCTAGGTGTAGTAATTTTTTAAAATTTTTATTTATTTTTTAAAATTCACATGGCTGCTGCTTTGCAATTCTGACCATGCAGAATTATAAAATTTGCAATTATGCTATCAGAATGGATGGCCATTTAATTTATATATTCTTTTTAATAATAATAATATTATTATTATAATATTATTAATATTATTTTATTGATAAAAGATAAGGTAATGTGATAGTGGGACCATTTTTAAAAGAGGAGAAATTGCATTTGAATGGAAAGTGAATATCAAGATTGAAAAAATTGCTTGTCCTATACTTCACAGTTCACACAACACCACCGCTAGCCACACAACCACAATTCAATAACCACTAGGCCAGCAGAGAAAAACGCAGAGGATGCAACCAATCGGGAGACATAGCAATAATTGTGTGGATTTGACATCATTTGAAAAAAATATGTTGATTCAAAAGTTTAGACAAAAATGTGTAAAGTACCAATGTCATTACCTTCTTTTTAAAACCCTATTTGAAAAAAATAAATAAATAAAAGAAGGTAGTCCACCTTTTTGTTTCTACCCATTTTTGTCTCTTCCCTCTGTCATCTACACATTATAGCCAACCACCCCAACAATTGGCGCGAAGGAAAAGAAAAAAAAGAGGAAAACTTACGGCAGCACTGCAGTAGCGACAACGAGCAGGGAGGAATAGGACGGTGACTAGCAACCGGAGGAGACACGGCGAGCAGGGAGGACCATAGGAGCGACGACGAGCAGGGAAGACCGTAGGAGCGACGGCGAGCAGCGATCTAGGCAGGGATAACCGATGGTGTCTGTGCCGTGTTATAATAACACTACCCAAGCTTTCTTAAGCCCTCATTCTTCTTGTTTCCTGAAAGCTACTAGACTCCATTGACGTTGCGTTCAAATTCCCAACAGTAGTGAGCGGGTAGGGTCGCAAGGAGGAAGGTCGGAGAGAACAGACAACTATTTTCCTTGTTTTCACTTAAAAAAAAAAACAAGAACTTGACCGACTAACCGCTTAATCGCCACTTAGCGCCTATGCGCGATTTTTGCAGCATTATATTAGTGAGTAGTTAATAATTGTAAATTTAGTGATGTCGCATTTTGAAAGTGAGCGAAAGAAGATTGTATGGGTGAATATGACTTAATATAATTATTTAGGATTCCTCATAGTTCTAGGCTTCTAGCTTACTCAGTTAGGCTTTGGGTTAATTTAGTTTGTAAACAATATGCACATATTTGACCGAATGAGTACATGTACTATTCACAAGAATTTAACTTATTATGACTTTTAAGTACAAGAATCATGATCTATTCAATCGATTAGTTCTTTCAAGGAACTTGTTTCTTTCTTTTAATGGCTACTTATTACAGCACGTTTGGTTCGCTGGAAAATATTTGAAGGAAATGGAATTCAAATTCCGTGGAAAACAAATTACCAGGAAAATAAATTCCACTGTTTGGTTGGTGGAAAAGAAATTACTGGGAATATGAATTCCATTGTTTGGTTGGGTTTGGAATGGTAAGGAATTATGAATATAAAGACCAATATGCCCTTAGTAATTAATGGTTTGGCTATATATACGTGTAATTAGTCAATTTTGATGAGGGTAAAATAGTCCAAGGGCTTATACTTTCTTCCCAATCTCTTTGGAAAACAAAATACCTATCTTAACCAAAGAATTTGTTTTCCTCTCTTTTTGGGAAGTCAAATTCCATGGAAAACATTTTCCATCCAACCAAACAACATAATTACTCATTTTCCTCAACTTTTTGAAAAATCTTTTCCATAGAATTGATTTTCCATCCAACCAAACATGCCATTAGGCTATCCGCATCCATAAAATTTTCTCACTTTCAAAATTTCATATCATTAAATTTACAATTAATCACTATTCACCCTTCATCCATGTAATTATCTCTTCTCTTTTAGAGGTGATCTCACTTTCACATCACTTTTTAAGAAAAGTTATTTTTTATCAATAAATAATAATAATAATAATAATAATAATTAATATTAATATTAATATAATAAAAAGCACAATTCTTGTGATTGCATGTGTGACCCAAAAATTGCAAAAGTTGCAATTCTGGCAGACTTGCAACACATAAGCTCAAAAAACAAATTAAAGAAGAATAGAAAATTGCAAGTGTTGTAATTGCATGGGGGAAGATAGACCTTATTTCCCTTTCTATATATTTTGTTTAAAAAAAAAAAAAAGGGGCCGGGTTATAAAGGTTATCATTATTTCTGTAATACTAGCTTACTTTCAAAAATGAGTCTCACTTAATTCTATGATTAAATGCTATTTAATCCAACATCATCTATATAAGCTTTGTGTTCGGGCAATGATTTGGATATACCAAGAGAATACCAACGTAGAGAAGGTAGAAAGTTACAAACCATAAAATTCCATTTTCTCTCTGTTAGCTTTGTCCTATATCTTCCCGAAACTCTGCCCAATCTTCCAAAAGAGTTGTGTTCAAAGCATGTTGTTCTAGTTCGCCGAAGGGCTATAGTTTGAGTGCTCTAAACTATAGTTCTGTTGATCCATTTTATCCTGGGAGACCGACAATACAACGCTCCTAGCACCCTCGGAGGTACGGAATGAGTTTTAAGGACAGTGTGGGTATCACACGACTTGGGTCCTTCACTTCTTCTTCTACTATTTCTTGGTACGTACGTGGGGTTATTTGTCAATTTCAAATCCCTTTATATATTTTATATATACTGTTTTGGTTTCAACCCAAATTGTGGTTTGATTAATTTTTCTATAAAATTAAATCCTTGTACTAGTTACGTACTAGTAGTGTTGGGATTATTTTTCCGTAAAATATATCCCATATTTTGTGTTATATATATTTTCTAGAAGTTGTTTTCTCGGGTTTCAACATACACCCGATAGATACACCGAATTTATGTAAGTTTAATATGTTAGTTTTTTTTTTTTTAATACAAATTTTTCTTTTGATAAATTAAATTATTCTTCTCCCAAAAAATATAAATTACTCTTTTTGATATCTCATTGAGTTCATACCTTAATGAGTAATATATGCAATTTAGTTATTTTAATATGTTAATTGATTTTGTGTAGAGGTTTATACAAAAAAATGAATACAATTGATTACTATTTTAATCTAAACAATATTTTCATGTATTATTGTATTTCATCGAATTAAGATGCAATCTTTTCTCACCGTATCATGACATTGGTTTTAGATTTAGTAGAAGTTAGGTGGATGAGTTAATTATATTTATTGGTCATTAGATGGAGCAAATAATGAAAAAAAATATATATATAATCATATATTTAGCCTCCACCAATTAGTAGCCAATATACTTAGGGAGATTCAATGCAGCCTCCAACATTTGTTAGAGCATCCACACCAGCACATAATGGAGGGGATCATGTCAGAAAAGTTGCCATGTTGGCAGTGAGAGGAGAGGAGAGAGAGAGAAATGGTATCTTCTGCAAGCTACGGGTTATTGCTACAGTAAAAGGAATCAAATTTTTTTTTTTTACTTTGCTGCTGTGCGCGTTTCGCGCACAGCAGCCGCCCAGCGGGCGCGTCAGGCGCGCCTGAGGCGCGCCTGACATTCTTTTTTTTTAGTTTTTTTTTTTTTTTTAAATCAGATTTGTTTATTATTTGTTTTCCTCCCCTCTCATTTTCTCTTTCCTAATCACACTTACAATAACTCCTAAAATACCGTGAATGAACTCCATTGATAAGGATGCTCTTATTAGTCAGCCACCTCAAAAGAAGAGACTAACAAAAAACATCATTCTAAATTTAATAAGCATTATGCATTTAGATAAAGTTTATTATTATTACTAGTATTTTCGCCCGTGCGTTGCACGGAATGAATCTGTTATAATATTTTAAGAATATTTGGATCGATATACAATTATATAAATTATAACATCGAATATTATATAGCGCAATTGATGAAATTGATTGGATTGATTATGTTTTTTGATGTTTTATTTGCTTGAATTAGAGCAAATAATTGTCCAATTACCCGTGCGATTCGCAGATAAATTTTTATTTATTTATTTAGATAATAAAACTAAAGAAAATTATTTTAAAAAATCTAATATTGAACATGTACATTTATTTGATTATAAGATTAGTGCAAAAGCATCACTCAATTAATTGAATAATATATGACTTGTTTGTTTACAATTATCTTAAAAAGATCGATATTTAATACTCCGTATAACTTAAGTAATTATATTATTACAAAAATTAATATGTAAAAATGAGAAATAATTTAACTTTAATTACTACGGAGTATAAAAATAAATTGAACGACCAATATTTAGCTTAATTAACATAATAATTATTAGACAATTATTATTAGTCAATTGCACTAAATTAATTATTTTTCGTTAACCGGAATATCAATTCGTATATACAAAAATTATTACTCTGTATTATTATATATTAAATATGTTCGACCTTCTGCAGTGTTCATGTCACACGTGTACTAATTAATTTGATCAACGACATCTAAAGTTGTTGAGATGATTGATCAAGCTTCTAGTAATAAATATTAATTATGTGATAAGTTAGTTGTTTTCGGAAGGAGTTTCGGTTAACTCTACGACTAAAAAGAGCGTGTTCCTGATGGAGTAGATATAATTGCCGATTATATTTCCAATGAAATATTGATATATTCATTTAATTTTTCCTAATATTTTAATTTTCTTTTGAATATATTCATTTCTTTTTTCTAGTATGCATGCATCCACCGTTTTTGATTTGTGTTATTATTTTAATTATTCTTATTTTGTATGCAATTTACCTTTTGTAATTAAATCAATAGTTTTATTCGCCTATTACCATATTATCATAAATATAAATGAAATTGGCATGTTATTAGCAATTGACTGATTTTATATATATATATATATATATATATATATATATATATATATATATATATATATATATATATATATATATATTTATTGCGTTAAACAAGGTAACTCAGGATACCATTTTGTTGTTTTGGTGCCTATTAAATCATTTGCAGATTAGGTTGTATTTTGTGCAACCCATGGATGTTTTTGGTTGTTTGATGTCTGTTAAACAAGTGCAACTTAGACAATTATTTTGTGTAATAAAAGATATTATTTTGTAGTAGTAGTAGTAGTGTATATATGAAGATTCATAGATGGAATTTGAACTTTTTTTTTTTTTTACGAAATGACTAATATGTCCTTTAATAATTTAGAAATTCAAAATAAATTAACAAAATTTATAAATAGTGGACTGAAACTACAAATTTTAACATAATTAAAGGAGAAAATTTGTATATGATAATAATTCATGAAAAGAGTATACAATTTAGATATAACTAATGGAGTAAAATTGTGATTTTTCTTACGAATTGATAATTTGTTCATAACGGTTAGACTACTCTCAATAGGTGACAGACTCAAAATTAATGCGCACTTCTCTCGATGGGTGACTGGCTCAAAGTTAATGCGTACACCTCTCATTGTCTAGACGTGGTCATTATGGTTATTGATGAGGTGCTTCTTGGTATTCCTACAACATCCTTAGGCCTTCCTCATTAGTGTATGTTGACACCAATTTTAAGAAATAAAAATTTGGGGTGGATTTTTTAACAAATGTGGGGATGAAAATTGGGTGGTGTTTTTCTCCTGCAAAGGTGGAAGTTTTGTCAGCCAATGTGGGCCCCACCTGATGACAGCACAACTACCCCTTTTTTTGTTTTTTGTTTTTCCCTTCACTCCTACTTTTTCTTTCCTAATCACACTTACAAAAACTCCTCAAAAATCACACCCAAGTTTAACTATTGAGGAAGGCCTTAGTCATATGTTCCTTGTTGGGTTAAGTTCTCAAATTTGAGTTGGGATCATCCCTCAAATTAATTTGTCTAGGCTATTACATATAGATTAATCTCGCCCACAAAAGCGAAATTACTTACCTTAATAGATTTTATGATAGAGGAATAAATCATTAGATGGAAGGACCGACCAGTGTTTGATGTCTACATGTAACATATGGGTTAACATTAATTGGGACTATTTGATTGCTTAATTACTTAACTAGCCCAACTGAGTATAGGCTGGTAGTTTTCTAGCTAGATTCTTCCTATTGAGTTTTAGACTCTTGATACCATGTAGGAAATTGTATGTAAAACATATTTATTCATAACACAAATAAAGTATAAATAGGATGATACATGAAGTAAACAGGAGGTAGCTACAATAACTAAATGACCTATACAAGACTAAAGACAACTACTGCAATAGAAAATACAGTCAGTCCACATGTTGTAAATCATCCTTAATAAGGGTTAATATCCCTGCAACACATTGGCTTTCAAGCTGGCATGGCGCTTGCCATGTCGTGTGTGTCTATATATATATATATATATATGAAGAACAAATACCAATTTTGGTCCCACGACTATTAGCAAAATGACAATTTTGGTCCACATGTTTCATTTCTACCAATTTTGGTCCCACGACAATTGTTTTAGTGCCAAAATTCATCGCGCCGGTCACCCATCCTTTTAAAACGTGCCGAAATTTAAAATTATTGAAGGTATTTTCGTTCTTTTCAACTCAATATCCTAATTTGATCATGAAGAAAGAGATTTAAGCCCTAAGATCGATCACAATTCACAATTCTCCTCCTCAAATTAAGGTAAAATGAGGAGGAAAACTGCGAATTTTGATCGATTTTAGGACTCAAATCCATTTATTCATACTCAAATTAAGATATTAAATGGAAAATGATGAAAATACGCTTAACAATTTTAGATTTTTACACGTTTTAAACGGATGGGTGACCGACGCGATAAATTTTGGCACTAAAACAATAGTCGTGGATGAAAATTGGTACTAAAACAATAGTCGTGGGACTAAAATTGGTAGAAATGAAACATGTGGACCAAAATTGTCATTTTACTAATAGTCGTGTGACCAAAATTGGTATTTGCTCTATATATGAATTAGATGTCTTTTCAGTGTTACTTATAATGCAACGCTTGTAAAATTGACAAAGGTAGTCTTTATTAGTTGAGTTAAAATTAAAAGGATATAAAGAAAATAATAAGTGAAATGTAAATATGATATTATTGCAGTAAAATCTGCTTTTAAAAATAGGAGAATATGGCAAGAATAAACAGAGTCTTAGAATTAAACTTTTTGCTGTTTCTAGCTAATAAGGGTTGCCCTACATTGTAGGACACCGAAATTATGATTCCTTCAACCCTGAAATGCAGATCATTGCAATTTGGCGTGGATGTTCATGCCATATTTAATATATAAACAAGGTTTCAAATGTTGGAAGGATTATGTTTCAAGTATTATTTATTGTATTTTTTATAAAAATTTTCAAATGTTGTATACTTTTTCTTTGTTAATAATAAATTTATTATTTTTTTGAAAATAATAAATTTATTTTTTTGGAAAAAATAATACTAAATTTTTTCAAATTTATTATTATTATTATTATTATTATTATTATTATTATTATTATTATTATTATTATTGAGAGTGAGTTGAATTGTAGGGATATAACAAAATTAGTAAAATGCAAATATTGATATGTCAATAAGTTCTATTTTTAAAAATAAGAAAGAATTACAATGATAAACGATATAGTCTTATGCACTACAAACTGGGATAGGAAGAACTTTTAGTCCAATTTTGACAAAATATTTCCTTAAAAGTTATACAAAGTAATTTTTTATGATTTACATTTTAACTCTTTTAATTTTATTTCTTATTTTTTTATTTTCAGCTCGTTATAGGGTTTTGAGTAATTCAAATGAATTGAATTTAAAGAGAATGTAAAAATGGCCGGGGATCGGGTTATTAGGAGTATATGTATGTTAACATTATGCATTAACTTTTTTTTATTCAAAATATCATATATAATAAACTATTTATTTTACAATACTTAAATATTAATTTTTTAAAATAATAATCTAATTTTAATAGAAAATTAATTTTAAAATTTGTATATAGTACGTGAATCAAAACTCAAAAAGGATTAATTTGTTCAAATAACTCATTGTGTGGTATATTTTTTTATCCACTAAAAAAATGTGCAAACTTCAAAGTCGTTCCCATTTAGCACCTATATATACCTTCCATGACCACCAAGACATTATTTAATGAGATCACAAGTTAGATATGGAAGTATCATTCAATAAATATAACAGATGTGATATAAATGTTGATGTGATGTTATATTAGTACACTCATCACTTAAAACTTACCTAGATGAAGTGTTAATTGATTCATCGGGTAAAATTATATAATCTTTTTTGTAAAAATTAATGTAAATGATAGTGCTTGATGATCTAGTATAGCAAATATTGAAAGAGTGGTGCGAGATAGTTAAATGGCTTTAATTTTAGTTTGGGGCCAATGTTGCTGTAAGTTTGTTGGCAAAAATTTGGACTAGTGGTAATTAACTTGGTACAAGAGCAACTCTTTAGTACATGACTTTTGAGAAAATATTCAGAGGTTATAATATAATGAGAGTGACAAACACTTAACACATTTTTAGAAGAGCTATTTGAGAGTTGGTGGAGCGAAACTAGTGGTGTAATATCTAACACGAAGAGACTAACTTTACTGTAGATTGGATGACAACACATGTGAATAAAGAATATCTCATTGTGAGAGTTTTTCATTCTCCTCCAAGTGAATTAAGACATTATTGCCACTAACAATTTTGAAGTAGCCTACTCAAGAATTCTTTTTTTTTTTTTTTTTTATTCCTTTGTTGTATGAAAAAAAAAATTCTATCAAAAGAAGAAGAATTAAAGTTTTAGAATCTTGGATGGAGTTATTTTATTTTATTTATTTAATTAATCTCCAGATCTAAGACATCGAAAATATAGCATTAAACCATTAATTGAAACCACTAAGTAATAGACTATACGGAGTATAATCCGGCCGACAATACGTACTACATATACAATTAGTATAGTTTAAGGTATGGTCAGAGATCCAAAGCTATAGAAGAAATATATATATATATATACATACATATATGATAAAAGTACGTGGTGAAAGCTCATTTCTCCATTCCCCAAAGCCCAAAGGGGCACGATAAGTTCGCATGATTTTTAGGAACTTCCATTTGTCTCACATGCTCTCCATATATATATATATATATATATATATATATATATATATATATATATATATATATATATATA
This sequence comes from Ipomoea trifida, assembly GCA_003576665.1. Taxonomy (NCBI): domain Eukaryota; kingdom Viridiplantae; phylum Streptophyta; class Magnoliopsida; order Solanales; family Convolvulaceae; genus Ipomoea; species Ipomoea trifida. The sequence goes on from CP025657.1 coordinate 15,252,844, forward strand.
TATAATATTCTAATTTTGTTACTATAACTTAATTATATGATATAAGTAACTTAATTAGCGTGAGTGACCGTGCACCCTGTCTCGTATGAACTTAAAGATATAATATACTTTAGATCCATCTAAGGTTTCACACAATGCCAACCAATTTTTGTGTTTTAGTTTTTTCTTTTCTAAATCAATGAGAGTATATTAGTAAAAAAAAAAAAAAAGAGAGTATGCTATAAACTCGGGTTTTTTGTGTACTTCCCTTCATACCATTATGTTTGTCTAGTTTGTTTAATAAGATTTGACTGAAGTTATTTACAACTCAATTTTGAGTTATATTTAATTTAGTATTAGTATATAAAATTTATATATTAATTTCGAAATTATATTATAATGCAATTTTGATTTATGAGAAAACCCGCAACCGTTATTCAAATGTGCGCTCTGAGTGAAGCATGCCTAGTGATCTTACCGGACAATGGACTACAAAGAGGTAAACAGGTCTAAATTGTTTATAGCTGACCAATTCAAACTGAAAAGATCAATAGACACCTCCACCTGGAGTTGAACTTAGGTAACTTGATCATGTAACTTGTGTTGGCAATAAGAGGCATCCATGTGGGTGTTACAACTTACAACTTGAAATAATGAAGAGTCAAGGAAATTTGAAATGAACAAAAATACTTGCTTCAAATAAACACAGGCTTTCTGTGTACATACGCTAATGGAGCTTCTAAGTTCTAACAACCTCAATTTACGTGTTTCAAAAAACAACCTCAACTTACAAAGCCAAGGTTACTATCAAATGAGCAAATTAGAAAAACATTAGCTCGCTTTCTTTAACTCGTCAATTTTTTATTCTCTATTTTTTTCAAATTGAAGAGATGTGTAAGTAAATAAATTTTCTATTTTCTTTTATCCAATTTTTCATTTCTCCAAAAATTAGACAAATTGTGTGACGAGGGAGAGCAAATATCTATTTAGAAATTAGAAAGGAGATATGTACAAGACCACTTTAACTCACACCTTACTCTGTTAGCTAGCTTGCTTTCACTTGGTATTGGTCTTTCCTAAATGAATAATTTGCGTTTCAACGGCAACCTATAACTACTACTCAAGAGTGTACACTGCGTAAACGCCATTTCTGTGTAATGGGTCCAAACTACACAAGAAAGGAAAACTGCAAAAAGAAGACCATATACTTACTCGACCATGAAAGTGTTAGCAAGAATCAAACGTGTAACTTTCTAATATGAGAATCATGTTCCACTCACTTGTGACGTGACCTTGACACATTGTCGGTTTCTTTAGCCTTATTGTTTATTGGCTGTTAGCTCTAGCCTATTATTCAAGAGTTGTTACCCAATGTAATTAAAAATATTTCACCATCTGGTTATGTAATCCAGTGCATTATATTCATTATTTCATAATTATATTATAGGGATCGGAGTAATAATAATAATAATAATATTGTTATTATTATATTATTATGCAGTCAAAAGTCAGAGGCTAGGCCATGCATATGATGCAGGGAAGAGTTTTCTCCAGCTGGTTTTTGCATTGAAAGAAGAAGACTAACATGACTTAAGCCTGAATCCAAGGCCATGTCTCACTTATTTAACTCCCCTCATCTCCCACTCTCTCCATGCAGAAAACCCAACCAAACATTTTTTTCTTTTGGCACACACAAAATTAAAGCCAAGAATATGGATAGCAGAAAGCTGTGCCTGCTAGTGGTTTCCCTTCTTCTATCTGTGTTCTTGGATGCAGCCATTGCCCAAGCTCAGGGCAATGCCACTCGAAAGAAGTATCCATACGATGCAGCTTCGACTCACTATCGCGTGCTCTCCCCGATGCCAGGAAGCGGGCAGGAACGAGTCTTCTGTCTAGCCAGGGGGAACTGCGAGTACAAGGCTCTCACCTGCCCAACTGAGTGCCCTCAGAGGAAACCTAAGAAGAACAAGAAACAGAGAGGCTGCTTTGTAGATTGCAGTAGTGTGTGTGAAGTTACCTGCAAATGTAAGCCTTCACTGCTTTATTTCATTGCTGTGAATAGAGATTTGACTCCTTGAGTGCTTTATTTCATTGCTGTATAGAGATAACCTGCAGAGTTACATGTATATATATAGTTCAGCAGAGGCCTAAAGGGCCAAATCCAGCACCACCAGGGGGCGGGGATTGTTGGGCAGAGGCTTGAAAGGCCAAGTCCAACACCCTGTTTTTCAAAATGTGGTACTGGCTGCTATGCAGATATAAGGAAATAAAGTTGCGTTTTTGCTACTAACTATAGCTTGCTTTTGGCGTAGTGGTAAGTGCTTGATCCTAACACAGCCAACTTTTGTGACAGGGAGGAGGCCTAGGTGCACTGGCTACGGAGCATTGTGCTACGACCCCCGGTTTGTGGGTGGTGACGGGGTGATGTTCTACTTCCACGGGGCAAAAGGGGGGGACTTTGCGATAGTCTCAGACGACAACCTGCACATCAATGCACATTTCATAGGGACTAGGCCACGGGAGAGGACTCGCGACTTCACATGGGTTCAGGCTCTAGCAGTGATGTTCGACACCCACACTCTAGTCCTAGCAGCCAAGAGAGTCTCAAACTGGGATGACAATGTGGACTCCCTAACTGTGAAGTGGGATGGGGAGACCATAAATGTCCCCACAGAAGGAGAGGCAGAATGGAGGGTCAGCACAGGGGACAGAGAAGTGGTGATAGAGAGAACAGATGATGTGAACACAGTGAAAATGACAGTTTCTGGGCTGCTGGAATTGGCTGTCAAAGTTGTGCCTATAGGAGAAGAGGAGAACAGAGTTCACAACTACCAAATCCCTGCAGGGAACGCTTTCGCTCACCTGGAAACACAGTTCAAGTTCTTCGGTCTATCAGACCTCGTCGAGGGAGTTCTGGGGAAAACTTACCAGCCTGCATATGTTAGCCCTGTCAAGAGAGGTGTCCCTATGCCTATGATGGGCGGGGAAGATAAATACAGAACATCATCCCTCTACTCACCTCTCTGCAAATTTTGCAGGTTCCAGAGACCCTCTGGGAGGGCTGCCACAATCTAATCATCATAATAATGTCAATTAACCAATAAATGTAACAGGTTTCAAACACTTGTTTTAACTTTTTAAGTATATATATGTATGCATTTCTTGTCAATGGATTTAAAGTATCTGTAATGTAATTTCAGCAGTGATTCAGATTTCAAAGTTCTTCGTTTCTACAACACAGTATTAAAAAACAGATAAAACGGTAGACCATAAGCACAAAGTATAATGGAAAGACTGCAACTTGATTCAAAGATAATTCATTCTTTCAGATATGGTAACAGGGAGTACAAGTTCCTTCTTCTTCTTCTATTTGTTTTCATTTTTTTTTATTCGTTTTTTTTTTTATATGTTGAAATTTCGGGTTTCACAAATAGAGCAGGTATATATTTTATTGAGTGGCAATGCTTTTGCACTATCTGAATACCTACACTAGGTGCCTTAGGCACAGGAAGCTTCTACAGCTAAACTCTTTGTAACACCTGCACACGGGTTGCCAAATGTGGTGCTCGAGACTCCAAGAGAGCAGCTTCGCGATCCAATGCAAGCCTGTGAACGTTTCGTGTTAGAGTGGAAAACCAAGTGATTCGGTTAGATAACACGAAGAAAAGGGAACTAACTAACCTTCTTTACAACAGAAAGAGCGTTGGTGCTCTTGCATTTACCATGGCTAAAACTTCCACAAGTCCCTTGAGGAGTGCCAAAGCTGGCAAATTTTATGGTCGAAATCACTTGGTTAGGAAGAGGGCACTCGAGAGAGAGCATTGCCCCCTCTCGTTTTTGCCCCGATACGTCTGAAGTCCACATGTCTATGGGCATTGGGTGAGACTCCGAAACTCTCGAGCATAGACTTCCTACCTCTCTAGTTGCAAATGATAGCTTGGTTGGATCTCCACCTACTTCCTCGAATACCACTAGCACATTTCCACTCGATTTTAGCCACGAACGAGGAACATGGTAACTGCAGGGTTTATACAACTCCAGTTCACGACAAAGATTCCTTAAACAACGCTACGCTTTAACTTTAGCAGATAGAATATACTTACTAAGTCTGAGAAGGCTTTCCACAATTCTTTAGGCATTTGTTAGCATTATAGGATCCTCTGTAGTTACACGAATCAGTGCAACCACCACTCGAAGCAGTATACGTTGGCCAGTACCGCCCAATGCTTTGTCCATTTACCCACGCCTCCCCCTTTCCCATCCCGGTGAAATCTATAGCCAGCGGGCTATCACCGCCAGGGGCATCAAAATTGGCCTGAAAGAACAAGAAACGAAAATTTTGTAATTGTAGTTGCATAGTATTGTAAACACTAACTGTTTCAAAGAGAATGTAGCCCACAAGTATTACCTTGTACCATATTAATGGTTGGTTTGTAGGCAAAGCAGGCTGTGATGTCCAAAGCGAAGAATCTCCGTTGAACAAGCTCAACTCTTCCCCTTTTAAACCAACCTAGGCAAGTTCAGAGTAAAAAACGATGAGTCCACATTTAACTTTCGAGAGGGTACTTGCTTAGAAAGATATAACAGACACATTAAAGAAATAAATTAATCTCGAAAGCTAGGAAAACATTTCATTATTTCAATGAAATGAATCTCTCAGAGCCAAAAGATCATATAGACATAGTGCTAAACTGCTATACATTCTGAAATTACGATTAACCTGATATGTCCACTTCTGCGAGGAAAGATCAATACTTGATCCACTTTTCGAATCTTTCAGCTGCACTGGACCCGTAATCCCTGCTCCCTTTAAATCGAAATGTCCTCCATAATTCTGGAGTCAATCGCAGGTGTCAACAGTTCATCCACTAATCATTCCATTTTGCTTAATAAATCGATGAAACCAATCGGTATAGAGCAAACATGCAAATAACAGCTTCTTACAAATACTTAAACACATTAAAATCAGAGATATCTAACCTGAAGTCCAACTGTCAAACTCAAGAGATCAATTTTATTTTTCCCCGGTACAAGGCTGACTGGAACGTTTATTGAGACTTTAGCATCATTACTGCCTCCCTTGCCACTGCCTGGTAAACAACTAACTCGTTTTTTAATATATGGGCAATATTATATGGTTAAGCAAATACTTTTAACATCGAACGTCTTACATTTAGGGCCTATTTTGAACAAAATATTGAGAAATTAAGATATATAGAGTGAGTCATGCTAAATTTACAATCATCTTCAAATCTAAACTTACCAAATGTGTAGCTAGTATTGAATGTCAATTAGTGCACATTTGCAGATCAAAAGTATTGAGAATAGTCACCTAATATTTGTCTATACTTTTTGTTTTTATTGCTTTTGATATGCATAGGTGGTGAATAAGACGGTTAAAGCCAAGCACCTAGTGTTAGAAAGATAATAATGAGAGAAAATACTCGTGTAACATAAGTTATTTTGCATCACCTGCAAGCTTTCCATTAATGAAAGCATGAAGGGCGTGTCCGAGTGATTGCACATGGAGAACTGCTTGAGATCCGTCTTGCAGGAAAGGCTCATCGCCTTTAATTTGAATACTGCAAACGCAAGAAGTGAAAGCTTCAAAATACTAAAACATCAAAAAGAGTTGGAGATAATGATGGAAACCGTGCATTTGCATAAACTTTGGTACCTTAAAGAATACCACAGATAGTCACTCGTATCAGCTGTAGTATTTATTTGTTCCACTAAACCATCCTTTGTGAAGGCCTTATCGCTTGAAATACCCACAGGCTCGTTAACCCAACTCCAACCAGATAGTGATGCCCCGGAGGTATCAGCTTCAGAAGACTGAGTGACAAATCTCGGGATAGTTGCTACAGAGTTAATCTGTCGTCACAATTTGAAAGAATTAGGTCATGCTGCTGCAAAAGCTAGTTGGTGTTTGCATGTTATTATTCGAGGAGGAGATTGAAAACAAACCTTTGCAGTATTAAGTGCCACATTCTTGCAGTCTGGTAAGATGCTTACAGACCAAGCGGGCAAGTGATAAGAATTTCCATTAAAGGTCACTGTCGCATCAGATTGGGTACCGATATTAGCTAGAAAGGCTGAGCACAGCCCTGATCCTGTCTTATAAACGCTGGCCTGACAACGGAAATAACTTTTCATTAATGGGAAAACCGTTAAGTTGTGTGTAAAACATAATGCCAGACTCTCCTCAGATCAGAATGTGTTCTGTGATTCTTTGGCCAATCATATGATATGGAAAGTAATTTTAAAAAATTATATAAATATACTTGTCAACACAGTTTTTAACTACACAATTTTCTCAAGAACTATACCAAACTTTTCGAGTGGACAAAGAATGAGTACTTCTATTTGGTGTTAAAAGGAGATGGATGGAAACTAAAGTACAACCATCTAGCACAAGAATTCATGGATATACAGAACACTAACACCTCTAAATATCAGGGAAAAGAACCCTATAATGCTCGTGAATGATTTTATCTTTACGAGATTTGTTATGGATGAAAGTCTTATTTTGAGACGGGAAATATCATGCATAAACAGAAGTTCACTGGATTCAACAAGGGCAATCAATAGTAGATATCAAAATTTATAGGAACTTCAGTGATGCACATTGATAAATATCCGTAGAGAAAAACGAATGCCACTTGTTTACTCCTAATGTGCTAGAGCAAACAAGAAGGTAAACTAAGAATCTCTTTTCATTAAAACAGTCAAGGTAATAGTACCTCCAAATTTGAGCCGAGAGAAGTGATGGTGGGATCAGTTGCGACCATAGCTGCTTCACAAAGCTTTATAGCCTTGTGTAGATCTTTTAAGTGGCCCCATTTTGGTTGTCTTATTTGGCCTACACCACACACGGAGATTTTCAAAACCTTTTTAACAGAAGTCACAGAAAAGAAATTATTTGCACTAGAAAATATAATTTTAGATTGCTAATTGTAGACTATATAAACTATTCCTATCAAGATTCAAGAAGCATGAATCAACAAGCAGAGAAAATTTTGGGTATCAAGATTCAAGAACTTTACCATACTCATCGAGTGGAGCATCATAATCATAGGTTGTTGTAATAAAGGGTCCACCAGAGGATCGACCAAAGTTAGTTCCTCCGTGATACTGTTTAAACAAAGCCAAAAACGAATTATACGAGTAATGTGTTGTTATTTTTACAGAGGGGGAGAGAGAAAGCAGGTATGAATTGCATGTCAAGAGCATTCCAACAATACCATGTAATAGTTCTGAAAGGTTCCGCCCCGCTGGAAAAACCTAGCCACTGCAAAAGCAATGTCTTCTACAGGTCTATAAGGCACAGGGCCACCAAATGAAATAAACCTGAGATTCAAAAGAACCATGTCATCTGAGTAGAAGAAGGATCTATGGACTATGGATTCTTAAATTTATATTTCACTGGATGAGATTGCTTGTCTAGTTGTCTACCTTAATGCAAGAAAATAAAGACTTACCATCCAGTCCAATTCTCGGTCCACATTTTTGGCTTCTTATCAGAGTTGGGCGTAAACTGGTCACAATAGAACCCATTGCAAGTGTTTATCTGTTAATTCAGAATTTCGGATTATTCGCTAGTTCAGTAGATATTTTCGAACTACTACTAGATGAAATTAATACATAAGGTGGAAGAAAGCAACTCACAATAGGATCAGGAGCATCTGCTTGCTGGCACATAACCCATGGTACCCCGGTATCCAACGAGGTAGCCATTGCTGCTGCCCATTCCACATATGGTTTAGCACGAGGTCCATAGTCGGATTGAATATTACCATACTCATTTTCAATCTGCACGGTAATAAAAGCAATTAACTTGATTCAGTTTACTCATCACCCAGAGATTCAAATTCCAAATCGTTACACTTGGGCTTTAACACAAAGAAGCCAGCCTAAGATAGTACCTGAGACAATATGATGGGGCCTCCTTGGGATGCATAGAGATTTTCTTGCTTCATCAAGTCAACAATCTTGGTTGTGAACCGCTGCATTTCAGCCTGGAACAGGACCACTAGCATTAACAGGTAATATGAACTATGAAGACAGAGGCTATTGACAAAAACTGGAAATTAGTAACTAGCATGGCGTAGAAACCTTGAACGGCTCATTGTTAGATCGAAGTTCAATCCCGGGTATAAAATGCAACCAGAGAGGAAACCCACTGTTTCAAGAAAACACAACATGCCCACATTAGTTAACACCAACCTCAACATTTGCAAAATGAAAGACAAGTAAATTTCTAAATATATAGCCAGAAGAAGAACAATTACCCATAGTTCCACTCAGCACAGACATAAGGCCCAATACGTAGATGAACAAGTAAACCAGCTTCTCCAACCAGTTTCACAAATTTAACAACATCTTTCCTCCCCTCAAAATCAAACTGCAGAAATCCCTTATCATATCAGCACCCTTTACTTTTTTCAATATTTTGGTTAATAAATTAACAAAGGCAGACAAATTAATATTCAAAAAAGTTTTTTTTTTTTTTCCTTGGGCATTACCTAATCTGTATGCTAGACTTTGAAAAACAAAAGCAAAAAAGCAGAGAAGCTCAAGCCATCACTCCAAACTAAGACTCGTGAATCTTGATACATAAACCAATAAAAGGAAATTCTTTTTGTTTTCTTGTTTTGTAAAATTTCCTTAACAAGTCTAATAAAAGGCAAAAATTGAAGAATAACCAAGAAAACTTGTGAATCTGGAAAAGAATAAATATTTCAAGATTTTTTTTTATTATTATTAAATTTATCATTTACCTGGTTTCTAACTGGTTCGTGCAAGTCCCAGAAAATATAAGTCTCGATAACATCCAAACCTCCATCCTTGGATTTCTGAATCAAGTCCGGCCACATCTGCATTTTATGTTCACAGAAAAAAATTTTAAAAAATTAAAACTTTACTGTACAGACACATGAACAAATGCTGGTGTAGACAGATAAAGATACAAGAGCTTAAGAGAGAGAAAATGAGGAGAGGAAGCTAAGGTCTCTCACATCAGGAGTGCTCCGAGGATAGTGGATGGAGCCGGAGATCAAGACCCTCCGTTTGCCGTCAATGACCAATGCACGGTGATCATACGTCACATTGGCGGCAAACGGCGCCAAGCACTGCAACAGAACCACCGCGAGCACCACCGCCACACCTCCCCTCATTTTCACCCTCATCATATCGCTACTCAACCGCTCATCAAAATCTTTATTCCTCCCAAAGAACAGATTTTGAAACTGTAATAAATATATATACAATACAATGAGACACTCGTTAGTCGTTACTGTTGTGTGCAGAAATGGGATTTCTCAAAACTTGTTTCTAATTTCTGAGGTTTCTTTGGCCGATACCTTAAATTTTTCTACGAGTTTATCTTACAAGTTGCGTAACTTAAAGAGTTTATGAGAAAGGAGCGGTCGAGCTCTCTATCATGCGCCGCCGCCGGCGTGACACCGCTCTTATCCTGAGCCCACGTGACGACGTCGCTTCGTCGCCTTCTGCTTCGTTATTAGCTACTCACTCTGATCTTCTGCAACTAAGTTTTGCTTAATGCTTGTAGCTTAGCTTGCCACCATCTTTATATTAACGCGCTAAATCTCTTAATTAAAAAATTACTATTTTTCTTAAATTTTATTATTATTATTATTATTATTATATGATTATATGATTGTGATTATTACTAAAATAATTGTGATTATTTCTCAAAAAAAATTACTAAAATAATAGCTGGCTCGAAACACATAGCTGTTACTCTGTATGTATTACCGACAAGTGTACGTTTATGTTTTGTGCTACATTGAAACCTGCACAATTAATGATAATTGCCAGATGAACTAATACCTAACAGCATTCTCAATAGTTCCAGTTTTTGAGGAGTTTTTTTTTGCAGGTGTTGATATAAAAGAAAAAATAGAAAGAAAAAAAAATTAATAAAAAAACGCAAAACAAAATCTTTATTAAAAAAAAAAACATGTCAAATTAACGTGTCCATGGAGTGCACGCGTCCAACTGGACACTTGTGACTTTCACGCGACGAGCTTTTTCTTTTCTTTTTCTTTTTTAGTGGTTCCACTATGAAGACACAAATCAAGTTATTGCACTAAGACCTCCATCATTCTCTCTCTTCTACTTCAACCATAAATTTCTCAAAAACTGAACAAAAACCACGGATGGAAATGCCCTAACGTTAAAAAATTGTCCATCGTATTAAGTGAAATTTTTATATTGCAACTGTCGAGTTTGATAATCTATCTTTACCTTAGTCAATAATTACCTCAATACCAATATAATTGAGCTATTAGTGTATGCATTGATATCATATGTGATTATGACATTACGTACATTGCAATGAACTTACTATGGTAATAGTTCAAACTTCAAACTTTAAATATTTTTTTTTTTTGAGAAACAAACTTTAAATATTTAAAATTAAAATAATTGTAAAGAAAATTACTTTTCACACATATCTTAATTTTATTCAAAAATAAAGAAATAAATAGAAGTCAAATAAATGTTTAAACTACTACATCACGTTTGGTTTATGAAATATGCTAGAAATAGAATAATATTCATGATACTAAATTTATTTCATTGCAAGGGAATAACCATTTCAAAGCTAAGGGACCTTCTTAATAGTGTACACTACTCAAAACATCAGAAAAAAATATTTTTTTTTCTTTCTAAATTGAATTCTTAGTGTAAACTATCACAAAAATAAGATATTAATACTTGTTATTTTTAACTGTTTATTACGATTTTTAACCGTAGTATATATTACGGGCTGCGGAGTACTATATTACATATATAATAATAAAAAAAAATGAAGCTACGTCAATTTTTTAAAAAAAATCACCATTGTAGTAATAAAATTATTTATATTATATTCATCGATTGTTTATAAATTAGCTAATCTTATTATAAGTTTAATAATAATATACCTAACTAATAATTAAGATAGATAGATGAGTAATGTCATGTCAAAGACAAATATTAGAAAAATTAGTTTAAAGGCCAAAAAAGTAAAGCGCCCTTTATATTTAGACCAATTTTGTCCTTCCAGGTGTATCAATTTTTGTAAACAAAATTTGTCTTGCTCAACATATGTCTCAATTAAGCATCACAATTATATTCTTTATATTAATGAACTCATTAATCAACTTTATCACAATTTATTTTCAAAAAAACTTTTATCACAATTTAATCAAATCACATAAAACAATAAAAGACCCCAAAAAAAATCCTTTTTAATTTGTAAATGCTTAGTACGATAATAAATGTGTTATTATTTATTAACACTAAAAAAAAAATTTAAAAATAGTTGTCTAATATCATTTCTTATGTAAAACGTATTAAAAACTAACAATTAATTAGACAAGCTGTGGGAGGTGAGAAAACTAGTGGAGGAATGTCACCGAAGGTTAGATAAGTAGTGGGTTTTGTTTGGAAATCAGAAAAATGATTTCTAGAAAATGAGTCATTTTTTGAAAAAGTAGTTTCATTTTCAGTGTTTGGTTGCATTTTGAAAAATCTTCTTTGTTTGTTCGGTTCATTTTCTGGAAAATGAGTAGAATTTTATAATTAAATATTTTAATTATTTTATTTAAAATTTAAAAATATTTATAATAATATTAAAACAATATTATTTATTAAAAATAAAAATACAAAAAAAACCATTGATTTCCCTGCGGAAACTGACTGGTTTAAGCCAGAAACCAAATATATATGTGACTTTTGTAGTGCCTGCGAAAAATGACTTCCATTAAAACACCTATATTTTTCCGGGTCAACGGAAATTGATTTCCGTTAACTGAATTTTCCAGACATATTCAAACACTGAAAACTCAAAAAATGATTTCCAAAAATCATTTTCCGAATTTTCAAACAATAATGTCTTAATTCAAAGTTTCCCATCATTCTCATTCCCTCCCACCCAAAAAAAAAAAAAAGAAAGAAAGATTATATATGACTCATATGCTAGCTTGCAAGTAACTAGTAAAGGAAGTCATTGCTCATAATATAAGCAAGCAAAGCTTACATACTTCACGTCATTAGTGGTCCAAGGTTATCCATATGCATGATCAGTTTAGATCTCTAAAACTAATTAAGGTTTACTTAAGATCACAAGCATTCAATATGATTAGAGATTGAGCTAAATCAATCCATATCAGTGTCCAAAACGAAAAGGAACTGCATGTAATAAATTATTGCTTAGAAGTAATATAAAGTAACGTGTTTTCAAGTCAAAACTTTCTAGTTATGAGTTCGAACTTTACTAAAAGATTATATTTTATAGTATTAATGTTAGAAAATTGTAAATTTCAAATCACCACAAGTTACTATCTACCTAAAAAGTAATAAGAAATTTAGACCATATTTAATACATGGTTTGAAATATAACTTCACGTGGTTGGAAGTTTTTTCTACAGTCAATGCAAAATTGAAGAAGAAGAGGATGAAGAATAAAAAACAATTTTAAAAAAATAATAATTTGTTTTGAGTTTTGACTCAGTAGAATACAATCTTTAAGTTTCTTTTTGGGTGTTTGTAAGACTCATATTAGATTTTTATTGGGTGTTTGTAAGACTCATATTAGATTTTTATTAGCAATAATGACTATAGTTGCTGCAAAAGTTTTATGGAAACCATAATTATTTTTTAATTAGTGATTGGAAACTCTAGTTAATAAACGCCTGGAACTTTTTAATTAGTGATTTGATAATTTTTTTTTTAAATTTTCGGTATTATCAATAATTTCTATATGTGTTCGAGTATTATTGACATGTGTTTTCTCTAGACTTCGAAATCGGTTAGAGAGCTTTTTTTGTTAGAAAATGATCATTTACTGATCCATTTTTGAAGGTAAAAAACATATATTTTTCACGTGTTCAATATAATCTTTATTTGTAAGATTGGTATATTTCTTTGTATGATGGCTAGTTTCCGTTTATTTAAAGGTATTATATTTGATTCTCACTGATTCTTATCATTTATTATATTGGCTTACTTATTGATTATAATAGAGATTCATTAATTATTTAATTAATTATTGTGTAATATAATGCATGTATGATATACTTAAAGTAAAGTGATATGGCAGAATATTTAATCCTTTCTCATTGACAGAATTTTATTTTTATATTTGAAAAGCAAACGCACAAAACAAATAAGAATAAACTCATAAATCCCTGAAAGGGTAGTTTAGTGGCTCGAGCACAAATTTAATTTTCATTAATATTATTTCGATCGAATACACCGCATAGAGTCTTTTTAATGCGGTTTATTTTCTCTATATAATTTATGTAATTTATTAACTATTATACAAGAGTGAAATTTATAAATTATAGGGAAAATGGCACTTTTTCCCCCTATGTTATGTGCATATAGCACTTTTCCCCCCTGTGTTATTAAAGTGGCACTTTTTCCCCCTGAAATGTTAAATAGACATTTTTACCCTTAAAATAATTATTTCATTATTTTTTTCTCCAACAAATTATTACTTATATGTATGGATGATCACGATTCGGTTCAAACCTAACCAAACACTGTAGCAATCATACCGAAATAGTATGGACGGTTCTGGTTACGATTCAGAACCGAAAAAATAACATTAAATAATTGTTGAACTGTAAACCGGAACTGAACCACATTCATATATAGTGAAAATGATCAAACACTTATTTGATAAATCAGTACGGTTCGATTCCAATTTCGATTTTGAACCGCCAATCAAAACTTATTTATTTATTTTTATAATTTTATTTCTTATTTAAAAATAGTATAAATTTAACAATTATTTTATTATATTTTTTCGGTTCTGAATTGTAACCGTAACCATCCATACTTTTTAAGTTCAAGTGCTACGGTGTTTGATTAGGTTCGTATCGAACCGTAATCTTCCATGCATATTAGTAATATAATTGGTTGGAGAATAAAAATAAATGAAATAGTTAGTTTTAAGGGCAAAAATGTCAATTTAACATTTCAGGGGGGAAAACTACCACTTTTAAAATAACTGAGGGGGAAAAACTGTCACTTTAATAACTCAGGGGGAAAAAGTGCTATATGCACATAACTTAGGGGAAAAAGTGCCATTTTCCCTAAATTATAACTCTTAAGTTGTGGTCACGAATTTTTACAGATTAAAATAAATAATAAAAGCCTGAAACATAGGCAATTATTCACGATAATCTCGGTTTGTATTTGTCTGAACTCTGAAGCATTGTGATATTTAGCAAAGTTTAATAATTAGTTTGCGTGTAAAATGATGTGCTTATCTTTAATTATTGTCACAGCCTGACAGCCTACAAAGTGATACGTACCAATAATTTTAAAATCACAACACGAAACTTGGACCAATCACATCATATATATATTCTTCACCAATTATTCTTTTTTTTTTTTTTCAGTCAAAGTTATACATAATTAAGAAAAATATATTTACTCTTAAAATCTACTCTCACTTTTTATTTTCTCACACAAAATTGTAGTGTAGACATTTTTATTAGGGTCTGCAGAATAAAAATAATCTATTATTGTTTGTCACGTTAGAGAGTAAAAATGAAAGAGTATAATTTGGGAGTAAATGTACTACTACAATTCTATACATAACTAGTGGTGTTCAAATTTAGTTTTGATTCCATTTCGACCAATCTGATCCCATACTTGTAAATTATGATTCTTCTTCCTTATTTCTGAAAAAAAATCCTACGAGAGCAAACCTGCCATCCGGACTTAGAGAGTGGGGGCACCATAAACATCTAAATCAAAATGATTATCTTGTTATTCATATGACGATCAAGTGAAACATATTTAGGATATTTCTAATGTGTTTGAAATATGAGTTACGATATTAAAACATTGTAGTACGTATTCTTTAATTGACAATATAATACAAAGAAAATAAAAAAATTCTCACACATATCATAACTCATATTTCTATGAGTTACAATATTACGGCCCTG
>CP025657.1:15267916-15305098 GCA_003576665.1 Ipomoea trifida
ATGCACATAACTTAGGGGGAAAAAGTGCCATTTTCCCTAAATTATAACTCTTAAGTTGTGGTCACGAATTTTTACAGATTAAAATAAATAATAAAAGCCTGAAACATAGGCAATTATTCACGATAATCTCGGTTTGTATTTGTCTGAACTCTGAAGCATTGTGATATTTAGCAAAGTTTAATAATTAGTTTGCGTGTAAAATGATGTGCTTATCTTTAATTATTGTCACAGCCTGACAGCCTACAAAGTGATACGTACCAATAATTTTAAAATCACAACACGAAACTTGGACCAATCACATCATATATATATTCTTCACCAATTATTCTTTTTTTTTTTTTCAGTCAAAGTTATACATAATTAAGAAAAATATTATTTACTCTTAAAATCTACTCTCACTTTTTATTTTCTCACACAAAATTGTAGTGTAGACATTTTTATTAGGGTCTGCAGAATAAAAATAATCTATTATTGTTTGTCACGTTAGAGAGTAAAAATGAAAGAGTATAATTTGGGAGTAAATGTACTACTACAATTCTATACATAACTAGTGGTGTTCAAATTTAGTTTTGATTCCATTTCGACCAATCTGATCCCATACTTGTAAATTATGATTCTTCTTCCTTATTTCTGAAAAAAATCCTACGAGAGCAAACCTGCCATCCGGACTTAGAGAGTGGGGCACCATAAACATCTAAATCAAAATGATTATCTTGTTATTCATATGACGATCAAGTGAAACATATTTAGGATATTTCAATGTGTTTGAAATATGAGTTACGATATTAAAACATTGTAGTACGTATTCTTTAATTGACAATATAATACAAAGAAAATAAAAAAAATTCTCACACATATCATAACTCATATTTCTATGAGTTACAATATTACACCTTTTGATATTTACAATATTTCTAATATGTTCAAAATATGATTAAGTTATGTGTAATGAGTGTTCCTTGTTATTTGTTAATTCTAACCGTAAATTAATAGAATTTAACGGAAGACTAATGATGTCAATCAAATGAAAGCCATGAATGAAATATGACAAAATTAAAGGAATAACACTAAATGTGCCAATACCACACTAGTTGAGAACTAAAAATAGAATTTTCTCATATAGTTCCTAATCATATACATATTTAGATAATTTTATAGAGAACATTTACATAATTAAATTGATTTATTCATAATATTGTTGGAATATATATATATATATATATATATATATATATATATATATATATATATATATATATATATATATATATATGGAATTTTCACTACAAATTAAGTGTAATTGTAATTAAAAATTATTTGGAAACAATGAGCATTGGTTTATTAGATGAGAAGTCCACTTAAGACTTGCTTCCAACGGTTAGATAGGGTTTGATTTCTGCCACAAAAAGATTTTTAGTTTATGTTGAGCTCCTTATACGTAGAATTGAAGTGTACAGTTTAGTGTTAAGTCTCAAGCCTAGATTGGCTTTAATTTATAGGCTTGGACCTATGAGGCTATGATATGATGCTTTTATAGAAATTATAACGTTCAAGATATAGTCTGGTGAAGTTGAGAAACTTGAGTTATAAAAAGAATAAAAAAATATACAAACTCAATCATCCCAACCTACGCAATCATATTCCTCCTTACAATAATTAACAAAAGGATGATCTTCATTATCTAACATTAATCAAGTTTTATGTGGTCTAAGGATTTGACCTATGACATCATATCGTGTTCACAGAACAGAAGAGGTTACGTTCAACGTGTCGTGCTAAAATATATTATTAGGATCTTGTAGATTAATATGATTAGTGTAACCTCCTATCATTTTCCAATATTGATATGATAAATTAATAATTGAATATATTTTGTCTTTTTATTGGCATGTTTTGGGTTGGTGTGCAATAGGATTTGCATGGTGTTAAAGAATAGTGACAAAAAATCAATCGGCAGAGGAAAAAACAATCTTTAATTTGTTGGGAGGACAGTTTCTTCATTCAATTTGACAAGCACCCTTGTGAAAACAATTTGCGACAAATCCCTTTTAAAAATGAATATATCATAATTTTTTTTAAAATATTATTGACTGTATTACAATATAGGATGTGTTCTATACTTTTCAATAAGTTAATACCCCACCACTGGAATTTGATCCTGTGATATTCCCACAAATAGTGTCACAGATGTGTTATAGCACAAGGTGCTTGGCCAATAATTATTTATCTAATCATGTTTCATTTTTATGAGATAATTAGAACAAACAACTAAAAAGTTCAGTAGATTTTCATTTGTAATTTCTCTCTATCATTTAGAAGAGATTAAAGCATTCATACAATGACAACGATCTTGTTCAATAAGACATATTCATAGCATGGTTCTAATAGGCGCTAGGCGCTAGGCGCTAGTCGGGCGGTAGACTAGCGCCTAAGCGGTCTAGGCTGCGCCTAGGCGGTTTTAGGCGGCGACCTATAAAAACAAAAAATTAATTCATGTGTATGGGTGTGTGTCATATATTATATTATATTATATATATATATATATCTTACTTCTCTTACTTATATAAATAAATAAATTTAAATATATATAAATATAATAATAAAATTAACAAGGCCGACTCACTCGAGTTAACTCGGCTAACTCTGTCGAGTTGGGCGAGTTATTAACTCGGCCAAATTCAGCCCAGTTGGCCGAGTTAGGCGTTAGGCGGCCTTCTAGGCGGACGCCTATGGAGCAATTCGTCTCGGTCTAGGAGCGCCTGACGAAACATTTTACTGATCATGATTTCTCCAATTTTTTTGTGAAACATTTCATGTTCATATATATTTTGATGTTGTGGTCTGATCCAAATTTATTTAGAATGGTAGATTTTCATTTGTAATTTCTCTCTGAATATATAATATTAAATAAATAAAGTGGATAAATGAATTGGGTTCTCTTCCCACCTATCTCTTTCATCATCACTTGTCACTGCTTTATGAGTTGGGAGGCAAATCTAGATTCCACATTAGACTTTTTTGTCACAAAAGATAAGTATTTTTGAAAGTTTTCACATAGGCATTTTCCAACATCATGTGAAGATAACAACTCTTTCTTGACTTATTTTGCCTAAATCCTTATATACAACGATGACTATTAAATAAATCATAGTTTTTTGGATGCCATATAAGGTGAAATGGACATGCATATTGTATTTTTATTTGGAAATTAAGTGCATGGTACACCTACATTATATTATAGCAAGCTAAGCCGGCCAGGCCACCATCAAGTGATATCTTTTACTTTTTATTTTTATATTTTACTGTTAATAACGTGACATGCATCAATTGGTCATGTTAGAAATTAAATTTTCTGAGTTATAAATCAAATTGATAATTAGCTCAAAGAAAGGAAATATCAGAGAAGAAGATGATATACATAATTGTGTAGGTCGACAATAATGTCCTTATTTATACAAGAAATACACACATATATTACTTCTATCTTCACAAGGTCTTTTAAGTTTTCACACTTGTGTAGATAAGGATTAGGACATCTATAAGTAGTCTACCAACTCTCGACATACTCCATACAAATCAAGACATTCTTTACAAGCTTTCACATACCAATCATTATTAGTCCACACATTCACGTGGACTATACTATCAAATAATATACATTCAAAACATAATAGTATACTTTTAATATATTAAGATGTACATTATATTCAGGAAAATATATTATTTGAATACTGAAAATACATTATTTTGTATAATGTACATTCAGTACACAAATAATGTACTTTTAATATATTTAAAATGTACTTTTTATTATGGTCCACACAACCTTAAGATCAGTCAATCAAAATAGTTAATTAACGAGACTAATACTTTTTACGAATATATTTTAACATTTTTCATAACCTCACTTATTTATACCGTGTGATGATCCACTTTGATAGTAGCTTAGTAGGGAGTGGTGGGGAGATGGTCCCTATTGGGGATATATAGATGTCCAACTTGCTCACCACTTCTTCTATATATCATCAATCAAACCTCAATCCATGTACACACTTCAAACCTAAGCAAACAACATTAATTAGATTGATGAAGATCACGTTGCCTGTCCATTATAAGGCCTAGCAATAATGTTGCTTCAACCACTTCAAGTCCCCATATGTATTAATTGCTCCTTTTTTTTTTCTTTTTTTTTTTTTTCTTTATGACTAATTCCAATCGTGTTTGCATGCTTAAGTGGATAGATAGATCATTTCTACACTTTGATTTATGAGAAATCGCATAGTAAACATGTCTTGTAACTCGATCTAGCGAGCAAAATACTATAAGAAGATAAACTAGTTAACCTAATAAGTTGTCAAGTTCAAACGACTAAAAATAACACTAGATAGTTTTCATAGGAATCAGAGTCAAACACAAAATATTATTAGATAGCTCTCATAGGAAATCAAACAAGAAATATTGTTAGATAGCTCTCATAGGGAGTCAAGCACATAATATTGTGGTTACCAAGTCAACTACTTGACCAACTCAATTGTACATTGATGATTAGAAACCTATATTAAGCGCACATATTAATAGTAATTGCATTTGTTTTTAAAAATAAGGAATAACCACTAATAATAAGAAAGACCATAATACAAAACATTAGAAATAAAAAGCAGTGAAGTGACAAGATACTCGGTGTGATTTGATAAAGAAACAATTTCCCTAACAATCAAGCTAAGTGGAGGACATGGTTCACATACTACTTAATAAAAGAGAATCTTTTCTTCCAAAAGGTTGAATCCTCTACCCCAAGGGCCGGACAAAGCATCTGGGATGATGAAAATCATGGTAACTCAACTCTGGTCTCTTCTCCAAAACTTCACCCCTGTAATCAGTTGAGCTGTCCATGCGGGCTACATCTATATATTCTTGTCCACGGATGTTTAGAACAAAAGTTGGGTTGGCGTATAAAAATTTATAACATGTTAATTACACATGTAATCATTTAACAAAATGTGTTACTATAATAAGTTCCCAACTCACTACTTTAATGTATAATTAAAAATAGACATTGAGTCACCCATGTGAATGGAGCAAACCATTTGGCCAGCCCCTACCACTTAGTGTGCTGACCGTTGGGATGGAAGATTAGTCTTCTTGCTATCGGCCGATGGGATACCTTTAGGCAACAAAAAAAAAATGACATTGAGTTCACTATTATTAAAAAAAATTGACCATTCTCAAATATTTTTAAGGACTAAAACTGCCATAATCCCACAATTTTAATTTGCAAGAGAATGCAGGCATATACGCATATTCACAGAGTGAAATGTGGATATGTTAGCAAAAATATTTGTTGGAACTTGGAAGAGATGGAAAAAAATTTATTAAGACATAAAATATTGTTCTAACAACTGCTAAAATATAATGTCTATATATAAAGTGACATCATATATTCATATAACAAGACAACACAAATGTGCACGAAAATCCATGGTCCAAACTCCAAACTACGCTTTTGTATGTAATGGGCTATTGATTTGGAATAGTAGTAAAAACTAAAAGGCCGCTCCAATTGGGCCTTACCTAACTAATTGTAACCCAAACAGATTCACGCTAGCCCACTTAACTATATTGGGCTTTGTTATTTTAAACGTACTATTATATACAGGGAA
The DNA here is from genome assembly GCA_003576665.1 of Ipomoea trifida. NCBI lineage: Eukaryota > Viridiplantae > Streptophyta > Magnoliopsida > Solanales > Convolvulaceae > Ipomoea > Ipomoea trifida. Next base: position 15,273,577 of record CP025657.1, read on the forward strand.
AATTGCATTTTTGGTCATTCAGTTATACTCGTAGTGTAAATTTAGCCCTCGAATAACTGAATTATATGTGTGACCATCTTTAACCCTTAAGTTATGCACAAATTAGCGATTTTAGTCCCTCGGATACTATTTCTACCGCCAATTTGTCACTTAATAAAGTAGTTGATTTGGTTCTTCAAGGGTTACAATCACCACTCCATTCACAACTTAGGGGTTAAGGTGGTCACAAATATAACTCATTGACTAAGTTTGTACCACGGGTATAATTGTAGGACAAAAAAATGCAATTTTCCCTTATATGTATGTGTGTGTGCATGGGCGCACTCAGGTGATAACGGGAACCCAGGAGAGAACTAAGAAGTACTCACAGTCGACCACGTGTCCAGCTTCAACGTATTAGATGTAATTTTAAAAACAACGCGGTTGCATTTTTGTAAATAACTCGAACTTTGGTGTAAGTAAAATGTGTTAAAAGTGCAAGTAGCTAGTGCAAGTAAAATCACTTACAACTGCAACTAGGTTCACTACATAGTGCAAGTAATTTACCTGTTAACATTCGTGCACCTAATGATAACGTCTTTCACATAAGTGCACTTAATGATAACGTTTGGTGCAACTAATGATAACGTTAGGTGCACTTAATATTGATGCTCAATGTACATTTTACTTGCACTTAGATGCACTATATGAAACTATTACTTGCACTTTTAACACAATTTACTTGCATTTCAATGTTCAATTATTTACGAAAATGTCACCGCATTTAAAAAATAGTGTTTCTGAGCTATTAAATCTGAACACATAAACGACTATGAGTGGTTCTCAATTATCTCCTGGACGTGTGGTTCTCACTTGATATATCTCCTATATATACCCTTATTTAATTTGGGCACTACAAAAACATAATATTGATTAAATTAAATGACAATGAGTCACGTTTGGATGGCACATAGAGGATGGTTGACATTGCAAGATGAATTATTGATGATAAATGTTCATTTTAATGTATTATAGGTTTATTTTCAAATAATATATTAAAAACTATCTTGTAATACACTGAAAATGAACATTCAATATACTAACCAATGAACATTCAATATACTAACCAAGTCAAACAACTAATAGTGGTCAAATAAGTCAAAATTGGTTGATAGACTAATTATTTACCAAACAGTGTCAACATATATTTCCTTATAAGTAATAAATAATTTTATTCCTAATTTAGTATTATATGCATTTGCTAGTATAAGTGTTACAGTTGCATACTGATCCGACTCGATCAATCTCATGAATAAAGATCGTGAGATGGTCTCTCACAAGTGTGACCCAAAATTTTTTATCATGACATTAGATGTAAACATTAAAAAATAAATTTATGCGATCGAAAAAAATAGTATTTTCCTACAAATTTAATATGCATTTATTAATTAAGAAAATTCTCAATAGTTGTATATTTGTCTAATGGCAAAAATTTGTGTGAGACCGTCTCATTGTGAGACGGGTCAGGTTAATGTGAAAGTGTGCTACTTATACGCACAAATGTCATATTTATATGTTCAAATGTAATACTAATTAAGAATAAAATTTGTTACTTATAATGGTAAATATAGTACTTTTAAGGGAAAATATAATACTTTTACATTTCGATTTAAAAGTATTACATTTTTCCTCAAAAGTATTATATTTTTCCTTATAACTAAGGGGAACATCACTTATTATGGAAAATGTAATACTTTTAATGGAAAAAATAATAGTTTTACATCAAAATGCAAAATTATTACTATATATTTTTCTTCAAAAGTATTACATTTTTCCTTATAAGAACAAAAATTTTATTCCTAATTAGTATTACATCTAAGCATATAAGTATGACATTTGCATGTTGATTCAATCCGGCCCGACCCGTATCACGAATAAGGATTCGTGAGACAGTCTCACACAAGTGTAATCTTTGTGTAACTTAATTGAAAATAAAGAATGGAGAATGAAAAAAAATATTAAAAATTGAAATAAATGCAGCCTTAAACTTAATTGACTAAATTGTTAGTCAAAGATTGGAGGGTCAAGTCTAACTCCTTATAAGCCGCTCACAAAGTGCATAGTCGGAATCCTACAAAAGACCAAGGCCAAAAATATATAGATTAGATTTTATTAGGGTTTTATCTCCTAATTGCACTATAATTTTTTTCTTTTTATGTTCATTGTATTATTCCTCACTATATCTTTTTATATCCCTATAAATTGTCCCTTCATATATATTGTATTATTTAAGTATTCAATAACAATTCATTCTTCTAGAATTATTATTCTTCTTAAATCTATTGTTGGAATTGGTATCAACAGATCTAAAAGGTCCATGGTTGTCAACCCAACCTCCACCGTCTGTGACACTGTGTCGCCACCAACCACTAGTGACTCAGTGCCCTCTTCTTAAACCCTTTCTGATATATCATCCACCCCTCCCCCATCCATAAATACCTTATGGAGAGCTCATCACATTGTATCCATACAGCTTACATCATCTAATTATTTATTTTGGAAAACCCAGCTCGTTCCGTTTCTTCGCGGGCAAGGTAGATGGTACATTTCCGTGTCCAGCTTCTTTTATTAATAAGGCTTCGGATGGATCTTCCGTAGTAGCCAATCTTGTGGCTCAAAATTGAGTACGTCAGGATGCATTTATTTTGTCCATGCTCATCTTGTCTCTATTCGATGAGGTTATGTACGTAGTACGTACGTCCCGCGCCCTGTGGTTAGCTATTGAAGCTGCCTTTGGGCCATCCTGTCGTTGCACATTCTTTGAGTCTCCTTAGGCAGCTGCAGTCTTTGCGCTAGAGAGACTCCCCAGAGCATCTTGGCAATGGTTTCAATTAGACTACTTGCTGAAGCTGGCCAACCAATTGGATTAGTTGAACAAAATCTCTATCTGTTCAAGGGCTTCCGATCTGAGTATCGCGCGATGGTTTCATCATTGACTACCAAGGAATCTGTCTCCATTGATCAACTCAATAATGACCTCACTGCACATCAATAATTTATCTATGCCGATAATTTATTGGTCGAGTAAATTGCACTTTTGGTCCTATGACTATAGAACTCTTGTTAATTTCAACACTTGACTTTAAAAGCTAACAAATTAATCCTTTAACTATGCTTTTTTTAACGGATTTGGTCCTCCCGGCCAAATCACTGGCCAAATCAGCCGGAAAAACTTAACCCATTTCTAATTACAAAATAATGAGGGCATAACGGTCATTTTACAAGGTCTTCTTCCCCTTCCTTTCCCCTGCTCGCCGGTTAGATTCAAAGGAGAAGGGATCGATGAAATGGAGAACAACATTGGAGGAAGCAAGACAGCCAAGGTGATGAAGATGGGCAGTGAAACCTTGAAATTAAGAGCAATAACCGGACGGAGCTACGGACTGCGCAGTGAAACCTTCATCGTTCTTCTGTATTCCTAGTCCAAATTAAGAGCAATAACTGGACGGAGCTACGGACTGGGCAGTGAAACCTTCATCGTTCTTCTGTATTCCCAGTCCAAATCCAACCCAAAAAACTCGTTAGCTCTAGCTACGGAAGACCGCCGCTCCAGACTCTATCCCCAAGCCCATTTCATTCCTCGTCAAACCCAGGGTTTTCCCGTTCACCGTCGCGCATAATCCCGGCCACCCCTACCAGTCGGCGGCCTCGTGAAGACCGTCGGAGATTCAAGATCCGATAGTCGGTGGCCCATTGTTATACCTTTCCCTGCCGCTCGTCATCACATTTGCAGAACATATCAAATCTAAATATTAGGTGCTAAGAAAAACAAAATGCTATTATGGTTTAGCTTATATTTTTGGTAAAGGGTTAAACAAAGTTGGAGAACAAGTATTCAACAATTATATTAGATTTCAACGAATTTTTTAAATCAGAAATGAAGAACAAGTATTCGGTACTAAATATTTGTTGAAGAAGCGAGACTGAAGCAGAATAAGAGGAAGATCTCACAGGGTTAAACAAAGTTGGAGAAGAAAGTGACATGAAATGACATATTTACCCCCATGATTTAATAATTATAAATAGATTAAGATTTTCCAGCCAAATTTGGCCTGTGATTTGGCCGGAAGGACAAAATCTGTTAAAAATGCATAGTTAAAGGATTAATTTGTTAGCTTTTAAAGTCAAGTGTTGAAATTAACAAGAGTCCTATAGTCATAGGACCAAAAGTGTAATTTACTCTTTATTGGTCTAACCAATTTAACATTATTGTGCGACTAATGTACAAGTATTTATAGCTTTGTATGTCAATTATGACACATCTCAGTTATTTTCTCTTACTACCCGTTTCAATGTTAAAAGCGGTGATTAGGCCATTATGGGGTTCAAGCTCGATCACGAAACGGAAAAAAAACAAAACCAAATAAATAACGAATTGTTTACCTAACAGTCCTACGTTCGATCTAACAAGGGGACAGTGACCACCGACGTCCAATTGCAAAAGAAGAGAAAACAAATTAAGGGCAGGAGTCAGCTACCTAATCCAACTACACTCAACCATTGACCGATCGACCACCTTTGCATATAAATACTTCAATTTCTTCTTGACCTTAAAACCTCAACAAATGGTCGTGGGATGTAATGATATGTAATTGGAAACCTTTGGAAAAGCATATATGGAACTGACACTCTTCGTTTCAATTTTTATCCTTCCATTTCCACGCACTGCACGCACAAATCCCAAAAACTACCCTACCTATATATAATAATAATAATGCATTAACTATGGTATGAGTGTCAACTTTTATTGATATGTATGTGGATCTCGTCACAATTAATTAAATTTTAATGTAACTCCAATATAATGAAGTCTGTAGATATATATTTTATATTAAAAAAAAATTATTTTACTTCTTGTTAGCTATTAGATTACACTCACAAGTGTACTCAAAAAAAAAAGATTACACTCACAAGTTTTTTTGAATAGTGATGATTGATGAAGGCGCATTGGGACCGTAACTCTTGGCCTCGACTTTTTAATAATTGTTAGCTCTTCATTATTTGAAGACATTCATATAGTTGTTAAAGTGGTATATTCGTAAAGTATATTAAAGATATATATCCATTGATAATTGCTTTTTCAATTGGATATTCATTATTCGTAATACTTTTTGAAAGAGTAAAGGTATAGAACTGATAGAAGGCGGGTTAAGTCTAGCATCTTGTCACTTAGTTTCATGTGAATTTTAAAACGTCACATTAACTGTTACACAAGTATCAAGTATAAAGTTGCGCATTCGCTATTAATTATAACCTTTATTTGATGTATGTAGTATAAATGTTTAATCTTAATAATAGGTATCAAAATAAGTTAGGTGTTTGAAATAATGAAATTTGAAGATATACTGTATAGCCGAGGCTGGTAAGTAATAAAAATTTTAGTTGTACCATCGAAGTGAAAATTATTATATCTGAAATATTGAAACAAGCTTTCTTGATATTAAAGTAGAGTCAGTCGGCTGTACAATAATGCCAACCATATGATATGATCTTATCCATTTCAGCCACTTTTGATTTTAGGCTAACCAATCTTCAAAGCCTTTGCCCTTGGCTCTATATGGCTTATACTACGTCTAAATTCTGGACCACTTATATACTTATATATGGAAAGATTGACACCATCAAACACTTATTAATTGCATTTTTTCAGAGAAAATCTTTATACTATATAATTCAAACTTGCTTTCTTAAAAAGGGATTATACTAGTGTAAATCGACATTCTTTTTCATATGGATCGGACAAATGCTACTTCCAAGCCTTTCCAACTCAAATGGGTCTATTTTGAAAATCAATTTTGCATTACTTAGTACATACCCGTTTTAAGCCTACAATATATTGATTTCTTTGTTTACTACGAAGAAAACCAAATCTACTTTGATCTAACCTAAATCAAAAGTGAACTTTAGATATATCTGTAACACAAAATAATCACATAAAATTATCGTTTTAGCTAAAAAAATTTTAACATTTAATGCGAAAGCGGTGGTGCTCTGATCTTAAAGAACTTTGGCAACCACCATTCTGCATCACCATGCACTCAATTCTATTTCGATCTTTATTGATGACTGTAACAAAATGGAAATCCTTGCCCACGGGGCATATTGTGTAGTGGCAATAAAGGTCAAATTTGGTGATTGCAGTGCCTTCAAAGTATATGGCAGAGTGGTAAAGAGCATAATTATATTGTAAATCGCGGTGTGCCAGGTCACGAGTTAGATGTGCAATTTCCATTTTTTAGTGAACAATACAGGTTAAAATTAAATCATCTTAACAATCAGTAATCCAATTAACATCGAAGCCGGCATGAATTTGATCGCTGAAATGGTAGTATGGGAAGAAAATGGGTGGTTTCGCCAGTTGGGCCTACTCTTTAGGTGGGATACAAAAATAGGACGGAAATAATTGGGATACAAATATGGGCAATACTACACGGTAGGATGCATGTTTACTTTTTTGAACATGCATCTTCAGAATGCATTATTATCTTTTATAATATTTGTTACAAATTAAAATACTGTACATTGTACTTAGAGAATACGAAAAGAATACCGTATGTAAATACAAAATAATAAATACGTAATTATGTATTTATTTTTTGAAATATTAGGATAAAAATACTTAAATAGTGGGTCCAAGACCAACAACCCTAATTTTACTCCATCCCAATACTAAACGGTAAAACTTCATCCCAAAACTTACCAGAGTCCCCAAACTTACCCGCTGCTCACCGTGCCACCGCCCTGCCGCCGCCTACCGCCCTGCCGCCGAACTTGTCGCCGCCCACCGCGGTACATTCTAATTAACTAACAATCATTTAATGAGGACAATACTATTTTTTTCTCCTTATACATATATATACCATCTTTTTTTCCTTTTTTCATTTAAACTACAATACTGTACACATACACGTATCCTACACTCATTTTCTACCTTTAAACTATTTTTTTTAAAAGAAAAGCTAACATGCATTCGCAGAATGCATTTGTTTTTAAGCAAACATGCATTCCATAAAAGTACTTTGCCCATCTTTGTTACCTTTTCAAAACCGGCCTCTTTTTGTATCCCACCTAAAAAGCAGACCCAACATTGTTTATGACTCAAGAAACACGTACACAGAGAGAGAGAGGGGAAAATATCTAATAATGATAATAAAAGAAGACTGATCAGAATAGTTTACCTAATGGTCGTAACCTTAACAAAACAAAAACAAGTACTCCCTCCGTCCCATTTTACCTGTCTTACTTTCCTTTTTAGTTTGTCTCAAAATGTTGTCATATTTCCAAAATTGAACATCACCATCATTCTACTTTTCCTAATTTACCCTTATGACTTTTACATTCTTTATTGCTTTTATTTCCAAAAGTGAAAAAGTGAAGGGCATAATTGGAAAACACATTACATTTACTTTAATTTCTTAAAAAGCGTGCAAAAAGCAAATGAGACAACCTTTTCGGGACGGAGGGAGTACAAATTGTAAGCTAGCTATATGTTGGAAACCCTAGTTAAGTAATTAATTGACTTTTAAATTGTGATATATATATATATATATATATATATATATATATATATATATATATATATATATATATATATATATATGTACTAGAGATCAAATGCGAAGGAGTTTTTGGGTAAACAATAGGGTGAAATCTCAGCCATTGGTCTAGCCAAAATCAACAGTCCAGAATGAAGAAACATTTTTTTAAAAAAACGCGGTGGTATTATGGTAATTTTGCGTAAGTTCAAAGCTTAAGGTGGGTAAATTTATAGCTTAAGATGCGTAAGTTTATAGTTTTAATGCCTAAGTTTAAAGTTTAAGGTGCGTAAGTTTATAGCTTAAGGTGCATAAGTTTATAGCTTAAGGTGCACATGTTTAAGCTTAAGGTGCATCAGTTTAACTCTTAAGGTGCACAACTTTGGTTCATTAGGAATATCGACTTTCATACTCTTGGTCTATAATTTAAAGCTTAATAATGTGCATTATTTTCCAGCTTAAGATGCATAAGTTCGAATCTTAAGGTGCATAAGTTCGAATCTTATGGTGCATAAGTTCAAAACTTAAGGTGTATCAATTCAGTACTTAAGGTATCTCACTTTGAAACTTAAGGTGTATCAGTTCAGTATTTAAGGTGCATAATTTCGACACTTATAAGGCGCATTAGTCTGAGACTTAAAGGTCCATAAGTTCGAAGACTTAAGGTGCATAAGTTTGAGACTTAAGATGCAATAGTATAAAATTTAAGGTGCATCAGTTCGAGACACTTAAGATCATTCGCATCCATGTTGCCACGAAGTGCGTTTTTTTAATAATAAATATTCCTACATTTTGAGCCGTTGATTTAATTTAGATCAACGGCTCATATTCCACCACATTTTTCACCTAGTAGACCCTTCGCATGTGAACCATCTCACTTTTAACACAATTTACTTGCAATTCACAGTTCAAATATTTACAAAAATGCTACAGCATTTTATAAAAAATTGCTTTATGATCGATTAGATTTTTGTAGATGGACAGCTATGATTGATTCCTAGTTCTCTCCTGCGTGTCCGTTCTCATTGATCTACAGCTGTTGATCTGGGCTCATCTAACAGTCTAGATGTGTTGGCACCGCCGCACGAGAGGAGATTGTTGCGTTATATATATATATATATATATATATATATATATATATATATATATATATATATATATATATATATATATATATATATATATATATATATATATGGGTTCAAGTGAAAAAGAAGTTGCATGTGAAACGTGCGATTGCATCTCAACCCTTCATCAACTAATCTTTAAAAAAAATTCGTCACATGCGATCAATAACAATGTGCACTGGAAGACAGAACAATGTGCTCTAAAAGGCATAACAATTTGCACTGGAAGGTAAAAAATGCGCACGGGAAGCACAAAGATGTAAAACAATTATTGAAAAATTAAATTTAATATAGGATCTTCAACACAAATCATAAACAACCATAAATAATAAACAAACAAATATATTCAACTCAAATTAGTAATTAGTGCTCAAGATTAATTGATATTTAAAAAAAAAAAGTTCGTCATCTACAATTTAAAAATAAAATGCTTTGAAAGGCACAACAATGTGCTTTGGAAGAAAGAACAATGTGCACTGAAAGAAGGAATCATGTGTACTGTATGTCATAACAATGTGTACTGGAAGAAGGAACAATGTGCATTGTATGGCATAATAATCTGCACTGAAAGAAGAAGCAATGTGCATTGTTTGGCATAACAATATGCATGGAAAGAAGGAACAATGTGCACTGTATGGCATAACAATGTGCACTGAAAGGCAAAAAAAATTAACTTACACAAAATTACAATAATGTCCCTGCTTTTTTTTTTTTTTTTTTTTTTTTTTTTTTTAAATTTACAATTTGTACCCTTGATCTGGCAATCTATGGATATAATTTCACATGATATATATACACACATACAATGAGGCGGAGGGGTGTGTGTGTGTGGGGGGGGGGGGGGGAGGGGGGAGGTGCTGAGAATCTCTTAATATATATGGCCAAAGCAAAAGACAAGGTGATACATGCACATGTGGACAAGGAGGCTATTGAAATTTGAAAGAGCTGAACTACCTCAGCTCAGCTCCCTCTGCGTAAATAGTTCCTTCCTGCACCAAAAGTTTACCCTTCAATTCGCTTTATCCCACAATTTTAACTGTCTGCAATTCTCCATTTCAGCAGCATTCAGAATATTCAAATTCAAAACATCACAAAAAGATAAAGTAAATATACTAAAAGCTGAAGCCCGCTTTGATTATTCCTTTCTCAATAAAACCACCTCAGCTCAGCCCCTCTTCCTTCTTGCCCATTAAGCTAAGAGAGTAATTCAAATTAAAAAAGACTCAAACTTATAATTTTATGATTATTAAGTTAACAGTTTAACTAAATTAATTGATTGGAGTTATTCATTCCCTATAGTTTTATTATAACTTTTGATATAATGGTAAGTGCTCGATTCTAACATTATGTGGTTGGTGATATATGCCTAAATACTTTTATTTAGATAATACATGAATATCATTTGCATTATCTTACCATGTTACAGTATCTATCACTATTCACTAGCTAGGCTACGTCACTTGAAACTTACTACACAGTATATATGCATGTGTAGAAAAGTTAAAAAATAATTACATCCCACATATAGGAGCAACCTAGTTAATGGTGCAGTCAGGAATTTGTCTTTTGCATTAGCATTATATACCCTCCATTGCATCCGTGACAACAACACATTTGTCACGAAAATGATGATAATAGATAAAATATTATTTGCATATCGAAAGATTCGATCACGAATTTGATACGTAGACAGTGTCTTTCCAATTTAGTTTACTTATTTGGTGTAGTTTTTCGGTTATTACATAAAAGTGCTTCATCTTAACTGAGACCGTGGCACAAGGATCTTTTTAGTCCAATTTATCTTTAATTTCTTGTATAACATAGTTAGAAAACACACCACAATGAAAATACACAAAAACACACATAAAAGACACCACACACCCAAAATAATGCACCATAACTCCCTTGTCCCCTAATGGTACATTTTCTGACACTGTGTGGTGTATATTTGCATACCTAGTGGTGTGTTTTTTGGTGATGTGTACCTAACGATGCATATTTGTGTGGTGCATTTTCTAACACTGAGTGGTGTATATCTGTATACATAGTGGTGAGGCCGCACTGTTCACACGTTAAGGAGCGGCCACACCTGAACATTACCCTATATATATATATATATATATATATATATATAACTAAAACCAAGGACATCAGATTAAGAGAAAATGAATATGTTGTCCCAAAATTTTAATGGCTAGAATTGATATAAAATCAATAAAAAGTAAAGAATATCAAGTATCTCATCAAGATATATATTGCATTTGCTTGTTAGGTTTAGGGTGTAATACAGATCTATCAAGGGTGATAAAAGTACCTATTCTTCCAAGTAGTAAACTTGGAGTTGTATTCCATTATCTCCCTACCCATGAAATATACTAAAATAAAACACTGAATCTAACTATATACTACATTCAATTCCATTCATTCATCAATCATATATATATGCATGTGAATTACTCATTTCACCACGTACTACTTATCACATTTCATTTTCTCTTTATCCGGTCAAATATCAAATAAATATATAAAATTAAGAATATGAATAAATTACTTCATATCTCAGTTTTTCATTTCTCCAAACTTTTCATTTTAGTTTTTTGGAGATTGAAATTTGGATATATTGTTCATCTCTTTCTCCATTTTTCCACATTTGGAGAATTAGTTAAATGGGGGATTCTCCAAATTCTATAAAAATGAAAGAACAATTTCAATTAAGGGTGTGTTTGGAAAAGAGTGAAAAATGTGAGTCAATGGAAAATAACCTCATTTTCTTAGAAAATGACTTCCAATCTTTTTTGAGGAAGTTTTTTTCAATTCTCACACCGTACCAACACTACACCACCACCACCACGACGTACCCCACTGCCACCACCACGGTTGCCACCGCCGCCACCACCACCACCACACCACTACCATACTACCACTTATTATTATTATTATTATTATTATTATTATTATACAATAAATAACACCACCACCACCATACTACCACCACTACCAACACCTAACACTTTGATTAGTAATATAATATTTATTCGCAATTGTGGATTGTAAAACTTTGGTTATTTTGAATAGCAAGACTTTGGTTAGTTATTTTGATATAGTTACTTTTTTTTATTATATTTAAAATTATTATTATTATTATTATTATTATTATTATTATTATTATTATTATTATTATTATTATTATTATTATTATAAATGTTATATTCTGAACAAAAAAAAAAGGTTAAAATGTTTAACTATACAATTCGACTCTTTTTCGAAAAATGAACCAAACACACCAAGGCGGTTTTCTGGAATCCATCCAAACATTGAAAATGAAAATATTTTCTAAAAAATGACTCATTTTCTAGAAAACATTTTTTGGGAAGTCATTTTCTTGATTTCCAAATACAACCTAAAAAAATAATTTTAGTAAAGTTTTCCATTTTGCTATTTTTTTTAAAATGACTTATTTCTCCTGTCACTAATGGCACTCTAAATTTTTCTCCCTTGGAAAACTTGGGAGAGTGCAAGATAGCTGGCAGTGACACATGCACAGAATGTATGTACTCTTTGAGCAATAATGTAATAAAAGCTTAATTCTAGCTTAGCTTCTTCATATCTTACATTTCAGTAAATTCAAGAATGAAGCTTAATGAGAATCAAGCTAGCTAGCATTTAGTTGTCCATAATAGCTTCAAGAAAAAAAAAAAAAAAAAAAAAAACTAAAATTTTGGCACTGTAGGAGTGAGCCTTTTTGGCTGCTGGCTAGTCACAGACTCACAGTAGTGGTCCATTAATTTTTATATTTTTTTTGAAATAAAAAACTATAGAGAAAAAAAAAAAGTAGAAATGATGTTTTTAATTTCTACATGCAGTAAGAAACATAATAGAGGAAAGGCTGCTTGCCTTGTGATATTGCCATGTAGCTTTTTGTCATCATGCATGTCTCTGATCTGATCTGGCCCCAATTCTCCCTCTTAATTTCCTCTGACAATTCACAAGTTCTTCAATTCAAACTTCAATCCCAGCTTCAAATCGTCAGAAAATTAATTGCAATTCTACCATGCAACATCAGATCAGATAATTAGATGAGATGAGAATTGAAGAACGTAACAATCTTATCTGATCATCATCATCTATCTATCTATCTATCTATCTAAACTTCATCGATCCACTTTTTTAAAAAGCTTTCTTTATTAGTGGTTTCCGTACTGGTTCAAACCACGGTTGAAGCAGAAGAAGCGAAATTGGCTAACTCGTTCTGCTGCAAAAAGGGTCTGTTCTGATCATGGCTCCCACCCACGCCCAGGAAATCTCTGGTCAAACTCCCCTCAACGCCTTCGTTTCCTCCAAGGCTCACTTGTTTTCCCTTGTTTTGCATCATTAACAGTAACCCATTGTTGTTGTTGTTGTTGTTGTTCATTTGATCGTTAACGGACATTAATCCTGTCGAGTTTCCGTTTCCGAGGATGTTTTGGTGATGCTGCACTTTATTCCTCGCGTTATTATTGTAGCTATCTAGCGTGGAAAGGGTCGAGCCCGTTAGCCCGAACCCGTTCCCGAAAATCCCCGAATTCCCGCTCCTCGTCGACCCCATTTGCGCCGCCTTCTGCAGCAGCGCCGTCGCCGACATGTGCGCCGCCGGAGGCGGCGCCGCCGCCTCCGGCGAGTTGTAGTACAACGAATTCATGGCTTCCGATATAATATTCCCTTTGTGCTCCTCCTCCTTAAGCACGGCCGTGGACGACGACGACGCCTGCCGCCGCCGCCGCTCCACATGAGGAGCTCCTGCGGCAAGGCGGCCGCCGTGGACGCCGGCGCGGCGGCACCAGGAACTCGCCGTTGGCGTTGCTGAGATGATGGTCGGAATTGGCGGCGTCGAGCCAGAGGGGTAATCTTGGTTTTTGGCCGTCCAAAGTGAGTTGACTCGCCGGGTCAAACCCCCCGCCCCATTAAGTCGTGATGCGGCGGCGGCCGGAAGACGTGCGAGCCGAACTGAGGGTGCTGGAGAGCTGACGTGGAGAGTCCGGCGTTTAGCAGTTCGTGTCGGAAGTTGAGATTCGGCGCCGGGAGTGAAGTGAACCTCGCGCTCTCTTCCGCTAACGCATCACAGAATGCTCTGTGTGTGATAAAACTGTCCTTTCTGCACTTCCCATTATAATCACTTGCATTAAAGTCACATACAAGTAATAAATACATGCCATTTATATCTATATCTAGCATTTAATTCTCTCCTAAATCATTTGCAATAAATTCAACCATCTATTCTATTCATACCTATATATATTCATAAATTTCCATTCAACTTAGTTCATCACTTTCTGACCACAAAAAGTTTTACATTAAATTTCTGACTACTTTTGGATAGTCGAAAAAGTAGTGGACCGAAATGGTAAGATTACTAGGGTTGGGTTGGGATCAATCCCGAATTTTAATTTAGACAGACCAGATTGAGAAATTAAGGTTAAACTTATACCAGTAGACTATAAGATTAATCGTTTTCGAGAGCTAGGTTTGGTTGATGATGATGATGATGAGAATTGAGAATTGAAGTATATATATATATACCTGGAGAAGAGAGTTCCACAGTCACATTTATACTCTCTAGTGCCACAAATCTTGCTATGGGCTTTCCAATCAGACTGGACAGCATATTTCTTGGAGCACTTATCACACTTCCACTTCTTCTCCCCATGCTTCCTGCTATAGTGTTTCTTGATCCCTGTGAGGTCTCCCAGAGCTCTGGAAGGGTCATGGTGGACACAGCTCTTCTCTGGGCATATGTACACCTTCTTCTTCACCACTTCCTGCTTGCTTCTCTGCTTCAGCTTCCATGGCAGGTTGTGCCCTCTCCTGTGGAGTTGCAGGTTCTGGTCTCTCTGGAAACCCTTGTTGCAGATTTCGCACACGAATCGGTTCGTCGCCATCAGGGACTTTGGTGACAAAGCTATCACTTCTGCATCTGGATCTGTATATATATATATAAAAACACATATATATGACTTGTTTAAGGTATATATATAATTGATGATGAGAAAAATTTAAGGGTTTTTGGTTTGGCTTGCTTCTTGCCTGGATTTCCTGGGAGGTTTCTCTTTCTCTTGGCTGGATTTGGATTAGGGTTTGGGTTGTTGGTGTTGTTATTAGGGTTTGGATCTTGAATGAAGCCTCTAATGGAGGATGTGAGAGAAGAGAGGGCATCATCCGCCATCATTTTTGCACCTTATTTTAGCTTCAATTCTTCAAATAAACTATGAAACAACAACAAAAGATTTGCTGAAAACAGCTAAATCCCAGAAATATATTCTCACTTGAATCTAAACACAAACATGAAACAACAACCTAAGAAGAAGAAGAATTAAGAAAGAGGATTTGGTTTCATATGCATGACTCCATCCAATCCTCTCTCTCTCTCTCTAGCTCTATACTTATTATTATCTCTCTTGTTTGAATCTTCGCAGCAGCAAAAGAACAGAAGAATACTAGCTAGCTTAGCTTCCCTGGGCTACCATGGCAGCTGACAATATAATTAAGAAATTAAAGAAAAAAAAAGAGAATTGAATATATTATTGTCTCTCAGCTCCTCCTCTTTCTCTCTCTGAATATCTCTATCAATGTCCTTCTCTATTATATTAATATATCATATTCCTATTCTCACACGGCTTTTCTCTCTCAAGTCGGTCGCCATAAGACTCAAGTGGACCACTTCTTGCCCCCAGCGCCCTCTCTATATGCACACTCTAATATATTCTTCTTCTGTAGATTAATATTATTCTAATTAATTGTTACTTTCTCACTAATTGCATGCTACAAACCTAGTGAGAGAAGTTCAATTCTTATAACCATCTAATATGCAGGACGTGTAGGCGTGTAGCTATCATATCATGTGTCAGCAATTATTTTGTTTACATGTACAGAAACTTGTAACTGTAGTCTGTAAGTACAAAATGTGTTAACTGAAGATACAGAATTTTTGTATCAAGTTCACAATGCAATATGAAGCCTGGTTCATATGGTGTAACAATTGCATAAGAGGGTGTGTTAGCCTCTTCAGTAAATATAAATAATAAATATGCCGTCCAATTTAAAATTTTAAGTTGAAACAGAATACATTCTTCAATTTAATCGGTGCGCAAAAGTTACTTCGTATAATTATGTTGTAGTTTCTCTATAAATATGTTTCATCACTTCTTTGGAAATAACTATTTTATTGCATGAAGTGTAAATGAGGGTCTCGGTTAAAAACTTAAAGTTTATCTCCTCAAATGTTGTGAATTGAGAAAAATAAATAAATAAAAAAGCTGCAGAACTTTATAAGATTCAATAAAGCTCCTTTAATTTCTTTGTGTATAACTTTTGTATGGCATAGTAAAGTGAGGGAGGTTGAGCTTAAACTTGTCGCACTCTCACTCCATTATATGCATATATATGAATATTTATATCTATATATATGTGCATGACAACCTAGCTTTATCATAGTACTCTCCCCATTACATGCAACAACGTAAATAAAAGCTAAAGGACACAGAATCAAATAGTGTCTCAAAAGGAATTTTTATATATGTGTGTATGTATGGGGGAAGGGAAAAAAAGAAAAAGAAAAAAAAGAAAAAAAGAAAAAAGAAAGACTATCACCTTTACAGCAATTACAAAGGGTTAAAATGATTGTGCTATTATTGCCTATGGACCTCGATGCCCTACAAATGGTAAAACCCTAAATATACGTACAGTATATACATATTTATATTTATTATATATTAATTAATTAATGTATATATGCATCTCTATCTATACGGTGCCGTCCCGTGAAGTCCTGTCTGTGGATTGGGTTCAGTGAGAGGATTAGGTGGGTGAATTGTGGGCCACCACCTCCCAAGTTTTTCACAAACATAAGTACGTTTCATTTAATACATTTACACTATATTTACCTCTATTTTAGAAACCTTGTTAATTTAAAAAAAAATATATGTGCTCATGATTCAAAATTTTAACAATGGACCACAACCTTGGATACCTCGTAACAAGGTGAATTTGGAGGTGTTTTTATACAATCTCATATCGATTTTGTAAGAGATCGAGCATGATGATATATATATATACATAATTTTAAGAGGTTTAATTTTCTCACTTATCGCAATAGTCTTTTAAGTTTTAAGATAAGTTATTCATTTGGTTTAGATATATATCTAATATTGGTACTTTCATTGAGAGGTGCGTATAACTAGCAAGAAATAGTTACCTAGAAGAGGGTTATCTGGAACCAATTAAGAAAGACTCAGAGCGAAAATTATTCGGAATGAGAGCCATTTTTTCATTATTGGATCCCGCTAGAGCATAAATATAATTACAAAAAGATTACTTGATACTTGATCAGGTATAAAGAAAGTCAAAAGGAGTCTGAGTGAGAGTCGGTATAATCTCACATCGACGGTCACTTATTTGACAAATTTTTTGAAGCAAACTTTTCACTTGGACCAATATATAATTCATTACAACATTTCTAAACATAAACTAGATGTGTGTTTTATATAAGGAGGAACTAGTTTGGGGGTTTTGATTATGTAAAAGGTAACTATTTACTATAATCAAATAAACTAATTAAAAATATAAACTACATATATATACACATTAACTATAACTTGTGAAATTTAAACTTCCGTTAGTAGTAAACGGGACACTAATTAAGATATATATAAGCTATTGGAAGCAAGTCCGTATGGAAAATATATGAACTGGAGAGTGAAGAATTTAAAAACGGTGGGGGCAATCCTTGACCAATTAATCTAATAGTTAACTTAATAACCACAAAATTTCATATTCAAATTTTAATGGGAACTATTTCTTTCAGAAAAAACTTCGGGAACTTCTATTAACATTTTCCGTTTGAATCGGTGGACAATCTAGACCGTTGTTACGTTGTATCTAATTGTCGTCCTTTAATTTGTCGATGAATTCCAACCAAAACGCGCATTCATATGATCAGTGCGAACTTTCTCGTAAATCAAAACATGTAAAACGTTACAACAGTTAGTACTAAGTCCAACATTGCAATAACGATGAATTGAAATGAACTTTGTTGGTTTACGCTGACAAATACATAGAAAACGAGGTGACTGTTACTGCTTCGTATGTCAACTAGTCCACGAGACGCACAACACTGACGACACATTCACATTTCTCTAGAAATTCGTTCTCTACCCCCCCCCCCAAACCCCCCAACCCCCCAAAACCCCTCCCTGAAGGGCAGCAAAACAGTCAGCAGCACGTAGAATAGTGACAATTCCCTCACTGTCCCAACAACATAGAGGGAGGATCTCCTACCAATTCTCCATTCCAATTTAAGTCTAAAAAGTATAAAATATAATGAAATTTCAAGGGTTTTTGGGTATAAAGTATGAGTACAATCATATATAATGTTTACTTGTATCAGACTATCAGGTAATAATAAGAGAATACATATTGATAGTATATCCAAAATAACCTAAATAGCAAACAATTAGAATCAACTATGTCGTTGGGCAAAGTTCTAAGGGTCAAGTTCAATATCTAAGGGTTAGTGTGCATTTGAAACACGTTGTTGGCCGTAAGTATAAGAAAATATAATTACACATTCACTATCAGATATAATTCTTAACATAATGGGGGTGTTTGGTAAATAGATGTTAGCTGATTGCAGGTTAGTGAGTTTGACAAGTTGGTAGCATTAGCTGATTATAGAAAGATATTTGGTAAATTAGATGTTAGTTGTTAGTTGATTACATGCAAAATAACTTTCTCAAAAAACTAATTGAAAAAGCTGCTTTGAGTAGCCTTTTGAATTTTAGTGTTTTAGAGCAATAAGCTGTTACAATAAGCTAATTATTAATTAAACACTTATATTGGTTATTTAACCAAGTTAAACAGTTAATAGTAATCAAATAAGTCAAAATTGACTGATAAGCTAATTATTTTATCAAACAGGGCCAATAAAAAATGTTCAATACTGATAACATAATGTGAAAAATGTTCAATACTGATAACATAATGTATACGAAAATATGAATGTAGTTAAGGGATTAAAAGTGAAATAAAATCTATGAAGGGAATATGTACAAAGGTGGGGTGACTAAGAATCTTTTTATCTTTATTTCTTTCTGTTTTGGGGATGAATTGGTCAGAAAAATAAGATTGGTCCCCTAGTGTTATAATCACACCAAGGTTGTCGTGAACGAACAATATTGCAAACGTTACGGTTTGCAAATTCTTCACATTTCTTTCAGTTGCTTTCATCCTTGAAATTTTCCTCACATAAAACAAATCCCTTTGTTTTTACCTTTGTTTGTGTGTTTGGGTTTAGCCAAGTCGTGTTTTCTGTTCCCTTCTTGTTTCTACCTTCCTTTTACATGCAATAATTCATTTTATTTTGTCTCTTAATTAGACCCATATATAGCTCTAAACTTTTATCTCTCTCTTTTTAATTTTATACCAATATAACTATAATCATACGATTACAACTTATTCCCACCAAATATATCAAAGCATCACTACCAAAAAAACACACCCAATTTGAAACGTGTCAAACCGACACTAGATAATCAATACTAGATTCCTTTTTTTTTTTTTAGTGCATATGTCTTTTGCTATCAAATATTACCGTACTTCATTGCCCTCACATCCAAGGGAAATGCAACTTTTAATTCTATTAGTCATGATATATAGATTTAGCCCTTCAATTATTGACATTATAAATTACTAAATTCAGTCCCTATGTCCTTAGCTTTTTAAATGTTGGGACCCAAGGGTCAAATCAGCATCTTACTTTCGAAACATAGTGTTAAATGCTAAGTATAAGAAAATAAAATTAAACATTCGGTAAATATAATATTTAGCGTAGTAATAAGCGTTTAATCATGATAGTAGAAATTCGTGTCTTCAATTTGTTATTAGCTATAGTTTTCAGAATGATAATAAACGCTTCATACTAACAGTAAAATAACGAATTTGGGCCCCATAAGGGATGGCTGAGCGGATAGAATATGATTTTTCTTCTATTTGGATAGTCATGAGTTTAATTCTTGCTAACACTCTTTCGGTCAATCTCGCTGTAATAAAATATTATATAAGCATGTTTTACCTCATGCACACCTTTGGATAATACTCGCCCAAAAGAAAATGACAAGTTTGGTCATTAAGGTTTTGATAAAACCTTAAGAACTAATTAACCTACCCTACACCCAAAATTAAAATGATTAAATATACACTACATTCTTCGACAAAGGAGTACTAAAATCATAATTTTCCCAAAGTACTAAATAATCATGCATGTATGAATTGAACCATATACCCTTAATTTGGCTCAGCCATAAGCTGTAGTTTTGTGTGTGTATATATATAAGGATAGGGAAGAGTGGAGAGGGGTGAGGGGGAATGTACCAATAAAATCAAAATGAAAATCAAAATAAAAGTTAGTGAGAATTAAGGTCACGAGCATGTACATATGACACCATATAGTTTGCACATGATGTCTCGCTTTTAGCTGTTTTTGGCAGCTAAGCTGACCAGCAGGTGTCTCTATTTATTTATTTATTTATTTATTGAGAAACAAAAAGAAAAAGAAAGAAGAAAAAAGATGGTACGTACATGAGAGAGGCTAGGGAATATAGAATATTGTACTCATCAACCACTTTTGGCCATAAGCTATCGGAGCTTAGCATTTTGAAAGACACATATTTTGGGAATCTTGAAGAATGTAGAGATACCCAACAAACTCACCTAATCATCTCTCTTATTTTATATATATATATACATATTATTATTTGAAATTGAATTGAAGGTTTCTTGAAGCCAAAATCGTCCAACAATTCTCTTGGGAACCAAATTTATTATTACACTCAATCCCATGATTTATGTTTTTGTGTTCCGCAAAACACGGGTGGCCTTGACATTCCAACTTGGGAGAAAATCAACTCTCATCTGCTCTCTCAAGTACTCCCTCAATTCCCAAAATAATCTTTTAAATTAAAGAACTATTGCTTTCATCGCAGGAACAAATTTCAAAGAACGGAAAAAATATACTTTTTCCGAACTATTTAAGTTTTATTAGAAAAGTAATATGAGGTTATTTATAATGTTTATTTTAAAAATAATATGAGTAATATTTTTTTATGAGTTAAATAATTATTTTTTTCATTAAGACTGATCCAGATTCGATTCATTTGTCTGTAAAATTTGATTCTTACTTGAGAATGGTTAATTAATAACTCCTTAACCTAAAGAACCAGTTGGTGTCCCAAATTACTAAGTTTTGTATATTGCATACAATACTGTAACATATATCTCTACTAATATGAGACTAATATGATTTTGTCTTAATTGCACCCATAAAGTTTGACTCTTGTTTGGTGAAGACTTATTGGTCCAAAATTTTTAACGTGATATGTACATAAGTATATCTTTTGACCATGCAATTGGATTAGCAGTTTGCTTATCAATTTTTTAAATTTTATTAGAAATGAAACATAAAATTATTTTAAATGTGAGTAATGTTTTTTTTTTTTTTTTTGGTTGCATACAACATCTTATTTTTTTACTACTACGAAACTAATATGAATTCTTTCCGTCTAAATTGAGGCCGCAAAGTTTGTCTTTTAATTAGGGGATCGGAAGGTTTGACCCAAAAATCTTTAACATGATACATATACAATAGTTGATCAACTGACCTTACGATTACATTAACAATTAACGTATCTTTTATCTCACATTGTTGGGTTTTGTGATGAAAATTGGTCAGACCCTTCGTAGAGGTCTTTGACTTGGCATAGTTTGGGCCTAGCCTAGCCTAACCTATTTAGTAAAAAGCTAGTCTTAGGCCTATTTTAAAGCATATTTAGCTAAATAGGTCTAGACCTATATGTAGTATGTACCAGGCCTAGCCTTCAAATCTACAGGTTTGACCTATTTAGCTATATATTTAATATTAAGTAATTAGATATGTATACCTAAAATATTTTTATATTTACAATATAACTCTAAGTATATATGTGATCGAATTAGCACTACTTTAGGATATGCACTGAGTAAATTTTACTCTTGTATAATAGCTCGCAAGCCAAACAAATATAAATTTTGTTAATGTGATTGCTTGAGTTAAAGTGAATATTGTTTTCTTAAGTCAAAATGACTTATTCACCTACCTAGTAGTGGTCTTGATTAAGGATATTTGAGTTTTACTGTAACTCTGTGTGTCAATATTGAAACCGATGAATTATATATGGACTGATGTAGTCTTTATTTACATATTTAATTAATATATCCAAAAACCTGTTCAAATTATTTACAAAGTTAAAAAAAAAAAAAAAACAAAAAAAAAACCTAAACAAACAAACAAATCAAGTTTTACAGAAGGCTCTTTATTATTATGAGTATTTTAAATCCTTGTTACCAATGGCCTTGTGATCTAGTGTCATTCGGTTGCACTCCCATATGAAATGGGTGGATTTAAGCCTTAGTAGAGACAATATTGACTCTTTGTATTTCAGTAAGTTGAGAAAGTAGTTATGAACAGATATTACATTGTAACAGAGTCAATAGTAGCTGGACCAAAATTTTCTCTCATCCAATATGAAAATAAAGTTCTTTCTATTCATTAATTACCATCAACTAGTTGATCTTACATTCTTACTCCACATTAAAAAAAAAATCTATTTTTTTTAAGAATAAAAAAATAATAATAAAGAACTCATTTGCCCCTAAATGTTAATCCTTTCCATTTCTGAATGCTAATTACATGGAATTAATGATGGTCACTGAGCCAATATTGCCTCCATTTAGACTCGAACTAACCCCTCTCATGTGGGATACAACCGGGTGCCACTAGATCACAAGGTCTTTAGCTTAATTTATACAACTTAAACCCAATGTACGTAATTATATTAACCTGCGGTGTTGGATTTAAATTGCATCAGATAACTTCAGCAATGTGGGCAATTGAGCATTTGTTGATAGTGTGGGATTCTCAAGATTTTATAAATTTGAAAATTTTACACTACTCGTTAGCATGACACAAAAATAACAAATTAGTGTTTAGCATTCATATGCCCTTAGTCATTAATATATTGACAAGTTAAAACTCAGTTGATTTTTGTGTTTTAATAGGTCAACCCATTCAGAACTTGTTTAACCTGTTAAAATTAGCGTGCCACTTAGTTTTTGGACGCTAAGATTGTGATTAAATTGTAGTTTTTTATTTTTATTTTTAAATGTTTTTAGTCATATTAATAGGTCTAATAACGACTTTAAACCAATTTTCATATATAGTTATTAAACATATTAATTAAACGTGTCTATCATGTCAACTTGCTTAATCTATTTTAAAATAGTGTTTGTGTTTAAAATTCTAACATATTATCTTAATATGTTCGTGGTAACCTCATTTTTATTAATTGTCAAATCTATTCAAGAGCGATTTACAAATTCATTGTTTTGTTAAACATCCTAATAAATTTCATTTCCAAATTTCCCAAAAATTATGAAATAATATGATATAATCTTAGACAAAACGATTCTTTATCAATCCCTTAATGAACTTGACAAATGAAAGTGTTGAGTGGACTTTTAAATAAAAGTTGGTGAGACACTTGTACCATTGGTCCAACGTATGGTCGTACAATTTTTTTAAAACATTATATTGGACTAAATAATCAACATAATTGTTCTATTTTGATTATGACATTTACGGACTACTAGATTTTTATCTATTGGTATACTACCAAATGTGATGGCTTATATTATATTAATATCTAAAAACATAATAAATGTGAATGAAGGTTATACCCCTCATTTATGTCTATTTTTTCCATTAAGTTTTTTTGTACATTATGCTATAAAAGTTGTACTCCATAATATTTTGGACAAATATACCCCTATCGTTATAACTTCCGTTATTTTTTCTGATAACGTAAAATACGAAGCTGAAGTACGAAAATGGGTTCTCTTATTAATCCGACCCAAAATACTGAATCAATATACAACGCAAGTAGAGAGGCTCGGGCGGTCGGCAGTGGGCCTTCCTACTGTCCGAGCGTTCTCCAAGTTGTTAGTTGAGAATCGGTCCAAAAGTCCAATTTATAAGAGGCAAAAGACTGAGCTCCGCCGCTCCGGCATGGCGAGCACGTGACAGACATGCAACCGTCTCTCACCCTACCAAGGCGAGAGGTAACACGTGTCGGCGCCGAAAGGACAGCCATCCATTAGTCAAAGGGTCTCCGCCGACCTCTGAGGTCGGCCCGAGAACTAAAGAGAGGCAGCGGATCACAAATGCTGAGTCGGGTCGGGGAAAGCGCCCGACCCGCTGATCACACGGTCGGGCCAGTATGGTCATAGTATATTCACTATCATTTTCCACTATTGTTACTATGCAGATGCATCCACCATATATTTTCTTATCTTCTTCAATAATATATATATATATATATATATATATATATATATATATATATATATATATATATATTAAATATTAGAGTTATATGTTAGTTAGTTTTTTAAAATATAAATGTCCAATTTATAAAAATATTTTACATTATTATTATTATTATTATTATTATTATTATTATTATATTAAAATTTAAATAAATTTAAAATTTTAATATAAAATACTAATATTGGGCACCTATTTTTTGCGCATTGCGCATAAGAAAAACTAGTGTGTGTGTGTGTGTATATATATATATATATATATATATATATATATATATATATATATATATATATATATATATATATATATATATATATGTGTGTGTGTGTGTGTGTGTGTGTGTGTGTGTGTGTGTGTGTTGGATCAAATGAGAACAAGTCCTTAGAAGATAACTAAGAACCAATCTTAGTATTACATTTAGAAAAATAGACGGATTAGATCAAAAAAAAAATTTAATGTGGTGACATTTTCGTAATTATCACCAATTTTACTATGCAAACTTGAACACTAAAATATGCAATTCTCATACTTTTCCAAGTTTTCACATTTAGTGGTAACATTTTGCATATTTAGTATTAAAAGATTGCACTTGCAAAAATGCGAAAGTGCATTGCACTTAGGGTTTTGGTTGAGTTTTTTTATTTTATTTGGCTTAGTGGTTCACTTTTTATTGCTTAAGATCTAGCATTTACAGTTTAGATTTAAAATTTAGCTTTTTCGTTGATTTTATAAAATTTACCAGATTTGCATATTTAGTTCTTAAAGATTGCATATAAGTGTTCAAGTTTGTATAGTGAAATTGATGATAATTACGAAAATGCCATAGTGTCAGAGCAATTGTGGTAGAGGGCAGCAAGGGCTCGGAGCACCAACTCCTCTTGTGGACCTTCAAGCAAGTGTCTAAGTCATTTAGCAAGGAGTAGTGGCATTGACCCACTTGGTGGTGTTGGTGTAGAGTTTCGTTCCCCGTCGCCACCCCAAGATGAAGTTGAGGTGATATCACCACAATGAGAGAAAACCCAACGATGAGAAAGAATGCATGCAGCAGGCGGCTGACCTCGCTCCGGGAGAAGAGCGATCGAGGGCTAAGGAATGAAAGGGAGGGATGAGGGTGTTCAAAGTGGTGGGTCAACTAGACGGCCTGCCAGTTCTAGGTTGATTAGGCAAAAGTGTGTCGGTCCATGATAGGATAGGGCCAAATGTCGAGGGGTCATCAACCAAGAGATCAAACCAGAACCAAGCTAGTGGGGCGAGCGTTCACAACACTTATAAAGGGTAAATTACTCAGGTCAACCAGCTCCACACAAGCTCACCGTGCAAAGACTGACCTCACAAGAGCAAGATGATGTGATCAGGCAGCTGCAGAAAAATATATAAGAATTAGAGAAGAGAGCGGAGATCAAGGAGAAATCACCTGAACTCGAAGTAAGGATGACAGCACCATAAACTCTGAGTATAATAGACGATCTCCTCCCCAAAGACTTTAGGTTTTCGGCCATCAAGGCCTACACCAAGGCCTCTGACTACATGTACACATGACGAGGAATAAGGCGGCTATGGTGATGGCAAAGGCATATGACACAATAATGTGTAGAGCATTCCTATCCACTTTGGATGGGACAACATGGGATTGGTTCAACACAATCCCGGATAGATCAATACAAGGTTTCGTCGAGCTCTTAAACAACTTCTTAACATATTTTTCTAATAACATTCAGTGCAAGAAACACTTTGCTTATTTGTGTACTTTCAGACAAACCAAAGGGGAAAGTCTAAGGGATTTCGTAACTAGATGGAAGAAAGAAGTGTACAATGTGTATGACTTCAATAAGAAGGTAGTCGTTTTAATTTTCACCCGGACATTGAGGTCGGGAGAATTCTACAAACACTTCAACACTAGCCTTCATTGGACTTACAACGAGTTGATGAGGATGACTAACCGTTTTTCATAAACAAAGGGAGCTGATAAGAAGATGAGAGAAGATGTAGAAGGCAAGGTAGGAGGATAAAAAAAAACAAAGCTTAGCAAAAAACAAAAAACAACAACAAACAAAAAACAAACAAAAAAACAAAACAAAACAAAACAAAAAATATGCCCTAAGGGTGTAATAAAGGTCAGAGTTCTCCCATTCGACAAAAGTAGTGGTTCATTGGCTACAAGAACACTAAAAGTGTTGGTTAGGGGTTCACTATTACGCACAACTCTAACGGGACCATAGGGTTCGACCCTACGACACCCAACGAGCAGTAGATCCTTCATTGAGAAACACTAAGGGGTTTGCTCGGCTAGTTCAATGGCGCATATATACACAAGTCTAAACTCATGACAATTCGAGTTAGAATTGTATGTTTTGTCTTGGTGTGAACCATGGAATGGGTTTTTTTATTTAAAGAAAAAAAAAAGTGGAAAATGAGGGAGTGTGGTAGAACTTTGTCCTAGTCCCGGGCTCCATCTATTCAAATCTCGACTCCTATAGGTGCAACAATAAATAAATAAAAAGCAAACAACAACAACAAAAAGAGGTTGAGGTCATTCTTCGACCATCCTCGGTCGGTGCCCAATTGAGGCCAAGCCTTGGCAAAAAAAGGAAGTCGAGGTAAGTCCTCGGCCATGAGATGGCGGAGGCCAATTCTTGGTATGCAGGTTCAAGCCATGGTGTCTGCTAAGAAAAAAAATTTATTATCATTATTATTATTTTTAAAAAATACAAGAGAGTAAATTATCGTTACTCCCTAGCTTACTCGGCTATGCTCGTAGCTCAGTGGACTAATTACTAGATAATTGGATAACCATCTTGATCTCAGATCCAACTCGTGCACTCTTGGTCTAACCCATCAAAGCGATTAAGACAATCAAATAGTAACAGTGAGTTGAGAGGAGCATAGAGCGGTTGTACCAAGTGCAGAGACAATGAACATATTAGAACACCGCCTCATTAAGGAGCAATAGTTATGGAGAAGAGACACAATTATTAAAAGGTCGTTGTTCTCATTAATTATTGTACCTATTATACTTAGTAGCCATTGTATAGTATAAAAGTTGAGTCCCTGTGACTAGCAGGGGACACGGTAAAGCTTATACTCAAAACTGGTAGTAATACGACTTGTTGTTTACTCACTGTTCATTGTACTCATACCCACACACACACACATTTTGTGTGTGTATGTGGATCTCAGAGATAAATCAAAATTATAATGCATAAAGGGGTAGCCAAATGAGTAGAGCTTGATTCTCGTATATAATAATAGGTCTTGTGTAAGTGATTGAAGCATATTTTGTAACAAACAAATACCCGGAGTATCGGGTTATCAATCCACAGGGAAGTAGGGCGTATCGAGCACTAGTTACTAATTCCCTCACAAGAAACTTATCCTAGCGAAAATGATGATTGATTGTTTGCAAATTTAGTAGTAAATAAAGAGAATAAAGAAAGCAAGTTGATGAAAACAAGAGAGTGAGAGTGGGATTTTCGGGTTCAAGTGTTTAATCACCTAGTGCCAATCTAAAGTGAGATATTTAATTTGGGTTTAAACAAGTGTTTAAGATGCACATAAGAGAGGAATTATCCTCAAAACTCCAACAATACATGAACAAGGACAAGCATCTTAAACCCCCTTAACTAAAAGCTCTTTTCCAAGAAGCAATAGTCAAGTGCAATTGTGGGTGCCCTAGCTATTTTATATCCTAACTCCCATCAAGACATAAATATAGAAATGAAACAAGCAATTTGGATCCTTAATCACAAGCATCAACAATATAAAACACAATTGCAACACAAGTCATAAAACTCAAATATAAATATATCATTAAAGCATGAATAACTAGGCATAATAGGTTCATAAACACTTTTCATCCAAAAATCCCTAAGTTGTTTTAGTCAATCATGGCTAGTATTGAATTCAAAGCACACATGTTAAAGAGTTTACAATAAACTAAGAAAGTAAAGGAAAAGGGGAAGAGATTCTCCCAAATGTAGCCTTCCTAGCTTTTCCTTCTTGCTCCAAAGCCCTTGTAGCTCCTTGAGGTGACTATCTTCTCCCAAAAGTGTGGATCTCTCCTTGAATTCTTGAAGAGACAACACACCCTTTCACTCACTTCTTTTTGTCTCCAGAAAACACAGCTCCCACTTAGGGTTTGAAGGGAAATGATGTTATATATAGCTGGGGTGGAGAGTGAGGGCAAAATAGAGAATTCCGAGCATTAAAAATTGCATATATAAGGATTCTCGATGTGTCGAACCATTACAAAGCATAAAATATGGCATTCTGCCTATTCTCGACGCGTCCAGAATCCTCCTATGACACTGATCCAATTTGTAGGCTGATTTTGACCCTTTTTCCATCTGATTTACACTTTGATATCTTCATAAGAGTTGTATCCCTTGAAGTCTTATTTCCAATGATGAAAGAATCACTTGAATCAGACATTCCTAGACTGAGATATGATCAAAATACTAAGATGTCGACATATTTAGCGTGAATTATAACTCTTTGGTCTTTTGACCATTTTTCCTTTCGATCTACACTTTGATATCTTCATAAGAGTTGTATCTCTTTAAGTCTTCTTTCCAATGGCGCAAGAACCACCTCATTTGGATTTTTTAGGATGAGATATGGTCGAATTACCGAGATGTCGCCATGGTAGTGCGAATTACAACGCTTTGATCTTTTGCTCCACTTTTCCGTTGTTTTGTTCTTGTGATCAAATCCATTGAAAGTGCCACTCTTTGGCTCCCTTGGAAGTATTTTAGCCACCTCTTTATCATCATATTGGCTCCCTTTGACACCTAATGCATCCAAATGTGTGAAAGTATTCATCTTTGCTTCAAAAGCTTTCCAAATCAAACTCCTTGCAAAATAACACAATTTAGTCCTAATCTCATGAAATTTGGAATGATCTATATGCAAAATGAATTAGTAAAAAGAATAAAAATATAAACAAATAAGCACTTATCAGTAAGATCATCCCACGGTGAGATGTGCAATACTTTTTAGTTAAAATATAATAGTTTTTATAACTACTTAGAAAATTATTACATCTTAACTAAAAAGTATTATTATACGTCTAACGTAAGACTATGTCATACAAGACTTACTCAACACACAAAGGTTACGAGCTTGATATTTGTTAACATCTTTGATCGAGCCTGCCACATGGAGTTTTCCTAGTGAAATTTACTTTAATCAAATTTAGCTATTAAGTATCTTTCTACTTGAACATTAAAATTTCACGAAAAATAGTATATTGTTGGTTAATAAGAAATGGTGTGACTCGCGTTATTTACTTATTTTGCATGAGATATGAAAAATATACAACTAAACACTTTTTAGAGAATAGTTCACCAATTAAATGATGAAAGTGACAAATAAAAATTCTGAGATATATACTTATCTTAAAGTCATCAATTCATTGTTAGTGGGGATTGCATGCATCAATGGTTAGATTTGTCATAGTGTAGTCTGATACCTATTTTATTTTAGCGTCGAAAACCCTTAAACTATAGATTTCAACTATATGTATACCACACACACTTTCGCTTTCACTTGTTAGTGATAATTATATTTAGTAGGTTTTTTTTTTTTTTTTTTTTTCTCTCTTAAATAGGTTTGGACAGATTTGACTCGAGTACTCTATGGTATTAATTGATAGGGTCAAATAGAATTTGATTAATAAGAGTGCGGTATTGTGCAAATTATACTATAGAATAGGTTCACTTTATATTGTGTCATGATCTAAAATGATATTTTGGATTATATATCTCCAGTTAAATAAGTTAAAAGTACGTAATATGTTAATTTTAGTAGACACATAATTTATTAATTGAAGGTACATAGTAGTTTAAATTGTTAATTATAATATATACATAATTTATTAACTAAAGATAGATAAATATATAGTGGATTTTTTGAATTTTTGCTTCATTCACGTGTTTAAATAAAATATTTTATTTAAGAAAACAAAACTTTTATAGTCAAACCGCATGTTGATGGAACAAGATAATGAATAAAGCGTTTTTTTTTTTTTTTTTTTTCTAAAGAATTATTATAATTATTCCATAGTGAGGAAAATGGAAAAAGAATTCTCTGCAATATTACTATTTGAAGGAAAAGTAGTGAAGTTAGAGGGAGGCAGGCGAGTTAAGGAAGGTCCCATTGAACAGTAAAAGAGGGGCAGGGTGCTATGCATTGGTGATTATAGTCAAAACTAGTTAGTGCGGTTTGAGTTGGAAACTTGAATTCAGTGCCAATAATGCATTTTTCTATTTTCCCTCAATCAAACTCACACATCACATTAACATTTCTCACCGTACATATGTCTTATCAAAATCTCTGTTTCTCTGCTGCTTAATCTACCTTAAACACTCTAATTAAACTTACTTATCTCTTGGATAATCCAATTCAGTTTCTTAAATTTTATTCCCAAACTTTTTACCCACACTTCACTTAAATTAACTCATAATAAGTAAATCAGTTCATAGATAAGCAGTCGATAAATATAAAACAATTATTTCTATTATTATTACTCCATATTATTATTAGTTGTTCTATGTGCGGTGCGGAAATATTATCATTGTCTTATATTAAAATCAAGATTATATTAAAGTGGTTTAAAAATATAATAGTAGATACATTTTTTTTTTTTTAGCAAGGGCCTTGTGGTCAGTGGCATCAAACCTTCCTTATATAGAGCCTCAGTGGAGGGTTGCTGTCTCTTTGTGCTGTAGGTTGAGAAAGTAGTTATGAACAAATACTACACTGTATAGCATTCAAAAAAAAAGATACATTTTTTAAGTCATGAATTTATATACTTTTATTTTTCCCATATTAGGATTTTATCATGTGTATGATTCCCACTCTATTTCAGTATATTATTGTAACTTTACTTTTACTACTCATGCTCTAGCTATGACTGTCTCTTCTATCCCTATAAATACCTCACTTCTTGTACTTTGTAAACATAGAAATTCTGTTCTCATTAGTAGACCAACACTGAGCACTACTGGGTGGCACTCAAACGAGTTCTAAGGTATGTCAAAGAGGCTCTAGACTATGGACTACGTTTACGAAATTTAACTTTGATGATATTCATGCTTTCTCAGACCCTAATTGGGTGGGGTGCCCGGATGACTGAAATCCACTAGTGGCTTTGCTATCATCATTGGCAAAAATTTAATCTCTTGGGCTTGTTGGAAGCAAAAGATAGTGTATACACAAAAGATATAATATACAATATTTAAAAACAATATACAAATCTTTTAGCATAGAAAAATGAACATAAATACGAGTTATATAATATATATATACACACTCATAAAAATTTTTAGATTATTGTCGGGAGAGGAGGGGTTGGATATAATATATGTGCATGCACAATA
>CP025657.1:15305123-15330484 GCA_003576665.1 Ipomoea trifida
TTAGATTTGTCATCTTACATGACCGGCCACCCATTCCACCCTACTTATCCTTTCAAAATATAAATTGTTAATATTTATCTATTTTATATACTAATTAATGTAACGCGCAAGTTTAAAATTTATTATATATATATATATATATATATATATATATATATATATATATTATATATATATATATATATATATAGGATCGCGTTCAGGTGCGAACTGGCCGCCCAGGAGAGAACTGAGAACGAATCACAGCGCGCCACGTGTCCGGAATGTAGTTGCAACTAACGTTATAACTAGGTGCACTTCATGTTATAACTAGGTGCACATAGGTGTACCTAGGTGCATAAATGTTAACAAGGTAAATTACTTGCACCTGCAAGTGAAAATAGGTGCACACGTGCAAGTAAAATGTATTACAAGTGCAAGTAAATTATACAATGAGTATCAATACTAAGTGCACCTAATGTTATAACTAGGTGCACCTATTGCTATAACTAGGTGCACATAGGTTGCAACCAGGTGCATGAATGTTAACAAAGTAAATTACTTGCACAAGTGCAAGAAAAATGTATTGCAGATGCAAGTAAAACGTATTACAGGTGCAAGTGAATTGTACAGTGAGCATCAATACTAAGTGCACCTAATGTTATAACTAGGTGCAACCTATGTTATAACTAGGTGCAACCTATGTTATAACTAGGTGCACCTAGGTTGCACCCAGGTGCATGAATATTAACAAGGTAAATTACTTGCATTTGTAAGTGAAAGTATTTGCGAAAATAGGTGCATGAATATTAATAAGGTAAATTACTTGCACTTGTAAGTGAAAATATGTGCGAAAATAGGTGCACTTGTAAGTGAAACTAGGTGCACTTGTAAGTGAAACTAGGTGCACCAAAGTTCCAGTTATTTACGAAAATGCCACCGCGTCATTTTTTTAAAATTGCATCTGATTCGTTGATCTGGACACGTGGACGACTGTGGATCGTTCTCATTTCCTACCTGGGCGAGAGTTCTCACGAGAGTGCACCCCTATATATATATATATATATATATATATATATATATATATATATATATACATATATATATATTAGTCTTCTGATTTGACATAATATATATCACACATTTTAGACTTTTTAGTGATACATAGTTCTCAATTTTTATATCATGTGAACTTCAATTATTATAGTATGGTGTGTATTGTGCATGCACATATATTATATCCAACCCCTCCTCCTCCCGACAAATAATCTAAAAATTTTTATGAGTGTGTATATATATATTATATAACTCGTATTTATGTTCAATTTTTCTATGCTAAAAGATTTGTATATTGTTTTTAAAATATTGTATATTATATCTTTTGTGGTATACACTATTACCTATCATCCTATCATTTGAGCACATTTGAGCATTATTAATCCTTGACTCCTTACAAATAAAAATAAGTGGTGGAAAGCAGGAAATGAGGGATAGAGAAAAAAAAAATTACTGAGAATTTTAATTGTTGATCAATCGTATTTACAAAATACAAAATTAAAGGGATGTATTTATAGGGATACAAGATATAATTTTAGCTAGAGCAGAACCGGTAAAAGTTGAGTTACGAGATGGAGTAGGAATTCTAAACCTAATAAAATACAAGTCCTAATACGCACCCTCAAGATTAAGGTTCTCAAAAGAGAATATTGAGCTTGTCCCTTAGAAGATTGAATCTAGAAATGGTGAGTAATTTGGTGGAGAGATGTTTGCCAGTTGGTCCTTTGTAGAGATGTAGTTCACTTGTACCTCCTTTGATGCTACTTGTCATGATCAAAGTGAAAGTTTATTTCTACATGCTTAGTTCAGACATGAAAAAACATGATTTGCACATAGATACGTAATACCAAGATTGTCACACTAGAGTCGAGGTAATTTTGCTACGGTGAGTCCAAGTTCACAAATGAGAGCAACTAACCATATTACTTCTACTGAGACATCTACTATATATAGCTTTGCATTCTATTTTTGTTGAGGATCTAGGCACTATCTTTTGTTTCCGACAAGCCCAAGAGATTAACTTTTTGCCAATGAAGATAGCAAAGCCACTAGTGGATTTCAGTCATCCGGGCACCCCACCCAATTAGGGTCCGAGAAAGCATGAATATCATCAAAGTTAAATTTCGTAAAACGTAGTCCGTAGTCTAGAGCCTCTTTGACATACCTTAGAACTCATTTGAGTGCCACCCAGTAGTGCTCAGTGTTGGTCTACTGATGAGAACAAGAATTTCTATGTTTACAAAGTACAAGAAGTGAGGTATTTATAGGGATAGAAGAGACCGTCCTAGCTAGAGCATGAGTAGTAAAAGTAAAGTTACAATAATATACTGAAATAGAGTGGGAATCATACACATGATAAAATCCTAATATGGGGAAATAAAAGTATATTAAAATTTTATAATTTAATAATATATAAATTCATGACTTAAAAAAAATGTATCTACTATTATATTTTTAAACCACTTTAATATAATCTTGATTTTAATATAAGACAATGATAATATTTCCAGCACCGCACATACATAGAACAACTAATAATAATATGGAGTAATAATAATAGAAATAATTGTTTTATATTTATCGACTGCTTATCTATGAACTGATTTACTTATTATGAGTTAATTAAGTGAAGTGTGGGTAAAAAGTTTGGGAATAAAATTTAAGAAACTGAATTGGATTATCCAAGAGATAAGTAAGTTTAATTAGAGTGTTTAAGGTAGATTAAGCAGCAGAGAAACAGAGATTTTGATAAGACATATGTACGGTGAGAAATGTTAATGTGATGTGTGAGTTTGATTGAGGGAAAATAGAAAAATGCATTATTGCCACTGAATTCAAGTTTCCAACTCAAACCGCACTAACTAGTTTTGACTATAATCACAATGCATAGCACCCTGCCCCTCTTTTACTGTTCAATGGGACCTTCCTTAACTCGCCTGCCTCCCTCTAACTTCACTACTTTTTCCTTCAAATAGTAATATTGCAGAGAATTCTTTTTCCCATTTTCCTCACTATGGAATAATTATAATAATTCTTTAGAAAAAAAAAAAAAAAAAAAACGCTTTATTCATTATCTTGTTCCATCAACATGTGGTTTGACTATAAAGTTTTGTTTTCTTCGGTTCTGCTCTAGCTAAAATTATATCTTGTATCCCTATAAATACATCCCTTTAATTTTGTATTTTGTAAATACGATTGATCAACAATTAAAATTCTCAGTAATTTTTTTTTTCTCTATCCCTATTTCCTGCTTTCCACCACTTATTTTTATTTGTAAGGAGTCAAGGATTAATAATGCTCAAATGTGCTCAAATGATAGGATGATAGGTAATAGTGTATACACAAAAGATATAATATACAATATTTTAAAACAATATACAAATCTTTTAGCATAGAAAAATTGAACATAAATACGAGTTATATAATATATATATACACACTCATAAAAATTTTTAGATTATTGTCGGGAGGAGGAGGGGTTGGATATAATATATGTGCATGCACAATACACACCATACTATAATAATTGAAGTTCACATGATATAAAAATTGAGAACTATGTATCACTAAAAAGTCTAAAATGTGTGATATATATTATGTCAAATCAGAAGACTAAATATATATATGTATATATATATATATATATATATATATATATATATATATATATATAGGGGTGCACTCTCGTGAGAACTCTCGCCCAGGTAGGAAATGAGAACGATCCACAGTCGTCCACGTGTCCAGATCAACGAATCAGATGCAATTTTAAAAAAATGACGCGGTGGCATTTTCGTAAATAACTGGAACTTTGGTGCACCTAGTTTCACTTACAAGTGCACCTAGTTTCACTTACAAGTGCACCTATTTCGCACATATTTTCACTTACAAGTGCAAGTAATTTACCTTATTAATATTCATGCACCTATTTTCGCAAATACTTTCACTTACAAATGCAAGTAATTTACCTTGTTAATATTCATGCACCTGGGTGCAACCTAGGTGCACCTAGTTATAACATAGGTTGCACCTAGTTATAACATAGGTTGCACCTAGTTATAACATTAGGTGCACTTAGTATTGATGCTCACTGTACAATTCACTTGCACCTGTAATACATTTTACTTGCATCTGCAATACATTTTTCTTGCACTTGTGCAAGTAATTTACTTTGTTAACATTCATGCACCTGGTTGCAACCTATGTGCACCTAGTTATAGCAATAGGTGCACCTAGTTATAACATTAGGTGCACTTAGTATTGATGCTCATTGTATAATTTACTTGCACTTGTAATACATTTTACTTGCACGTGTGCACCTATTTTCACTTGCAGGTGCAAGTAATTTACCTTGTTAACATTTATGCACCTAGGGCACCTATGTGCACCTAGTTATAACATGAAGTGCACCTAGTTATAACGTTAGTTGCAACTACATTCGGACACGTGGCGCGCTGTGATTCGTTCTCAGTTCTCTCCTGGGCGGCCAGTTCGCACCTGAACGCGATCCTATATATATATATATATATATATATATATATATATATATATATATATATATATATATATATATATAAAATTTTAAACTTGCGGTTACATTAATTAGTATATAAAATAGATAAATATTAACAATTTATATTTTGAAAGGATAAGTAGGGTGGAATGGGTGGCCGGTCATGTAAGGTCAGTTGCTATGCATGTTGTCGACTTGTCCAATAATCAATCGCGCTACTGCTAGTAGCACAGGACTGATCACCGAATGCCTAATCATTTGAATGAGATGAAACAACCAGTAGTTGAAGCATAGTACTTTCAGACAGCCTCATACCCAAACTTCTCTACCATCACGTAAATATATGTGAAACCAAAACTTACGAGATTTGATGAGATATCACCTCAAATTTCAATTTCCATAAAACATGAAAAATCACGTTTTTTTTCTCAAACCTGTCCACAATCCAATCTAACCTGTGTTCTTTACAGGGCGAGAAATTTGTACACAAGGTGAGTGAGTACTAGCTCAAGAAATAAACTCCGCTAAAACATTTATATTGATATATCAGTATCTGAAACTGTATGACAAGATATACATGCTGTTGCCTCCCTCGTAATATGCCTAGAGGCAAAAGGGGACTTGCGAACAAACTAAGAGGGATCCCCTGCTATGTCAAAAGGTGGTAATATTACCGACGGACGAGGTGCATCCTATTTGTATTTTAAGCTAAGCTGTTCAGATGTACTACAGTTCACCACCAAGAAAATGGGAAGAAAAATCGTCTAGCTGGAAAGAGTAGAGAAAAGAATTACGGTACCTGCAAGAAAATAAGTAAGGAAGAAGTTAGAAGCAAGTAGATCCAGGCATTTATTGTGCTTGTTATGTACTTATGCCATATGAATGACCTAAACTCTGAAACAATCACAGACTTCAAAGAGTACAACGTAACTATAGGTACCATGAGCAGCTACAGGTACCAAGAGCAGCTATGTATTGAGTGTAATCTCTCTACAACTCTACTATATACCAATTATATTTCTTATGTTAATGGGGAGGACTGGAAGACTAAAAAATACGGATAAAAATCCTTTTAAGAATTAATACATACATGGTTATCAGATTTTTACAAGCAGCCATGCTTTCTGAAATGGAAAAGAAAATAATTTCTGTAGTTCAGAGCTTACCAAGAAAAGAAACTCCCAAGACACCAAAAGCATGTTAGTAAGGCAGTTTCTTTCTATTGTTCATGGACTGTCAATATCCTCAAACGATCTTCTGGCAGACAAATCTCTATAGACCTATAGATATATTGCAGCTTCCAGTAGAAATACATAAAATAATTATGGAAGAGCATCCGCATATTTAAGTTTTTTGAAAAGTAATCAGCTTTTTTTTTCACACAATCACTACCTCTTTAGTCTTTACTCTACTCAGAATCTGAATCAATACTTAAATATAATCTTGGTCTTACAGCTCGGCGTTGCCGAGAGATTGAAAAAGGGCTATCTGATCTTTCTCTAGTCTTCTTGGATTTATTATTATCATTCATCCCAAGGAGCAGAGAAGCTGCACCAAACAAGAAAACTATATTAGCTTATCGAGAAGCATAATACATTAGTTCAGGTCACATACCACAGTTGCATAACCAATCTCAACTATGGTAAACTAAAAAGAAAATAAAATGCAGTAAAATAATGAAAATGCCATGATTAGTGATTAGTTATATAGACCTACCAGTATCAGCTAATGAATCCAAACTGCCACCACCATCCTTGGATTGCAATTGCTGCACTGAGTTAAAGCCATTAACAGCAGCAAGATCACCATGACTCCCAATACCTCCAACCCCAAGCCTAAGTGAAATCAAATCTTCGTTTCGAACACCATTTGAGACGTCTGGCTGATCTCTCATATCAATATCTATGGCTGTATCTGATGGCCTTGTTGGCAAAAATATCTGAAGTGAATCATTACCATCAAATGACAGGGGATTATCAACTAAGCCATCATTTATATCCACAGTAGGATGACCAACATACGATTCAGGTACAACATCAGCAGAACCCAAGGTGGTATCCGTGGCCAACCCATAGCCATTAACACCAGTAGGACAATTAATGGAACCATGCTGCACATCAACTAAAGAGCCAGAGACATCTGGATCAGTATCAAAAAATTGAAAGCCAGGACCACCCTGGGTATTGGGGAGTGAAGACCACATAGACATTCCAAAGTCGTCATTGCTAACATCAAAACGATCTAGGCATGAATTGCCTCCATTAGCTAGAGGTGGGTCTTCATTGTAAGGATCTTGAATTCCTTGTTGAAGTGAAAAAGAGACTGAGCCAGCATCTGTCCTATTATTGGTGTAGACAGGTTCTGGAGATATTAGCGGCTCATTTTCTTCTTCTGAATCACTTAGGACAATAACTTCAGCGTCCCCTGATGGAGCAGACAGATTTCGACCACTAAAAGCATATGCTTGATCAATATTATGTGACATCGATTCAAGTTCAAATCCATTGGGGGTTGAGAAATCAAGGTTTGCATTTCCATCCTGATTTACACTGGGGTCCTCACCTTCTTTGCCACTTCCAGTGGCACTGCTACTAATAATATCCTGTCCAAGCATTTCAAAATTTTCTTGTAATAGGTTTCCTGATGAATATGCCTGGACATCAGTAGGTCTATTGGGTATCCAATCACCATTGGCATCTTTTTTCCATCCAACTTTCAGACTTAAATGGCCATCTGAACCACATTCCTGCTTGACCTGCTTAAGAAGTTCAGGCCTCAATTTGGAATCTGCATCTGAAGACATACATAGACTTCCATCAGGTAAGTGCCACTGCCCAAGATCCCCAAGACTCCTCCGATCACCTTCCACCTTAGCACGCCAAGAACCATCGGGTTTCACCTCAATCTCAGTCACATCTTCTCCACAACTCTTCAACTGCATGAGAGTGAGAGAAAGAGAGGAGGCAAGAATTATTTAAAATGAAATAAAAAGCACATTATACATGCACATCTTGGATAAAAATTGGAATCAGGAAAAAACCTACAAAAAACTATTACCTTTGAAGCAATTCGATTGAAATATGGGTCAATGATTATATGCTCCAGAGAGTAATTCTTGAGGCAAATAGGGCATTGCCACTGCAGCACAACATTTGTCAAAAATATCACCCTAGACTGAAAATGGAAATCTAGGGGAAATCCAGCATTGATAGCAGAAAACTGACAGAGATGACTCTTTTGCATAGTGAGTTACCTTCCTTGACCGTTGATTCATTTCAACAAAAACCTCAAGATCAAAACAGCCCATGTGAACACAGGGCTTGAATCTTCCAGCAACCTTCATCCTTGATCCACTCATCTGAAGCAGCAGATTAGAAAATGAAGATATTGCTTAGATATAGCTGCATTGAATAATGATAACATATGCAATAAAACCATCCTGATAGGAAAATAAGAAATTTTATTTATGACTAGGGGAGCCAGCATGCAGAAGGAATGCTTGAAAGTAGTAACACATTACATTCTTTATTGGTAAAGGAGAGCAGAATGATTTAAGTGTTTGTTTGGCCTCTGCTGGAAGCTCCTAGAAAAAGAGGCCTTTACCTCATAGTGTTTGGCCAATTACACTTTTTGGAGTTAACAAACTCCAAACTAAGCTGTCCACACACCATACTAGCAAGGCTACAAAGCATAGGACCCATGTAGTCACTAATATCATGACAATGCAAACCGACAAATCCATTTTTCTTCAGTTTAGAGCTTATGCCAGCCACCTTGACAAGTTACCTTATATGAAAATGGATCTCATTATCTAAATCATTTGAGACACTCAAATGGGAGAAACGTTAGGTGTAATATCAACAGTATGCAAAGGGACTTGACTCATTCAAACTTGTCAGGTACACGTGGAACTTGCTGTCTATCTGGAATTCCACTCCTCAATCACATAAACTTATAACATTGCTTGAGTCAAATTAAGTTAATGGTGAGAGATGTAGAAGTCCAGGGTCATATGGATGAAGCTGAGGTATAACAACCCTTTATCCACAAAATGTTGATTCTTCCACAAAGTAATGAGCATAACAAATATGTAAACCTCACTATGAGGCCAACTTTACTTCTTTTTTTTATAGGAGAGGATTAGAGGGAGGAAAGGGGCAGGCAGCCATGGGGGATTTGCATTTGTTACAATCACAAAGTTCATCTTCAAATATTTATTTACTTACAGGACATCGAAGGTTCACAGGAATAGAATCAGCTACAACTTCAATATCACTGTCACTGTCAGCATTTTCTTTGGCATTTCCACCGCCAACACAACGGCAAACACGAGCAAGAGCATCTTCAAAAAGCTCACCATCCAACACTTTAGGTATACTACTAAGTATCTAAAAGAAGAATTAAACACAGAATAAGAATCATAGAAAAAGTTGCTTCTCAAACAGTATGTCAACAACAAATCTTCCAAGTTCAATGTCAGATGTAAATTCATTTTCTTGACAAGTGATGAAAAAATGTTTTACAAGCTAAACCAAAAATAAAGAAGGCAACAGCAGAAGTAAATATTTCACTATCTTCAACCAAAATACTGTACTTTTTGAGACAACGGTCAAACTAGAAGTGACCTGTACTGAGATTGCCACACAAGTTGACAGTGAACAACTAAAAGAAATGTACTAGACTACTAGTAAATTCACTTGCTACTCACTACCACCAGAAAATAGCCAACCAAAAAGCCCAAGCAACATAACCAATAGTAAATTCACTTGCTACTCACTACCACCAGAAAATAGCCAACCAAAAACCCCAAGCAACATAACCAAACAAACAAAGAATAATAAAACAAAACAAAATACCTGTTGGACAGTACGCCGCTTTACAATTCTGACACCTAAACAGAACACACGAGCATCTCCACCTGTCAGGGAAATTTTATTGATTCCATCTCTAGTGTATGCTGTTATCTGGAAAAACAGTAAAATAACTGAGACAAGCAACTAGAAAACCAAATGCAATTCAGTATGCACATAAAAAACAAAAGTATCATACATGTGAGAAGAGGATGGGTAAGAAACATTTTCAAAGACAATACTACACACACCGCCACCACCACAACCAACCCCCACCCCCACTGGCCCACCCATCAAAACATAAAATGAGGTCAGTAGTACATACAACATGAAAAAAGAAACATAAAGAGAAGCAAGAACAAACTCACTATGGGTCCATCATCTCGACCATTATTTCCTAGCAATTGCGACACAGGTCTATTCATTGCACGAACAGCAAAACCTGAGGTAAAAATGAAGTTACTAAAGCAACTAGAGGTGAAACAAACTAAAAGAAAGCAGGCTTGAGTTCCAAATTCAAGATGAATTATAGCACCCAGTAGCATTGGGGAACCCAGACCAAACTGGAGTTAATTAGGGAAGTCTATACTTCAACTTGCGAGAGCTTCATATGATTTTAAAAGTGAATCTTTGTAGAGCATACCATTGATCTGCAGATCAGCATACTGAGGCCACTGCATCCTAAATTGAACCTTGTCATTGAGGAGCATGCACCAAGCCTGATAATAGCAGCCATGATGAGTTATGAGTAAATACACATAACAGCTTAAGATGGAAATATAGTTCAGAACTCTTATCAAACCTGAAGATCATATTCCTGTCTAGTCAACATGTCTTTATCAGCTTTTGTAAGTTGAAATGTTTTCTCAACACTCTGTACAGGGTTTGTGCTGCAATTTGCAAATGAAATTGAGAATTGTAAATGCATAGCACACAGGAAAAGATGTAAACAGGATGACCATGATAATAGACAACACAAAAACTTAATATATAATGCATTTCACAGTGAAATGATATCTTCTTGAAGAATAGAGGAACTGAGGATATAGAAGCTCTTGAAAGAGAAGCAAGGCAGAGAATGGTTAAAGATGACAGCACCAAAAATTCAACTGAGGGCACCATCAAATGAAAACAGTTGAGAATAGCAGTATATGACCTACAACTCTACAAGCAATCTTTTTAAAAAGAACAGTTATCTTCACTAGTAAATAACTTCATAGGAATTGTGGCCAGTAATATTGAACCGCATGCATCTAAAACAATTTTGAGCCAGAAAGGGGGGGAGGGAAAGGGATGGAAAGCAACTTTTCATAGAAGTGATCAATAATCCTTTACATTGGCAATATAAAATATTTACATAAGATCAACACAAAAAGCAACAATTTTGAACCAGAAATATTGAACCACGTGCATCTAAAACAATTTTGACCCAGAAAGGGGGTCAGAATGTAACATATTTACATAAGATCAACACAAAAAGCAACACAGCAAAAGAGATTAGAATAAGGGTTAATATGGTAACATTTTGTCTATATTCTCAGTTTTGAAAACAGAAACATGTTTACATTTTGTTCAGATGGAAACTAAAACATTAAAGTACTCGGTTTCATAGTTTGTCCATAAAGGAAATGGAGAGCAAAGATGAGGCTAAATGAAAGGTATGGAAGGAAGGATGATTAAAAGGAGTGGGTGGATGGGGATATGGGGTGTGCTGAAGGAGGGGATGGTGGTAAGTGAGGTACTCCAGGCTAGGTGGGAATAACATGTTGACCTTGGGCGAAACAAAGTATAATAGTCAAATTAGGCAGGGGGGATGGGTTATATTGGATAGATTGTGGATGGCTAGGTGGGTTGAACTGAGGTGGATGTGGGGTTGGTCAAGAGAAGTTCAGTGGGATGGGATTATAGGTGAAATAAGTTCCAAAGTGGGTGGGGTCAACAAGATGGGGTTGTTCACAACACCATCTATGGGCACTTAAGTTAATGTGCTGTGCTCACAAATAAGCAACACAACCATTCAAATAGTGGAGAGGTATATCTTGTCCAAACTCCAAA
The DNA here is from genome assembly GCA_003576665.1 of Ipomoea trifida. Classification (NCBI taxonomy): domain Eukaryota; kingdom Viridiplantae; phylum Streptophyta; class Magnoliopsida; order Solanales; family Convolvulaceae; genus Ipomoea; species Ipomoea trifida. Next base: position 15,316,575 of record CP025657.1, read on the forward strand.
CTCCAAACAGAGAGCTCCCCTTTATGGGAGTACAGCACGGTGCTACAAGGCACCATAGATTTATCCCAATATTTGTAATTTGAAAACAACATATTTTTTGTTTTACAAAATAAAGACTAGCATTTCGAAAACATTTAAAAAGAAGAAGAAGAAGAAGAAACTTCCAATGATTTTTTTGTTTTCATTTCAATGGATTTGAAAACATAAATAGAAAACAGTAGAGAAACAAGCTTTAGGAGATTTATATGCATAAATCAGACACTTACCCATCAGTTGGAACATGTGTAATAGCCAGCTTAACAGGACATAAAGGATTTGTTATTGTCACCCAAAAGCTGCACATAGAATTAAATAAAGAGATATTATAAGCATCCAAATCAGACTAAGCACACGACTAACCCACGCAGGCATAGAAATTCGATTATAAAACTTCAAAGCATCCAACTCTTTGTAGGCATACAAGCAGCCAAGCATCCAAGTGAAATGTTATATAAGATACGGAGTATGTAAAACCCAATCTTGAACCATACTATCAAGCTATCATCTAGACTCCATATTAAATGATCCTGAGACAATCAGACAAGGCTTTTGAACGTTGATTATCACTTGCTTCTAGTTTAACAAATTTATCTACTACTTAAACATTCTAGACCGTTGCATATTAATAGCAATGCATGTAATTAATATCAGATTAATTAGTAAGGAATAAAAGAATAACTGGAAAGCATGTCACTTACGGATCAGCACGAGTCAATCTGCATAGTTCACAATAGAATGTTCCAGGTGGTATTGGTGGAGTACCACTTTCTATGGCTTTCTCTGGTATGATAACGCAGCTAATATGTTGCCACACATGGCATTTGGGATCTTCACACTGCACATTAAGTTTCATTATAAGAAACCAACAGAATAGCAAGATTAAAAAAAAATGGTTAGTATTCTGAGACGCATAGCCACACACATAAGACAGGAAAGAAGGATGTAGTACCTTAATCATAGACTCGGTTTGTAAGGAGCTTCCACAGGGACAACGAATCTTATCCATCTGGTAAGGTTCTTCTACCACCTCTTCTTTTAACTTGACATTGCTGCTATCTGAGACTCCCTGCGATTTTGATGCCAAGTCAGGTGCTCCAGAAACCTGCATTTTCCTGGAAACAGCAAGGAAACATAGTTTTGTGACATGACAATATATGTTAATGCCAAATATAAATTATCAGATTATAGGACATCACTTCCAAGTATAATTAGCAGTCATAAAAGGGCAAAAATATTTAGGAAGTTAAAAGACATGTTGCAAAAGAAGTTCCTATAGAAACCTTCTTCCAACAATTTAAAATTGATATTTCAATGTAGTATAATCAATATTTTAGCAAATTAGTCATTGGAAGGAAATTTGAAAATGTATACATAATTGAATCTTAGTCAATAGTGCTAGTAAGACACAAGTATTCCCACTAAATGATAAGGTAACTACCAAATAATCATTAGAATGAAATTGGTAATCTCAAAAAAATACTATATAAATGTTTGGTACTTCTATATCAAAAATATTGCTAATAGTGAACAGATTCTGCTTAGTGTTGCTATGTTACAGAACAAAACAAGTTAACACATTTTATATTCATAATTATCAATTACTAGAGGTTATAAAGGTCATAGTTCAAAGAAAATTACAGCACACCTGTAAATGTCATCCACGAGTTTTGCCACCTCTTCCTTGCCAACAGTATTTTTCTTTGTGCAGGCTCCTGAAACTGACAAAGAAGAAAAAATATCCACATAATTATACTGGAAAAAAGAAAGCAGAACATGGAAACCCAACAACCATCTTCCTTCCAAAACAAACAACAGAAATTGCAAGGTAGAGAGGTTAAGGTAATTTGGCTAAGTTAATAGGATAGCTGATATTAGAGCAGATTAAAGGAAATTCCCTTACCTGGGTCATCAGACAGAATAGCTAGTAATCGGTCCACGAGGTCCTACAAAATTAATACAGATGTCATACATATGAAAAGCCAGAGTAACTTAAAGCAGCAGCATCATACTGGAACTAATATAGATAAGCAGTGCTCAGTGTTAATATTTTCATTTAAAAGCTAGCACACCATAAACATCAATTTATTCATATGTGAGTATGGAGCTAATTGACAATACTAAAAATGGACAATGCCAGCACAGGCAAAAAGGCCATCCGACTTCAAAAAATTTCCACTCAGTGAAGTAGATAGGTGAGGACACAAGGTCTACTTCAAAAAAGCTAACAGCACAACAGTAGACAACACTACTAAAAATGACTGGGTAGAAGAAAAATATGGAAGGTAACAGAAGGTTTCTCAAGCAAGACCACAAGCCATCTAGAAGCAAACGCTACAAACAAATGCCTGACAACTTCAGCTTTGAGTACCAGATTGCTACAAAAAATCCTATGAGAACAAACACAAGTGCCTTGTAGTCTGAAGAACTAATTCCCACATCGAAAAGATAGGAGGGAAAGGGTAAAAACAGATAAGATGTAATATAATTCTAATGTTCACAAGTGAGGGAGCTGATCAAAAGAATAGCAAAACCTGCTTCTTTCCTTGCTTTGAAAGACCAAGTTGAGTGAGAACATCCTTGAGTTCCTTTATCCGGAAATATGCCAGCTTGTCCTACAAAACATAAGATAAGCATTCACAAATCCTTCCAATTGAAGCAATTAATCTTCAAAGTTTAGCAGCATAAAACCAATAAAGGACACTCAGAGGACTAGAGTCTAGAGGAGATAGATGATGCAAAAGCTATAGGAACAAAATTTTAAATTAATTTTAAAATTTAAAAAAAAAATCAGTATGGAACCAATGCACACCCAATTATACTTCACTATTCAAAATTCAGATAAGTTCAGATATTTGAGAACTCCTGAATGTATTAAGGTTGATTCTGATTGTACCAGTCCATATTCTCACATAACCAATTTACCATCAGCAATTCGCATTTCGCACCCTAATAAACATCTGATGAGATTCCAAATCAGATTTCAAGTTTACACATCTCTTCCAGTCTACTCTTCCTACATGTCCTAGGAAAAACCACATATAACTCTCAACGGAGAGTGTGCCCACTCTTATTCAACCAAGAAGAAAAGAAGGATCAATGGAGGACATCAGCAGAGGAATAGGAATGGAAATTGCTGGTCTGAAAAATGCCCTACCGTAATTTCTAGAAGACAAAATATTCAGAGTTTACACAAGCATTGGACCAAAGCTTACCATATTGTATCCCTCTCTGTAAGGATAAGAATAGATGGAAGTAAGAAAGGAATTTAGATGAGTAAAGAAGCATGCTTCCACCTCATTTCCACAAACAAAAGACATGCATTTGCATTAAAAAACTAAAATAAGTTGAACAGCAACTCACTAACTCTTATTGCCCCCAATACTATTAATAATTTTGCACCCCAAACTTCACACTAGACAACACTCCAGACTCCACACTAGACAAGCACAACACAGGGCATCTAGTTCTTATATTTGAAGAATAGTTTCCATTAATGAAGGCATTCACAATTGAATAATCTAAACCAACTTTACTTCATTGGTTTTAAACCTTTACAAGTAGACACTCCTATTACATTCTTGATCTATCACTTTTACTACATGCTAGGACCTTTTTTCTACTCGCAGAAAGAACAGCATAAGTATACAACAAAAATGCAGGGCACAATCATCACCATAAAATGTCAAGATTCACCTATTTTTTTCTTCATCTTTTTAAAACCACAGCCAATGTGGACATGAAACAATAAAATCAACAATAATGAGAGAACAAAAACATGCACATCTGAACACTTTCAACCAGATATACTTTGGGGATTTCAAAAGTATAAATATCATTTATTGCCATTCCTATTCACTGCTTACACTGATTTTCCATTCTTTTCAGCAATAACAACGCAATAGTTAGCACACACTGAGCTAAGCTTGCTTCCACTAATAAAACACATTCGAAATTCATGACAATAGTAAGTGGCTACTTTACTAAAATTTAAGATATGGCCAGATGAACCTACAAAAACTACACAATCTTGTACTCAAAAAAAAAAATATATATATATATATATATATATCACCATACTAAATTCTTGCTGTTGTGAAATGTATTCCAGTTGCCAAAAGTTGAAATGAGCTTGTCTCAGTAATACATCCAAATTTTATTTATAATTTGCTAAGAACAAGAAGCAGAGGGGCAATGCATAACAAGAAATGCTTAAAGGTCAACAAAGAATATCAGCAGTGGTACAAAATGAAAGTTCATGTTAGGAAAAGGAATCAAGTGGTAAACCAACAAGTCAATACCTTGCAGCCAGCCACCAAATCCATCTCTACACCCCTCAATGACGATGGAGGCAAGCAAGTACTCCTCGGTCGTCGAATAATCTAATTGTTCACCCAACAAAGCAATCAGCTAATCGGAAGAAACAAATTAATCCAATCCAGCAAGGAAAAATCACGTCAGAACACAGTTCCAATAAATTCGATTGAAATCAATTCAGACAATTCACAAAAAAAAAAAAAAACAATCAATAGGTCAAAATTCCTATGAATTCACAAACAATTCAATGAACATAGAGTGATGACGATGATGAGGCACCTGGAAACGCGGAATAGATGAAATCCTCTAATTTTGAGGGTTTTTGAGTGACCTAAGTCGGACTTGTGGTCTCAGACGCACGCCGACTAAACCTACTCTTCTCTCTCTCTCTTTCTCTCTCTTCCTCCACCTCCTCAGCAATCGTGTTGCTTTGCTAATTTTGACCCGAATGGAAGAAGGCGAATCCAGTATTCTCCTCCGTATTACGGCCGGGACATGCTTCTCTCAAATCTGGTTAATTTCGCACAATTAAATCCGGGTTTTGGTTCTCTACTTTCAAGTGTACCTGGCATTTACCACGCAGCATCTCTTTGTTTTTAGTCTTTCTGGTCTTTAACTCTTTATCTTTGCTGCGCTGTGGTAATTTTTGGGTGCATGATAGTAGAGAAATTGGGGGTATAAATAGTATTTTTCCTTTAATGGGAATTTAAAAGTGAATTTTTAAAAATAATATTTTATGATCGGTGACACTTGTGTGAAACCGTTTCACGGATCCTTATTGGTGGGACGGGTCGGGCCGAAGCAACATGTAAATGTCATACTTATATGCTCAAATGTAATACTAATTAGGAATACAATTTTTGTTACTTATAAGAGAAAAAGTAATAAATTTTTCATAATAAGTAATGTTGATAAGTGTCCCTTACTTATAAGGAAAATATAATACTTTTGATGGAAAATGTAATACTTTTAAATCGAAATGTAAAAGTATTGTATTTTCCCTTAAAAGTATTACATTTACACTTATAAGTAACAAAAAATTTATTTCTAATTAGTATTATATTTGAGTATATAAGTATGACATTTGCACGTATAAGTATTACATTTGTATCTTGATCCGACCCGACCCGACTCACGGTGAGACAGTTGCACACACGTTTTTGCCTTTTATGATATATCTTTATTTGATTAGAGTAAAAAAAAATATGGGGGTGTGGTTGAGTAGAAGGGACTCATTCATCCTTAATCAAAGGTTAAGGCTTCGATCCATGGACTCAATAGATGTACCTATAATCCAGCGAGGGGATGAGAATAAATAAAAATAATGACTTTTTATTTAAATTGATAACAAAAATATCCCCACAAAATATATTTTTTGAAAAAAAATTAGAAAGCAATGCTAAATCAGTTCCTAATATTTGTATGTTTACGTTGTAATATTTGATTAATATTGAGTAATTAAAATTTTATTTAAAAAATGGGATGAAGTCAGCCAATTTACATATATATAACCAATGAATATGAACAGTTTTGTGGTTTGTTAGGGAGAAAATGAAATCAATCTGGGAAAATAATATCTTTCAAAATAAGATTTTCATACCGTTATTATTATTTTTTTCGTGATTTTGGCATTATGATTATTGGCCCATCACATGAGAAATTGAGTGACATATTTAGATCTGTAAACTTTCTATTTTGCATTATGATCTTATTGGTGTATAATTCATAGTTGAAATTCAAATTCACTATTCGAATCTCTCTTCTTTTTTTTTTTTATAGGATATTTGTCCCGTTACTTTTTCCATGATTTCGGTGTTGTGATTATTGACCCTTCACATGACAAATGGGGAAACCAATCAACTTTTAGATCAGTAAACTTTCTATTTTGGATTATGATCTTATTGGCGCGTAGATTTAGGGCATCTCTAATGTGGAAGAGAGTACGAGAGATGAGAGATTTATTATCCGAAGAGACTACTCTCTCTGAAAAATAAATGTCTTGCGAGTGTGGTACGTGCGGTGTATGTATGCATGTACACACCAAATTGTCTCCCACCTTCAATGAAAAACAAAAAAAAAAAAAAATCTCAACGCCTAGGCGCTCAATTTAAATTATTTTTTTTAGGTCAAATAAAATTTGCATTACATACATCTCCCAACATTTTAAAAGGAAGGCATTAAAGCTTGAGATTTCACGTGCTTCTACATTCCCATTTCCCAAAACACTCATCACTTCATTTGACCTCTCCGATCTTTCCCCCATCCTCACATTTTTTTTTTATTTGAGATTTCCATAACACCTAGTCTAACACCCTAACAATTGACTTCCATAGTTCCATCTTCCATCCTAACAATCTGAACCAGAGATTACTAACTACTTGCGACTACTTTCGATTGGTGGAGGTGGAGGCGGACGAGGGAAGCAAAGGCAGGCTTCAGGCGGCAGAGGCAAACAACTGGTTCTACTGCTTTGATTGTCATAGCTTATGAGTTCTGAATCTTCCACTCTTCTGATGACTCAAATCACCAAAAAAAAAAAAGGGGAGGGGGCTGAGACGAGGCAGCTGGCCGCGGAGGAGGGCGATTCCGGCCTTCCTTGACTCGGTCGGACGCCGCCTAGCGCCTAGGCGCAATTTTTGCAACATTGACGTCTAGTTTTTAACTTAGAAGTTGAGAGTTTGATTCCTAACCTATACAAAAATTTAAAAATTTAAAAAATATCAATTTAAAAAAAAAAATTAAACGAACTGGCTCGTATAGCCCGTTAACCCATCTAACACATGTTGGGTTGGGATTTTCCCAACAGTGTAACAAAAAACGAGTCAGGTCCGCCCATCCCGTTTTCGGATGAACCCGGACAGACCAACCCGTTTTGACAGCCCTACGACCACTAACTTCAAAAATGTTTAACTTCAAGTTCATCTATATTAACTTCAATATGACCACTTCGTGACTATCTTGACTAGATGAATCCCCAAAAGTTGATGTTTTTTTTAAAAAAAATTTCCATAACTGAACCAATAAAACAATATCATATCATAAACTAAACAAATTCACATTGTGAATTCTGACATTCACATTTATTGATTCACAACCTCACAAATTGGATAAGGATAAATTAAAAGCTAAATTCACAAATCACAAGCTAAAAGTCTAAAATCAATACCATTTACCAATAACTCTAACAATAAGGATAAATTAATTCTGCATTTTTGCCAATCTGCCCTACGGCCATACCTGATACTAAACTGGCAATTAGCAAACTACTCACTGCTCACAGGAATCACAAACTCACAACTCACATTCATAAATCATAATTCATAAACAAATTTAAGTATTCAACAAAGCACATACAAGAAGAATAAATAAAATTAGAGAAATTAGGGAAATTAGGATTTAGGGCAAAAGTTAAATTAGATAAATTAGGGGAAAATGTGAACCTGAGAAGAGACAAGAGGCGCTGAGTGGTGTTGCCGGCATTCCTTCTGTCCTTCTGACCGGTAAAGCGGTGAGCCGGACTCCGAGAGAAGTAGTGAGTGAGGACGCGACAAGCGAGAAAGCCAGAAAACTGATAGAAGCGACAAGCTGCGATCTAAAATGTAAAATAAGAAAATTAAAAAAATTATATTTGTCGTTTTGGGGCTGTATATTTTTGGCAATGGGGGCAGCTGGCCAGCTGCCCCCAGGTAGAGTTGTGCATAAATGTCTTGCGTGCGTGGTACGTGCAGTGTATGTATGCATGTACACACCAAACTGTCCCCCATCTATACTGAAAAAAAAAATCTCAAAGGCTAGTTGTTAACTTAGAAGTTGGGGGTTTGATTCATAACCTATAAAAAAATTTAAAAATTTTAACAATATAAATTATTTTTTAAAAAATAAACGGACTGGCGCGTATAGCTCGTTAACCCTTCTAACACAGGTTGGGTTGGATTTTCCCAACTCGTGTAACCAAAAAAAGAAAAAAAAAACACGGGTTGGGTCAGCACCTCCGGTGTCTGGATAAACCCAGACGGGCCAGCCCAGTGTGACAGCCCTAGCCGGTTGTGAAGATTACGAAAGCATAGAGGAGAAATTTTACAGAAAAGGAGGAGAAAGTTACCTTAACTAGGAAATTTGTAAATGTGATACCGCCTTTGGAATGATTAGAGCAAAATTTCATAGGGATTTCCCATAACTTGATTTGGTTCTCACTTTAAAAAGATTGCAAGAAGAATTTAGTGAGAGGTGCTGATCGAGAACATTCATAGTGGAATGCGAGAAAAGACCTACCATCAATTTATAATTCCAATCAGCAGCTAATATATGATTGGTTTATATATCACTATATCGGGGAAACGCTACAATTTATCTATTTTCCATGGATTTTGGATCTTACGTAGAGAAAGACAGTTGATACTATAAAACAATCATGAACCCATATGAACTTGTTCAAAGCTTAAGATACCTGTTTGCATAAAATATGTATCCTAAGGACCATGGGAAACACTACCAACTATTTAATGATTAAAACACTAGCATCTATCTCAAAGAACATACAATACACTAGAATTTTATTACTATATGGGATGCCAACTCTGTATATCATAGAGGATACAAAAGCTTTATCATATTCATACTGATAATACCTATATGTCAAGCTGTTAATAGCATTTTTTTTTCCATGTCAAAACTAAACCTATTCATTCTTCACGCAGGCAGTTAACAATCTTTTGCCAGCAATGAGCAACAAAAATATATAATCTCTTAAACATCCAGCAGGTAGACAACTTTGGAGAAAAAATTGTCTTGCATGATGCGTTTTAAAAAAAAAAAAAAAAATTTAAGTCTCCTATTAGAGAATTAATGGTAATAGTTTGAAAATTTTCAGGTATAATATTGACAAATTCAACAACAATTAAAAACATAAAATGCATTTTATTATCAAACAGAAGACAATAGTTCCTCATTTAACATAGGTCAAGCTGAAGAGAAAATTACAATTCACCGGAATATATTTAAAACCCTTGAAGAAGTACAGTTCTATTGGAATCATAGAAGAAAACAAAATGCTTACCTCGATATAGTGGCCACAATTCAGGCTTTCGCCTGAAACATGTTGATTATCTTGTTAATAAATTAATAAATAAACAAAATATATATAATACACATACACGTATGTGTGCGCACACATATTTACATGAATCATGCAATTGATCTGTCCCATTCAAACTAACTAAAGGAAAAAAAAAAAAAAAAAAAAAAAAACTAAAGTCCGAGCAAAAAAGTTCATAATAGACCTCATCTCCTTATGGTATTGCCGGAAGACTGAATCATTAAACACATGGATCACCATTTTGAAGTGCAGATTGTCACTGGATACATCTTTAAATTTTTTAAAGTCATAGAAGCATTTAAAGGAAGTACTAATATATGATTGGTTTATATATCAAGAGCAAGAAAATCAGCAGCTAATATATGATTGGTTTATATATCACTATATCGGGGAAACGCTACAATTTATCTATTTTCCATGGATTTTGGATCTTACGTAGAGAAAGACAGTTGATACTATAAAACAATCATGAACCCATATGAACTTGTTCAAAGCTTAAGATACCTGTTTGCATAAAATATGTATCCTAAGGACCATGGGAAACACTACCAACTATTTAATGATTAAAACACTAGCATCTATCTCAAAGAACATACAATACACTAGAATTTTATTACTATATGGGATGCCAACTCTGTATATCATAGAGGATACAAAAGCTTTATCATATTCATACTGATAATACCTATATGTCAAGCTGTTAATAGCATTTTTTTTTCCATGTCAAAACTAAACCTATTCATTCTTCACGCAGGCAGTTAACAATCTTTTGCCAGCAATGAGCAACAAAAATATATAATCTCTTAAACATCCAGCAGGTAGACAACTTTGGAGAAAAAATTGTCTTGCATGATGCGTTTTAAAAAAAAAAAAAAAAATTTAAGTCTCCTATTAGAGAATTAATGGTAATAGTTTGAAAATTTTCAGGTATAATATTGACAAATTCAACAACAATTAAAAACATAAAATGCATTTTATTATCAAACAGAAGACAATAGTTCCTCATTTAACATAGGTCAAGCTGAAGAGAAAATTACAATTCACCGGAATATATTTAAAACCCTTGAAGAAGTACAGTTCTATTGGAATCATAGAAGAAAACAAAATGCTTACCTCGATATAGTGGCCACAATTCAGGCTTTCGCCTGAAACATGTTGATTATCTTGTTAATAAATTAATAAATAAACAAAATATATATAATACACATACACGTATGTGTGCGCACACATATTTACATGAATCATGCAATTGATCTGTCCCATTCAAACTAACTAAAGGAAAAAAAAAAAAAAAAAAAAAAAAACTAAAGTCCGAGCAAAAAAGTTCATAATAGACCTCATCTCCTTATGGTATTGCCGGAAAGACTGAATCATTAAACACATGGATCACCATTTTGAAGTGCAGATTGTCACTGGATACATCTTTAAATTTTTTAAAGTCATAGAAGCATTTAAAGGAAGTACGATAGCGTCTTTCCCTCATTAGACGTATCATTTCCTGTAACAAGTACAAATTTATACACAAGTTAATATTGATCTGACCAAGTAAAAATATTAATGCAGTGATAAGTGCATGACTGAACAGTGTTAGGGTAGTGATCTAAGAAGTGGGATAGAAGGTTCTATCAAACTACTTGTTTTTTTTTTTTTTTGTATGAAGTGCAAAATTGACAAACAACCAATATTGATCTGACAGTGAAAATCCTAAACTTAGCAGCTAATTGTCACAAATAATCAGATAAATCCAGATGGCACTGTCCAATCAACTTAGTGCACCACACCAGTTCTGCAGGAACTATGGATATGCAAAGAAATGTTATCAAAACTTTTTTTTCCTGATAAGTTCTCAAATAATAGTAAATAGGATCAGCTGACTGAAGCTGTTTCAGTCATTTGTGTTAAATTACAAAACATCTACTCTAACCTGTAATTTTGCAGTTGAATAATCAGCAGGATGTGCTTGTAAGAACTTTGAAACTACAGATCGGTCAGCAGTTCTCGAATGTGAATTCGATGTTTCAGTCCCAAACCAATCTAGATGATTTGGACAAAATGCGGTGCCAACACCATTGAGAAGTGCTTTTATTTGCTGCAGACATTGTTACAAAGTGCTTTCAAGAAATGTGACTGTAAGCATAACTTTACCCTCTATAGGATATGCTAGTTGTTACCTGCTTCTCATCTGACCTATTTGCAGCACAAATTTCACGAAGGGTTGGTCCCAAGTCTAAGCCAGCTGGAAATATAAAGCAACATTAGACACATTTGAGACAATAAAAAATAAATCAAGGTAACAAAGAATTAGGTACATTGTTGCTTCAATAAAAACAAAGGTGAGCAAAGGAGAAGTAATCTCATATACTTCTAATGCCATATTGAGTGTTAGAACCTGTGAGTTGAAGGTTCAGCAGAACATTCAACAAGTGGCAAAGATGTAAATCAGGCAAGGCAGCAGGACTCTATAAACTAGGGGACCCAAGGTGGCATGTATGAAACCCTACATGACACCAAACTAATTTTAGTAATTTCAGGTTTTGTCATTTTGGTTTCATGTTTATAAATTTCAAGGTTTGGATGTGATTTTAAAATTCAGGTTTCAGATTTACTTTGATAACTTGGTATTAGCTCAAATAAAAAAATTAGACAGAATAATAAAATAAATAAGACTGTTAAAAAATAGTTAGGTCCTTCAATTTTGTAGCAGAACAACATCATATATGAACAAAGAATGCTAACTGAAACAGTGATTCACTTAAAAGGATACTAAATGACCACTTCCTTAGGACAACTGTGCAAATTTACTGAATTTGAGTATGAGTCAGCTAATGACGAACATAGTACTCTGATTCCCATGTACTGTAAGTTGTCCCACAATTCTATAATGCTTCAATATTTACACAAGACCATGCTATCCTTGTGATAAGAAAGATCAGATGTAGAATGAATAATTAACGATTCAAATGAACAAAATGCAGGAAAATAAAAGCTTACCACCCTCTAATGGTGGCAGAGGAAAGTCACTTAACACCTGCTCCAAATGTTCTAAGCTCTCACACCTTACAACACGAGCCACAAGACCCTCCAAAATATCGCCTTGCACCTTTATATGGTCTTTTGATCCTGAGCATCCAGGAAAGGAAAAGGGGATAAGAAAAAGATTTCTAAAATAACATCAGAAAGCATTCGGTAAAAACACGATAGCACTCTTTGCAAATAATATGCCAAGGATGTAGGAAACAAGACTTTAAAGGCACTATAAAGATGCTAATAGTAAGAAAAGGATAATTTCAGGTCAGCTCATAAAACCATGATTTTGTTATTTGCTTATATGTGTTTGAGCTTGGTATACTAATAGTTCTTTTTTTTTTTCCCCTTTTATATTCATTATTACATTGTAGGAAAGCTCAAGGCAATATGGCATTTGATGAGTAATATATAAAGTAGCATTATCATGTAACTGAAGCAAATAAAGCAGTGGAGCAATATATGATGCGGAGTCCCAAATGCTGCTTAAGCATAAGGTACAAATACTCTCTAAAGAACAAGAACTAAATTTCATTATTGCCTTATTGGTGCATAGGACACAAGCATAAGGACTCACCCGAAGCACACAGCCAATTTGGCAAATACGCACATAACATGCTATTCTAATCAGGATAAAACTTACCAGGGACAGATATATCAGCAACTTCATCCAGAGCCTTGCAGACAGAGGTTGCTGTTCCCTCCTCACGGAGGGCATCAAATGCAGCAAAAAAAGACGTCACTGACTTCCTTCAAAATGAAGGGAAAAAATGGTAACAAAACTTTAGCTATTTTTCATTACCTCATTTACATAAATAAAGCAAAGTTTTAACAGTCCAACAAAATTCTCTCTTTTGTCAAAGAACAAGATTCAAGCAGTAATTTAGATTTTAGATCCTACTGCCCATGTACAGTGCAATAAGACAAGAACAAACCTATTTGCAAGTGTTCCAATTTCAATTTAGATATACCTCATTTAGCTTTAAATATTGTCACTAAATTATCGAACTTTAGAAAATCAACAGGAGTTCATCCAACCATTTCCAAGCATATCAACCATTAAGCTCCAGATATCACCAGTAAATGATCACATTTTAGAAGAGAAGTAAAAGGACTTCATGCAAAAATTATGCAAAGTGTGACATTTTTAGAAGAGAAGTAACAGGATTTCATCTAAATAGTTGTGCAAGTAAAACAAACTGATAATGAGTTCTCATGATATGAATCAAAATGGAAACGGCAATTCTTAATAATTCACCTTGTTGAGAATAACCACACATGATTTGTTGGTAGGCGCCACTTTCTGCAAAAAGCAATTATATCTGGAGTTGAATAAAACTTTGGTTTTCCATTCCCCAATTCTGCTACTGCAGTAACAACTACTGCTCAAAGACAAGTATTAGAAAAATATCAGGAAGTGCAGCGACAATATAATGGA
>CP025657.1:15342137-15363650 GCA_003576665.1 Ipomoea trifida
CTATTAGGAATTAATGGTAATAGTTTGAAAATTTTCAGGTATAATATTGACAAATTCAACAACAATTAAAAACATAAAATGCATTTTATTATCAAACAGAAGACAATAGTTCCTCATTTAACATAGGTCAAGCTGAAGAGAAAATTACAATTCACCGGAATATATTTAAAACCCTTGAAGAAGTACAGTTCTATTGGAATCATAGAAGAAAACAAAATGCTTACCTCGATATAGTGGCCACAATTCAGGCTTTCGCCTGAAACATGTTGATTATCTTGTTATAAATTAATAAATAAACAAATATATATAATACACATACACGTATGTGTGCGCACACATATTTACATGAATCATGCAATTGATCTGTCCATTCAAACTAACTAAAGGAAAAAAAAAAAAAAAAAAAAAAAACTAAAGTCCGAGCAAAAAGTTCATAATAGACCTCATCTCCTTATGGTATTGCCGAAGACTGAATCATTAAACACATGGATCACCATTTTGAAGTGCAGATTGTCACTGGATACATCTTTAAATTTTTTAAAGTCATAGAAGCATTTAAAGGAAGTACGATAGCGTCTTTCCCTCATTAGACGTATCATTTCCTGTAACAAGTACAAATTTATACACAAGTTAATATTGATCTGACCAAGTAAAAATATTAATGCAGTGTGGGATAAGTGCAAAATTGATCTGAACAGTGTTAGGGTAGTGATCTAAGAAGTGGGATAGAAGGTTCTATCAAACTACTTGTTTTTTTTTTTTTTTTGTATGAAGTGCAAAATTGACAAACAACCAATATTGATCTGACAGTGAAAATCCTAAACTTAGCAGCTAATTGTCACAAATAATCAGATAAATCCAGATGGCACTGTCCAATCAACTTAGTGCACCACCACCAGTTCTGCAGGAACTATGGATATGCAAAGAAATGTTATCAAAACTTTTTTTTCCTGATAAGTTCTCAAATAATAGTAAATAGGATCAGCTGACTGAAGCTGTTTCAGTCATTTGTGTTAAATTACAAAACATCTACTCTAACCTGTAATTTTGCAGTTGAATAATCAGCAGGATGTGCTTGTAAGAACTTTGAAACTACAGATCGGTCAGCAGTTCTCGAATGTGAATTCGATGTTTCAGTCCCAAACCAATCTAGATGATTTGGACAAAATGCGGTGCCAACACCATTGAGAAGTGCTTTTATTTGCTGCAGACATTGTTACAAAGTGCTTTCAAGAAATGTGACTGTAAGCATAACTTTACCCTCTATAGGATATGCTAGTTGTTACCTGCTTCTCATCTGACCTATTTGCAGCACAAATTTCACGAAGGGTTGGTCCCAAGTCTAAGCCAGCTGGAAATATAAAGCAACATTAGACACATTTGAGACAATAAAAAATAAATCAAGGTAACAAAGAATTAGGTACATTGTTGCTTCAATAAAAACAAAGGTGAGCAAAGGAGAAGTAATCTCATATACTTCTAATGCCATATTGAGTGTTAGAACCTGTGAGTTGAAGGTTAGCAGAACATTCAACAAGTGGCAAAGATGTAAATCAGGCAAGGCAGCAGGAAGACTGAATCATTAAACACATGGATCACCATTTTGAAGTGCAGATTGTCACTGGATACATCTTTAAATTTTTTAAAGTCATAGAAGCATTTAAAGGAAGTACGATAGCGTCTTTCCCTCATTAGACGTATCATTTCCTGTAACAAGTACAAATTTATACACAAGTTAATATTGATCTGACCAAGTAAAAATATTAATGCAGTGTGGGATAAGTGCAAAATTGATCTGAACAGTGTTAGGGTAGTGATCTAAGAAGTGGGATAGAAGGTTCTATCAAACTACTTGTTTTTTTTTTTTTTTTTGTATGAAGTGCAAAATTGACAAACAACCAATATTGATCTGACAGTGAAAATCCTAAACTTAGCAGCTAATTGTCACAAATAATCAGATAAATCCAGATGGCACTGTCCAATCAACTTAGTGCACCACCACCAGTTCTGCAGGAACTATGGATATGCAAAGAAATGTTATCAAAACTTTTTTTTCCTGATAAGTTCTCAAATAATAGTAAATAGGATCAGCTGACTGAAGCTGTTTCAGTCATTTGTGTTAAATTACAAAACATCTACTCTAACCTGTAATTTTGCAGTTGAATAATCAGCAGGATGTGCTTGTAAGAACTTTGAAACTACAGATCGGTCAGCAGTTCTCGAATGTGAATTCGATGTTTCAGTCCCAAACCAATCTAGATGATTTGGACAAAATGCGGTGCCAACACCATTGAGAAGTGCTTTTATTTGCTGCAGACATTGTTACAAAGTGCTTTCAAGAAATGTGACTGTAAGCATAACTTTACCCTCTATAGGATATGCTAGTTGTTACCTGCTTCTCATCTGACCTATTTGCAGCACAAATTTCACGAAGGGTTGGTCCCAAGTCTAAGCCAGCTGGAAATATAAAGCAACATTAGACACATTTGAGACAATAAAAAAATAAATCAAGGTAACAAAGAATTAGGTACATTGTTGCTTCAATAAAAACAAAGGTGAGCAAAGGAGAAGTAATCTCATATACTTCTAATGCCATATTGAGTGTTAGAACCTGTGAGTTGAAGGTTCAGCAGAACATTCAACAAGTGGCAAAGATGTAAATCAGGCAAGGCAGCAGGACTCTATAAACTAGGGGACCCAAGGTGGCATGTATGAAACCCTACATGACACCAAACTAATTTTAGTAATTTCAGGTTTTGTCATTTTGGTTTCATGTTTATAAATTTCAAGGTTTGGATGTGATTTTAAAATTCAGGTTTCAGATTTACTTTGATAACTTGGTATTAGCTCAAATAAAAAAATTAGACAGAATAATAAAATAAATAAGACTGTTAAAAAATAGTTAGGTCCTTCAATTTTGTAGCAGAACAACATCATATATGAACAAAGAATGCTAACTGAAACAGTGATTCACTTAAAAGGATACTAAATGACCACTTCCTTAGGACAACTGTGCAAATTTACTGAATTTGAGTATGAGTCAGCTAATGACGAACATAGTACTCTGATTCCCCATGTACTGTAAGTTGTCCCACAATTCTATAATGCTTCAATATTTACACAAGACCATGCTATCCTTGTGATAAGAAAGATCAGATGTAGAATGAATAATTAACGATTCAAATGAACAAAATGCAGGAAAATAAAAGCTTACCACCCTCTAATGGTGGCAGAGGAAAGTCACTTAACACCTGCTCCAAATGTTCTAAGCTCTCACACCTTACAACACGAGCCACAAGACCCTCCAAAATATCGCCTTGCACCTTTATATGGTCTTTTGATCCTGAGCATCCAGGAAAGGAAAAGGGGATAAGAAAAAGATTTCTAAAATAACATCAGAAAGCATTCGGTAAAAACACGATAGCACTCTTTGCAAATAATATGCCAAGGATGTAGGAAACAAGACTTTAAAGGCACTATAAAGATGCTAATAGTAAGAAAAGGATAATTTCAGGTCAGCTCATAAAACCATGATTTTGTTATTTGCTTATATGTGTTTGAGCTTGGTATACTAATAGTTCTTTTTTTTTTTCCCCTTTTATATTCATTATTACATTGTAGGAAAGCTCAAGGCAATATGGCATTTGATGAGTAATATATAAAGTAGCATTATCATGTAACTGAAGCAAATAAAGCAGTGGAGCAATATATGATGCGGAGTCCCAAATGCTGCTTAAGCATAAGGTACAAATACTCTCTAAAGAACAAGAACTAAATTTCATTATTGCCTTATTGGTGCATAGGACACAAGCATAAGGAACTCACCCGAAGCACACAGCCAATTTGGCAAATACGCACATAACATGCTATTCTAATCAGGATAAAACTTACCAGGGACAGATATATCAGCAACTTCATCCAGAGCCTTGCAGACAGAGGTTGCTGTTCCCTCCTCACGGAGGGCATCAAATGCAGCAAAAAAAGACGTCACTGACTTCCTTCAAAATGAAGGGGAAAAAATGGTAACAAAACTTTAGCTATTTTTCATTACCTCATTTACATAAATAAAGCAAAGTTTTAACAGTCCAACAAAATTCTCTCTTTTGTCAAAGAACAAGATTCAAGCAGTAATTTAGATTGTAGATCCTACTGCCCATGTACAGTGCAATAAGACAAGAACAAACCTATTTTCAAGTGTTCCAATTTCAATTTAGATACACCTCATTTAGCTTTAAATATTGTCACTAAATTATCGAACTTTAGAAAATCAACAGGAGTTCATCCAACCATTTCCAAGCATATCAACCATTAAGCTCCAGATATCACCAGTAAATGATCACATTTTAGAAGAGAAGTAAAAGGACTTCATGCAAAAATTATGCAAAGTGTGACATTTTTAGAAGAGAAGTAACAGGATTTCATCTAAATAGTTGTGCAAGTAAAAACAAACTGATAATGAGTTCTCATGATATGAATCAAAATGGAAACGGCAATTCTTAATAATTCACCTTGTTGAGAATAACCACACATGATTTGTTGGTAGGCGCCACTTTCTGCAAAAAGCAATTATATCTGGAGTTGAATAAAACTTTGGTTTTCCATTCCCCAATTCTGCTACTGCAGTAACAACTACTGCTCAAAGACAAGTATTAGAAAAATATCAGGAAGTGCAGCGACAATATAATGGACGCACACAAAGTAAGAAACATGGAATCCAAACATTCATCTAGATAACACACTAAAATCTGAAGACAGCGTAATGGGTTCAGGCATAATGGGCATCACATTGATATAGGGTATCCATATCCTACAAAGTACAAGCTGATCTAGTTTTACTTGGTTAAATAAATAAAAATTAAGAAAGGAAGGCAGTAATATATCTATTATCTAAACACCCAAATCTCAAGAAATGAATCAGGAACTGAATGGTACAAAACATGAAAATGTAAGCGGGGAAAATAATGGAAGTGTCGCAAAGATAGGCTTGAATCCTTCAGCCATGTAAATAGATAATTGAAGTGAAATTACTAGTTCTGTGGTCAAAATTGCCTTCTATTACATGACCAAGGCTTAGATTTCAAGTAATGGAATATGGAAGTGTTGCAAAGATAGGCTCAAATCCTTCAGCCATGTAAATATAAAACTGAAATGAAATTACTAGTTATATGGTCAAAATTGCATTCTATTACATGATCAAGGCTTAGATTTCTTCGCTTAGAGATCACAATAAGATTTCAGAATTCATGTCCTTGACTTGCAGAAAACACTGTACTCCAAACAATTAAAGTAGTACAGTTGGTGCAATAAAATAAATAAGTTCTGAACAGTTGTAAGTTTAATTGCTAAAAGAATTAACATATCACTTGATTTGCTAGTTGAATGTCACATGCCAACTTGGCTTAGTGTTTTTGCCTTACCATAATCTTCCCGTGGCCGCTGCCCATGATCTCCCAAGACAGCAGTGACTAGTTCCATTGATAGGCACATGTGGTTTTTCTGAAAGAGGATAGCTAGTTAGACTATCACAGTAAAGGTTAAAATCTTTCAAGGGCAGTCAGAACCAGACTATGCAAGTCCTATATTCATTAAAGTAGTGTCTTTACATCATAAATTAGAATAGATAATTCACAGGATTAAATGCAACAATTGAAATAAATACACCACTTAATTTAACTTAATATCACCATAGACCTTGAAAAGCACCGGTATATGAGGTTGAAATAAATGCAACTCTCTATGTATATTCAATGTAACCATATACCAAAGAAGCAAATTGCACTACAATATGATATGCCAATTCATTTCAGCAGTTTTTCCAATAATCTAAACCTAATACCATTGAGAATAGAATGAAAACCAACCAAAGCCTCAAAAAAGGAGGAAAATAATCTTTTCAGATATAAAGTCACTGATTTATTCAACTAACGTTTTCTTAATAACCAGCAATATTTATTGTCTCTCCAACAGACACCATAGAATAGTTCAAAGCACGGGACAATAGAAAAAAGAAGTTAATAGTTTTTAGAAGTTCTTATCAATACAGCTTACCATCTTCAGCCAAATAGCACTAACCAATCACCATTCAGGTACCACAAAAAGCAGACCTAACGATGCTCTCCTACTCTCCTATGTAACCTATGTTCTTTATGAAGTTAATACAGCAAACACATTTTAGTTAATATTTCCATCATAGAAAGGCAAAGAAAATTTTCTAATTCTGAACCTCAAGATATTCATTGAACTCTTCTTGCTTCCTGCTTGCATGAGGACCCCAAGCTTCTTGAAACATCCGTCCTAGAACAAAGACACCAACAGCAGTATAACTGCACCAAACATAAATTTTGCAAATTTCAGTTCATATATAAAAGAGCTGATACTTTCGTATATAACAGTTCAAGGGCAACAATAATCACAAGACTAATATATATTGTGCATGACCATTTTTAGAATCATTGCAAATTTTATGACACAATTCAAAGATGTGCATGTATTAGGCTTAGTTTGTCATTCCCCACAAATTATTCTGAACTGCTGCACATCACATAATTGAAAGAACAAACATGTCCAATACCATATAATTCATTCTAATTTTAACAATAATAAGAGTTCTATAAAAAATAGCACACTCATCCCAGCTCCCTTTTTCTAATATAACACACCAAGCAATAGAATGAACTAGGCAAACAAAATAACAAACTGTAATGATACTATTCGTGGGGTCTTTAGGTATTGTGCTAGCATGTTTGTCTGGATTTAAATGTTACCTAGTTCCTCAAGCAGGGAGCATATAATCATGCATCAGAACCAATCAATGATTCAACTACAGAGCAGTAGCACTACAAACTTGGCATGAACTAAGAGAAAATGAAATACAATAGGCAAACAATTAACAATCCCACTGCAAGGTTACTGGCTATCAAATAAACAACATCTGTTCACTTGTTTTATAGGAAACTCATATCAATAGAGAACATAAAATAAAAATATTACAACCAGACAACAGAAAGGATAATTATTATGAACCTACATGTTACCAAAGCTATTTTTGGCATATGCTCCACCCTCATGTCCCGAATACATAAAAAGAGATCCAGAATGCTTAAGAGATACCTGAATAAAATCAGTCCAAAAGTAGCACTGAATCAAATAAATACCTAAATGGTTGAAAATTAAGGAAAAAAAAAAAAAAAGGAAACCA
The DNA here is from genome assembly GCA_003576665.1 of Ipomoea trifida. NCBI lineage: Eukaryota > Viridiplantae > Streptophyta > Magnoliopsida > Solanales > Convolvulaceae > Ipomoea > Ipomoea trifida. The sequence goes on from CP025657.1 coordinate 15,349,336, forward strand.
CTTTTTTTTTGTAGGGTGGGGGGGACAAAGAGTGATAAAAGCTCTTAAGTAGGACAACAAGGATCCGTGATTAAGCTTTAAAAAAAGGGAAGCATGTGACTACCAAATTAACTAAGTACAAGAATCTATGGGTATATTCCTACCTCCACTGTGGCCAAACCTTTGGTCACCATCTCGATCATCCGTGTTCTAATCTGAAAATTGCTATGATCAAATTAACTTATCTCACTTTTAAACCTCATTCCAACAACATTGAAGAATGACTTACCTCTTGATCAGACTTCTCATTTTCAAATTTGGGATAGAATGTAGCTCTTACTTGAGCTTGTGAGAACGTGGACTTGCCAACTGTAAAATTCTCCAGTAAATTACCTCTAAATACATTGCTAAGAGCAGCATTCTTTTGCCCATTTATTGGTTTGTTAACTCCATTAGTCTGGACTTCAGCTGAAGCTTGATTAGTTGGAGCTTTTCCAACTTCAACTGCTGCTGGTCCACTTACTTTTCCATAAGATTTCTGCTTCCAAACAACCTTTTGATTATGATCTGGTATCTTATTTATCGTTCCAATGCCTCCAAACTGCAATTGTGGCAATGGAACACTAGAGTGCACATTTTTGTCGGCAATATCCAGCAAATTGATTCCACTGGTGACATCTTCAACAGCAGCAGCAGCTGCAGGCTCCATTTTTGAGGATGAACTGGGTATCCTATTGGAACTTGGCTTTTCTTGCCATCTTTGTTCCCTAAAACCACCCCTTTTCTGCATTTTGTAAATAAAAACCAATTACCATCCCTTTCCGGGATGCTACCAGCAAAAGAAAATGACTGAAAGAAATTGGACATACTCAATTATAGAGAGCCCTTAAGAATCTACCAGATTCTAAATTATAGAATTAAAGAATACACAAAAAAAAAAAAATCATCCGATGATCTGACAGTGTAGAGATCCAAATAAAAGCAAGCTTTGAATATGAACACCCTAAGTGCATACTAAAAGGAGGCTGTTAGAAATTAGGAGCCTCAAATAGTAATAATGCTTTGAAACTTCTATAAGATATCTACTATTAAACTGAGTGCACATTTAAAACAAGAGAGATTTTTCTTTCTCTCAAGTTTCGATAGCTTGACCAGTTTCCTCACACTTCCCATTCATTTGAGAGGAAAAATCACACACACTGATCAAGCACAGTTAACAACTCTGCGTTTAAATCATCTTAACACAGATAAACTTAATCGGATAAAACATAATATAAACACAATGATTAAATTAAGGAAAACAGTAATACGTATATAACTATGTCAATTCCATCCAGAATTACATACAGGATCATTCAATTTTCGTCCGATAGAGAAATTTTCAGCTCAAGAGAGCACACCAGCTTCCAAATTGGAGCAAATAATGGTTAACATTCTCTGCAACATTCATACGACAGATGAAGACAACGCAATAAGCATACAGACGGAAGAAGATTACCTGCTTCTGCGACATAGGTGGTGGACAGAAGAGTGAAGTGGAGAAAGTGAGAGAGCGAGAGTTGATGAAGATGAAGATTCTGGAAGGGAGAGAAGCAGGTGAAGAAGAAGTAGAAGAAGGATAGCGAGAAAAGCGGGCGACGTTGAAACGGAAAATGATCCTCTGCGACGCCGACATCCACAGGAAAGGAGTGTGTGTGTGTGTGTGTGTGCACGTAAATATGGAGGAGGTAAGGAGCGTAAATTAGCGGGGAATTGCAGAGCGGCGCAACCGCCTTCGAGTCAATCGGTTCCAAAATGAGAAAGTAGGAAGGCCCGGTCTTTGCTTGCTTACGTTACTGGTGAGACTGACTCAACGTGCTCACGTGTTATAATACATCACTTTTATCATTTTATTTTTAAAATAAATTTTGAATTAATTTAGTATAATTACTATTTAGAGAGAGAAAAAAAAAAACTTATAGCTTATAAAACTAACAGATATATTTTTTGATTAAAAAAAAAAATTAAGAGTTCAAAGTAGAGTACCTTGAACGCTAATCCCAGTCTCCCAGATTCTCAGATTCCAATTTTTTTTGTTGACGGTCGGTTCCCGGCTGCGAAAAAATTCGACAATACAACTAGCTATATTAAGGAGAATAAAAGATTGCTAATTGTGAATTTTTTGATTGGAAGTTAGTAGATTAGCACAGTTTATATAGAACCCTAAATCCTTAATTTTGCTAATTTGCGTACCCGTTGAGGACTGAACGGCCGGGCCTATGGCTCAAGCTGGACGGCATGGGAGAGACAAACATATGGGTCGTTGAGACGTTGAGTTTGCACTTCCGCTCAAACTGACAGATAATTAGGGAAAGGGGATCTTGTTTGTTTTTTTTAATATTATATATATATATAGAAAAAAAAAAAAAAAAAGTCAAATGCAAATGGACATGACCTCAAATGCACAGTTTAGTTGAGTTTTTGTGTTTTCCCAGTTGGAAGGGGAGGAGCTAGAAGGGTGGGTGTTGGAAAACAGATGAGACTAAGGTATGGGACAGTCCGTGGCTTATGGAAACATCTAACCCCTACTACATCACAACTGAAGTAATTCCACAATTGGGTGACATAACAATGGATAGTTTGCTTGCAATGGATGAGGCTCGGTGGCTATTGAAGCAGAAATGAGTGGAGGTAGATGAGGAATATAATGCATACATCGATCGGCGCCGGAGACCACAGAGCATGCTCTGTTTGGCTGTTCAAGAGTGGAGATGTCAGAGTATAAAGGACCTCAGTCCTCATACAACCAGGTGGCTCGGCTACACACATTTTGGAGAGAGTGTGAAGGAACTGGCTACTCTTTCTGATGTGGAACATATGGAGACGGGAATAATCTGGTTTGGAATTCATCTAGTTGGGACCCAAGTGACGTGGAGGCAGCTAGCTGCTAGCCTCCCAATTGAATGTATGGAAGCAAGCTAGGATTCCTCAACGTATGAGTATGGAATGTAATATACCTATGAAGGATCGGATCAAAAATCCTTATATTAGCAAATGTAATATTAAATCATGAATAAAATATTACACTTCATCTTGACCCGACATCTCATGAATAAAGATTCATAAGCCGATCGGTCTCACGCAAGTGTGACTCTTAATACATTTATTAAAACCAGTTGTGCAGTTCATAACCTATATATTTTTTTTTCCATAAAATTTTCGTGTTTTTCTTCTTTCTTTTATTATAATATTGTTATTAAATATTACATTTATTTAACTTAAATTTACTAAATGTCAACCTTATTAAATAAACGTTATTATATTTAAATTCATTAAATATTGAACTTCTAGACAAATTTATTGACTAATGTGATTATATTTTATTACTTTATGATGATATCACTTAATTCACAGGCATATATAAAAAAGTATTTAATGCATTATCCATCTTATATATGTACTATTCACCAGTATTGAATCACAGGCATATATAAAAAAGTATTTAATGCATTATCCATCTTATATATGTACTATTCACCAGTATTGAACCACATTCTGCCGCAGTATTAAAAACAAAAAGTTAATATCTGACCAATAGAAAATATCTGATACATAACATTGAATATTTTTCTCGTCATTTATTTAATTAATGCATAAACAACGTACAAATGCATGCTAATTTGGACCGTCAACTGTGAAATAAAAATGCCAGTGCCATTGAAAATGAAGCAACTGATCACGAAAACCTTTTAATTTTCTTTTTCCTGAAGGCAACATTCTTGCAACTAATCTCTGAGACCATGATTGAATCTAGGCTCATGATCTTCCTATATATGGCTATGATAATCATGTAATTAAGCATATATAGATAATTAGATACTACTATACATAAAATCTTGGCCATGAATATTATTTTTTTTTTATCTCCTGTAGTCTTCTAAGTGTATCTTGTCCTTGCTGCCTAATTATCCACATAGATATATGGATGAAAGTTGCAAATAGTGGCAGGTTCTGCAGGGTGGGATGTTGTAGCATATCTGTAAAACTGTATTGGAACCGTCATACTGGATTAGAAACAATCTCTGCATCTGTGGCTATTTCTCCGGAAACTATGTTGTCTGTCTCTTTGTCGTCCTCGTTGATTGGAGTTTCTTCGTTGATGGGAGTTTGAACAACTTCTGGGATGAGAGGGCCTTGAGGATCTCCAAAAATGGTGGTTAATATCTGTCTATGACATTCATTACAGAAGTAGAAATAGGTGAAGTGACCCTCGTATAGGAGTTTGTGCACCATGGCATCTGGTAGAACTCGCTGCAAAAAAACACTTGTGGATGGAGGCACCACCATATCTTCCATTCCCTAGTAACATTCGAAAATTGAAGATGCAGGAAAGTGAGGAAGATGTCAAAACATTTTGCCCTAATTAGTATGAATATGAATCAGGTGAACCAAAGAACACAGAATTGAAAACGAAATTTATCAGACTGGTAGATAGATAGAGAGATCTGTTTATTAAGAAAATACACCCAACATTAGAGCACACATTTGGCTGCCCGTTTAAGTGTAAAAAATTAAAATCTTTTGGGTGTCTCACCCAATAGTAATTTATACAATATCAGGCTTTACTAGATTTTTTATTTCCTTGGAATACATGGGAGGCCTATATTCTTTCAGTACAACAGTCCACATGGAAGATTGTATTTCGACCCAAGCCGTTACCCCTAGGATACTTCCAACTTCCATTACATCAAATGGTTTTATACATGGGAGGGCTACTATATCAGTTAAAATGAAAATCCTTTGACTGGCCTGGCTACTTATTGCCTCTAGTGCTGAAAAAATTGTAGACATGTTTTGATTGTGTAAACGAGTTAAATAAAATCAATAAACTTTGACTAAAATTAAATGCTAGGATGGAGCAAGTAAACTCAAAAAGATCAAATAGTCTTTGAAATGAATGCACCCCTTATATGTTTCCTTGACAGGAGATTTGAATTAAAAAGTGAACACAAAATGACCGAATTTAAGGGAATTTTAAAATAAGGTTTGAAAAAGGTAGTATGGAGTAGTACTGACCAGCCATATATGTATCGGGCCAAGAAATCCACTCAAACTTTCTTCAGCTTGACCATATAAAGATTTAAGCCACTTAAGTATGCCTTTACCCAGGGGCTTCCTATGCACTTTGAGATCTGCAAGGCTGAATCCCCAGTTTGAAACCTGTAAGGAAGCTTCCTCTACAAGAGGTCTAACATTTTTCTGGCGGACAGATTCTTCGACATCTCTCTGCCAGAACTCTTCAAACAATGGGCTCTCTATCAAAGCTCTATCCTATAGAATTCATCATTGTCACCAACAAAGGCATAATGAGTCAAAGAAATAAGTGCACTAGCAATAGACTCTGTTTAACAATAGTGTAGTGAACCACATCAAATTTTCAACCACCTTTCATTTTGAGATTCTTTTGATGATTGTTGTTTCAATTTCTTTTAGTTCAACATGAAATTCAATAATCTACGGATGGTAATGTTAAGATGTCATAAGTAAATAAGCCGGTATAGCATTGCAGTAAAGTATCAGCTGGCTTACTCTTGTTCCAAGTGACAATGAAAGTCGCTCATCTATTGGACCATGGATTCCAGACAGGAAGGCTCTACGATAGAAGGAAGGGAGTAGCCTGGGAAATTTGTGAGCTAGTATATACATAAATTTCTTCCTCATTGCCCATTTCTTCCACATTCTATTTCTCTCCTGCTTTGTCATACTTGGTTCATATGGATTAACCATTGGAGCAACCATGAATGCACCTGCAAATTTAATGAATAAGGATATGAAAATGATGAGCAAATGAGAATATAATCTGTCTTCATTTTATCTTGATGAAACAGAACTAAGCAGTAAATTATGAGTAGCAAAATAAAATGCAGTAGCACAACTGCTCATTTTAGTATATTCTGTTATTTTACCAATTTGTTGAAGATTTATGTTCTTTGCAACTTCATTGGAAATCACCTAGCCGAGGCACAACTTCAAAATCATTGCTGCCTTGGTGGTTTAATTTAGATGCATAAAGCAAATCTAGGGCTTTCATGTTCAATTCACTGTGAAAGTAAAGACATTTTTACTTACCAGCAACCCTATCAGGAATATATCGAAGTGCAGCCCAGCAATGCAGGCTTCCACTAGAGAACCCTACCACCCAGAATTTGCCCGTAATATTCACAGCATATGATAAGTGTAGCATATCCATTGCTGATGACTCGAGGTTCCTATTGGGATGAGGATCACTTTCTCCAAATCCAGGAAGGTCATATGTCACCAAGCGAACACCAAATTGTTGCAGTAGTGAAACCTTGATACCAGGTATTCCTACTCGGAAATGAAACACAATTAAAACATATCAATAACATGTACAATTGATTCACAATTAACACAGTAGTAAAGATATTAAAATCATACCCGCAAGCCTGGATGAAAGAAAAGAATGCGCAGCAACCACCGAAAATCTGGCTTGATCAGCTGGAACACCTTGTTCCTGATAAGCCAAATATCTACCATCTGGAAGCAAAATTCGACTTGCACTAGGAGGATGTATATTCACTTTCTTTACCAGAGCCGATGTTGTATCAGCATCGTTATTCACAATCAACGCTGCAGATCAGTAACCAATGGCATGTAAAACAGGAGATTGTGTATTGTATGTGTTTCAGGAATTCAAGTTGAAGAACAAACAAATTATTTAACTAATAATAATAATAGCTATAACACTTGGATCTCCAATGTTCACAATCAACACTAATAAAAGAAATAATCCTTGAAGATGTGATTATGTGAAATTTCTATATATTTTGTTCATGAAGTAATGATCAGCACTACGAACTCCAAAGTAGTTAAGAACATTAGAAGAAAACTATTTGAGGAAAGATAATTGTTAGAGGAAAGTCGCATTAACTTATTTTCACTAGCTGCGGTTATAAAGTAAAAAATATATTACTCCGTATATATATATACATCAGCAGTTAAAACCGACTTAAATATGAACCTTCCAGAGAATTGGAGAGTACCTGCAAAAGCAATTATGGCGACGAAGAAAATCACACTCCAGGAATGAACTGGATCGCGATCCTCTGGCAAGTACTCATTCAGGAATCTCAATTTCCTGCAAATTTTCCCGCACGGTCCTCGAAGCTTCTTCGCGATCACAGAGTCCTCCGTCGCCACCGTCTGCATCACCACATCCCTAACTCCCTTCCCGAACTCCACACTCATCTCCGCAAATCCTTTGGCGAACTCCACCACTTGGAACCTCCAATAGTCTCCGCCGCTGCTTCCAGGCTCCGCCGCCGCCGCCGCCGTGGCTCCCATCCCGCTTCCGCCGGGGCCGGCGGTGGCGTAGTAAGTAGAATTGTAGCCAACTCCGGCATCACCGGCTACCCCGGCGAAGTCCTCCCTCCACGACGGCCTTGACCCGTTGACCCGAGACATGTTTGCCGCACTGAAATCGAATTTCTCCAATGGCGTGAGTTTCAAGCTCAATCAATAAATACATATCACAACAATCCTCGTGTGTCATACATATACGCATACGTATTCATTTGTAGCTATGGCTTAAGATAAGTTAAGTTAGAGGGGTTAAGATACAGACAGCCCATTAATAAACAACTTTTCCTGCTTTTTTTTGTTTTGTTTTAGTTTTTTTTTTTTAGTGTGCTGCCATTGATGACGGGTGATGAAAGAGAGTTGAAAATTAAGAAAGAGAGAGGGGCTTAGGTGAAATTATGGAAAGTATGGGGTGTTTGGTGAAAGGATTATGTGAGATTAAGGGTGAGGATTTTGCCACGTAGGTAGAGCGGCGTCAGAGTGAGCGTGGTGGGGTGATGGGTTGTGGTAGCGGTGGTTGCGAAGTGGTGGGGGCCGTGGGGTTTTGGTGGGCTACGCCAAATAACGACCACTGCCGGGTATAACCCGTTAGCCTTTTTCCTGGGTAATTGTCACCATTTTTTTTTTTTTTTTTACAGTGTAGTATCTGTTCATAAACTACTCTCTCAACCTACTGAAAAACAAAGAGACAGCAATGCCTCCACTGAGACAGGGAAGGGTGTTCATAAACTACTCTCTCAACCTACTGAAAAACAAAGAGACAGCAATGCCTCCACTGAGACAGGGGAGGGTTTGATGCCACTGGACTACAAGGCCTTGGCAATTGTCACCATTTTAATACGGAGTAATTTAATTTTCTTTCCGGAAAATTCTACAATGCAATTGGCACCAATCCTGATATATATATATACTAAGTTTTTTTTTTTCTTTATAGTCTTGCTAAGCATTGATTTTTAGGAGTTTTTGCATATTTCACTTAGAAGAATAAAATTTGAAGGAAGGAAAAAAATATGTAAAACAAAATCTGAAAAATAAAATTTGACAAAAAAATAATAAAGAAAAGTTCTTCGCATTAACGCGCCCGACTAAGTACTTCTAGTGCGCCTCACGCGCATTAGGGAGTTTTTTTTTTGTTTTTCTGGTGATGCCCATTATCCCTGCAAAAACTAAGGATCTCCCATAAGAACCTTAAACACACTCTCTTATATTTCTCTTTCCTCCATCTAAGCATTAAAATGCAAAAACCTTCCAAAATTCACTATTTTGAATGCCCTTAAGTATGATTATATATGTCAGTGGATTAGAAGTTTCATTTTAAACTTATTTTTTGTGATGGGTGTAATTTAATTCAACTACAAACATCGGAAGTTTAAATTTGATTGATTTTTTTTTTTATGTTCAGAAATGTACAATCTAGTGTTGAGTGTTGAAACTATATTGATTCAAAGTTCACTCTTCATAGGATTGAGATTCAGGTTCATGATATAATTTGACTAGGAGAAAATATGAACTGTAAAAATAAATAAACTTTTATCATATACTACGTACTATATAATCATTTATGTTGTATATAGTCGGCTTTCGATATATAATGTGGACTTGTGGAGTATTCAATAGCATTATATGAATACTTCAACAATTATGATCACAACACTAATACTACTCCGTATTAGTAAGACTTCAAAGATAACACTACATTTCATCATAGATTTTATAATAATTAAATTCTTTAAACTCAAACTCATTTTTGAAAACTATTTTTGAATATCATTAAAATCACCTCATTATCTAAATCGGGAATTCAAAAACCTTGTACTAAATTGACACTTTCACTCAAAAAATAAAAATTGACACTTTCACCTACGGTCTAGAAAAATAAAATTTTGCGTCAAATTCATGATCATCGATATAGCACTAAGATGAACTAATAATAGAATATGCTTGCTAGCAGCATTAAATACTGCCCGAAGAGCTTGCGTGAAGCTGGGAAAAAGTGCATAAAATGATGGCCAGCAAATGCTCTCACTTGCCTTGAAATGGGTTATAAATTAGTGAAGCATACTTTTTGCATTAGAAGGTCAATGTTATAATTAGAAGGCAAAAGGTAAAAATATCACACTGAATTATTTGGGGATAACAATTAAGTCACTGAACTCGAATAAGCTTTAAATTTATTTATGAACTTGAAAGAAAAAGAGCAATTAGTATTTTAACAGGTTAACAAGAAGTTTGTGCTGATTAAGATGTCATGTGTAATATTTATTATTATTATATCCTACTAAGCAGTTGATCATAAAAAATAAAAAAATAAAAAAAAAAAAAAACTAAGCAAAAAAAAAAATCCTACTAAACAATTAGCATTTCTCATATTGAGATGACATTATGTGATTGATAGTTAAATTTATTTATTAGTTAGTGGTGGGTAAGTTAAATGCTTAGTTTTTTTTTTTTTTTTTCAAGGGTCAAATGCTTAGTAGGATAGTAATAATAAAAAAATATAAAATAAAAATTACACATCTCATCCTAATCAGTACAACCTTGTTGTTAACCTGCTAAAAATGGTAATCGGTTTTTTTTTTCCAAGTTTAGAGATGAATTTAGAGTTTATTCAAGTTCGGTGACTTAATTACTATACTCCAAATAATTCAGTGGCCTATTTGTACCTTTCCCCTGGAATCTTAGTTAGTTCAAATACGATGAATCAAAAGGAATTATAGAGAAAGAGTAGATGAAAGCTAAAGAATAAGAAAGCCTGAGAATGTTCATCTCTACTATTTCATTCGAAAACAATATTATATATATACAAGGTAATTAAGGAGTGAATTAATGATAAATAATTATATGGCTGTTACAAACGTTACAAAATTAATTATAATGTCTACAATAATTATAATATTTATAACAATTATGAGTTTGATTATTATTAATATTTTATTAGTCAATTCATTGTATACATCGATTATTTTATAATGAAGTTAACTTCACTTGTATGAATTGCAGATTATTATACATGAGCGATATTTAATGGTATAATCTTGAATAGCGATCACATTCACCATTTAATTTTTACTATTTCGTCCCATCAATGAAGAACACATAAAAATACTTAGCATTTTGTTTTTTTATGTTACAAAAATGAAAATAATAAGTAGATTTTAAAGAATAAAACTCTTGTTACATTGTCTCCAAATAGATCTAATCGAGACTCAACTAAATTATTATTATTATCGGGTGACGATATATAGAAACATATAACTACTATTTGATGGCATGTATATTGGATAAGGTCTCGACTAGAGGGTATTGGTAGGAATTGAACTCATGACCTTTTTGTATGAGAATTATGTTACACCCACTCGTCCATCCCTAGTCTCTCGAGATGACTGAATTATTTTTATTCGATATGATATGGATACCAATGTAATATGAAAACAAATGTGTAACATTATTTGAAAATAACACTACAAGAATGTTCACATTTAGCGACGTTTTTTAAACGTCAGTAAAAATAAAAATACGTCGCCAAATGTCTTTACTGACGAAATAAAAACGTCACCCGGACCGTCGGCTTAGCGGCGTATGGAAAGGTATTACTGACGAAGTTATGTTTTCGTCACTAAATATTACTATTACCGACGTTTTTGCATGGTCTTGATAATGTCATGGAATACATACATTTTGAAACGAAAGATTAACAAAAACGTCAGTAATAGTTTGTGACGAAATAAAATATTTCGTCAGAAAATGTGTCTTTACTGACGTTTTCCACAAAATTATGTTTGTCATGAATAAATTTAATTGGCGACGAAAATTGAAATGTGTCAAGAATATACTTGTAACATTTATTGACGATTGTGTATATTACTATGCTTGTCATAAAAAATAATTGCTGATGAAATACCAATTTGTCAATAAAAATACATTTACTGACGTTTTTCGGTATTCGTAGTCATCACTAAATTTTATATTTGGAGATATTTATAATTTTTTTTAAAGTTGTGTGTGGAATCTCATGCAATGTGGGTAACAAATGGGCATGATGAATTTGGATGGTCCAACACTCCAACTCAATAGTGATGAAAATCATCAATCTCAAAGAATCACAACCAACAGACACAAACAACTCATCATTGTGTAGTGACTATATAATGTTAAAGACATAAAAGGTGTAGGTATGGCGTTGTGGAATTGATACCATTTGAAAGATGCTCTTATCCATTTTTTTTTTCTTTGGAGGAATATTGGCAAAAGAGGGTACAAGGGGATAAGAGGACAAAGATTCCCATATTTGATCAATTTGTGTACAAGCAGTGTTGGAGAGATGACATAAAAATATGTTTTTTGCAAAATCACATCAAAAGTCAAGACATCAACTATAACATTTGAAATGATTTAAATAATTATCAATATAAATAATTGAATGATTAGATTTCAAGCAACTTGTTTTCCATCTATAGTTAATCCTTCTAGCTCATCATAGTGAAAAAATTAAATAAAAATAATCATCCATAATAGGATAGCAGGCTACCAAAAAAAAATGTTATCTAGAATACGAAATAATTTTATGCATAATGTGATCAACAATTATTAAAATAAAGAGACTTTAAAAGCATCTTAATGATCTCATGGATGCATTTACTAATAGAAGAAATTGAAAATACGCTAAACTAGAGAAATATTTTCCATTTAAAAAATAAATAAATTTTTTGGAGAAAAATTAGACATGATATCCAATTTAAAGAAGTGAGGAAATGGTTGAAAAGAGCTTCTATAGAACCTTAGCAACAAGTCAACAATATTTTTAATTTCAGTTTTTTTTCCCTAAGTTTTTCTCTAACGCCGTCTTTGACTTTCTCTTGTTCGAATCTATGTTTATCATTCCCGAAATTGAGTTTAGAAAATGAATTTAGAAAATTGAAAAACCGGAGTAAACATGGTTATGTGTTTTACTTGATGAAATTATATATTTTCAGTAATTTCTTCTGAAACAACTACTTTGTATTTGTTCTTATAGTCATTTTTAAAAAGATTTTAATTGAAAATTGATAATAAAGATGAGATATTGTCACATTTGATCCTTCAACTATTATTCAATTTCTACATTTGGTTTTCGACTAATAAATTTGTCAAATTTGGTGCACAAATATGCTTTTGTAAGTTTTGTTGCCACATTTAATCTCGTCGACCAATTTTTTGGTAAATACTCGCAAAAAATGTAAATTTTCTCTAATATGGGATTGTTATATGAGAACTATTATCCATTCAAATCTAAATATACTATACTATTACTATAATTTGCTCTTGTTGCAATCTGGGATGAGAAAAAAATTACATTTTTTGACAAAGAAGTTTTTCTACTTTTGGTCCTATGACTTTAGTGTTTCCGTCAATTTAGGTACACGACTTTCATTTTGCCACTTTTAGTTCTTGACTTTAATTTTTTTGCCACTTTTAGTCCTTGACTTTGATTTTTTTTTTTCACTTTTAGTCTTTTCGGCCATCCGAGCGACAACTTTTAATCGAAATCAACAAATTGTTGTGTCATTAAGGGTAAATACGTTTAATGTATTTAGAGATTTATCAATAGACAATTTTACACTTAATGACACAACATTTTATTGATTCCGATTAAAAGTTGTTGCTTAAAAAGCGAAGCAGAACAAGCAAATAACGTTTCTTTTTCCTATTTTTTATCTGATTTTATTTATAAATATATTTATAACTTTATCAAAATACACTTTTACCCTTAATGGCATAACAATTTGTTGATTTCGATTAAAAGTTGTCGCTCGGATGACCGAAAGGACTAAAAGTGGAAAAAAAATCAAAGTCAAGGACTAAAAATGGCAAAAAAATTAAAGTCAAGGACTAAATGTGGCAAAATGAAAATCGTGTACCTAAATTGACGGAAACACTAAAGTCATAGGACCAAAAGTGGAAAAAACTCTTTTGACAAATAGTTGCTAAAGATTTAGCTAACATAATTAAATGTGACGATAAAATTATACTTGTACACATAATATGAAAAAATTAATAGTTGAAAATTAAATATAAGTGAACAATAGTCCGGTAACTAAAAGTGATAATCTACCATACTAAAGAGCCAATAAAGTTAGGCTTATAACAGAAATAAAAAAAAAATGTCCGCCCAATTATTGAAGACGAAGACAATGACAAGCCTATCCAAAAGCGAATTAACAAAACCTATAGTAATTTCAACCAAAAACAGTATCTATCACATAATATTATACCAATTACAATAATTATTTAGATAATTATTTTTATACTACATTTGCCATTAAATCAGTCGCCGATAAAACTAATTACTCTAATACACATTAAAGAAATTTTCTTTAAATGTCGATTAGTACGGAGGGTAGACTTATTCGCTAAAGAACGTTCAGCTCCGAGTCATCATACGATAAAGAAGGCGTCATGCCCACAGCTTAAGTCCACCTAACCAACCCAATTTCATCACTGATAGTGATAGAGACTCCGGCCAGTATTCAACCACTTACCAAACATTTCATAATTCAGTCTCCTAGTCCAACACTACGTAAATGCTCCCACCAATAATCTTTATATTTCTTCTAAACAACTATTACGTCTCTACAAACAAGCGCAACTTTTAGGTAGCACATTAATTGGTGCACAAGCTCTAAAAGCACATTACTCTACATGGGACCAATTCAATTGAAAATTAAAAACATTTACATACAAAAATCATATTTATGATCTTCAAGTACAAGAAACATGTTCTACCCACTCAACTATTCTTTTCATGGCACAAAATAATCAACACTAAACTATACACCTTTGTACACAAGAAGCCCATCCCAAACACTACATTACCGCTGAAAGTAAATCACAAATCATTGCAAATTATATCATAGACAAGTTAATATATTATGTATCAACATATTATGTACATATTCTTAAATCTACCCTTATTTCCAAAAAAAAAAAAAAAAAAAAAA
>CP025657.1:15363837-15376784 GCA_003576665.1 Ipomoea trifida
CGCTAGGCCTAGGCATCCGTGTATTTTTTTTATTTTTTTAAAAATTTATTTAAGTATTTTTAATTTTTTAAAGACTAATAATTATAAATTATATAATACTTTAATAGTTAATACTAAAATATTAAATATTAACCTAAAAAATATATAAAGTTTGTACAATTTAGGATTATTTCGCTCAAAACGATGTTGTTTTGAGTGAAATAACCCATTAAAAAAAAAGAATAATAGTTAATCGACCGACTAGAAGGCCTAATCGGTGCCTAGTCAGTCTAGTCGACGCCTAGGCGGTCAGCGCCTAAGTGGCCTAAGCAGTGCTTTGGCGGCCTAGGCGGTCGCCTAGCCGGCCAGACGCCTAGACCACCATTTAATGTGATACACTAGGCGGTCGACCAACGCCTAGCGCCTAGGCAGGATTTTTGCAACACTGATATATATATATATATACCAGATCCACAATGCTTATGGTAAAAGTGGTAGACCTTAGTCTACGATACAATGATTGAAAAATAGAGAACAACCAAAATGGTTTTTATAAATTTGATAAATAAGGGTAGTTTTTTAAATGTGATTTATATTTGTAAAAATGCCCACAAATATTTTCTGCTTATCGTACATTCATAAATTGTTCTGGAGTTGAGGACTCTTGAGGTAGGGATCATCTCTGTACTTTGAGTATAGAGGAAGCTCAAGGGCATTCTCTGCAACTCTTCTATCCTCATGAATCTTTGCTATCAAGCTTTCAAGCGATGAAAAGTTGGCCTGAAATGTCACAGGTGCAGTAGTCGATAAACAAGATTTGCTATAACAAACACGAGAAAAGGCGCGAAAAAGAGGCTAATGCGTACTACCTCAGGTCGTATATAGCCCACGATTACAAGATGCAATTCCTCCCCATAGAAGTCCTCACTAAAGTCATGTAGCAGCCACGGCTCCTGAAAAAACAAGAAATTTTTGAGAATTATGAACTGATATGAGGAAAGGTAGGTATAGAGTTCTGTTTGTATGTAATGTATCACACTCACTATGGTCTTCTCCGTGTTATTGAAGTATGGGTTCCAACCGATGCTCATGACCATTTTGTATATACCATGATTAGATAATCCAGCCCACCCGAAATATACGCCTGATGGATATTCCGTAAGGAGGTCTGAATACCCGGTTGTGGATAAATTGGCTGAAATAATAAGTAAAAATGATAAGAGTAACTTCTTGTTAAATACTAATGCTGATGAAAAAAAAAAAGAAGAAAGGAAATCTAGCCATGGATTCTCCAATATCCTCAATGCCCCCTCCATCAAGTCATCAACTATGATATTCAAGGCCCGTAAACAATGAACATAAAGTGCAATTTTACCGACTAGTTTACAAGATAGTAGCATCTAAAATTTTATGGAAATCCTACTAATATCCAAAGGACAAGTATTGATTCAGCAGAAATTAGTAAATTTGTTTAGGCACCTGTTGGGATCCCAAGCACCTTTGAGCCACGACCAAATCCTCTAACGACAGGTCCACCAATGTGCCAAGTTTCTATAGGTAAAGTTCCTTCTACCCCTGCATAAGTTTGATTGTCAGAAATGACAAACTGAAACATCACTTAATACGCATAAAATGGTAAGAAACACATACAATCTTGAAATGCAGGCAGGCCCCACTTTTCCGGATGCAAATCGAAAAGTGAATTGATCACCTCATCAGCTGATGTGTATAGATGAGACTGTTTAGGAAGGGATGGTACAGCAACCACTTCCATTTCAGCAGCCTTACCAGCAGTAACACCAGGTCTGACATAGGCATCATTCCATTTAGAAATCAGTCTAGCTATTGGTAGTTCATAAAGTATGCAATTCTATTGTTGATTCAACAAATAAAATTAAGAAAACTATGGTATATGTTGATTAATTAATATTGATCAAAGCCATAAGTCCATAACCTGAAAGTCTACCAAGTCACATATGTTAGTTAGTATTATGCACAGATACTTTGTAAGATGCTGTTTTTGAAGTGTATGCTTTATTAGATATAAATTGCTACCGCAATAAACTCTGTCTATGAAAACATTACATCATAAATAAATTTGAAGTACTATATTACTCCAGGTTATCACCTAACTAGCATCAAATTCATATCCACAAAAAAAATGATCATAGAATACTCACAATGAATCTTCAATGACAAGACAGCTGGATGGATTTACACCAAGTCTTTTAGCCACTTCAAGAAAACTTAAACAAGAGAAGAACATAATATATAAGGCCACCACAAGAGAATATCATGTAAAGCATCTGAATAAGAAAGATCTTTATACTCAATCTTACATTTCAGGATTTGGCTTTCCAGCTGTAACTTCATCACCTCCAACAATGGAGGAGAAGGATTCCTTCCAACCTATAGTATGTAAATGATACTCTAAAATAAGCAATTTCATGCAACATTCTTGACGTGTCATATTTGCATTATATTTACCTAAATCATGAGACAGACAGACAAGAAAAAGAATAGATTTGAGTTCCAACTACCTTGATGATAAGAAATTTTTGTCTCTATGTTTGACTTCGGAGAATTAGAAGCCAAGGCCATTAGCACACCATGACTTTTGAGATGATTAATCAATCGATTGGCACCTGGAAGAGCTTTAATATTGGACCACCTACAATTAGAATTAGAAATAATGATTACTCCCTCCATCCCACTGTACTTATCTTGTTTGCTGTTTTATTGGTAAATAAAACTAAATTTTGAATTATGTTTAAGTTTTGAAAATAAAAATTAGATATTAGGAGACTATATGTTAAGTTCTAGTAGCCCCAAGATTCATAACTTAAAATTACCCAAAAAAATAAGAGCTTTAAAATGTTGGTCAAAATTAAATTGTGTTGACAAGTGAAATTGGAAACCTTCTAATAATATGATAAATTTTATGCCCAAGAACATGGAACCTCCAAACAAAGGCTGTACATTATTCAGAACAAGAGAAAATTAACATATATTACCGCTCAGAAAACATTGGAGTAATTTGTGTAAGAAATTCTTCTTTTGTTAAGGGAATCTCATAATCTTCAACAACCACAGCTGCAGCTTCTACAGGTGTCTTCCCTACTATTTTATGAGCTTCTCTGCCATCCCATTGCTTTCCATAATTAACTAGGGCAACCTTTAGAACATCACTCACAATGCCATCTGTGTCAGAAAATTAAGTTCAATTTGAAACTGGTATTCACAAAGCAAAAGAAAAGGAAAAGAAAATAAAACCTCACATGTACAGAGTATGTTACTTCAGATAGGTTGTTCTACATAACTATGTCATGTTCAAAGTTTATCAAAGATGTTCAGGTCTAGCATTGTAGATCATTTAAAATCTCAGGAATAAATGGTCAATCAATTCTCCCTATATGAATTTCAAGCACATTATTATATCATTTGACATAAAGCATTCCATACAAAATGCAATGATGTAGATGAAAAATATGTAGACTGGAACATTCAACCTCAGTAACTTGTACGACAAAAATATACTGCATATAAAACATGAGCATGTAATGGTATTGAAGGAGTTCAGGAAATTGTATGGTCGAAATAAATTTTATTTTAAAATTTTTAACTTTTATGGTTGGTGCTTTTTAATTTTGGATCATGAAAATGCCTAAAAAGGAAAGGGATGTTTTCTAGTCTATTGGCTCAGAAATTAGTCTGTTCATTTATCAAGCAATCAATACATAGCAAGAGTGCAAATCACCTGTGTTTAGAAGTGTACCATCCAAATCAAGAATAACACAAGAAACAAGCTTCTTTAAAGGTTTCACCAATGACATTGTGAAGAGTGTCAAAGAAGCCCAAATCAAGGTACTTGTGCTCTTTTAGGTAACATATAGATCGCCTGCTGTTATACCAAAAAGAAGCGAGATTTGATTGATAAATATACCATAAGATCATAATTCAACTTCATAAACAGTAAACATTAACTGGTAAAGGTATTTATACCACCAAAGCATTTGGTCTTAAATATCAGAATTATTTGCAACAAGCACAAAAGACACTGTGAAGACGAGGATGGAAGCCATCATTAACAGGCCATGCAGCAATGCTTTGCCTACCAAAACACTATACGGTTTGGGATTCTTACTTATTCGAGTTAGTTGATAATACCAATATGTAAGTGTAAAATTTTAAATTTGGCAAAGAGCAATATCAACAGTAACAAATTCTATAAAAAAATCAACTCCTCAAAGTGTAGGGATGGTCACAGGGCGAGGAATGGCATATTCCCGTCCGCGACCCCTATTCCCCACCCCCGCATCCCTGTCCTGCAGGGAATCCCCAGCCCCAATCAACAGTCAACACCACATTCAAAATAGTTGAACACTGCACATCTGAGAGCCCTCCTTTGCACTTGAGTGAGCACAAAACTTAAAACATAAATTACAGAAACAAGAATATTGGAAATTATCTAACCTCAAGATTTTAGAATGGTGACGCTAAAAATTTCTTACTTGTCATGCTAGTAATTTCAATTCACTATTCAAAATCAGTAGCCATCTCTAGAGTCTAGAACATAGTAAAGTATGGGATTCAAGTTTTCACAAACCAATCACTTATGAATTTATGATACAAATAAGAAAAATGAATTGAAAATTTATTAAAAAAAAAAAAAAAAAAAAAAAGAAGAAGGAGAACAAGGTTCTAGCTAAAATGAAAATTCAATGAGAGAATTTAACCCCAACCATCTCTATTTGTTCCTCAAATATTTGAATAATTAAAGCAAAATCCTTAACAATCAATTTCAACTAGGGGTGCAAACGAGCCGAGCCGAGCTCGAGCCTGGGTTGGCTCGAGCTCATTAAAAATTGCCCTGCTCGAGCTCGATGGATAGAGCTCGATGTCGAGCTGCAGCTCGGTTGATCGAGCTCGATGTCGAGCTCGACTTTGAAAAATAGGAAATAGGAAAACAGACCGACAACTACAGCATTTCCTTCTCATTCGTTTTATGCACACCATTTTTAAATAGGAAAAAAAAAAAAAACAGAATGCCCATCAGACAAACAGTAGCCATTAACCAAATTACCAAAATAAAAAATATAATAATAAGTAAATATGCAGTTCAATATCAGCAATTCAATTAAGGAAAATTTAGGCTAAAAGTACCTGAAGTCCTGAACGTCGAAGGGCTGCGTCGCCGGTGGAGCAGTGGAGTGGTGGCTTGCTGCGTCTTCGGCGGAGTCGCGGCGGAGTCGCGGCGTGCTGCGTCGCCGGCGGTGGCTGCGAGAAGGAGCGGGAGGCGTAGTCTGAGAGAGTCGGGAGGAAGCGAGGGCTGTTTGCGATGGAATTAACTGATTTAGGATTTTAGGGAATTAGGGATTTATCAATTATCATCAATTAACTACGCAAATTTCATAATTAACAGTACATTTTCCAAATTAATCCAGGAAATCAAGCATGGTTGATGATAAACAAGTAAATTAATTTAAAAAAGGCGCACCAGATGGATTGGTGAATGAATCTGAGCAAGTCTTCAACCGAAGTGGACTCCGGAGTTCAGGAAGTGAAGAACCCACAGAATCAGTCGCTCATAGGGATTTGTATGCATCTCCTGACGAGATTCTCGTCTCAGATTTTAACGGGCTTTTGGATTTATTGCACTCATAAAATTGGTGTCTAGAGAATGAGGATGAATGGGATTATATTCTTTGTAACAAAAAATGTTCAAATTAGCTACTAAATTATATGCAAAATATAATTAGGTCATTTAATTAAAAAAATAATTGAGCCCTTTTTTTTTTTTTTTTTTTTTTTTTAAATAATTGAGTCCTATTTAAAATTATGCAATATCTGTTTTCTGATTATCACTGATGTGATGATCATTTTATTAAAATTTTATTTTTAAAATTTATTTTAATAATTTTAAATAATATGGAGTATAAAAAAACACACCCTCCCTTTTTTTCATTTATTTAAAATTTTTAAAATGGATCACACTTGTGTGAGACCGTCTCACGGGTCTCAATTCGTGAGATGGGTCGGGTCACATAATTTGGGTCATTATTTAACTTATGGATTAATTCTGTTTGGGCTATTCTTTTTAACAATTAGATATGGGCTCTTTTTAGCCCAAATTATTAATTCAGTTTATCAAATTTTCGCTCCATTTTTCGCGTTTACTGTGTTCTTCACGTGGTGTCCGAGCAGTACAGACGGGAGTTCGTCTACCCTTCTTCATCAGATTTTCAAATTTTCTCATCACAAAGGCGGATTTTCTTCACAATCTCAGGTGAGTTTTTGTTTTTGATACTTTTAGTGTGTAAAATTTGCTAGGGTTTTGCTATTACACTCAATATACTCTCCATTTATTCCGTTTAATTTCTTTCTTTTCTAGTTGTTGTCGCCATTCCATTAACTTTCTCGGATTTTGCGTTTGCAGTAAGTCCGATTGCGTTTGCACAAGGTTGCAAAAATCGCTAGGCGCCCTCTAGGCGCCTGGGGGGCGCCTAGCGCCTAGGCCGCCTAGGTTTTTTTTTTTTTTTTTTTTTTTTTTTTTTTTTTAATTTTTAAAAAAAAATTAAAAATTTTTTTAAGTGTTAATAATTGTAAAGTGTTTAATATTGTAAGTCTTTACACTTTAATAGTTAAATATTTTTTTGAAAAGAGTTAAATATTTAATACTTATTAAGTTATTAGTTATTATTTATTAATTATTAGTGCATTACTTATTAACTAGTATGCCACCCGTGCGATGCACGGACTAAAATTTAAAAATATAAATTTAATGTTATATTATTACAAAATATTAATATAATTAAATGCAATTTAAAATATAAGCAACTTTGTAGTTAATTTATAATTTATTTTGATGTATAGTTAGTTTAATAATCGCATTACGGTAATAATTAATTAAAAGAAGGAACAATACTAAAGGTGGATTATCATATTCATTACAAAATATATAAATACATTATTGGCTACACAAAAAATCATAATGTTCCATTATATATAAAAGTTAAAATTCTTAAAAACCTCCTTGTATACAACATTTCAGTTAGAACCGTAGAAGAAGAATACTCTCCCTTATCATCAAGAACAAAAACATGTTTCTTTAAAATTTTAAAATTTGTTCAAAAAATAACTTTTGAGTACTATTGACTCTGACACAGTGTAGTATATGTTTAATAAACTTTTAAAAATTGTTTAAAATAAACGCACATTATTACAAAATATTTGTTTTTCACAAATCTAAATTAGATGTAAAATAATAATTTTTAGACAATTTTTTTAAAGATAAAAGGACAATTAAAAAAATTCATAAGTATCAAAATTACTAAATAAAAATTCCATTGGAAAGCATTGGATATAGATATTGGCTCTAACAAAATGAAACAAAATTTTATCAAATTAATTTATAAATTATTAAATACTTCTTTATAAGCAACATTTGTAGTCGACGAATCAGATTGTGCATCTTCTTTGCATACAGGTACTTTGAGACCATATGGACTATTACTCTAGAAACAACAACATAAAGTTGCAAAAACTGGTTTCTTGCAAAAATTGGTTTCTTTAAAAGCAAGCCAACATTTTATAGTGTTTGACCTTGACTCTTATTTTTTATTGTCATTGCATAAGTTTCATTGCATAAAACTTCACCAATATTATCTGTATTAAAAAAAAAGTTAGCAAAAAAAATTCAATAATCATAAATACAAAATAAATAAACGCAAAGTAATTTATAAAAATTTTTAACCGTTATTTTTTAATCAGAATTATTTGTTTTTTTACTTAATATCCATGAAATTATTTGAACACATCTTAAAATTGGTTTGACCTTGACTCTTATTTTTATTGTCATTGCATAAAACTTCACCAATATTTTCTGTATTATAAAAAAGTTAGCAAAAAAATAATTCAATAATCATAAATACAAAATAAATAAACCCAAAGTAATTTATAAAAATTTTTAACCTTTATTTTGTATTCAGAATTATTATTTTTTTACTTAATATCCATGAAATTATTTGAACACATCTTAAAATATTCTAATTATTTATTTATCACTTCAATGAATACCAAAAAAAAAAAAGAAGTAAAACAAATGGAATAAATAATAATTCGAAATTACACAAAAAATGCAATATTATAACTCAAATCAATAAAATAAAATATAAATCTTTCAAAAATAAAATTACAGTATAAAAAAATAAATGTTTAATAATAATTTCTTTGAGTACTACAGCCTCTATTAGAATGTAGTATATCTTCATGACTAATTTCTGCCCCCACATAGGCTCTTACCCATGGCCCGAAACCAAAGCCCAATATATATACATATATATAGCCCACAACAATGGCCCAAAACGAAAGCCCAAACCCGACCCAACCACACAATATATAAATACCAAACCAACCAGACTCAACCCAAATTCCCTCCCCCATTTTCGCGTCATCTTCCTCGCTCTGCTGCCCAAAAACCCTCGCCTCCTCAACTGAAATGGAAACCAAGCCCAATCATTCACCACAAACCTCAATCCAAGCTACGTATCACCAAAAATAGTGTGAATATGCTTGCAATTCCATCATTTCAGTCTCGCGAACCGATTACAAAACATATCCATACCCTTGTACCCATAAACATTTCCATTGAGAAAGATCGTCTTCAATACCTGCGGATAAAAGATCCTACACTATTAGGTAAGTTTTCTTTATATTTTACAATCTATAAATATAGTTTTACCTATTTTCCCATAAACCCTAACTGATTTGTTAACCTCTTTGTAGATAAATACATAGACCAAATTAGTGTAACCATGCAGAAGGATTTTGAAGCTGGAAAAGCAATTGAAAGGGATAGGAACGAAGAAGCAAAGATAAGTACTCTATTACCTAAAATTTTAAATATCTAGCTGAAATATTAAATTTGTACCGTTAAAATCTGTAGACAATATTTTTTCCTGTATTTATTTACTGATTACGTATATTTTCTTTGGCATTTATGTTCAATGATTTAATATGTTAATTTATTTAATTATGATATTTAATTTTTTTAAATTATTTCCAGTTTGATTCTCAGGCTATGGAATATTTAGTTGGATAATTATTTATACAATCAGTTTAGAATATATTCTAATTTGTTTCCTTTTAAATTGCAAACTGTAATTTATTTTGATATTAATACGTAATGAAGTATTATATATTACTAATCATAATTTTTTGATCATACTATAACAACAAAAAACTACTGTAAAAAACATATATAATTTATAGCAATGTAACCATACCTTTATTTACCTATTCATGTTTTCTATTGCAAGTAATAGTTGCCGAATTCTCTAACTTCCTCATTTCTCTTTAAGCTGCCACTTGCTATCTACATTTTCAGGCTGGAACTGGAAATGAGGATGGATCTCTTACACATTTGAAAGATCCCATTTTATAATCCTTTCAAAGATTGATAATAGCAATAGAATGATTACACATGCCCATTTGTAACTGTTATAGTTCTAAATACTCCACTGAATGAAAAACCACATTATGTTAAAGGTTTACAGTTTCATTGCATAGTTGCATTTCAGTTGTTAAATTAGTAGAATCTTTGACAACAATATGCTTAGTTAAACATATGCTAATTAGGTAGTCCTAATCTAACTAAAAGACCACTTATAAATGTGGACAAACACTGTACTAATTTGGTACATTAGTATTAATGTTGTTTCTCTTAATCACTAAGAGGCTTATGTGCTCATACTTGAAATGTATGTTTCTGATTCTGATTTACATCTCATTGATTTATATAGACATTAACTGGTATCATATATATTACTCTGCTGTTAAAAATGCAACTATGTTTTATAAATGAATCCTAGAAGTACTTATGTAAAAGTCAGAGTTGGAAATGTACCTTTGTTTTCAGCTATCTGCTTCCTCTTCTTACCAATGATTGTTGAAGAAGTTATTTTCTTCATATTCTTCAATAGCTATATGATTGAATGATGTGGAGTTTTTTAAAATTGTTCAACAGCTATATATAGTTATGGTTTCATAAGTATGGAATCATAACAGTTTTTAAGCCTAAATTTTGGTCTTTATAACTGTTGATCCCAATATCCTAATCATATTTAATACTATTGCGTGCAAGCATTACTTATTTGTGGGAAGACTAAAAGGTTTAATTATTGCATGATTTCATTTCCCTATGCAGTATATTGTGCACTTAATTAGTGTAAGTCACTTTATGTTCATAGTTTAATCCTGCTGTATTTGCTTTAAGCAGCCAATTACTTATGACTATATACTGAATGATTTCTTTTAATCAAATGTACTTAGCGAATTCAATTTCATTTTGGAATGAAATGAGTATTTTTTCTGTACTTTATGTTTCGGTTGCATATGAAATGAGGCTGCACTTTGACCCTATGTTTTATTACTTTTGGGTAATGTAATTGATTACTAAGATAAGCACCTAAACCCTAAGTAAGTTAACTGCTTACTTGATCCTTAATAGTCAACCATCCTTAACATGAGGATACGATGTATTAGTCCTTGCATAGTTGCATGACATGCTAATAGTCTTACGCTCTTACTCATTGAGCACAGGACTGTTAATCTAAAAAATAAAAGATGATGATGATATTACATACATGATCCTCTAATAATTAGATGAGTCAATGCCACTATGTTACGTAATCTATTGAATAATATCGAAACTGTTCTCATCAATTATAGAATGGGATATATGTTTCTTATAAATATGATTTTACTTCACCTTACTACTTTGAACCTGTACTCTGTATATTGGATTTAATAAAATCTTCACTTACATTAGCGACCGTACTACACATAATACTTAGAGTTTAACCTTTAATAGTGTGAATTTTATTTGAAGACTCTTGTTTCAATGTTCTTTTATATTGATATAAATATAAAGTTTCCCACAGCTGCTTGGTTAAATGTGTTTGGACCAAAAACAACAAAATTTGCAGCACACATATGATCCCTTCAATAGTTTCATTATGATTCATGTATTTGGTCCTTTTTAGTATCTATACAATGTGATTGTGATTGCATTATCATATTTCCAATTAAATTAATTGCCCAACGTTCCCAATATAGAGTATTTGGTCATTGTTGTCTTTAGTAAGTTCACATAGACAGAGTTAAAGCTTCAGAGAGTGCATTGGACATTATTTTTCAGATAGCTTACCTTACAATTTGAAGTTTGATATGACACAATGCTAAAATATCTGACAGATTATATTACTTCACTTTTGCAGGTAAAGGTAGCATATGTTGTACTCCATATTCAAATGCTAGGCTTTGGACCTTCATACCTCACAGTTAGCAATTCTGCTGAGGTAAGCTTAATATTAATTGATAGATTAAGGGTTGGTTACTCTATTTTTTAACTTTGAATATGTTAACAGTAAAAATTATTCAATTATTACAAATTGATTTATCAAAATGATGTACACAGGGTTATATCATGTTGCTTAGCAAATTTATTATGCCTCTTAGGCTTTTAATAGATTACATAACATATGAAAACACAGTTCTAATAGCCGTGATTTTGATAAACATAATATATTGCTATTCTCTCATTAAACAACACATTGATTAAAATTACCTCTCTTTAAAAGAAGCAAACTCCTTACAGTAATAGTCGAACCAAAGCTTTGCTGCATCATGAACTAAACATTATATATTGTTGAGCATATAACAGTGAAAACTGGTTTTATATTTCAAGAAATTGGTGATAGATAGAAAGTTATTTATGCCATATACCTTGCCCTCCTTAAATTTAAGGGTATATTTCTCAACTTGTTTCTTAGATATGTGATCATGTATAAAAGTACCCTATCTATATTCATAGCAAAGAAAACAGATTTAGAATAACAATTAAAAAAAACATTAGTACATAGTAGTTCTCTAACTACCACTAACCTCTTTATTGTTTCCAGGCACTGCAAGCTCGAATTGCTTTGGTCGTAAATTCAGGTTTCAGTTGAGATGCAAGCCATTCTGAAGAGCTCAACGTGAGTTATGAAGCAGAGTTGATGCAAGCCATTCTGAAGAGCTCAACGTGAGTTATGAAGCAGAGTTGTTAATCAGCGGTGTGTTTGAATGCCGCTATGTAACTGTATGTATATATATACCCAAAGAAAAGAAGTAGCATGGATAAAACCAAAATATTCATCACGCCGTAGCCCGTAGCTACTCTCCTGAAGCTGAACGGGACTAAAGATGATGAATCGTTTCCCAATAACGGCACACACCAATGAGATTAAATATAGCCATAAAAGGAGAAAAAATAGGAATAGACTCCTAATTAATGTGAATCATTACAAATGATAAATAAATACCATAATTAACTTCAACCAATTAAAAAAAGAAGAATTCAAAAAATTGTTAATAATGACAATCTGGATGAAAAGGTTTTTCCTCTGCCAACACGTTTCATGATACCAATGCATTGGGAACCAAAAGCTCTTAGCCCATTTTACACGCATCATCGCAGATTCATCCGTAAAAAAAAACATCATCCGTAAAATAAATTGAGAAGGTAAATTGGAGGATCAATTTTTGTGGATGAAAAAAAATGCAAAAAGAAAATAAATTTTGTTGGGCGGGAGAATGGAGCAAATCTATTAGCCAAATCCCCTCTCTTTATTATAATAAGAGATTTTAACACTATAATATATATATATATATATATTATATATAGGATGGCCCCTTCTAGCATGGGGCCCTGGGCGGTCGCCCAGCCCGCCGTGCTCAGGACCGGCCCTGTGCTTTTATTATTACTAGTATTTTATCCGTGCGATGCATGTCATGAAAAATTTAAGTATAATGTTCTGGTTTCAGATCAAACGTTATTTTGACTATAAAAATAACTAATCAAAACTACAAATTATTAATTTTTTGTGAATTATTAAAAAACTAATCAAAATTAGAAACAATTAAAATTT
>CP025657.1:15376809-15500428 GCA_003576665.1 Ipomoea trifida
AACCCACAGAATCAGTCGCTCATAGGGATTTGTATGCATCTCCTGACGAGATTCTCGTCTCAGATTTTAACGGGCTTTTGGATTTATTGCACTCATAAAATTGGTGTCTAGAGAATGAGGATGAATGGAATTATATTCTTTGTAACAAAAAATGTTCAAATTAGCTACTAAATTATATGCAAAATATAATTAGGTCATTTAATTAAAAAAATAATTGAGCCCTTCTTCTTTTTTCTTTTTCTTTTTTGAAATAATTGAGTCCTATTTAAAATTATGCAATATCTGTTTTCTGATTATCACTGATGTGATGATCATTTTATTAAAATTTTATTTTTAAAATTTATTTTAATAATTTTAAATAATACGGAGTATAAAAAAACACACCCTCCCTTTTTTATTTTATTTAAAATTATTAAAATGGATCACACTTGTGTGAGACCGTCTCACGGGTCTCAATTCGTGAGATAGGCCGGGTCACATAATTTGGGTCATTATTTAACTTACGGATTAATTCTGTTTGGGCTATTCTTTTTAACAATTAGATATGGGCTCTTTTTAGCCCAAATTATTAATTCAGTTTATCAAATTTTTGCTCCATTTTTCGTGTTTACTGTGTTCTTCACGTGGTGTCCGAGCAGTACAGACAGGAGTTCGTCTACCCTTCTTCATCAGATTTTCAAATTTTCTCATCACAAAGGCGGATTTTCTTCACAATCTCAAGTGAGTTTTTGTTTTTGATACTTTTAATGTGTAAAATTTGCTAGGGTTTTGCTATTACACTCCATATACTCTCCATTTATTCCGTTTAATTTCTTTCTTTTCTAGCCGTTGTCGCCATTCCATTAACTTTCTCGGATTTTGCATTTGCAGTAAGTCCGATTGCGTTTGCATATAAATTTCGCCGCTGGTAACTGCTATTATTATACCTTTGCGGCTGCAGCTATACTCTCCATTTATTCTGTTAAATTGCTCGCCTCAGGTAACTGATGTACGCTTCTTCTATTTAATTTCTCACATGATGTTCATAATAATGACTTTTGTGCTTGCATGCAGTAAGTTGGATTTCCTCAGCCATAGATATTTCGCCGCCGGCAACTCTGCTTGTTAATCTCTGCTTCTTCGGTTTAATTTCTTGCGGTTCATTATTACTCTCTGTTTTTTCCTTTAAATGTTGAGTATTCATTGCTGTTATGAAGTAGTATATTTGTGCTTTTAAGTATTGTGTTTGATGGTTAAAGTAGTATATTAGAATCAAGATAATACTCCGTATCAGTTTTGCCAAGCACAAGCAAAGTGGTTTAAGTATTGTGTTTGACTATTCATTTGTGTTTTAAAGTACTAGTTTTAGGCTATACGTATTAGATTTAATGGTTAAAGTGGTGATTGTTCATTTGTGCAATTAAGTAGTATATTTGCTCTATAAAGTGTTATGTTTGATGGTTAAAATCATGATCATTCATTTGTGATATAAAGTACTAGTTTTAGGCTATTACGTATTAGATTTAAGGGTTAAAGTGTTGACAATTCATTTGTGCAATTAAAAAAATGTATTTGTTCTTTAATGTGTTGTGTTTGATGGTTAAAGTCATGATCATTCACTTGTGATATAAAGTAGTACTAGTTTTAGGCTATTAAGTATTAGATTTAATGGTTAAAGTGGTGATTGTTCCTTTGTGCAATTAAGTAGTATATTTGCTCTATAAAGTGTTATGTTTGATGGTTAAAATCATGATCATTCATTTGTGATATAAAAGCTAGTAGTCTATTTGCATCATAAAGTATTAGATTTTATGCTTTAAGTGTTGGTTATTCATTTGTGCAATTAAAAAATATGTTTGTTCTTTAATGTGTTGTGTTTGATGATTAAAGTGTTCAATATTCATTTGTGTTTTAAAGTATTAGTTTTAGGCTATAAAATATTAGGTTTAATGGTTAAAGTGTTGAGTATTTATTTGTGTTCTAAAGTACTAGTTTTATGCTATAAAGTATTAGGTTTAATGGTTAAAGGGTTGAGTATTTATTTGTGTTCTAAAGTACTAGTTTTATGCTATAAAGTATTAGGTTTAATGCTTAAAGTGTTGAGAATTCATTTGTGTTTAAAAGTATTATATTGAGTTAATTACCGAAATAGTCCCTCGACTATAGCGAAATTACCAATTTGGTCCGTCCTCAACAATTTTCTTCGCTCAATTAAGTCCTCGACTTTGAAAATGTTAACCATTTTGGTCCTCCGTTCGGTCAGGTGTTAGAAGTCCGTTAAATTAGAGGGCATTGATGGAATTTCACTCTCTTATAACGTTTGTCCTTCTCCCAGGATACGCAAACGCATTTATAATAGAATGCAACTCCTCCTCTTTTGCCACTGCAAGTAACACCAGAAGAAATGAGATAGATAAATGAGATAAATATATAGCTTTTGTTTTTTATTTTTTTTTATCTATTTAATTTTAATAGCTTGTACATATGAGATTAACTGATTTTGTATTCTGGACAAGATGTCTTTCTGGTTCTATGATAATATTATCCCTGCATGATTTTAGATTAAACACTGATTGTTTCTTTCATTATTTTATGCTTGACCTTTCAAATGAGGGGTGTTTTTAGTTTAGTGTGTATATTTTGTGGAGTTTCTAAAGCAAGCATAGCTGCCTGATTAGCTTTTAATTTGTTCGTATAAATGCTTTTCTTAAACCCAACGGGGTAGCTCAAGTGGCAAGTGAGCTCTCTTTGTGGGGAGGAATTCCGGGAGAACTCGGGTGCAATTCCCACAAGCGACGATTCCCCCTGGGCCAGCTCCTGTGCCTTTCGGAGCGAACGTGGGTGGACCCGGACCGTTAAACGGACGGAGAAAGACCCCGTGAATTTACCAAAAAAAAAAAAAAATAAATGCTTTTCTTATACAAACTAGGGAACTGCTTGGCCTTATCATTATATCTTAAATGAATCAAATTACTAATGAGCAATGTATTTCAAGTTTCAACTCCCTAAATGTTTGAGTTTTTTGCATTTTTAGTACCACGACTATAGTGGCACTTGCAAGATTGGTCCACGACTTTCAAACTTTGCAATTTTAGTCCATGACTATTGTTTTTGTTGCAAAAATGGTCCTTCCGGCGCCGGAAAACAAAAATCGACGGATTTTCCGGCAATTTTTCGCTGAAAAAAAATCGACATATTTTAAGTCAATTTCTCGCCGGAAAAAAATTCTCCTTTCAAATAGGATTAAAATTGACATTTCTAAACAATTAATTTAAGTTAAAACAAATTCATTTCTAAAAACATATGTAGTCAATTTAATTATTTTTTATTTTAGTAAACTAATTAAAGTTAAAACTAATTCATTTTTAAAAGCATACGTAGCCAAGTTACTCTTAGTAAAATTAAATAAAAATTCAAAATTATTTTTACTTTTTCGTTTAAATTTAAATTATATTTACTTTTTATCCAATTAAGTACAAATTCAAAATTATTAATACAATTCAAGATCAACAAAAAATAATATCATTAAGATTAAATTTAAACTAAAAAGTAAAAATAATATTTGAATAATTTTACCAAGTAGTAACATCTGCCAACACAAAGGTAAATTTTTAAAAATGTCAATTTTGAATAAAAAGTAAACTAAATTAAATTTTTTGAAATGTCAATTTTATCCTACTTGAAAGGGAAATTTTTTTTCTGGCGAGAAATTGACAGAAAATATGTCGATTTTTTTTTCCGGCGAAAAATTACCGGAAAATCCGTCGATTTTTGTTTTCCGACGCCGGAAGGACCATTTTTTCAACAAAAACAATTGTCATGGACCAAAATTGTAAAGTTTGAAAGTCGTGGACCAATCCTGCAAGTGCCACTATAGTCGTGGGACTAAATATGCAAAAAAAACTCCTAAATGTTTGTTTAACAGGTTGCTTATGGCGAATTTTTCAAAGTTTTCAACAATCCAAACATCACGTGCATTTCAACACAGAGATTGTGGATGTTGTTAGCAACCAAAAAGGGCAGATATCAGGGATTTTGGTCAGGAGAGTAGACCGTCAAGAGGAATCTGTGCTAGAGGCAAAGGCGTTATTTTATGGATGCCAGCTGTACTGTTTTAGCATGAGGGCAAAAACTTGTGTGAGACTGTTTCACCATGAGACGGGTTGGGTCGGGTCGGGTCAAGATGCAAATGTAACACTTATATGCACAAATGTCATACTTATATGCTCAAATGTAATACTAATCAGGAATAAAATTTTTATTACTTATAAGGGTAATTGTAATACTTTTAAGGGAAAATACAATACTTTTACATTTCGATTTAAAAGTATTACATTTTTCCACAAAAGTATTATATTTGCCCTTATAAGTAAGGGGCACTTGTCAACATTACTTATTATGAAAAATGTATTACTTTTTCTCTAATAAGTAACAAAAATTGTATTCTTAATTAGTGTTATATTTGAGCATATAAGTATGAGATTTGCACATATAAGTATGACATTTGCATGGTGTCTTGACCCAACCCGACCCGTCTCACGAATAAGAATCCGTGAGACGGTCTCACACAAGTGTGACCCTAGCATGAGGGGTTTAAGCTTTGAGGGAATAATTGAACGGCGATGGAGCGACAGAGAAAGCTTAAACCGGTAAAGTTGTGCTTGTGAAGCGGAGGAAGGCGAGCTATACTTTGGAGAGGTAGAGAAACCAGTGCCAATGGATGCCAGCTGTACTGTTTCGCCATTAATGGAGTCCGGGCTGCCCGAGAAGAGAGTAAAATTCCATTAATGTCCTCTAATTTAACGGACTTCAAACGCCTAACTTAACAGAGGAGCAAAATGGTCAACGTTTTCAAAGTTGAGGACTTAATTGAGCAAAGAAAATTGTCGAGGACCAAATTGATAATTTCGCTATAATCAAGGGACCATTTCGGTAATTAACTCTATTATATTTGTGCTATTAAGTATTGTGTTTGATTGTTAAGGTGATGGAGACGTTGAGATCCCTTAAGACCGAGTGAAGAAGTAGGATGTTTTATACTACTTATAATTTTGGCGAAAGTTTTGAATTTTTTGATTCAGCAACACTCTGTTCCAAACCTACATTCCATAATCTAGTGAGAGGGCCCAGAAAACAACTCACAACAAATTAACAATCACTGGGCAAGTAAATACTATATCATAACATTGTGCCCAAATCATTCACTTCAATTCCACACTTTGTTGGGGAAAGAAGAAACTTCTTTTAGATCAGGTCTTCTGTTGTATGTCAGAGAAAGGGTTAAAAAATCATATCATTTATTTCCTATAAATACATTCATTTAAAGTCATTCAATTTAATCAAATATAGACCTTATGGATTAGTGTTGTGAACAATAACCAACAGTTTTAAATGGTTAGAATTTATGGATTAGTGTTGTGAACAATAACCAACAGTTTTAAATGGTTAGAATATACACTACAAAAAAACGCGTTTTTAGCGACGGACAAAATCCGTCGCTAAAAGAGCAAAATCCGTCGCTAAACCCTTTTAGCGACGGATTAGCGACGGAATCTGTCCGTCACAAAAACCCTCCTCGCTAGAATTTAACGACAAAATTTTTGTCCGTCGCTAGAGTTTAGCGACGGATATTTTCGTCGCTAAGTAAAATAAATCCGTCGCTAAATTTCTTCTGGCGACGAATTTGATGATGAAATTTGTGAGGGAATAACGACGACAAAATCCGTCGCTAAATCTAACAACGGAAAATCCGTCGCTAGATCAAGAAAAAATCCGTCTCTAATTGTTTAATTTGAAAGGGAATAACAACGGATATTTTCGTCGCTAATTATTTTTTTTAAAAATAAAATATTTTATTTATTTTAATTAAAACCCCTATTTTTTTTAATTTTACATGTTAAAGCTTAAAATCCATATTAACACATTAATACTTAATATATCATACTGTATATATTTAATTTGAACATTTAAAACCAAAAAAGTAAGGCCAGGCAATGCTGTGGAAATTTCAAAACAAATATTTAGAACACATGAAAAAAATGTGAATAACAAGCTACAAAATTGTTCAAGATTTCTCCATTTATCCCACATAAAAATGTAAAAATCAGACAGAAAGAAAAATATCGCTGTATTTTGTATATATATTACAACGGCAAATAATCGCAATCCCCCAATTGTTATAGCCATTTGCAATGGCCAGAAACTAAAGTGCTAACTTAGCCAAAATAACCATGTCTAATATTTTAACATCAAGAGTATCATCTATCTTCACAATTCCATCAGTTCCATCAACACCGATAAGCTTCCCAGTGGTCCGGCGTTGAGCACCGCCCATAATCTTGATTTTGTCTCACTTCCTTGGCAAGACGATATCAATTTCACTAGGGAGTCCAGTGATTATTTCCCCGTTACCACTCGAGCCAAGGGCAACACTACAAGAACCATCCTGGGCCACCAAAGAATTACTCATAATATAAGTATAAAAATGATACAATTGAATCTCAAATAGACAATCCTAAAGACATCTTTTGCCTATATGCCAAGTAAAATTAAAAAAAAAAACATTTCTCTTTGAGCAGTGGATCTCTTAAACAAATACTAAAATTCATTTGAAGAGAATTCCTTTAGGACTTCGCATGTATATTTCCACAAAGAAAGCAAGAGAACAGATTATATTAAACTATATATACATACCGCAAGAACTTCACGTATCACACCAACAAGATTATCTTCCCATTCCTTCGTACATTGACTGCGATATCTGGCAAGAATAAAGGCCCTTCACCTTCTCCACCTGCAACTTATATTCATTAGCATCACCATGGACAGAGTCACTAATATCTCAATGTGTACTTTCATTTTTTTTTTAAATGGCAAAGCAAATATCCAGTTTAACTAAACAGGAAGTAAAAGAATTTAATCAAGGGCTAAACCTTAAGCCATTACAACTAACTTCATACAATAATTAGATTGCTAACACCCATATTACTACATAATATTATAATCTTTATGTGTGCAACATGCTCACCTCTCAAATCCAAGACTGTCCAGGTAGTATTAATATTTATCATTTATCTCTGTTATCCAGCTATATACTAGAACATTAACAAAATCGGAAAATAGAAGCCATAGGGGTGTAAGGGCTTTGTCCTTTACAGGTCATTGGCCAAGTTTGAATCCCATCTCCCCCATCCCTCTTTGATTTACCAAAAAAATAAAGGGACACAACCATATTAAAAGGGTTCTTGGTGGGCTACAAAGTAGTAAATGAAAAGAATAATATTAAGAAGGCTAATATTACAATCACAAAGATTCTATGAACATGCAAAATAAAAAAGTAACAAATTGCAAACCTGGTACTGTGGACTAGATCCCCAAGAAGCAGGGTTTCCTTATTCCCAAGTATCCCTAGCACAGAAACTGAAATAATTTAAATCAGTGGCTTTGTCATTCTAGTCATTTGATCTCGTAGAGAACCAAAGAAATTAAGAAACGTGTCATGAAAAGAATTAAGCATGCATTGCATAAGTGCATTCTCCCTTTTCTGTATATACAAAATATAGGAGGTTCATGTCTGCACTTTTAACACCATAACAAGAAATTAAGAAACGTGTCATGAAGAGAATTAAGCATCGTAATATTGGAAGCAAGATTCCATAACTCTCACAGTGACAAAGTTCTTCCAAGCAGACTTGACATTCATAAACACTTTCAACACCATAACCAACTCAAAAGGACAAGTAGGATTTTGCACGAGATTTATATCTAACATAGATCATGTTATATAGTTTTGCATGTTTCTCTTCAAGTTAAGATAAAGAGAACACACATTTCATTTCAGTTTAAAATATGGAAATGTCCCCATCTTAATTTTTTTGTGGGGAAGGGAAGCCAAATGATTAAAGGAAATGAAACCAAAGCTCATAGACATCTGGGAATTAAAACAATAATGCATACACATTTAACTTTTGGTGATCCAGAGAAGAAGAAAACAAACCGCTGCCATCACCGGGAATAAGAGAGCAGACCGCCATCTCCAGCCACTGCCGGGATTGCCTCGCCTACGCTGCCGACGCAGCTGCCACCGCCTGGGACTGCGGTCGATCCGCTGGCCGCAACTGCCACCGCATTCGAAAAAAATGATTAATCATTTTAATAAAAATATTACTAAAATGATTAATAATTTCTATACTCTAATCTTTATAGGTAAAAAAAAAACAGAGAGAGAGAGAAGAAGAACCTGCCACTGCCACCGCTGGCCTACCGCCGCCGCAGCTACCACCGCCTAGGACTGCCGTCGTCGATCCGCTGCAACGCCGGCGACAACCTCCCGCTGCAATCCGCCTGGGACTGCCATGCCTTCGTTGCCGCAACTGCTGCAACTCCATCGATCCGATGCAACGCCGACCTCCAACCTCAACGCGTCGCCCTCGCCGTCGATCCGTTGCTTCGCCTCCGTCGGCCACCGCTACAACCGCTACCTCGCCACCGCTACAACCGCTACCTCGCCTCCGCCACAATCGCCACCATCGTTGCCGGCGTGATGAGGTCGCCAATCCATACTTCGAAGACAGAGAGAGAAGGGCTGGAATGGGGCTGCAAAAGGAATTAGTATGCTTTATATACCTAGGGTTAGCAAATTAAAATGGGCAGATCTATCTTATATTTGGATTTAGCGACGGAAATTAAATCCGTCGCTAGATTTAGCGACGGATATAACTTCCGTCGCTAGATTTATTTTAAAATAATCGTAGACTCTCTCCCTTATTACACTAGCGACGGAAATTCGAATCCGTCGTTAGATTTAGCGACGGAATTCAAATCCGTCGCTAGATTTAACGACGGATTCGAATTCCGTCGCTAAATTTCATTTTAAAAGAATTTTACAACCCGATTCATTATTTTTCTAGCGACGGAAATCGAATCCGTCGCTAAATCTACCGACGGAATTGGAATCCGTCGCTAGATTTCATTTTTTTAAAAAATTGCAATCCGCTTTGTCAATATTCTAGCGACGGAATTGGAATCCGTCGCTAGATTTAGTGACGGATTCAAAATCCGTCGCTAGAGTATTATTCCCGGGTTTATTTTGCTTCTAAAAAAATGCGCGCCAAATTTTTGACAAAAATCCGTCGCTAATCCGTCGTAAGTTTATGCGCGGAAATTTACCGCTAAAATTTGCTACGGATTTACGACAAAAATTTTCCGTCGCAATATTCCGTCGCTAATCCATCGCTAATCCGTCGCTAATTTTCAATTTTTTTAAAATAAGTAAATCCGTCGCTAAACCATCGCTATTCCGTCGTTAAATTAGCTACGGAATGAATCCGTCGCTAAATCCGTCGTTATTTCAGCATTTTTTTGTAGTGATAGCATGTTCTTTGTGGACAAGTTCAATATTCATTTCATTGGTACTTGGTGGAATTCTAAAGGTAATAGGGTTGTGACCATTGATAGAGTTAGATTACTTAAAGGCTAGGCTCAATATTCATTTGTTTTATAAAGTACTAGTTTTAGGCTATAAAGTATTAAATTTAATGGTTATGGTTAAGGTGTTAGTATTCATTTGTGCTATTAAGTTTTGTGTTTTGATGGTTAAAGTCATGATCATTCATCTGTGATATAAAGTAGTATATTTGCACCATAAAGTATTAGATTTAATGCTTTAAGTGTTGGGTATTTATTCGTGCTATGAAGTAGTACATTTGTGTTATTAAGTATTGTGTTTGATGGTTAAAGTATTAGATGTAATAGTTAAAGTGTTGAGTATTCATTTGTGCTATGAAGTACTAGTTTTAGGCTATAAAGTATTAGGTTTAATGGTTAATGTATTGACTATTCATTTGCGTTTAAAAGTATTAGTTTTAGGCTATAAAGTATTAAACTTAATGATTAAAATGTTGAGTATTCATTTGTGATATGAATTAGTATATTTGCACTATAAAGTATTAGATTTAATGGTTAAAGTGTTGAGTATTCATTGCTGTTATGAAATAGAATATTGGCAGTTGCTGCTAGGTAATGGAATGGAATAAATTGAGAACGGAAGTATTGTTGCATTAATGTTATTGCTGCAATGTTGATTTAACATTAATATGAAATTCTGAAATGCTATGAGTGGGCTCATATTGAATGGCAGTGGAGATATGCTAATAGTAGGTGAGTTTCATCTAAATACTGTGCTTGCTGCTGGTTTTAATAATGCTATAAGATAGTGGATCTCTTTGTGGCTGAAATTGTGATCTATAATGGTCGCTTTAAATAATTTCTAGAATTATAGGTCATTTGATTGGATAGGTTGAATGGTTTATTTGGTTTGAATGTTCTTGAAGTTGAGTGTATGTTTTGCTGCTGTTTGAGAGGCAATACAGTGTGCTGCTACTGGAAAATAAAGGGCAATAATTTGCTGATAGAAGTGTGTGCAGTCTGGTTTGAAAATTCAATATTGAATTGGTTGAGATTGGGCTGTTTTAATTGTGAGTATTGTGGCAGTATAATCTGCTCGAATTGAATAAATTGGACGATGAAGGTGTTTGAGAATGGTTGAGTTTGGTTGGGTTGAGTATGGGAATTATGAGAATAAAAATGGGGTGGTAGTGATTGTTGCCTTGGTGTTGTAATTTAATTGAATTTGTATTTAGGATTATGAAAAGCAGGTGTTGCTGGATGATTGGCAGCAATGACTGAATATGGAGAAGCTTTGTTTGAGAGGAGGATGGATTGAAATTGGATATTGAATGGCAGAGGTGATGGTATGTGTTGTTGCTGTTATGATGAGCTAAATGTGTTGAATTAAAATTATCGGAGCATTAAAGGAAAGAGAAGGAAGAAATATGCTTTATCAAGTTAATTACCGGAGTTGGAGGTTGTGGCGGAGATGAGAGGAGGCGGAGGGAGAACTTAAGCGGAAGAGATGGAGGAGACGGAGACGGTGCGGCGAGATGCAGAGGGTGAAAAGCGAGAGCGAGTAGTATTGGATGCAGGGAGAAAAAACATAAAAAAGGCACATGATATGCACATGTTGACCCGTATACTTGTGTGACCCGACCCGTCTCATGGATGGAGATCCGTGAGACGGTCTCACACAAGTTTTTGCCTATTAAAATACTTTTTAAAATAATTTTTTAATATAATCTTCGTCAAGTCAGTAATAACTAGAAAAATATGTCAATTTTGGTTAATAATTAGAAAAATAGGTCATTTTGGTTGAATTGCGTGATTTTGGACAGTTCAACGATATAATTATACATTTTTTTTAATTAAATGGTCAGTTACATTTTCGCATGTAGTTCGATGACTAATTTAAACATTTTTATCTCGTTTCGACCCCAAACTCACACAACTAATCCAGGCATTATGCAGTGCCCTAATTCCCAGACAAGTTATACCATGACTAGGGCACTGCATAATTTGTCCATGGTATAACTAATCCAGGCATTATGCAGAGCCCTAACTCATAAAAGTAAAATGCAAAGTGGAAAGATCATACTTATATCAGCTATTTGAATATAAATTACATATGTTTACACTGTCAAAAAAAAATATGTAAAGAAAAGTAGGAGAAGACAAACAACACCTTTATTGGAACATAACATAAACATGATGAAACTTGAAAGAGCTAAAAAGAAAGAAAAAAACTTTAGGGGAGTTAAGCACTGATTAATTTAAGGCTTTTGCAAAAGAAAGAAAAAGAAACACAACCCAAATGGCACATCATCTAGTATTCTAGCCATAGTTAATTCACCAGCCCATATAAAAAGCAAGAGAAAAGAGATGCAGATAAATCACAGATAACAATGCATGAAGAGTTTTACTCTATGTTATGCTAACTAGTAGGCTCATAGCAAGGAAATAAATTATCATATAAAACAATATTCAACTACTCACCCCGATCTATACTGCAAAATAGACCCTAATCTATGGTATAATTTGACGGGACCCTAATGAAATCTTGAATACAAACCCATGCATAATCATAATTCATACGGAACATCCCATTATTAATACAAACCTTTATAAACCAAATTGTTAATATGAGCCCAATATTAGTCCAATCTGAAGGTTCCTACACAAAGAGGATATTGTGAGGCCAAGCCTTCCAGGTTTCTGGCGGCAAATTATATGGTGAATGATAAGTGTATTTATGTTCATGACTTCGATCATGCTTCCATTTTATATATAGACTTATTTTGAGTGAAAATACTTTGGTTTTATGCAAAATGTATCTTAATTCATTTGTTTATATCTTTAGGTGCATAAACTGTTGAATTGAAGACAATCGTAACCTTTTAGGACATTTTGAATGATTCTCGAGTCAATAGGAGACAAGGCGAAGTTAAGGATGTTGCTAAAATACTTCAAAAGGAGCTAAAGGGTGATTTCTTCAATAGTCTTGATCACTTGGGCAAACCAAGGCAAAAGTGAAGCAAAAGAGCAAGAAGTTAAAGTTCTCGCACAAATGGACCATTGTTCGGTATTTGGAGTATATCTCAGCCTAGGAATATCCAAATGAAGTAATTTTAAAATAATTGGAAAGAAGATTTAAATGGCTATAACTCTTAAGAAAACATCAAAATGTATATCAGAAGGGAAAATGGTCAAAATCAACCTACAAAACGGACCAGTGTCGCAGGAGGATTATGATGAACACGTCGAGAATTATTCTGAACGCGTCGATAAAAGTCAGAATGGCCCCGACTTCACTCTAAATTAGCTCGACGCATCGAGACCATCCAGATCTGCGATTTTTGCTGCTCGGAATTCTCTGTTTTGCCCTCATTCTCCACCCCAACTACATATAACATCATTTTCTCTCAACCCTAAGTTGAGGCTGCGGTTTGGGAAGACAAAGGGAGTGAAGAGAGGTGATTCTTCACACTCCAAAGGAATAAGGAGGGATTCCTACACCTTGGAAGAGTAGAATCATTGCAAAAGCTTGGCAGAAGAATTGGAGGATCAAAAGATACCAACAAGAGAAAAGAGAAGAACTTGGAAGACACATTTGGGAGAATCTCTTCCTCTCTTCTTTACTTTAAGCTACCATCATTATTTTTTTTGTTTATTTTTATCTTTATTAACAATTTTCTTTTGTTTATGGATGTATATGATTTTCAAGGAGCCATTTCACCATTTTACCTTCCTTCTCATGGTTATGAGATGAGTTGGAATATGAACCAAGAGTATGGAGGAATGGAACAACAAATACCTTTCTCAAATTTTGCCAACTCGATCAAGTCAAGAATATTTTCAAGAAGGCTCATCTCAAGCATTTATATCACAAACCCCTATGGTGCTCGATCATTTTGTGGTGGGAATCACTTTGTGGAGAATTGCTATATATTCAACTCCACCAATCATGTTCCTCAGCAATCTACTCAAAGATTTTGTGCCAAAATGAGTCAAGCCACTTATCAAGGACCTCATGAGGCGGAAAATTGCTACATCTTGGATCCCAATTATCAATATCAAGGTCAAGTTCAAGAGCTCCCATACCTAAAGTTTCAACAAGAATGCAAACCACTTGAACCAAAATTTGAGATGAAGTTCACGAAGGCTAACAAGCTTATGCACTTGGCATCTGAACTAAATGAGTTAGTTTTTTTTTTTTTTTTTGAGTACTACTATACTTTCTCAACCTACTGAAGGTACAAAGAGTCAACGATTGCATCCACTGAGGCTCGAACCCACTCCCATCATTCATGTGGGAGTGTAAACCACAAGGTCTTTGGCTCACATTAGTTAAACAACGAATATGAATGTTTGGTTAATCAACATTTTGTAACAGCTTATTGCTCTAAAACGCTAAAATTCAAAAAGCTGCTCAAAGTAGTTTTTTTATCAGCTTTTTGATAAAGTCATTTTGCATGTAATCAACTATCAGCTATAAATTAGTTAACGACTAATTTACCAAACATCTTTCTACAATCAGCTAATGTTATCAACTAGTCAAACTCACTAACCAAATCAGCTATCAACTAACAACTATATACCAAACACCCCCAAGTCTTTAAAAGAATTAAAAAAAATTAAACAAATTTTAAGAAAAAAAAATACACGAGCACTAGGCGCCAATTAATTGCCGCCTTGGTGTCTAAGGAGTGATTTTTGCAACTATTCCTACGGAAAATATAAACGTATAATTTAATTGCACTTTTTTACTTCTTTAAGGGGTTTAGATCAAGTTTCTTTCAGTTCGAGACTCAATTACACTATTTACTTGACTTATGGGCTTATTTATATCATTTTTTAATCGTTAAGTAGTGTGTGTATATATACAAAGACACACACGTGTATTATTACTTTACATTACACGTGTGTGTATATGTATAGGTAAATGGAAGACAGCAAAAATAATCATATGCCGGCATCGACACCATACCGAGACAAAATCCTCGAGTTGCCCTCGATAGGGTGCAAGTGTGCAACCTTTTGTAAAGAAAAATGGAAATAATTCAAAGAATTATTGCTAGTAGTTAGGAAAGGACATTGTTGGTTATGTGACAGGACAGAACTAAGGATGATGTTTGGAAGAACATCATCATCATAAATCATAAGTAATGAACATCATCAAAAAAGCATGCAGCAAAAATATTAAGTTAAGCAAAGCTGGAAGGGGAATCAGCTTGTAGCACATTCAATTCATATTGGTTGTTACAACGTTAGGTAACCAAAAAGTAGGTGAGTGTTATATGCTTCATCTATATCAAAATACTAGCACATTTTTAGCACATTATCACAGTGCATGCTAATAAAGCTATAAAATTAGATATTTTAATTTATTCTTAGGCTCTGTTTGGCAGAGCATATTTAGGAGCTTATAGCATATTTTAAGCTACTAATAAGCTATAAGCTCTGTTTGGTAATGATATCAAAATAAGTTAGTAGCTTAAAATAAGCTAGTAGCTTTTAAACTTTTTTCCATCTTTATCCTTATTATTTTAAATAAATGACATCCTTTACCCCCTCAATTAAAACCCTTTTTGACATTTTCTTTTCATTATGTTTGGTTGTAATTTCAGTTTGATATTTATGTTTGAACATTAATTTTTGTATGAACTAATCTTATGAATTATAAATATTTTTTTATTTTATATATTTTTAAATATATGTTCTTATTTTATATTTTATTTAAATATATTGATTTCATTATTTTATATTTTAATATATAAACAAACCTATTTAAATTTAAAATTATTTAAATTGTATGAAGATGTCCTTTTTAGTCTTTTTATATTTATCAGCTTATCAAAAAGCTAATTTTACCAAACACTTTTAAGCATAACAACTCTTCAGATTTCAACTTCGAGCTTATAGCTTTTCAGCTTTCAGCTACCTTTTCAGCTAGTTTTGCCAAACATAGCCTTATAAAGAATGTGACATGTTAAAGTATGGTGTCATTTGATTAGGATTAGTTTTACACTGGTGTAGGAATACAAATATCGTATACAAAAGAAAAAAGTAATGAGGTAAAATTGTAAAATGAAAATACACACTACATCACGTACTCTTCAAAAACAACACATTTTAAATGCGTGATTTACCTCGTGCACGCTCTTGATTAATGATTTTGAGTTTCTCTAGTCACTCAAAAAAAAATATACATTAAAAAAAAGTATTAAAAGCTTACTTATTATTACCCCTCTCAAATAAAAATGTGAAGCAAACAAAAAAACACATGTAAATTAAAGAAAAAGTTTTTATTTTGTTTAAATTTTGTTTTCTCATAAATACACTGACCAGATCATTATAATTAAGTTGTATTTATGGTAACAAAAGAAACATTTTACATATATCCTACCAATTGAAATGTGCGTTCCACCTCAACTGAAAGGTTAAACTGATAGTTGCATTTATGTTTATATATTATATGTTCAACACGTGGACCATGTTGCACACTTATGTTTATATATGACCTTTAGGATGTGTTTAGCTCTGATACCAAATTAGAACATGTGTTGCATCTCAGCTAAAAGTCTAAGTTGATAGTTGGATTGCACATTTATGTTTATATATTATATGCTCAACACAATATTGTATTTATTTTACAACGCTATATGTCCCACTTCCAAATACTCCATCTGTGCCATTTTGCTTGTCTGGTTCAGTTAAAGAGGCTTGATTAAGGTTATTTTTAATTTAATTTTTCATAATATTAAGTTTAGTATTAGTATATAAAATTTATATATTTGAAAATTATATTAAAAGTACTATTAAACACACACAAAAAAAAAAACACAAAAAAAAAATTTTAAACTTAAAAATAATTAAAAATTACTAAATAAAACATGAAGACATAACTGATTTGATTAATAAATAGTAAACAAAACATACAAAATGGGACATAGAGACTAGAGAGTAGGAAATAACTATACTTCAACATAGAAAAAGACTAAAAAGATAATTAAAATGGAAGAGGATATGATTCATAAGTGCATAACCCATCAATTTTCATCGAAACCATTGGGCAAAAATAAGAAGTAAAATTAAAAATAAAACTTACTAGCCAAGCTAGGCTTGAAGATCAAATAATGTTACATTTCAGTTCAGTTCTGCAACTGCAACTATATATATGTATATATGTTAAACTATATAGGAAGTTTATTTCTGTAAAATTCTCACTTCGTGGAATTTACTATAAGGTTAGACGGACCAATATATATAATTTTAACTTCCGGCCCGGCCGATTGCAAAAAAAATGGATGAAAACTGCCTGCTCGATCGCATATATGGCTACAGTACGCTCATCATGTCTAGACTCGACAGAGATTGGTCCCAGAAATAAGATCCGAGGAAGTTGTTTTCGTCGAGGAAGGCGAGATCGGCGTCGT
Source organism: Ipomoea trifida (assembly GCA_003576665.1). Classification (NCBI taxonomy): domain Eukaryota; kingdom Viridiplantae; phylum Streptophyta; class Magnoliopsida; order Solanales; family Convolvulaceae; genus Ipomoea; species Ipomoea trifida. Next base: position 15,393,615 of record CP025657.1, read on the forward strand.
CGTCAAAGGATGATTGTTGTAGTGGAGCAGATTTCGCCGCCGCCGTGTTTTCCATGTAAATCAAGGCCATGAGATTCGCCTGTTGGCATTGCATTTGGATGTTGACGAGCTCGGCTTGAGCCACGGCGAGCTGCGCTTGGAGCTCGTTCACTTGCTTCTGAAGGTGGCAGATCGCGCCGGCGCTGCCGTACACGGGGTCTCTCAGCCGCGCGTTCGCCTCGTACACCAGGCTGCTCACGGCGTCCGCCCTCTGTGCCTCCGGCAAGTCCTGACATTTAAAAAAAATATATATTTAATTTTATTTATTTATTGACTCATTTTTTTCATACTAAATGCGACAAGTAGTTGATGGTATTAATTAAATTTGATTGGTCTTTCTAATTCTTTGACTAATTCCAATCAGGTAGATACAAAGGAAATAATTAGTAAATTAGAAAATATATTTATCCATCTAATCCTCCGCCTAAATATATAGACCACTTTTACAAAGTCACATATAGTCAAATTTAAAATTTGTGGTTACTAAACCAACTTTCAATTAACTCAGTTTGAAGTTGCTTCCAATTCAAATTCTAATTCTTAAACTCTGAAAGGGCTGTTTGGTTCAAATTATCTTACAAAATCTTAAAAATGTGAATATTGTAATGTCGCATGCCCTGTTTTGTTTAGTTCAAATGAAGAGAACGTGACATCCATAAACATTGTTTTTAGTTCATATTTTGTAACATTTTTAAGTTGTTTATGATTCTCGAGAATCAGAAAATGTGTACCCCTAAAATAACTTGACTTTGAACTAGTTTAGGAAGATGGATCTTTATTAATTTATTATAGTGTACCTGCAGGATTTTGATGATATTGCTGGCTCCAAAGACACGGTGAGCCGTGGTGAACTTTAGTGGATCGTTGGGAGGAAAATACGGCGCGAGCACACATTTCTCGGCGCATCTCCGCCTTAGGATCTTACAGGCGGCGCAGGGGCTAACGACCGGAACCGGTGGCGGAGTGGCGGGAGGCGGCGGAGAAGAGGAAGACCGTGAGGAATTGGTGGTCGTCTCACTCGATGACTCCATGAATATAATGCTCTGATCTTCAAGAAGCTAAGTGTACTTGAAGAGGTGAAAATGGAGAAATTTTGACTGGACAGGGTGCTCGAACATGTTGGCACAAAGGGGTATATATATACACAAGGGCAGTCAAGGGTAGTGTTAGGAAACCTTCTACGGAGACATTTTATCAATTATGACCATTCCATTATTTCCATATTCAAGGGGTTGTCTGATATTTAGTAATATTATATCTATACTTTTATTTTTCTTCATTGTTATTCTGATTTATTCAAATTAAAAATATGTAGGTCATAGTTTTTAATCGTATTTTTTCTTTTATCATATGACAGGAATTTTACTTCCTAGGAGTTGTATCAATTTTTTTTATATAAATAATAATATAATAATCAAATTGGTTTAATTGTAAAATTTTAATTAAAATCTTTTAGCATATGACGTGACCAGGGATCGAGGCACAATGCAGGCAGCTGCCCCCTCCCTCATCTCCATCCCCTTTATATATATGGTATGTATAAGCCCATATATATACATAGATTGTTAGATTTTTGTTAGTGTGTAAATGGTCATGGGTTCAAAATATTTGATTTTTAAAATTCTAGTTTTTTGGCTTTTTCAAATAATAATAGTGAGATTATAATAGTGATTTATGATATTAATTTCTAATTCTAATTGGATTCTTTATATGCAACACTGGGGTTTTATTTTAAATCTTAATATTGTTGACTAGGGATAAAAAATAAAAATACATTAAAGCGTCGTAAAAATTATTCTAATTGTAATTGGATTCTTTATATGTAACATTCAGATTTTTTTTATTTAAATATTAATAGTGAGATGAGTGATTTATAATGTAATTTCTATTTGAACTATGTTTTTGTTTTGAATAATTTTTATTTAGTTTTAATGTATTTTTTTTTTATCCCTAGTCAACATTACTTATGACTCAACCACTGAGTGTATCATTTTATTTTTATTTTGCCCCCACCGAAGAAGATTTCTATATCTGTCCTTGGATGTGACCATGGGTCCATGAATGACCATGATACACGACAATACATAACGTAACAATACTTATGCCAATATAAATCCCCAACACATATATACAACAACTTTTTTAAAGATCATATAAAAAGAAAAAGGTTCAAATTAGTTATCAAACTATACACAAAAATACAAGTGAGTCATTCAATTAAAACAAGTGCAATTAGATCCTTGAATTGTTCAACATTAAGCAATTTACCAAATTTGACATGCTCATCGAATTATTGTTAACCTGACAGTCATCTTATTAAAAAAGTATTATTTTTTTATTTTAATAATTTTAAATAAAAAAGCCCGACCCCTCCCATCTTCATCTCCGACCCATTCGTCTCCCGCCTGGCCTAGAGACAAAGACAGGGATGAGTAGTTTGTTTGTTTGTTTGTTTGTTTTTTTTTTTTGTTTTTTTTTTTGTTTTTTTTTTTTTTTGTTTTTAAATAATCCAGGAAGATTAATCCAGCAAAAATGAATCATTCATCATACAGAAGAAAAGAGTGATTTTATGATTGAGGTTAGAAAGGCAAAACATGTTCCCCTTAGATAATGCTCCCTAAACCCCTCGATAAATAATAATTAACGTTAATTGCTTTATTAAACATATCCCATATCCCAGTTGTCCTACATGTTCCCTAATGTTAAATTTCCATATTGAAGAATAGAACATTAAAAAAGATACACAAAAATTTGTGTGAGACCATTTCACCGTGAGATAGGTCGGGTCAATATGAAAGTGCAATACTTAAACGCACAAATGTAATACTAATTATGAATAAAGTATGCCAAAGATCTGGTGGTCAAGCGGCAAGCTGTGGCCCTCCCAAGTGAGAGGCAGGGCCGGTGTTTTGATTTGCGGGGCCCTGTGCTAATAACTAAGTGAGGCCTTATCAAAGTATAAATAAACTGCGAATTGAAGAAAAATTGTAAAGAGAAAAATACAAAAAAATCTAATTTTGAGCCAATATAATCACAAATACATATACTAACTATTAAGTTAGGGTTGGACTAGGGGCCCCCAAAATTTTGGGGCCCTGTGCGGTCGCACGTCTTGCACGCCCTAAAATCCGGCCCTGGTGAGAGGTCACAGGTCTTTGTGCTTCAGTAGGTTGACAAAAGTATGTATGAACAGATACTACATTGTAACAGAGTCAATAGTATTCAAAAAAAATATGAATAAAGTATTTATTACTTATGTGAAAAAATGTACTCCGTAATACTTTTACATGTTCGAACAAGGGTGTGTTTGGAAAGCAGGAAAATGACTTCTGGAAAATATTTTCTGGAAAATGAGTTCATTTTTGGTGTTTGGATGTACTCTGGAAAACTGTTTGTGTGTTTGGTTTATTTTCCGAAAAATGAGTAGAAATGTATAGTTATATATTTTTATTATTTTATATAAAATAAAATATATAAACTAATAATATTTATTATAAATTAGGAGTAGAAATATTTTTTTTAACAAAAAAACGTCGCACGAAGCCATTTTCCGGAAAAATGAGCTCATTTTCCGTGGTCACATTCCGTTGACCACATTTTCCGGATGTTGCCAAACACCAAAAGTCCGGAAAATGATTTCCGGAAACCATTTTCCGGGTTACCAAACACACTCTAAAAGTATTACATTTTTCCATCAATATGTCCTTCAATAATTTATAAATTTAAAATAAATTGTTAATGGTAATTAGTAACAAAATCTATAAGTAATGGATTGGAACTGTCACTTTCAACATAATTAAAGGTAATTAAGCTTTGTATAAAATAATAATTCATCGATTATTGAGTTTACAATTTGGTTATGACTATGGACTAAAATAATCATTTCCCCTAATTTTAACAATTAACAATAATAGATAATAGCACACCTATATAAATCAAACAAAATATTTTCTGCTTGGTAACCACAAGGTTCCAAGTTCGACTCTATGTGGGAGTTACCTATTGGCCTTCTCAACTTGAACATATCAACTATATATTAAAATTTAGGCTTGTTTTACCTCATTGTAGTTCTTTGCCAACTAAGGCCATAAAGCATATTTCCCACCGAGCATACATTTACGTCATTGTAGTTCTTTGCCAACATAAAGCATATTTCACCCCGAGCACACATTCGAATAGCAAGGCATACATACATACATACATACATACTATATATAGAGGCATGCTCCTATATATCAGAACATCCTCCCACAATAGAACAAATCTAAGTCATATAAAATAAGAGTTAATTCCAACAATGATCATCCGACTATGTTGATTTTTCAAAATTAGTCCCCGACTTTTAATTTGGACAATTTAGTTCCCCTGACTTTCAAATTCTTTCCAATGTTGATCCTTTCGTCAAATGTTGGTTAAATTGAGGTCAAATGAAGGGGTAAAATTGTCCGTTCACTTGTATACTCGTATTTCTTCTATCATATACGCTATATATATGAATATAATATCAGTCGAAGAGACATCGACTGAGATTATATGGCTTCGATTGAGACTTCGACTAAGATTATATTCATATATACAACGTATAGGACAGGAAAAATACGAGTAATAATACACTAAACATGTGAACGAACAATTTTACCCCTTTATTTGACCTCAATTTAACCAAAATTTGACGAAATGGCCAACAATGGAAAGAATTTGAAAGTCAAGGGACCTAAATTGTCCAAATTAAAAGTTGGGGACTAATTTTGAAAAATCAACATAATCGGAGGACCATTGCTGGAATTAACTCTATAAAATAAGAATGATAGGATTATCATTTAGTGACAAATTAGTCCTTTTTGTGTATGGAAAGTCCATCTACATAAGAAAAATTTGAGATTCTCTCATAGTCCTTTGATAGTCGATAACCAAAGTCGTAAAATCCTAATAGTCAACAGATCAAATTAGGTATTAACTCATAAAAATACCAAAAATAAGGAAAAATCTTATCCATTAAAATCTCTATCTTCATATCAAAATTTCAAACCTTACAAATTTGAAAGTTGTTATTGGCATGCAAATTTTGGGAGTGTTTAGGTGGGAGACAAGGAAAATGCAAATTTCCATTCCATTGTTATTGGAAAACGAGAGGTTACGTTGTAGATGACATGAGATCCATATAAGATAAGAATTATTGAAACGTATGAGGTTTGGGGAGCAATAGTCAGCTGGTTTGGCACATGCCATTAGAAATGTTAATCAAATCCACACATTTTATCTTACTTTTCTATTCTTTTCTTAAACTATTCTATTCTTTACTAGAGTAATTAGGCGTGTACTAAGAAAACTTTACTCTAAAGCAATGTTACTAGTCTAATTAGGCGTCATTATTGACAAGCTAGGATTTGATATACAAACAAAAAAATGTATGTGTATTTTCGAATTTACTTGTGAATAATCATGAGTTCCTATTAATTTTCTTAATAGAAATAATTAAAACGAAATTTTACCTTAATTAAATTCACGTAAAGAATAAAAATAAGATAATATGAAAGAACAAGATAATATTTGTATTATCGTAATAATTGCTCATTCAGTGCAAGAATTGTATGTTTGTAAGAAACAATAATTTATCCCTATCTAAACAATGCTCAATGGATATATACAAGGATTACAAGCTACTGTCTGTAACGGACGTCTGGGCAAGGTCCTATTGATCTAGGCGTCCAAATACCGATCAAAGTTGTGAAAATAAGAACTGGATATTGTTAAATAGGCCAAAGTTTTCTTCATTGATGCGGTGATGAATCATATATTGCATCATTAGATAAAAATTTTGGTGATTTTTTTTTTTAACCATGTAGCATGATCCATGATTCACCAAAATTTCGTGTGTAGTTCGGTGGCCTATTTGACCCTTATTCCTTATTATTATTATTATTATTATTATTATTATTATTATTATTATTATATAACATATAATATGTACATTTTTAAGAAATTGAATCAAATAAAAAAAATGTAATTTTCTTAACTTTCAACCAAATAAAAAATAATAAAATTTGGACTTTCAGTCAAACACTAAAAATTTAAATAATTTCAAAAGAAATTATTTTCTAGATTGTATTTTTAAAAAATATTTTTCAGATTTCCAAAACGCGAAATTAATTTTAACAAAAAATACCAATACAAATATTGCATTAACCTTGTAATAAAATTTGCACAGTTGTATGAAATGTCAACGGGAATATATATAGTACGTCCAAACAGAAAAACACTTATTTCCAACTTTTTTTTTTTTTTTCCATTCAACAACACATGAGAGGTACTGTTTTTTTTTTTTTTTTTTTTTCTTTCAACCTTTCAAGTTTTTTTTTTGGTGATCATTTGTCTAATACGAGAAGTATGTTTCATCACTCCATAACCCTTTTAGCTTTCGAGCTTTCAAGTTTTTAGTTGGAGCAGTTGGACACTTGGACTCCTGTCAGTTTCCATATTTGGACTTTTATTTATTTCTATTTATTTATTTATTTATTTATTATTATTGGATCTATAAATATGTTAGTCATTTGCGTGTGGACCTGACGCAAGAAAATGTGGAAACGAAAATTGAAAATCTATTATCAAGAAGTCTGCTTATCTTTTGAATTTCGATCAATGAGTGTTAGGCTTCAACATTTTTATATTAATATCAGAAAGTAAATGATAAGGTTTTAATTTATTAGGCCTCGTGTAGAAATATTCAATCTTTTTTTTTATACCTAATATGCAGTTGTAATTATAATATAATTACATATTTTTTAATAATTTTAAAAAGTAGTTTGGATTGTATATATTAGACAAACTGATAAATTTTATTCACTCTTGTTGAATCCTTATTTCAATTGAAAACGAATATGATTAGCAGTGGCGGATCCAGAAAAATGTCTCAGTGGGGGCGAAAACATAAAAGAGATAACACCAAGTTGCTCTCTTATATGGAAGGTTGTGTGTTTGAGTCTCAACGGTATTGACCATTTATGTTTCAATAGGTTGAGGAAGTAGTAATGAACATATATTGCATTGTAATATAACGGTAGTACTAAAAAAAATGAAACGTTTAAAAGGAATATAGTCATAAATATTGCTGAATATAGGCGAAAAATAAAACATATCAAAACTTTATACAAATATTAATAACAATATATGGAACATAATTACTTTATACAAATATTTATTAATAACAATATATGAAACATAATTAAGTTGATAAAATAATTCAAATAGAAAACATGGAAAATATTTATTAATAACAATATATGAAACATAATTAAGTTGATAAAATAATTCAAATAGAAAATATGGAAAAAGCTACAAGATTATATAAATTCTTAAAAGGAGGATGAATGCTTCCAACTGGATTCGAACCCACGCCATATCCAACCAAAATCGCGCACCATCCAACTCTGCCAACTAAACAATTGTTTGTTTATATCTGTTTTCATATATTTATATCTAAATATGTACTATACATACATATATACATACAAGGGCTATATGGGGGTGGGGGTGGGGGGAGTGGGGGCAGTGGCCCCCACTGCCCCCATGCTGGATCCGCCACTGATGATTAGAGTTACTTTTAGTCTTATAACTATTGTGTTATTGCTTCATACATTTAGTTCTTATTTTTAGTTTGGTTACGTTTTGTCCAATGACTTTGTTGACATTAACATATTAGATTATTTGTTACAATTTTTGTTCAATTGGCGTTACTTATGAAACAATAATTTCATAATTTCAATATTTGATCAGGTAAAACATGCGGATAATTAAATTTGAGCAGTTGATATGTCCAGATCAATGACTCTAAAAAAATTAGGCTTCTAATATACTGTCTTTACATTCTGTTCAAGTCCTGAAAAGCTCAACAATATGTACTAGAAGACACAATAATGTGTACTGAAAGACACAAAATATGTACTAGAAGACACAATAATGTGTACTGAAAGACACAAAATGTTCATTAATCTTCACGAGATTATTAACCCCATTTCTCGAACTTGTTTCCTTCCCTCTTTCGCGGGACTTAGCAAAGGGTCCGTTGAACTTGTTAAACCAGCATGTTAACAATGTGCACTCGAAGACAAAAATAATAATGCACCCAAAGACAAAAAAATGCACTCATCAACAAGCTGGGTCTGTTGAACCAGCTTGTTAAAAATGTGCATTGAAGGCACAACAATGTGCACTTGAAAGCAAAAACAATGCACTCAATGACCAAAAATACGCACTTACATAAAAAATTACCAAATTGCCAGTGTGTGTGTTTGTGTGTTTTTTTTTTTTTTTTTAATTTCTTCATTATGGACGGTTGATCTGGATTTAATCCATGATTGAAATTTAACCATATATATATATATATATATATATATATATATATATATATATATATATATATATATATATATATATATATATATATATATATATATATATAAATGGGTTCCTGTGTGGCTGGCTTTCTCTAGTGCGGTTGCTTAGGTGCGTGAGTTTTCTTCTTAAGGTGCGTAGTTTTCCTTCTTAAGGTGCGTCGTTTGTATGCTTCAGTGTTGAAACTTAACCTAAAGTTTTAAGTGCGTGGTTTTCATTTTTAAGGTGCGTGATTTGTATGCTTAATGTGCGTTAATGTTGAAACTTAAGGTGCACTATTTTAAAACTTTAGGTGCGTGGTTTGTATTCTTAAAGTGCTTTGCTTGTGTGCTTAAAGTGCGTAGTTTGTGTATTGAATGTGCACCATTTAAAAACTTTAGGTGTGTGGTTTGTGTTCTTAGCTTAAGGTGCGTGGTCTGTGTACTTAAGGTGCTTTATTTATGTGTTTAAGGTGCGTAGTTTGTATATTGAAGGTTCACCATTGAAAAACTTTAGGCGTGTAGTTTGTGTTCTTAGTTTAAGGTGCGTGGCTTGTGTACTTAAGGTGCGTTATTTTAATGCCCTTACTAAAAATATGAAAAGTCATGAGAAGGACTAAAAGTGTCCAAAAAACAATAATATGAGATGTTGAATGACAAAAACGATAGTCTGAGACTAAATTTGGAATTGTCACCAAAGACAAATGACCTTTGGTGGAATTAACTCTAATTATTTGGTAATTACTAATATTGTGCAATTATACTTTTAATTATTGTGTCCCATGCATGCTCTATGAGAGGTTGCAAGTTCGATTTTCCTTGGCAATGTCCTCCTTTTATATTTTGCACCAAGGTTACGTTTCTAACAGTTTACCCACAAATGTAGGAATAAATATATTAAGTCGCACTTAAATAACTAATTGATGTAGTGGCTTAATGGACAAGGGTGTATGTGGTTTAATGAAAGTTTTGAGTTCAATTATTGTTGGTAACGACTTTTATTCCAAGACAACACACAAACGACAACAGTTAAATAAAATCGTTATCTTTTATAAAAACAAAATGCACATAGACTATTGTCTTTGAAGTGTTCTGTATTAAAATGCGCTTAGTAATAACGCACTAACGAGAACAGCTAAATAAAACCGTTGTCTTTTAAAAAAATAAACGTGCGTCTTTGTAGTGATGTGTATTTAAGTGCACTTAAAGACAACACACCAATGACAACAGTTAAATAAAACCGTTGTCTAAATAAATAACGGATGCACAAAGACAATAGTTTTAATAAACCGTTGTCTATTCAAGTGTGTTGAAATGTAACTGCAGTTGTGCTGAAATGTAACTGCAGTGTATATGAACTGAAAGTGAATGGTGCGGAACGGAGGTAGTTTCATCTGTCTGTTTTTATTAATCAAAACGACGTCGTTTTGATGCGCGGTCCACAATCCATTGTGGACCGCGGCCCACAATATAATTTGCGCCAACGATAACGGTTATATAAAACCGTTGTCTTTTATAAAAACAAAATGCACATAGACAACGACTTTAAAAAAACCATTGTCTTTGAATTGTTGTGTGTTAAAATGCGCTTAGTAACAACACACCAACGAGAACGGCTAAATAAAACCGTTGTCTTTTAAAAAAAATAAACGTGCGTCTTTGTAGTGATGTGTATTTAAGTGCACTTAGCTTAAAGACAACACACCAAAAACAACAGTTAAATTAAACCGTTGTCTAAATAAATAACGGATGCACAAAGACAATGGTTTTAATAAACCGTTTATCTTTGAAGTGTTGTCTATTTAAGTGTGCTTAAAGACAACACACATACAACAACGATTAAATAAAATCGTTGTCTTTTTAAAAATAATAATAATAAACGCGTAAAGACAACGATTTTAAAATATTATTGTTCATCAAATGTTTATTCTATTATTGCACTCAACTCAACCATACCATCAAATGTTAGTTGATTCTATTATTATATATTGCACTCAACTCAACCATACTATTCTATTATTGCACTCGACTCTAATACTAGTACTACGACTGTCTTTGAGGTTTTGATTTACATATTTTGGTCATACGGGAGTTTGAAGCAATTGGTGTTGCAACTCTTTCAAGGCGGAAGGGATTTTACGTCACGAGGGACTCGTGATCATCAATTTTTAGCGGTACTTTAAAACAGTTTCAATAGACTCCGGGAGGTGATCTTATTCTGTAAATGTCTATGTCATTATACTTAAATATGCTTAGTAAATTTTGATTTTGATATGGGCTTGTGCCCTACGAATTCAACCGCGTTAATATATATCTTGGTGTTAACTTGCATTTATTTTATCTATTATTTATCCGTTGCGTGTTATAAATATTTAACATCAAGACCCCCCAGTCCCTCATTAATCTTGAATGTATCAGTTAAACTGCCTATTCACAATATTTGTGCAATGAGTATATAATTTCACTAAAGCATAATCAAGTCCTTAATTAATACATAAAGGAGGGTAATATTCTCAAAATCCCGGATCAATTTGAGAGCTCAAAGCTCTTGCAAGAGCATGAGCCATTAGATTCGATGATCTATTAACATATATGTCTAACAATGATAGACCATATAGAACTAATAAGAGTTAAACAGTCGCAAAAAAACTAATCATGCATAAGAAATTAAACATATTCTCCAACATTGTTAAATGTCTTACTTTTCGCAGAGTATATCATTCATACTACGTCGTTTTATATTAAGTCATTAACAACATCAATCAATGCATACATAATATTTAATAACATTCTTAATATATATTGTGTTCATAATATTTATTTTATATGTTTATAAATTTATACCTTACTCTATAAACACTAATTAAACTATAGATATATTATAGTATACAACTGAATACCGTACTGTTATAATTTTTTGTATGTAAATTCAAATATTTCAAAAAATTACATGAATATAAATCAGACGATACCAACAAAATTGTCGTGTAGCAAGGATGGAATACTCAAATAATTGAAAGCATAGAGTCCAAACTGTAAGTCATTAATGTCGCAATCTTATACTATACATTGGTTATCCATGGCCACGGCCATGCTTTTCAGCTGTTGCAACATTTAATTTTGCGATGAATTTTTCTTTCATTCCGATGGGAGTTATCTAGAATCTGAGAATTTATTGAAGCTGATTAGCTAAGCTAGCTGAGATTGTTGGTCGCTGACCAAAACCAGTACCACTCATCCACATCACTAAAAGCTTTCTCATACTGGCTGGAAAACGCATTTATTATTTCAAATCTTTGGAGATCCTTAATTTGACCAAATAATTATTTTCATAAATTCTATATCATTACCCCATTCTTTTTTGACAATCAAAAACAAAATTCTCTTATTAAATGCTAATGAGAAAAAAATGAACGAATACAATTGGGTGGGACACAATTCTAAAGGTAGGGGTCGGTCTGAAAGCCAATTGCCCTAGCTAGTGTGTGGGCAATTGGTTCGTTAACTTTCTAATATGAACACAATCTATCAAATCAAAGTTGGTCATGAGCCTAATGCAGACCAAACAAAAAGACTTGTAAGAGACGGATTTACACTTTTATTTTTCAGTTCATTCGGGCATTATTGTTGAGCACAAATATAATATATAAACAGCAGTCCAACTATCAGTTTAGGCTTTTAGTTGAGATAGAACACATGCTTCAATTATTATCCACTCTTAAATAAACACGCATGTATTTTCTATTCCCACCCTTTAATTTTCACATTATCGCCAATAATTTCTTAATCCAGCAATATAATTAAGACGAAAACTCAAATTTAAAGTTGGATAACCTTTAGTTCTTGTAGTATAGTGATTGTTGTCGTATTTGGTTGTTGTTAGTTGCTAATGAGTTAATGCATTGTTAGCTTTTACAAATTGATAATTATAATATAGCTTGTGTGTACGTAGTTGAGTTACTAAACTTAAAATGTGTATAATTGAATCATTAAATTAAACAAGTAAAAGTTTGAAACACAAAAAAAAAAAAGATTAAAGAAGTAAAATATATGTAATTGAGAAATTTTTCTAATTTCTCCTAATAAATTCAATTGCATTACTTACATGGTACCTATTTGTATGTATTTCATTAAATTTCAAAATTAAAATAAATAAACAAGACAATGGTAAAATATAGAAGTAAATGATTTTAAAATGATTAAGTAATAAGAGTTTGAACTTAATAAACATTTTATGTCTTGAGGGACAAAAAATTCAATAGATTAAAATGACAAAATTAGTAAAAAAGACAAGGAAATGTGAGAATACCTAAGGAATTGAGGTAAGGGTATCTAACGTTCTCTTCAAATAGCTAAAAATCTTAGGTGAAGGCTAAGTTATATTCCATCGGAAAATTAGATAACCTAAACCAAATATAAGAATCTTATATTTCTAAGAAAATATAACATTGCTTATCTTATATAATTTGAACCAAACACCCGGAGTTTTCCTTTCCTCTATTTTGCTAGTTGGATGGAAAGATGTTAGCAAATAGTTGTTAGCAGATAGCTGTTAGCGGGTTTGACTAACTGCTAGCATTAGCTGATTGTAGAAAAATGTTTAGTAAATTAGTTGTTAGCTGATAGCTGATTATATGCAAAATGACATTTTAAGAGTATAATTTTTTTCTTCAAAATGCTGATAAAAAATGTTGTTTTGATAAGTTTTTTGAATTTTAGCATTTTCGAGCAATAAATTGTTACAAAAAGCTGATAACCAAACATTCATATTAACTGTTTAACAAGTCAAAAATCTAATTGTGGTCAAACAAACTAAAATTGACTGATAAGCTATGTTACCAAACACGACCGATATGCCAAGCACCTTGTGCTCAATTGGCATGTAGTGGCCATCCTTATATGGGAGGTCATGAGTTCGAGTTTCAGTGGTGGAGATCTCGAAATTGACTCTTTGTATTTCAACAGGTTGAGAAAAGTATAGATGAACAGATACTACAATGTAATAGGGTCAGTTGTATTCAAAAAAAAAAAACCGATATGTTTTTCAACTCAAATTATACTAGAAGAAATCGAAAGAATGTCACCACTATATATATATACACATATTTTATGCCAAATTGCCAATTTTCTATCAGAATTTGTTTACTTGTTTAATGTTTTAACTGCATATATTTTAAGTACAATAATTCCATTGTATAAAAGTTACGGAATATAAGTTTAGCAATTTATTTAATCATTTTTTCTTATGATATTATACAATGTCATCAGTTCATACTTCATAGTACATACCAAACCACAAAAATTAATGCATTGTCTTATATTATAATGCTTGTAAACCAAATCTTCATCTCTTAAAATTTTAAAAAAAAATACAATAAAATAAAATAAAATAAAAATTGTGACCATTAAAATTTAAGAGAGAGAGAGAGAGAGAGAGAGAGAAAATGACAGTTTTCTAATGAAGTTTCTCTAGAGAATATTTTAAAAATGGTCTTTGATAATTCTATAAATGTCTAAGCTGCAACAATTTTCATTGATTGGACTAAATTAGATATAAGTCCCACGCGGGTTTGAGAATTTAAGCACGGCTGAACAAACGTCAAGGTGATGAAAACCAGTTTCCCATGGAGATTGCTGCCTCAGAGCCCTGCTAGTATTACGAATTCAACCGAAAGAGTGTTTATGTATAAAAATTATATTTTATCTACTTAATAATTATATAATAGCTATAACAGGCTTGATAAGGGACAAAATGCTGACCAGATTTATTTTTTCATATGAGAGGATTTGAACTTTCTTAACGGACAAGAGTGCACGGTCACTCACGCAAATCAAGATGGTCACGTGATCCCTCATTTTGGGATGATCTTATTTACATTGTTAGTTTGTTTATTTATTTAATAATTGAGGATAATGTTGTCAAATGTGGACTTTAATTAACTAAAACTATCAAACACAAACTCATTCTATGTTTACTGCGTACTGTTTTTTTTATTTTGTTTCTAGAAGATTATACTACGAATAAATTGTGAGTGGAAAGCATGAGCCATGAGGACAGGAGGTGAAAGTAAAACTCGTGTAAAATTTGAGTCATTATGCTTGCCCACCAAACTTTTCCACGAACGACTTTAGTTAAGAAAATTATACTGAGTTGTTACAATTTTCTGTTTCAATAATTTATAAAATATAATTGAAGTGTTTGATTAATAATTCTTAGCTGACAGTTGTTAGCTGATTGAGTTAGTGGGTTTGACTAGTTAATAACATTAGCTGATTGTAGAAAAATACTTGTTAAATTAGCCATTAGCTGATTACATACAAAATGACTTTCTCAAAAAGATGATCAAAAAAGCTACTTTGAGTAGCTTTTTAAATTTTAGCATTTTGAAACAATAAGTTGTTACAAAAAGCTAATTATTCAAACACTCATATTGGCTGTTTAATCAAGTCAAACAGCTAATAATGGTCAAAGAAGCCAAAATTGATTGATAAGCTAACTATGTTACCAAATATTGTCAAAGTATTTATCATTTTAAATTAATTTTCATATAAAAATACAAATGCAAGTATTAAGTGAAAAAAAAAAACAAAAATCCATGGGATGATGGTGGTTAGATAAGTTGTGATATTAATGGGAGTATAATGTATATAGTCAGGTAGATAGCCCTATTGTCGGTAGGGGACTGGTTAGATGGTTTGCTCCATTCACATCGATGGGACGAGGTGCTGAACCACCACGTCAACCATATTGGTTATAGTAATGATAATTAGATATATGGGCTTGTCACGGTAAGAATGGTTACTAGAGTATATTTGATAAATGAGTATAACAGTTGAGTACAATCGTAAGCGAGTACAATGATGTTTGGTGTTAGGAAACCAGAGACCCCCCATCCTCCTACAACATGCCTACTATTTATACCATAGGTACAATGACTCTTTCTTTTCTGCATGTAACGATCTTCATGATGGTGAGCTTTGAATGTGAAGTGCAATGGAGCCGTTGGTAATAACTTCTCTCCTAGAGTGTAACGTATGGATGGCTGTTTAACATCTTGAGCATGTCTGTCTTCTTGTGGTTCGGGTCAGGTGCTGCATGCCCAATTATCCTGTCACCAGCCCCCCTGGCCTACTCCCTAGTTTACAAGCGTAGCCGAGTCAACTAGGGAGTAGTAATAATAGTGCAGAAGCCAGATGAATAAATTTTTAGTGCAGCCAAAAAGGTCGCCTTCCAGGAGAAGGCAACCGGAAATAAATGATCTGTAATAACAGGTCCTTTACTAGTTCTTGAGTTTCATTGCCTCAATTTGACATGAGAGATTGATTATAATTGTCATTAAAATAAATTTTTGCAATTTTGTAAAAACGCTAGTATAAATACTTAGTCTAAAAATGTTAGTCTAAATAAATATTACTTTTGGTTTGAATTTTTCTAAGTCTTTTTAGTTCTCTTTCGAGTAGCATTGTCATTATATTGTCTTCACCTTCAGTACTTTTTTTCCTTTTTTTTTATTTGTTCGTAATGTGTTATGTGCAATTGGGTTACTGCCATATTATGCAATAACCCGTGCAAGGAGGCCTATTATGTATGCATATGTGAAGCATACCCTAGGATCAAATCTATATTGATGTTATATATCCAAGTCTGGGATGAATTTAATATTTACAAATATTGGGTTTAAATGTGCCTGAAACAACGTTCTTTACAAACGAGATAGAGGCGCAAGAATATACTACAGTCATCTTCCTTACTCTACAACTAATTAATTATCCTTGTCGTAAATGATTTTGTATTTGTAGATTTTTTAACTCTATCATTTAGAACTATCCATTTACTATATAACATGCTCATTTATGTTATTCATTCTTTTTACAAGCTTGCAATAATCAAATACATTTGCCTGATGTTAGTGAATGCACTATTACGTGGTTCTCCATTCAAATCGACTCTTCACAAATTACGGTATAAGAATCTAATTTTTGTGTTATATATTTAAATTGTTTAGTGCATTCAAAACAATTTGCCGATCCCGATCTTACCTATACTGTACTATTTTTTTTTCAGCGTATGAAAATTCCTGATTGTATGCATCGTCATCTAATGCAACATTTTACAACAAAAATAATTTTGTTGCATTACACTGTGGCAATAGAAGTTTCAGTCGAAAATATGCACTTTACATCAGACATTTGTGATTTAATGATTGAAAATCATTTATTTCCTAGAGACATTGTGATTTTTCGACATCGGGGTTTTTTCAAGTTTTAAACTTTATTCTATAAGAGCTCCTCCTACAAGCCGCGGAGAATCAATATGGCCCATCCGTCAGCCATCGTCTAATTGAAATCGGTAACATAACACTATATTTCATACAATTATATGTTTATTTATTTTTAACAACATATATTAATCGTAATTTCTTTAAATATTATGACAAATAAATATGGGCGCAAGATCTTCAATACCACCAAGATTTGAGTTTGAGCAACTAGAGCGATGTAGTTCTTTGTATACAGATTTCTGTACATTTGGAGCGGTAAGAACATTATATACATTTACTAACCGATTCCAACGATATCATTACTTACCAACATCTTCTTACTCAACTGTAGCATGATGATTATGTGAGTTTCTCAACGACGCCAATGTCTTAGACGGACGACCGCTTCAAATTATAGTCGAGGATATAAAGCTACGACTCTACTTCGATTAAACATTCTACATTGAACAGTGGGAGCAAATAACTAATCATTTTGAAATTAAAATGGATGATGAGGTTGTATGCTTCAATATAGATGGCAACATATGTTTGTCGATCTCCCTTCTTCTCTATCGAAGCCTCTGCATTTTTTTTTCTTCAGCCGACGCCTTGTTTATTTTCCCAACCGTGTATATTCTTGAAGGCCAATTAGATGGCTTAGGTTTCGGCCCCCTCCTTTTTTGGGCCAAACAATAATAACAATTTAATAATGGTCCATTTGACATTTTTTTTAAAGTATGGACATCAGTTATAAAATATATTTTGGACCTATTTTTTTAGCCCTTATAAATTCATTAATTTGGGTCTATTATTCCTGCCAAATTACATTACATCAAGGATTTCTGTGGAATAATAAAATATTTCAAATTTTTTCTTGCAGCCCAGACTTCTTAATTTAAAATTGGGCCTATTATCGTTGTTAGGGTCAATTAACAGATCAAGGTGATAGGATTATTTTGCTAGATCCATTAATTTGGGCCTCTTAGATTAATTAAGGTATTTGGATTAACCTTAAATGACTTAAATCTATGCCTACTCATATATTTAATTGTTATTATTGTGCAATTTGTTTACTTTATATGAGTTCATATGCACATTATATTTAATTAGCATAATATATAGTTTGATTATTATGCGACTTCTAAATTATTCTTTAGAAGTAGATCATAGTTTTTCAGCCAATTGTAGTATATACAGATCTTTTTTAAGAAAAATATAGATCTTGGCTGCTATCACCAAGTGCGGATTCACCTAACTTGGTTTCAACGGGGACAATTACTTGGATGTCCACGGATGATGAGGCCTTGGAAGCTAAAAGCCCTACTTTTTCATCGCCACCATTTGAACCATGACCTAAAATGAATATCTTCCTGAAAAGGATCCCGATACCTTATAAATATTCCTGAAGAATAGTTTTGACTAGCAAAAATCAACTGGTCATTTCTAAACTACAATTTAATTGACTTAGAGCTTTCATGATTTTTAGTCAGTGACTAAATCTAAATCAACTATACACAAAGTTGTGTCACAAACACTACAAAAAATGCAGAAATAACGATAGATTTGGCGACGGAATCATTCCGTTGCTAATTTAACGACGAAATAGCGATAGATTTACTTATTTTAAAAAAAATTGAAAGTTAGCTATGGATTTTGTCAAAAATTTTGCACTCTTTCTTTAAAAGCAAAATAAACCTAGGAATAATGATCTATAGACGGATTAGAATCCGTAGCTAAATATAGTAAAATCCATGGCTAGAGCATTCTTCCCGGTTTATTTTGCTTCTAAAAAACAAAGCGTGAAACTTTTTAATAAAATATAGCGACCGCCACCGCTGCTCGCCTAGACGACCGAACGCAGTTGCCTGCTCCGACGTGCCTACAGTCATCGCTTCGCCTACCGTCGCTGCTCCGCTCCCGTCGCTCCGCCGATGCTTGGTATACCCCTCCCGTTTCAGCTTCTTCTTTCACTTATTTTATTTGTTTTTTTTTCAATAATTTATAATTTATTCATTATTCATTATTCACTTGTTTAAATCCATATTACATTACTATCAGACAACACTCTATATTATTTTCAATAGATTGTGTAGTAATGAAATTAACTAATAAAACACTATGTTCCCCTGGTTTTTTCTTGCAAACTATTTACTTAAGTTGGTTTTAAAATGTCCAAAAAATTGTTGAAACCATCTAAAATACATAAAAAAAAAAATTAAAATTAAAGTGCTAAAGAATCATTTTTTTAAAAAAAAATTAGGGGGGAAAACTGCCTTTGGTAAGTTTCTCGATCTCGAAAAAATAAGCGATTTTTTGTCCAAAACGGATAACCGAGTCAAAAGTTATGGCTTTTCAAAGTTTCTACATGTAGTTGTCGTTGTAGACTAGCTTTTACATTTTTTGATTTTGTTCTTTTGGATTTTGAGTATGTGAAGGAGTTAGTGGGCAGCTGTTTTGCTATGCCATGAATGGTTTTGCTCCTGGGGAAGACAGTGAAGTGATTTTATAGTAAGTTGCAGTTATTTTTTGCTTTGGATCATTCCTTCTTGGGGTTCATTTATTTGACTGTATATGTTCCTTTGAAATAGCCCTCAAGCAAATTCCCAGCAGAGTTTCTTCTTCACTGGCCGGAAATCTACCGAAAATTCCATCTCTTAATGATACCATAACTGGAAAAGCAGTTGTTTCGTTGGGAGCTTTGAAATGGCAGTGTATATTTTGCTATTCTTGACCTGAACGAGCAGATGGCTCTTGATTAAATTGTCAATTAATTCTTTCTTCTAAATATGGTGCTTGAGTGCTTAATTAGATCATATAAGTTGAAGGCTTATGTGATGGTTCACCAGATCATAAAGAAAAAGATAATGATATGATTAGAAACCATACCCGTGATCTTCATACCGCTTCAATGGTATCTGCATATATAGTATAGTACACCACAATGGGCTGTAGAGATAGTATTGCATTGCTCTTGTTTCTTTAACTGATCAGTAGCATTCTGAATCTCAAAATTTATTGTTTCTGATCTTTGGCAGTCTTCATGTTTTGCCTTTGTTATCTCAGAATGATTTATTTCTGAGTAAATGATGAAAAGATAAAGAGACTAGAGAATTAGATATGGCTTTAGTATGTTTTAATGTTTAGCATAACTTTCTGTATTATTTATAAGTATAGGAACTGATCTGATGCCAGATTATGATTTAACGTACGGTTCCTTTTTGTGTTTTGACAGCTAATGAAATATGCGATAGATAGGTCTTGTCGTGTCGTGTAATGTCAAAGGGAGACGAGGAAGAGGTCACGATATGCATAATAGGTCACGGTGGCAATAATAATTTCCCAAAACCAGAATAAAAAGCACATGGTCCAACTTATCGAAGATAATCACATTCATACAATCATAACTTTGGCCAGCAGCAAGTTATGCTTCACGTATGGGTGTAAAAGGCACTGCTCACGTGCGTGTCACACCATGAAGCATTTTGTTGAAACATAAATGAACATCACAATGTTGAATCCAACCAAGTAGCCTTGCCTGAAGCAAATGCTCTTGTTATTCAACATTCGTTTAGCGATGTTCCCTTTTTGGGTGATCTTTATAATAACCTCTAACTTCTTCCTGCCATTATTGATAAAGTTTCCTTGGTGGGTTTCGGAAGAGCTGCCCTTTTTAAAAACATTCATAACTTCCTGTCATTACAAGACTCATTACCATTTTACTCATCTACTCTTGAACAATTGAATAAAAAATAAGAGAGAAAAATGAAAAAATAAAAAATAAAAGGTCATTGTCCATGCATTAAATACAAAATTTTAATAAATATATACATGTGTGTGTATGTATTATATATTTATTTGTTTTTTTAATTAATTAACTATTAGTTTATTTTGATTCCAATTCATATTCCTCACCCTCTCTCATCCACATAAACTTGCTTTCTCAAAAAAGTTCTACTACATGTACTCTCAAATCTTACTCCCTAAATTTTGCTATCTGATGTGACGGGCACTGATAAGCTATTTTTTTAATGTGGGTTTCAATACAAATGTTTACATCAAAATTTTGTCTGTGAAAATATAAAATGAGAGTACACATAGTATTTTCCATATAAAAAAACAACAAAAAATATATTGGTGATACTCTTAGAAAAATACTACATAGACTCCGAATTCTTACTCCAACTTTTACTCTATCCTACAGGCTACAAATCTTTGATGTATACATTTTTTTGGGATCCGAATGAAAATATTATATTTTTGATTGCCACATCCTAAAGTAAAAGTAATGGAATAGAATTTGAGAGTACATAGTGGTTGCTCTTATTATCTTGCTTAGTTTGTAGAATATTCGGTGCCTGGCATAATGCCACCTGTTTATTATATGGATGAACACTGTTTGTTCGGTGATAAGGTGCTAAACAATGAAGACAAATGGAATCTGAAAGTGAGATATAGTAGCAAAATGGACTCTTATATCAACTCTATATATGAGGTGTATTTTATTTAAAGAATTTTCTATTCAATTATTATATGCATAATATTCTCATATATATTTAATTTCGAAACAAGTGTTTAATTAGCTCATTAAATCTAACAAATTGTGTAATTAGATTCTCTAACCCCCCAAAAAAAAATCCTTCAATCAAATCTCCTAAACCAACAAAACTGTGGGATTAAATTATAATATTGTCTATTCAACAGGTTAATTACTGTTTTATTTTCAAATGTTTAATTTTTTTAAAAAATAGCGATAGTTGTTTTAATTATTCTTTTAAAAATAATACATCGATCCGCGTAAGCATTGAGACACCATATCTTAGTTTAATCTATGTCATATCAACTACATTGCAGTATGATGGCACTTTTGCATCATTCTAAATGAGTGGTTATAAGAAGTTTAATTCATTTAGATAATTTTATCTAAACTAATATTTTTGCCCGTTGTACGGAATGCATTTGCTAAAATATTTTAAGAATATTTGGATCGATGTACAATTATATAAATTATAACATCAAATATTATATAACGCAATTGATGAAATTTGTTGGACCAATTATGTTTTCTGATGTTTTCTTTACTTGAATTAGAGCAAATAATTGTCAAATTACCTGTGCGATGCACAGATAAATTTTTTATTATATATTTAGATAATAAAAATAAAGATAAAATTATAAAAAATTTGTAATATTGAACATGTACATTTATTTGATTATTATAAAATTAGTGCAAAAGTATTACTTAATTAATTGAATAATATATGACTTGTTTGTCTACAATTATCTTTAAAAGATCAATATGTAATATGACTTATGTAATTATATTATTACTAAAATAAATATGGGAAAAATTAGAAATAATTTAATTATAATTATTATAAAAATAAATTCAACGACCAATGTTTAGTTTAATAATTATTAGGCAATTATTAATAGTCAATTCCACTAATATACGTGTAATTATAGTTTTATAACTTAAGTATATTCATGTTCATTGTATTGCATTTAGTTTTTTCTTCCTCCTCAATATTTCGAGTGAGGAGATCTCGAAATTGACTCTTTCTTAAACAGGTTGAGAAAAGTATGTATGAACAGATACTACAATGTAATAGGGTCAGTTGTATTCAAAAAAAAAAGCTTTTTAAAAATAATTTTCGGTCAATTAGTAAAGTGAGGATTTTGTTTTTTATATATAATAGTCTTATTACGATAGAATTGTAGTATGATATGAATTATAATGTAGAATTGCTATATAATATAAATTGTAATGTAAAATTGTACAACGAATAGGAAAATATTAAATAATTTAATTGCACCATTTATTAAACTTTTTTTTTTTTTTAAAAAAAGTGAAATTTACATGGTACAACAAAACACTTATAAATAATATAACTAATTGTGATTTATTATGGTGGGGAAAAAGAAAGAATCTTAAAAATATTTCTAATTTGCGTCAACGATTTTCCATTCAAACTCTCCCGAACAAGAAAACAAACCGTCCGTCCGCGGACGTGAAGTCAAACAAAGCCCCCCACCCCCACCCCACCCCACCCCCAGCCCGCCCACTTTGAGAAGTCATCACGCTTTTCCTTCCCTCCTCCATTGCTGAATTGCCCTGCAATTTCCTTCTCTTCTTCTTCTTCTTCTATCCCAATAATTTCCTTTTCTGCTTCGTAGCTTATTTCTTCATCAAAACAAGCTTTACAAACTCCGTCTTCGGTCGGATTCTCATCGTTCTCTCGATTCGTCCATCACAAGCTTCTGCAACAATGGTTGTCCTTAAAGAATTGTATCCTTCTTTTCCCCCCTGATTTTTTGGACGTATAATTATGCCTTTTTTTGCACGTAAATATGTTGTATACCGGTTTTGCGATATTTGAATTACGCGTTGTTTATTCTCAATTTTACCTTTTCTGGATATCTGCAAAAGATAAAACTTTGAAGAAATCGATAGAATTGATTTTTATTCCGTTTGCTGCTTCGTTTATTGCGGAGAAAATTTGGGATGATTAGTTCAATGTTGCGGTAGACCTGGGTTTTAAATTTTCGATCAATATTGTTTATTTTATTTAAATTTTTTGCTTCATTGTAATGAACAATTGTTATACCTTGTACCAGGTCCACCTTGCATTGTGCCCTTGTTCTAAAATAACATTCAGATTATATGTCTACACTAAATATATCATGTATCTTCAATTAATAAATTATATGATTACTATAATTAATATATTTTGTAGTTAAGATATTACCTATCTTCAATTTATTTATAGATAATCTGTTAACTGCACGCACCTGACTTTGGTCCATGGTATAATTTGCCTGCAATGAACTGAGAAAAAAGGCTGGTGGGTTTATTTCCTCCAGGCTCTATTTTATGTGTGTAGTAGTGTTATTTGCTGTTAATATAAATTAGCTATGTTTGGTTTCTCGGAATTTTCCTTGACCTGTTTCCCTCTTTTGCTGGGACTTGATTGAAGTCGAATTGTCATGCCTTTGTCAATAGAAGAGGTAATGCAAGCTAGCATTTTTCTAAGACCCAGTTTGATTTCTATTGATTTTGTTTGTCTGTATGTATGTATATATATGTTGTGACTAGTTTCTTTGCAATGGAAATGCAGTATCATATAGCTCAGATGTTTATGGTCATGAAAATGCAACAACAGAATACCACAGGCAATGAAGGGGTGGAGATTCTGGAGAACAGACCGTTTGAGGATGACGGATTTGGGCAAGGCCAATACACGTCCAAAATTTATAGATTGCAGAGGTAATTTCATATGTAGTTGAGTTGAATATTTAGTTTGTTATGAATATGAGATAAAAAGAAGCTCTATTTTTCGAAGATTGATTTGAATGAGTGGTATGTGTTGCATTTTTATGTTGTAACTTGTAAGTACTCATGTCTCTGTACAATTTAATGTGCAATGCAAAAGCTAGATTGTAACAAGTTCTTTCAGGGTTTCCGTCTGTCTGTACCATTTAGCTATTCTGATGCAGCCGTTTTTATGGAATTTCTTTTTGATGTCCAAGCAGGACTTTTATATAAGCCAATTTGATCGTTTCGATGTGAAATTGGATAATGTGACTAAAGCTTTCTGACCATCTAACTTTAGAACTCAAGTTTTCAATTTGGTTTTCTGCAGCAAAGCTCCTACTTGGCTGACTAAACTTGCGCCCGAAGATGCACTGGTGATGCAAGAAGAAGCTTGGAATGCATATCCTATGTGCAAGTCAGGTTTATATTCTTACTTAGGAATATGCATACATGAGGAATGTTTATTTTCAGCTAGCTTCCAGTTTTCATTCTTAAACACTTCTAACGATTTTTTGGTTGTTGTATGGAACTCAACATCATGCAGTTATAAAGGTATTTTATGTTTTGACGTTTGTTTCTCATTCATGGGTATTTCTAGTTAAACAAGTATTGGGTTCTCAGCTGCTTGACTTTTTGCAGTGTCCATATTTCACAAGATTCCTTCTTACGATTGATACTATTCATAAAGCTGACAACGGCCAATCTGAAAATGTGAGTTTGAATTCAACGAACAATAATAGATCTTCACTGTTACCTTCTATTTCATGGTTGGATTAAAGCATACTTGAAGAATCTGTGATCCAAAAATCATTATTCTTTTGTTTTGTTGTTTTCGTAAGAGTATCAATGAAACTTTGAACAATGTAGGTGCATGGACTCAGTGAAGCACAACTAGCTGCCAGGGAGGTGGAAATTATTGATATTGCTTCAGGTGTAACTGATTATTGGAGTTACATAATCGGGAGAAACGACATTGATTTGTCCAAGTTCCAGTCAGCAAGAACTGGACGGGGACCTCTCTTAGAGGGTTGGAAGGTTTGTATCTCCTGTTAGAACTGCATGGCTACTTCTGTGCTCGTACTAAAGTGGTATTGAGTCCTAGATGGTACATGAACTCAAGTGAGATTTGACACATTTGCATACAATTTCGTTTGGATCTGAATCTAAAATGCGCCTTTAGCATCTTCTGGTGTCTTCTCTTTCCAAGATGATGGATTTCAATTGTTTGCATTGCCTCTTAAATCATATATGCGTTTGAGTTTTATGTATAAATCTTATAAGAAAAACTCAGTATATGAATGGAAATAGATGCTAGCTGGCTGCCAAGGAGTGCTGTTCATATTGGCATCCCGTTTCCTGTAATTTCTATTGGTTTCTATAGTTCTATTAGGCCCCATAAATACGAATACTCTACTGTGTTAAGCCTTATGACCCTAATACGTTTTGTGATATTTCTTCCCAAATAGAATCTGTTTCTTCTTGTTTCAAGCAATATAAACTTTATAGGCTCTGTTAACGTTCCCTGCATAATATGCACAGAGCATCGCTATTAAATTGTAGAGTAACCTGCATGCTTGTTTGGATCGACAATTTTATTTCCAAAGCATAAAGTCATATGAGATTACTTACACTATAGGCATCCCTTGCAGGACAATTGTGCTCCAGTGATGACAGCTTATAAATTGGTGACGGTAGACGCTCCATACTGGGGCTTTGGAGGCAAACTTGAAAGAGCTCTGGTTGCAGTATGTATCTTCAACTATTAACAGTTTATAGATTTGAAATGGATTTAATGGCCTTGATGGAACATAATTCGGTTAGAATGACAACTGTTTAAACATTCGAGAACATTTGAATGACCCCCCTCCTTCTGAGAGTATTATTCGTATGGCAACAATATGCCCGCAAGATCCATATGCCTAACTTGCTTTTATGGATTGTCCGAGCCTTATGCTTTTATCCATATGCCTAACGTGCTTTTATGGATTGTCCACAATGCTGAGGCTATAATCGTTCCTTCTTCCCCATAAGCAAGCAGAATGTGTAATTTCTTTCTCCTCTTTGGTGCAGGGTGAAGGGGCACTTTTCATGGAAAGCCATCGGAATATTTTTGCTTGGATCGACGACTGGTATGGGATGACAGTGGAGATGATGCGCGAGCTAGAGCAACAAAGCGACCTCTCTTTAAATAAGGTAAAGCAAACTATGTAGCATATAACTGGCTTTCAAAGTTCGGTAATTTGTAAAGAGCTTTACCACTTAAACATGGAACTGGGAAAACCTCGCCTTCTGAATTCTGATGTGGTTGAACCATTCTATCATGCAAACAGAAACTCGGTCGGTACCATTCAAATGACAAGATGATGGCTCAAGAATAATGTCCAGTTGATGCTGAAAATCAACCACTGAATCCCATCTTCATAAAGATGAGGTAACCATCAGAATTCATCCTCACTTGAATCTATGAGGTGAGTAGGTGACTAATCATTGTTCTTGAAAACATATGGTGGATGAAAACCATCTGTGATAGTTTAGCTTAGAATCAAGATTTTTAAAAGCTAGAAGTTATTATTTTTTATTGTATTACTGTAATTCATTACTTTAAGGCTAGCAATGGCCCATGAAAAAGCTGTACCATGGTGCAAATATCTGCCTTTTTGTATAGGCTTTACACTGCATATTTTCCCCTTTGCTAAAGTGCTTTTATTGTAAAGTTTAAGGAAAAACATTTTTCTGTAAGTAAAATATATGTTTTGTTCATTACATCCTTTGTATTGCTCAGAATTGCTACAAAATTTCAAGTTCAACTCCGTGAGAACTGTTTATTAGCTTTCTTAGTTTGAACTGGTCAACTATGAGTAACCTTGGTTGGTTTATTTCGTTGTGGTCCTTTGCTTGCTAAGATTACAAAATGGGCACTTCACCTATTACAGCTCCAGACTTTTTCGTAAATCAAAGAACTGAGATTTCTCATAGAAAATGGAAAGGGTGAAGTTCCTGAAGGAATTACAAAATCACTTGATATATTGAAGTAAAAGAAAACCAGGAAATCATCTGCAAAAGGGCACCATACAAGATTTAGTGATTTACAGTCTCCAGAAGAAGGATAAGGCATATAGACATAGCTTTCATCTAAAAAGAGTAAAATAAGCAAATACATAATAATGTTGGATGTGATTTCCCACACATTTTGAGCAAACTCTTAAAACTGTATCCTGCTAGGGTGTTCCTTCTCCATCCTGGTTTCGCCATAAGACTCGTCGTTGTCCATCCGCTTGTTGTGCCTAAACGCTGCACAGGCCACGACGTACATTATAACCAGGAAGATTAATATGACAATATTGATCACGGACACCTTCCTCCAGCTCTTTTTCAGGCTGCCCAGTACACCCGCTTTGCAAGAGTTGCAGTTGTAGCACAGTAGCTGTTGATCGTTGCTCCATCGAACACAGTCCTGGTCAGCTGCGGTTAATCCCCCGTCTGTGCTCCAAAACGTCTCGTTCAAGTAACCATAGTTACATGCCGTGGGGGGTTTGCAACACCCCGACTACACAAAATATTTTAAGGCCTCGTTAGTAAAATGGCACGATTACAAAAATCCGGAAAACATAGAGATGCGGTCTAAATGGGAACGGCGACTTAAGCTTCGAAATTTTCCGTAAAATCAAGAATTCAAGGTTGTCATTTTCTTCCTTAATATCTAAACAACTATTGAGGAAAAACTAAAGTTGATATCAAATGTTGGCATTTTGATATCAATTATTGGGGGGCCCCAATTATTGGAGCTCGTGGCTTGTGCTAGGCTTCTACTTTTTCTCTGGCTCCTACAACCACTACTGATCTTTTCAAACCACACTAAAGTAAGGCTGTGAGGGAAGCGATTTGTTGTCTAAAGTCAGTTCCACGTTTGGAGGCAAGCAAGGTTAAGGGCATCTAGCCTAGTCTACCCTAAGATAGAACCACATGGCATTACCAAAATTAGATTACCAAATACATATCCTTACGAACAAACAAACATCATATTACATCGAGCTCTCTTGTGTAGGATGGGATCACTCCATAGGAAACGAAAACCAGATAATTTTCCAGAAAGAAGGCTCCTAAATTGGATAAACTAAGCAGCCACCTAACCGGATTTTTGTCCTCGACTCAGACAGACAGCTCGCCCAAAAAACTAGTATCTCGAGGACCCATCTGCCACTCTGCCAGGTTAATATGTAAATACTATATGCATTTTCTTATAGTTAGACGACAAAGAACCATTTGTGTCAGAAGGGTAAAGGAATCAAGAATCTTGAAAGCTTGGTAAAACACAACAGGGCTTGTAAATCCCAGATTTTTAAGTGAATGAATCATGACAGCCAATGAAAAACTAAGGCAAAACACCAAAGTAAGAAAAAAAATATTCCGTCCAAGTTCTCAAAAGGCCCAAACTTTATAAAAATCAGTATCTACTTTAAAATTTTGGACACATGATTTGTACTCCTTATTAAAGGACAACAAATAGTTGCCACATTGTCTCCTCTTTAGACAATAATAACTTGACAACAAAAGATGATCATGACACCTTTTCTCATTTCGTATTTTTCCTCGTCCTTTGTTCTTCCCCCACGGCCCCCATAATCACACCAGAAAAATGTCATCTTTTGTTTTTTTTTTTCTTGTTAATAACCCAACTTTACCCTCGCCAGACTATATTATGGATCCCATGAGCCCACCTCAAACCCGAGCAATAGTTATACCATGAACTCGGGTCCAACTTGCATTCAAAATACACAATTTACATATTAAATGTTCACAATTTAAAACGTGAAAATTCAGTATGTAAATTGTAAGCATTTAGTTATGAATATTCAGTATATAAATTGTGAACATTCAGTATATAAATTATGAACCTTCAGTATGCAAATGGTATATTTTGAATCCGGGTCCACAGAATAATTTGTGGAACCCGAGAAGGTAAATCCAGTCAATCTACCTTCAAGATTCAATACCAAACTATATATTTTTCAGCACAAAGAGCCCAACTCAAACCCCCATTGTTTTTGGCAGGAATGTATCCCAAACTTTCGCTCTGGAAGCAAGTTTTAACTTCTTAATATATTGTAAAGAAAACTATTTAAAAAAAAAAAAAAAAGTAAAGCTTTAAGCTTTTAAAGGCTCAATTTTTAGTACTTTTCTCCTCAAGAACAGATCTGAAGGACCTCAAGCTGCATTCCCTGATCATATTTCAATCTTGGGTGCTAATAAACCAACCATATTTCAACATATAACTGATAGAACTAATCAAATTTATCCGTTTCGAGATAACATGGATTGAATCGAAATGTTTTTTTTTTTTTTACCAAAATTAAGGAAAAAAAGAACATCGGGTCATACCTCAATAGGACTAAGGTGTCTGCGGTAAAACATATCCGCAGTTTCCGGGGCGCCATTAACGAACTTTCTCATCTTCCCACAGACATGAGAATCCCTGACACAAGAACCGATCTTCGACCAGTAGCTCTGAGTTGTAACCCTCTCCTCCAGCCACCCAGAATAATCCTGGAGATAATACTCCATGTAGGCCCGGTTAAATACGGGTCGACCCGACCCCTTATCCGTGACGGCGTAAGCGAAGATGACGAACCCAATAAGCGCGGCTATGATGAAGAACATAGCCCAGAGATAAAGGTACATGAGGAAGGTGTTTCTGTAACACGCGCCGGCGAACCCGGCGAGTGAAACCACCATGATAGCCACGCCTATGACTATGATGGGCCACTGCAGAAACTTCATGCAGTCCGTACTGTTGGCTCGGCTGCTCAGCCATATCCCGCCGCCCAGAATCGGGATTGAGGCCAGGAAGGTCAAGAAGTTCATCAGACCTATCAAATGGTTGCTGGTTCTCATGGCTTTTTGGCCCTTTTTTTTTTGGTTTTTAGTTTCCCGGAGTTGCCGGAGGTGAAGACGGCGGCGATGGGCGGTGAGGGTTGAGGGGAAGGAGTGGGGAGAGAGAGGGGAAAATGGGTTAATCAGTTAAAGGACAGGCGGTAGTGCTGAGTGAGTGACAAGACTAGTGGTGACAAGGATGATATTATTAGTTTGAGACTGGATATATGAATATAATGGAACAAATTTTTCTAAATTATTTGATGTGATTTCATTTTTTTAATGATTAAATAAATTAATAATTTAACATACAAAACTAAGATGTTTTTCGCGATTTAAATTTGTATAAGAGCATCCTTAGTAGTGAAGTTATTTTGAGATTTTTGAGTAGCTTTTGTAAGTGTGATAAGAAAAGAAAATATGGGAGGGGAAGGAAAAAAATAAAATAAATATGATTTTTTTAAAAAGAATAATAATAATAACAGAGATGTTAGGTGGGCCCGAGTGGGCGCCAAACGCACACGGCAGCGAATCCTTTTCTTAGCTTTGCATTGTTCCAAAATGTATCCCTTGCAGATGATTCCCAATACTATTCCAATAACCCACAATTATTCATTGATGGTGATACTTTAAGGGCATCCTTAATAGTGTGAATTTTTTAGGAGGAATTAGAAAAGAGAAAATCGAGAGAAAAAACAAAGCTGAATTAGAAAGGAAAAAAAAAAAAGTAATTAACGCGCCCGGTTGGGCCCGGGCACGAGGTAGTCTTCACGCACCGACGGCACGCAAGCTCCATCCCACCAGTTGGGCCCCACAAACTAACAAAATCACAAATTAGGATGTAGACATTGGATAATCTCTCTCTTTCATGTTGGCAATTTTTATCTCAAAAACCGTGAATAATACACTAATGTGAATGCTCTAATAATTTGTGAATTACACAAGAAAATAAATTGCACTAAGAAATTTACAAACTCAACTAAAAGAGGGTTAATAATAATCAAACTTATGATATTTTATTACTATTCACACAACTTAAATTTTTATAATATTATTCTTGACAATGTTACTTGCCCAAAATTTTTAGTGCGTATTTTGCTAGCTAGCACAACACATGCAAGTTAGTATTCATGAAAGATAAACGAGAGAAAAAACAGGACATAAATTGTACAATAAATAACTGAATATTAAGATTTTTACATAAAAACTTGAAGTAAAATATTTACATATTTATTTTTTAGTTAAATTTTATTTTTTGCCCTAGATTTATATGTGACACTTCACTTTTAGTCTTTTTTTTTTTGGAATAAGGGCCAAATTGGCCACTGAACTTAACGCGAAAGTGCAATCAGGCCACCCAACCTAAAAAACGTTCAATTACATCACTCAACTGCTCAAATTTGTGCAATTTCACCAGTTGGCCGGTTTCTTACCCTTGTTTCCGGTTAATTGCTTACCTGGCCGATTACATGGCAATTAAATACTTATTCCATTTATTTCCCTTTTGACTAACCATTCCAGCGTGTCAGCCATTCGAAGAGCAGAAGCGAAAAGCAAAAATTTCCCCATCGCATTTCTTCTCTTCCCTTCGCAGTTCTTCGAGCGTTCAAGTTAGATTTCAGCGTTCTTCGAGCGAGAGTCCTTCATCGTCTCCAACCATTTCAGCATCTGTGAGGCAAAACCCTAGGCGCAGGTGAGGCACAAAGCGAATGGATTTTTCCAATTCAAGGTCGTCTTCAAGTTCTCCAAGAATTCCAAATCGCAATTTTACTCTACAATACGAGCCATGTTTGTACTGTAAATGTGGGTTGAAATCCCCATTATGCACAGCTCGGGATAGTGGAAGAAAATTTTTTGGTTGTCAAAATTGGAAGGTTAGATTTCTTACTTTTGGTATTTCATATTTTGTTTTACTTTGAATTAGGGTTTACTGTGTTTTTTCAGGGAAATGGGTGTGGTCTTTTCCTTTATGTTGAGGATATCATGCAAGGACTTGGAGGTATACAATATGAATCTACCAAAATTGATGTAATGGATTGCAAAAGGATTGTTGAAAGCTTAAGAGATGAAGTTTTGGTGGTCCAGCAGAGGTTGGGGAGGATTGAAGAAGCAACGAAGAAAATGAATGCATTTGACCATCATAGTTGTGTAACTGTGGTTAAAGTTGTAGGTGTTGGGATTTTAGTAGTTCTAGCTGCAATTTTATGTGTAAATGTTATGGTGTAATGTTAGGTTGGAGTTGTGTTAGGTTTAATTTTGGAGTTGTGTAATGGTGGTTTAATTTTGGAGTTGATAAATGAATATGAATTGTTGTTTACTTACTGTCCATGTGAATCAGGCTGTTCACGATGCTCCAACAAATGCAGAAAATAATGACAGTTAAGAAGGCTGTAAAGCTTCAATAACAGAGGAAATGAAGGTTAAAATTTCACCCAAAAGTATAACAGGTTCTTAACAACTTCAACATTTCTGATTAATCATATCCAAGATTCTAACTTAATAATAGGCAGGGAAAAGATAATGGTCATGAACCAAAGAGTTCAACCATATGAATTACACTCTCATCTTTAAAGCAAAACTGGAATATAACAGGAAAAAGGTCCATAAAAAGGGAAGAAAATGGTGTGGTGAGACTGCTTTGGTAGAGCAATTTCTGGCTGCATACAACAGAAATTACAACAGCATAAACTGCAAAATTTAATTCAATAACAAGTATAAGTTAACCATAAACCATCAAGTATAAGTTAACCATAAACCATAAACCATTGTCATTACAATTCAATAACAAAATATGAGTAATGTGGCTGCCCAGGCAGTAGTTACAACAGCATAATAACCAAAATACATTCTACCCAAATGTCAAGGGAAACCAATTACTCCAACATTCCATTCCAAAATACATTCCATTCCATTCCAAATTACAATCTACCCAAAAAAACCATCCACAGTTGCATTCCAAAATACAGTCTACCCAAAAAAACCATCCACAGTTGCTGCACTATTTTTTCTTCTTGGCACTTGCACTTGCATTCCTTCCAAATGATAGAACTTGTTGGCCTCTTCCTCCAGGCTACATAATACACAAACGTTAATACATTACTCATGCTCCATATAAACTCACAAAAGTATATCAATGCAAGAACAATGATTCACTTACATTTAATATTTGTGCTCCAGTATTTTGGTTGATGTATACACCAAAGCCACCTGATTTTTTCCTGTGTTTGTTTCTCCTAGAAGGTATAGTAGTTGAGGCAGCAGATGGCGTAGTAATTGAAGCAGTAACAGAAACAGAGACAGCAGCAGGCATACTTGTTGAGGCTGAACCACCACCGGTTGCCACAAAACCCTTGGTAGGGCAAACCTTCTTTTGATGTCCCTTTTGTTTACAAGTCGAACATGTCATAACTCTACCTTGCCTTGAAATTTTTCCAACCGGGGGTTCATTTGGTTCACGGGTTCTCTTTTTCTTTGGCCTTCCAGTCATTGGCCTTGGTAAAGGTGCTTGTATTTCTTCACAATTTGTCCTAGGCCAGCTGAGCTCACCATTGAGTGGTTGGATGGTGTGACTATAAATCTTTTTGTACACTTCCTTTGAGTAGCATGCATCAATGAATTCTTCAGGATCCTTTCCTAGATCAAAGATGGCACAACATGCATGTGGACAAGGTATGCCCGTGAGGTCCCAAGATCTACATGAGCATGTTTTCCCCTGTAGCTTCACTTTGAATTGCTGTCTACCCTTCTTGATCTCATAACCATCATCCCCGTTGAAGTCAACATGCCAAC
This sequence comes from Ipomoea trifida, assembly GCA_003576665.1. Taxonomy (NCBI): domain Eukaryota; kingdom Viridiplantae; phylum Streptophyta; class Magnoliopsida; order Solanales; family Convolvulaceae; genus Ipomoea; species Ipomoea trifida. Next base: position 15,427,256 of record CP025657.1, read on the forward strand.
CTATACCTTCAACTATGTTATCATTAAGCTTTTTCATGATCCTAGGTCCAAAGTTACCAGGCCATTTCTCAACCTGTTTTCTGCATCTTGCAATCCTTGTCATTGTGGCCACCCTTATATCTTCCAACATTTTCACTATTGGTTTGCTCCTTGCCTTCACTATTGTGCCATTAAAAGCTTCACACATGTTGTTATCCACTGAATCACACTTCACATCAGTATTCATAAAGGCTTTGCACCAAAACTTTGCAGGGTAGTTAGCTAGGTCCTCTTTTGCTTGTGCATCCTTCAATCCTAGTTTCTCTACTTGATCCTTAAACTGCTCTTGTGTGGTTGCATTTGCACACATCCAAAAGTGTTTTTTCAACACTTTTCCTCTATGCTTCTTGCTCCAATTTGCATGTATGTGTCTTGCACAGTTCCTATGTTCCACATTAGGAAGCATCTCCTGGATCACATTCACTAAACCCTGCATAGAAGAACCACATACTGTAAATTATTCACTACTTAAAGCTAATGGAATTAATTCAGTTACATAAACATAAACAGAAACAGAAACATAAACTGGAATTATTAACTGCAAAGTGTAAACTGTTCACTACTTAATTCTAATGGAATTAAAACATAAACAGAAACAGAAACAGAAACCTAAACTGCTTAATAAACTGGAATTATTAACTGCAAAGTGTAAACTGTTCACTACTTAATTCTAATGGAATTAAAACATAAACAGAAACAGAAACATAAGCATAAACTGCTTAATAAACTGTAATTATTAACTGCAAACTGTAAATTATTACCTTTTGTTGGTATGATATTATTGTCCAATGCCAACTGTTGGTAATTCCCAAGTCGTTAACCAACAATTGTAAAAACCATCTCCATGAGTCTGTGTTTTCTATCTCCACAACTGCCCAAGCAACTGGATACATTTGGTTATTGGCATCCCTCCCAACAGCAGCAAGCAGCTCACCTTTCAAAACCCCTTTGAGAAAACTTCCATCCAATCCAATTATATGTCTACACCCTTCACTAAACCCTCTTTTCATTGCTTGGAAACATACATAGAGCCTCTGAAATGTACAAGGCGCTTCTGGAACTACCCTTGTAGTGTCAATAATAACAGTGCTTCCAGGGTTGGAGTCCAAACACTCCTGAGCATAATATCTAATTCTTTTGAACTGTTCTGAATACCCAAGATTCACCCTTTGTAAAACTGCTCTTTGTGCCCTCCTCACCATACTTATTGTCAAATTGATCTTCAAATCTGTCTGAATATGATCCCTGAGCTTGGTGTGTTGCATTGTTGGGTCTTTTACAATGATGTCCTCATATTTTTGCTCCAACCATTTTTGACTTACTAATTTCAGCTTGTATTTACAATTACACCTGTGGTCAAGTATGCAGGTTTTCAGCTGGAAACACCTATACCTTTCCTCCCAACTGCAATGGCAAAGAAATGAACAGCCCTCAACACATTTTACCCTCACCCTCATTCTCTCATTTTTGTAGAAGTATATATCCCTTTTAAAATGAACTGCATACTTGATCATAGTTGTCTTAAACTGTGTTGCATCCTCAAATAACATCCCCTCTTCCAGCTCAGGGAAATCACAGTCAGGATTATATGATGGCAGGTTACATTTCCTGCTTGGAGGTGTTGGTTTTTGTGTCACTTCTCCTTCTTCTTCTGACTCTTGGGTTAGTGGGTCTGTTGAGTCATAATAGTAGTCTTCACTACATGCCTCACCCTCAACTTTTTTCTGTTCACTGTCCTCTACATTTACTGCACTAACTTTAGCCTTGGTGGTCTTAAACTTACCCTTAACCTCCTTCCCCTTTCCCTTCAAATTGCCCTCATTTTCACCTTCATACTGCACATCTACATTAATGTGTGCATCATCCTCTTGGGTAACTCCTCCAATATCATTCTCAAAATCAGAATAGCCACTATATTCAAAATCAGAATTATCACTGTCATCATCACCTTCATTCCCTTCATCACCTTCATCACTTGCTTCATCACTCCCTTCATCACCTTCATCACTCCCTTCATCACTTGTTTCCTCATTAACCCCAAGATTGCATTCATCACCTAAATTACAATCACCCTCAACATTAAGTTCAACATTCCCTTCTTCACCTCCATGTCCCTCATTACCCTTAGCATTCCCTTGTTCACCTACATTATAATCTCCCTCAGTACCCTCAACAGTCCCTTCATACCCAGGTAACAAAGCTAATGGAATTAATTCAGCATCATCTATTCCATGGTCCACGTATATATCACATGATTTAAATCTTATGGCTAGTTCAGTGAGGTCTAGAACACTTGCATCATTCCACAAAACTCTTACTTTGTCCAATGGCTCATGGAGTGCTTTGTAATACAGTGTTTGTATTTTTCCATACTGACCTTCCTTTATGAATTTCACTAAATGTGGGTATGAAAGCAAATCCAGGTCTATATCAACTTCCCACACCTCCCCATTAATGTACTTCAGTTCTGAGTCTTTCACAAAATTCCCCCCATGGTGTATTACTAGTTCTACAGTGCACATCACTAGGAAACCTAACAACAAACAATGATCCATTCTCAGCATTTTAGTTACAAAATGAATAAAACAATTAAACATAACAACTTATGTTCCATTCTCATCATTTTAATTACAAGATGAATTAAACAATTCAACCTAACAACAAACAATTATTTCAGATTTGAACAACAGTAAATATATCACAAAATATTTCAGATTTGAGATTTGAGGAGGTTTTGCTTTGCATACACCTGCATTCTCCAACATGCCTAACAAATGATCCGTGTGGTTTCTGTATTGCTTTACTCTCTACCTCATTGGATTCAAGTGTGAGGGTGACAGTTATGAAGGACAAGTCCAATGAAAAGGTATGTAGTTCCCTTTAACTCCAATCAAATTCTTGATCAAATAAGCTGTAGTTTCATGGCATTAATCTGCAAATTCTGTACATTCACCTTTACAGGATTCAACTTGTGGATCATTCTTTGAGATTTGAGATTTGAGATTTGAACAACAAACAAATATTTCAGATTTGAACAACATTACATATACTAGTAAATTAAGCAATCTACTTTATTGTTAGGGTTTCGGGACCACACAGTATGACTCAAAATTCCATTAAACAACTTGGCAGTTTCTCAACTTTATTATTAGGGTTAGGGACCACATAGTACAACTATGTTCCATTAAACAATGCAAAGCAAAACGACATCAATACTTTTCCCTTTCTGTACAACAATGCTCAGAAAAAGACAACTATGGACCACATAACTAAAGCACACCAGTTGTGTCTCCATTTCAGTTTACAAGCAACAAAAAGTGGCATGCTTTTCCTCAAAAACAAACAATAAACCTAGACCCAACTATAAAATAAGTCAGAAAATCTTACCTCTACTGCAGTCGTCCAAAATGCGAACTGAAACCTCTAACGAACCAACTACTCACGCGAAGTGAACACACGAAGTGAAAATCGCGTTTAGCAAGGGTGATTTGCAGTAGCACTTGAACACGCATGGGGGTTTCAGATTGCAAGAAAAAATCTGAATGTCGCTCTAAAACTGTCCGCAGAAAATCAGCCAAGTCATTTTGCTTTGTCTTCTCTATTTCTCTGAATGGCGGCCGCGAGCAGTACGTCTACTTGACTTTCGCGCAAACAGTACGTCTTCTCAAACACGAAGAGAAAATCTGATTCGCAAAGGGGATTTCAATTTAGGGGATTGGGGGTTTCTTTCAATTTGGATTCCAATTACATTCGCACTTCACTTTTGCGCTTCAGTTTTGGGGATTTCAATTTAGGGCTTTTCGCTTCTGCTCTTCGAATGGCTGACACGCTGGAATGGTTAGTCAAAAGGGAAATAAATGGAATAAGTATTTAATTGCCATGTCATCGGCCAGGTAAGCAATTAACCGGAAACAAGGGTGAAAAACCGGCCAGCTGGTGAAATTGCACAAATTTGAGCAGTTGAGTGATGTAATTGAACGTTTTTTAGGTTGGGTGGCCTGATTGCACTTTCGCGTTACGTTCAGTGGCCAATTTGGCCCTTATTCCTTTTTTTTTTTAAAGCATCCTTTGTTGGTCTTAGTATTATTATGGCATGACCATTTTGTGTCTTCCATCAACAAACATATTTAATTGGTGTTAAATATGAAGGCATTTCAATCTTATTTAGTTCATTGTTAGAATTATCGCCATTTCCAACCAACATTTCCGTCCAACCATAATGTTGGTTGGTAATTTGTTAAATACATAACTCGATTTTTTCGTCCAACTGTTGGACGGTCCAACCAATGCAAGCAGTTGGACGGAAAATTCCACATTAAAAAATGATGAGTTACTCGTCCAAATTTTTTGTCCAACGTTGATATATTAGACTCTATTTCCGACCATAAGGTAGTGTTGGATGGAAATTCCCGATAGACATTTTTTTGGATCACAACTTTGGTTGGTATGTTGGTCGGAAGTCTCATTTCCGACCAATAAAGCTTATTTTACGTCCAACATTCTTTGGACGAAAATGGCGAGATTTTTTCCGGTCTATCTCTAAGTGAATTTTTTTTTTTGCCTTAGATTTATATTATTATATATGTGCCATTTCACTGTTGTGAAGACTCTGCTGCAGAGGCGCAGATTGCAATTGAAGAAAACATGGGATTCTAGTCATTAGTTAGGATTTTTTTTAAATAAAAATAAAAATATAGTGGGTTAGCCCACTTTGTATTAAAAAAAACCGAAATATCGTCGTATTTAACGTCATTTAAACAAGTTTGTTGACTGATGACCAAAAATGATAATGTCATAATAATACTAGGACCAACAAGAAATTTTTTAGAAAAAAATGACTAAAAGTATAATGACACATAAATATAGAAAGAAAAAAAAAAGAAATTAACTCTTTATTAAAAAAAAAAAAAGATGTTAAATTCAAATCTATTACGTAGTACTTTTAGGCATTTTAGGTGTTGTACATATACAAGCTAGCAACCTTGTGTTTATTATGATATATGGAAAAAAAATATATAGAGAAGAATTGTGTTTTTAAGTATGTTTTTATATTGAAAGCTCATCAATTTTTTTAAATAAATATTTTAGGATTGTTTTCATTCCTTGCAAAACTCTTTACGTCGCACTTACGTGAGATCGTCTCACAAATCTTTATTCGTAAAACGAGTCAAGTTAGGTCAATATGAAAATGTAATACTTATACTGAAGAATGTAATACTAATAAGTAATAAAATATTTTTTATTTATAATGGAAAGTTTAATATTTTTGAAAAAAAAAATGTAATACTTTTACAATTTGATGTAAAAGTATTACATTTTTAAGTAATGCTGGCAAGTGTTTGTTACTTATAAGAGAAAATATAATACTTATGAGAAAAAAATGTAATACTTTTAAATCAAAATGTAAAAATATGAAAGAGTACGTTTTTCTTCAAAGGTATTACATTTTCCCATATAAGTAATAAACATTTTATTCTTGATTAGTATTACATATTTCAGTATAAATATTATTATTATTTGTATCTTAACCTGATTCGCGTCACGAATAAGAATAGATGAGACGATCTTAAACCTCCAATGGGCACGCTTTATCAGCAAAACGGCAAAAAAAAATGGTGATCGATGATGCTCTCCAATCAACACGGCAAATCGACAAAAAAATGGCGTGAAGTGAACAGTGTAGCGTCAAATTTGGCGCTTCACTATTCACGTCATGCCATATTTGGTGTGGTGGTTTTATTCCCATTTTGCCCCTTTTTTTTATTTGTAATTATCCTTTTATGTCCTTTATTTAGTTTTAATGTATTTGTATATTTTGTTAAATTGTTAAATATAAATTTTATATTATTAAATATAAATTATATTATTTGAAAGATCTCATAAAGACGATTAAAACAAGACTAATATTTAACATAGATTAAATAAAAATGAAAGTACATAAAGCATAATTTTAACAAAATTAAAGCAAATTACATCTAAAATTACTTTAAAGTTTAAACATACTTAAATTCAATAATCTCCCAGGTCAACCCCATTTGTTCCCAAATTTTTAAAATATTAGTTAAATTGACTACTTAATTCTACTCATCCAAATGGTTGGCGAACTTTCTTTGCATGGATTCATAGTTGTGTTTTTTTTACTTACTCACGCCTTATTGGATTTTGTGATGAAATCTGCATCTATGCTCATGATTTTGTTATCTTTTTGGAGTTCCGTCAATTCTAGTTCCTTTGCGTCATTTTGAGCTTTTAACATTTGAAGCTCATAATTTTTTTGGAGTTGAGCTTGACTTTGTTCGAACATTTGTGTGATCTTTTCATTACGTTCTGTAAATTTTGTAAAATATTCACGGCATTCTGCAAATGCTTGCTTGCTTTTTTTTTTTTTTTTCCTTCTTACGCCCGGTAGGACATTCATTGTTCAAGCCTTGAGTTTCAAAATCATCATCTAAATTCAGGCAAAAAGATGATGAACATATTGACTTATCGCCTTGTGACTCTGATCCTTCAATGTTAGAACTTCGCTTTGGACTTTCAATACTTGGTTCTCTGCTCGAGGGACCTTTAAATTTCTCCAAGTCTTTAACAATAGGTCATACATAATCAAATTTAAAACATTTTTTTAATTTGGCATATTGTGCCAATACTTCTTTTACTCTATCAAGCTTTTATAAACCACAATTAAAGTGAAAAAAATAAAATTTAGTGCAACATTTGGTGTAATGAATTGGAGATGAAGAAAATTTGGTATAAAAATATGTTTAGAATATTCTTTTTTATATAAAATTTAATGAAAAAATTTGGTACAGTGACTTAGAGATGGCCTTACACCAATTTTTATTAAATTCTTTACGAAATGGCTTCAAAAGCTAATCAATGCCAAAACAAATTTAAAGCAACCACTCACCAACCGTAATATATGCTTTGGTATGTTTCACATGGATGACTGTGTGCCCACCTTTTCTTAACCACTACACCCTTATTTTTTCCGGTTTTTAAAATAAAATTAAAAATGTTATCGGAAGAAAAACATATGGGGCAGATTAAAATGAGAATGCATGCTTCATATAAAGAGTGTAAATTAATCTTATTTATTCATCTATATTGATTAGAGTTTGAAATTAAGAAAAAAAAATTTGTGATATTTTCGTAATTATAGTGATACATTTGAAAACGTAACGCTTGATAGTGCAATTAGGAAATTAATAGCGCACTCACATGAGTGCGTTATTATAGATTATGAGTGCAGTGTTCGCTATTCGCGAATGTAATGTCGTAATTACGTAAATATTTCTACTTTTTTTTTATTTATAACTCTTGATCAACTTATATCGATTGATGAGATTAATACACACTTTTTACATAGGACATGTGTTCTCATATAATCATTCATCTATATATATTGACAATCATTATATCGTGGGACTAGGGTGATAGAGTCGATCATGCACATTTTGGACCTTGGTCCAAATTATGTACTTACAATGAATATATTATGTATATTCAGTTTATTTACATACAGTTCATATATTATGAGCTTAGAACATGTATATATTTTGTTAACCGAATGTACATAATATATTAATTATATGTACATAATTTGAACCATGGTCCACAATGTGTATGATTAATTTGATCCACAATATAATTTGCGATATATTTGGAAACAATTCTTATATCGTGGACCATGATTCTGTACGATAGATGTCGTTTTCGAACGACGACATATTTAATTTTGACTGTGACCATTTGATTGTAAAGCATGTATATGTGTGTTGTAAATTTTTGTGTTTTGTGTTATGAAATTATGTACCTTAATAAGATGTTGTTTGGTACTTTTTTATCAATTAAATTCCCTAAAAAAAATGTTTCCAGTTTGCCAAGGGCCTTGTGGTCTAGTGGCATCAAACCCTTCCCTGTACACGGGAGGTGGTGGGTTCGAGCCTCAGTGGAGGCGTTGCTGTCTCTTTGTTCTTCAGTAGGTTGAGAAAGTAGTTTATGAACAGATACTACACTGTAATAGAGTCAGTAGCATTCAAAAAAAAAAATGTTTACAAATAATATGTTTGATGGAAATAACTTTACAAAGAAAATTAGTTAATTTGGTGTTGCTTTGAAAATATAACAATTGAATTACTGGTTCGTTTAAACTTTTCTAGAAATTTTTTTTATAGCCTCTAATATATTCTTGGTATATACAAACATTAAAAAAAACATAACAAATAATCAAGAGTTTAATAAATTACTTGTAAATTAATTAATTATATGCCAAAAATTCACCATGTTATCAAATTAATTTTTTTAAGTACTATTGACTCCGTTACCTACTGGGGTTCGAACCTGAGACCTCTCATTTGAGAAGCCACAATTATGTTGTTCGACCACAATGCTTTTGGCATGTCATCAAATTAATTAAGTACCAAAAAATTAAACTTAAGTTAATCAAGTTATATATGACTTTATGGTCAAGTGGCATGTAGTGACACTTCCAAATAGGATGTTATGAGATTGAATCTCAGTGGATGAGAGATAAATTTTTTATATTTATAAGAAACTTTTAGCTTGATGCAAAAAAAAAAAAAAAAAAAAAAAAAAAAAAAAGATATTGCACCAAACATGAGCATAATTTTTCCACTTTTTAAATTTTCAAGAAAGTTTAAACTTTCTTGGCTACCAAACACTGAGAATATGAATTAGGTACTTGGAACAAATTAGTAGATGTGTAACACAACATATTGTGTGTCTTATGAATTTATGTTTTGTGTTGTGAAATTCTACTTATAGAACATAAATTCTCTACATAAATCTAATTTGAAAAATAAGTAAATATATAACATGTGTATGTGTGTTGTGTCATGGAATTATGTACCTTAAGAAGTTAAGAGTATGAATTCTATATTTGAAATAGATTAGTAGCTGTGTAGAAACATGAAAAAATGGAAAATCGCAAAATCCGTTAAAATTTAAAGATAGAAAGGGCGTCATTTCTATACAGGATCTACATTATAAATTGCCATTGGGAAATGGGTATCCAAATGATCAAATATCAAAAGGGCTGTTCGGCCCAAATTAAAATCTGAAAAGCCCATTTCTGTTTACGGCTGAAATTATTTCTTAAATGAGTTGTAACTTGTAATGGACTATTCTCCTTTCTCAGTTTGTAGTTCAAAATGTTACAAGTTGGAACAACAAAAGTTATACCCTGCACCACGGTGCACATAGCAATGTGCAGTACGTACGTAAAACGACGTCGTTTTGGTGTTAGTAGACGCAGACGCAAATGACTCAGGGAATTCATTATCTATAATACACATAATCATTATCTATAATACACAGAACGTTTGCCTAGAATACACAGAATGTTTGCCTAGAATACACAGAATATTGACACAAAATACACAGATGTTAGTGGACGCGAATGACTCAAGGGAATTCATTATCTATAATACACATAATCATTATATAGAATACACAGAAGGTTTGCCTAGAATACACATAATGTTTGCCCATAATACACAGAATATTGATGCCCATAATATACAGAACTCATCCTCCTAACATTCGAATGCACAAACACATCACAACTTGTGTTAATAACATGAATACACATAATATTTACACAAAATACACAGAAATCATCCTCCTAAACATTCGAATGCACAAACACATCACAACATGTGTTACTAACATGAAATCACAACATGTGTTACTAACGTGAATACACATAACGGCGGCATATAATACACAGAATGGTTGCCTAAAATACACAGAATGATTGCCTGGAATACACAGAATATTAACATAAATACAAAGACCGGCCGAAACGGGAAACGTGATTTCCAAAAAAAAACGGACGATTAGTTTACAATGCTCAAAACGACGTCGTTTAGGTACGTGGTGCACATTGCTATATGCACCGTGGTGCACAGTATAATTTGCCTTGGAACAATAATCACGTAATTTACGGTTGAAACTATAGTTCACTCTCATACCGCTGGCATTTGTTATGGCATTTGTTACCCCCCAAAAGACAATATGAGATTATGAGAATGTATAATTATTTTGTTATGATTTATAAGTATTGGTGTTCCCAAAAGGAAACATCCTCAACCTTCACTGGCCTAACAGAGCATGTGTGTCCCCTCACTTTGAGAGATTGCGCAAATTATACTGGTCCACAATGTATTGTGGACTATGAATCTATGATCCACGGTATGACAACTGAGAGAGATTGCTCTTACACTGCTACTTGTGAGACTTGATCTTGGGTCATTATTCCCAAACTTCACTCATGTGACAAACTTAGTTATCCATATAGACATGATTCTTAAGTGTTAACATGAGTGTTTCTTTGGTCCATGACATTCTTTTGGTATTGAACACCGATTATTATTTTATTCACTTCTCTACAATTAACCATTTCAACTTTATAATTATATAATTTTAAATTTTACTTATAATGAAATAAATAAAAATAATTGAATACAATAATTGTTGAATTAAAAAATAAATTAAACCCAGAAATTTAAAAAATTAAAATTAGAAAAAAAAAACTAAAAAATATAATAACAAAATATTTTGTCCTCATCAACGGCAAATGACCATTGAGGTCAAAAATTTTAATCAAAACAATAGCCTCAACTGAAACTGTTATTTTTTTTTTTTTTCCCTAAATATGAAAAAGAGGGTGGGGGACAGTCCCTCACTCTCTGTGCCTAAAACTGGCATGCGCTATCCACGCACCTTTCAATTGTGTTAGACATGTTTTGAAGAGAACAGTATCTCCGGAACATGTTTTTTCTCCCCTTCCCACCCCAAGGAATTGTTTGATTGGATGGAAAATCTTTTTCATGCAAAAAAATTCTCTTAAAATTGGAGAAAAATGTATTTTTATGTTGTTTGGTTGGATGGAAATGTTTTTCATTGGAACTTGGCTCTCCAAAAGTGAAGGAAAATAAATTCTTAACTACAAATTGGTATTTTGTTTTCCAAAGGATTTGTGAACAAAGTATTAAACAATTGGACTATTTTACCATCATCAAAATTTATTAATTACACATGTATATAATTTAGGGAAAATAGCACTTTTTCCCCCTATGTTATGTGCATATAGCACTTTTCCCCCCTGTGTTATTAAAGTGGCAGTTTTCCCCTCTCAATTATTTTAAAAGTGGTAGTTTTTTCCCTTGTAATGTTAAATTGACATTTTTGCCCTTAAAAATAACTATTTCATTTATTTTTATTCTTCAATCAATTGTTACTAATATATATGGAAGATCACGATTCGATACGAACCTAATCGAACACTGTATCAATTGAACTTAAATAGTATAGACGGTTACGGTTACGATTCAGAATCGAAAAAATAAAATAAAATAATTGTTAAATTTAGACTATTTTTAAATAATAAATAAAATTATAAAAATAAATAAATAAATACATAAGTTTTGATTGGCGGTTCAAAATCGAAATTGGAACCGAACCGTACCGATTTATCAAAATAAGTGTTTGATCATTTTCACTATATATGACTGTGGCTAAGTTCCGGTTCACGGTTTAACAATTATTTAATTTTAAATTTTTCGGTTTTGAATCGTAACCAGAACCGTACATAGTATTTCGATATGATTGTTATAGTGTTTGGTTAGGTTCGAACTGAATCGTGATCATCCATACATATAAATAATAATTTGTTGAAGAAGAAAAATAAATGAAATAATTATTTTTATGGGTAACAATGTCAATTTTAACATTTCAGGGAAAAAATAGCCACTTTAATAACACAGGGGGAAAAAATGCTATATGCACATAACATAGGGGGAAAAAGTGTCATTTTCCTTATAATTTATTATCACTATTCTTGTTAAGAGCATATTGATCTTTATATGCATAATTTCTTACCATTCCAAACCCAACCAAACAATGAAATCTGTATTCCCAATAATTTCTTTTTCACCAACTAAACAATGGAATCTATTTTCCTGATAATTCTCTTTCCATGAAATTTGGATTTCATTTCCTTCAAATATTTTTCAGCGAACCAAATGGGTTGTAATTCCTTTCTTTCTCTCCCTCTTTCTCTTTTCATTGGAGGTGACCTAAGGATGTCTAAGTTACTATGTGAAATGAGACAATAAAAAGGGTCAAAGCCTATTTAGTGACAAATTATGCGATAGATTCGAGTCCACCTTGCAAAGTGGAGTCGAATCCCTGGCATAACAATCGCTATTTAGTCCCAAGTTTGCCAACTCATGCATCTAATACAAAAAGCCTACTTTCTTGTGATATATAAAAAATTAATAAATTAAGTTAATAATTCAATGGGGTAGCTTAAGTGGCAAGTGAGCTCTTTTTTTGGGAAGGAATTTCGGGAGAACCCGGGTTCAACTCTCATGAGTGATGGTTCCCCTTGGGCCAGCTTCCGTGCCTCTCGGAGCGAAGCCAACGTGGGTATTCATTCCACAATCAAATTCTTCTTTCTTTAATTATTTTTAAATTTACTTTTTTGTACCACGTTGTCTGTCATACTTACTATTCATTGGTCAAACAAACTATTTCTTATTTATTTATTTATTTATTTCTTTATTATTTTTTACTCATTTTTAAATTTAATTTTTTGTGTTTAATAGTACTTTTAACGTAGTTTCTAAATATATAAATTTTATATACTAACACTAAACTTAATATTATGAACATTTGAATTAAAAATAACTTTAGTCAAGTCTCGTTAACATGAAATGGAATGAAAGGAATAGTACTTTTAATATATATATATATATATATATATATATATATATATATATATATATATATATATATATATATAATATTAAATTGTAAATAACGTTCATAAATTCTTATTAGTTGAATCAAACTCATAAAATGAAATAGATGAAGTATTAATTTAGTAGGATAATGAATATTATGTAATAATTTTGGCATGTGAATTTTTTAATAATTTTGGCATGTGACTTTTTTTTTATATTTAGAATAATAGTTGAATAGGTCTTTAAATTAAAAAATGTAATCAAACATTTAGAACTTTATATAGTAGAATAATGGACAAAGTAAAATTAATGGCATTAAATAATACATTAACAAATATACCGAGCCAAGCACCTTGTGCTCAATTGGCATGTAGTGGCCACCCTCAGATGGGAGGTCATGAGTTTGAGTCTCAGTGGAAGAGATCTCGAAATTGACTCTTTGTGCTACAACAGGTTGAGAAAAGTATAGATTGTCATGAGTTAAATATTTTATTAATATTATTATTATTATTATTTAATATTATTATTATTATTATTATTATTATTGTTATTATTGTTATTATTGTTATTATTGTTATTATTGTTATTATTGTTATTATTGTTATTATTGTTATTATTGTTATTATTGTTATTCTTGTTATTATTGTTACTAGTATTTTCGCCCGTGCGTTGCACGGAATGGATTTGCTATAATATTTTAAGAATATATGGATCGATATAAAATTATATAAATTATAACATCAAATATTATATATCGCAATTGATGAAATTTGTTGGATCGATTTTATTTTCTGATGTTTTCCTTACTTGAATTAGAGCAAATAATTGTCTAATTACCCGTGCGATGCACAGATAAATTTTTTATTATATATTTAGATAGTAAAAATTAAGATGAATTATAAAAAAAAAATTAATATTGAACATGTACATTTATTTGATTATAAGATTAGTGCAAAAGTATTACTCAATTAATTGACTTGTTTGTCTACAATTATCTTAAAAAGATCAATATGTAATTTGACTTATGTAATTATATTATTACTAAAATAAATATGGGAAAAATTAGAAATAATTTAATTATAATTATTATAAAAATAAATTCAACGGCCAATGTTTATTTTAATTATCATAATTATTATTAGGCAATTATTAATAGTCAATTACACTAATATATGTGTAATTATACTTTTATAAGTTAAGTATATTCATGTTCACTGTATCTCATCTACTTTTTTCTTCCTCCTCCATATTTGAATGAATTAATTGTAATTATTATAAATAATCTAACAATCCATGTTTAATTATTTTTTTAAGTTTAAATAATTTAAAGTTTTAAAAGGAAAGTGTAATTAACTTTTTCTAAAAGTTTTTTAAAAATAATTTTCAGTCAATTATTAAAGTAGTATAGATATAGAAGTATAGATAAGTATTTGAATTATTATTATTGATGTAAATAATAATTAATAAATTATTTTTTCTTATAAAATTAGGCCGAATTTGTTTTCATTATTCTCACAATTATAATGGTTTAATTATTCTCAAAATTTGGTAAATAAAATTTTGTTACCAATTAAACTTTATTAATTTTTTGACCAATTAATTAATAATATTAATTTGTGCAGTATATAACACATCCAGTATAGAACAAAATTTTAAGTAGAATTTACCAATTAACTGATTGCTATCCACTCCTCCGGGAGCCTTTAACGATCCAAAATCTTTGAATTTGAACATGTGTTTGTAAATGGATGTAAAAAAAAAAAAAAGGTAGCATACTAACAACATAAAAAATGCATAACAATAAATACAAAATAAAGAATTATGACCAAACATGACCATGATTGTATTCCTATTAAATAAAACAATATACAATTGAGCAATATTAAATAAAACAATATGACCGGGGAGATGTTATTTTCCTCAATGTTTTCGAATGATCCCGTATCAACATATGTTTGGTATAACACATGTCATTTCATTGCACTAACTCCAATGTTTGTTGGTAGACTGCGGAACGTTGATATTCCGGGACAAAACAAAAAACAATGAATCAATCAAAGCCTTATACAAATTTTCTTCGTCTTGGGGGATAGGTCGGAAGCAGAGACAAAAATAGGATTTGAAAGTGGAGAGGTTTGGAATAATTGCACTGCGTTCTGCGTTTCTCTTTTAAAGTTCACGGTTAGGGATTTATATAAGGTTGTATCTTATTACGATAGAATTGTAGTATGATAGGAATTGTAATGTAGAATTGTGATACAATATGAATTGTAATGTAGAATTGTACAACGAATAGGAAAATAGGAAATAATCGCATCTTAAATATTGTAAGATTGTTTTGGGCAGGAAGCTTAAAGTGAGGATTTTGTTTTATTATATAGTCTTATTACGATAGAATTGTAGTATGATATGAATTGTAATGTAGAATTGTGATAGAATAGGAATTGTAATGTAGAATTGTATAACAAATAGGAAAATAGGAAATAATCGCATCCTAAATATTTTAGGACTGTTTTGGGCGGGAAGCTTAAAGTGAGGATTTTGTTTTTATATATAGTATAGATATAGATTATTGTTATTATTATTATTATTGTTATTATTATTATTATTATTATTATTATTATTATTATTATTATTATTATTATTATTATTATTATTATTATTATTATTATTATTATTATTATTAGTGGATCTCTTCGTCATGACCGGGGGCTTGCAAGTGTTTGGTTGTCTTCTCCTCTCTATTGGACAGATTCTACTAGAGGACACATTAGAAGTTCTAAGACAAATTGAGAATAGTTTACACTCATTGTGGTGGATAATTTTTTTCTTTTTTTATAAATTTCTTTTCAAATAATCTCATCATGCATGTTGATTTTTTAAAAGTATTATATTACTGAATTGGCCTGCCTGGTTGCCTCCTGTACAGTATAAAATGGCAGCATTTTCTTCTCCTGCCATCACACATCAGAAGAAAAGAGTACAGTGTACAGGTTTGGATAGAGAATTGGCAATGTCCCATGTGCTTTATTGAGAAAGACATGACAAAGGTTGGAACTTTCTGTGATGGAACATCAAATCTGACAATCTGAAAATGATATAAAAGCATCCTCAATTGTGTAGTTTTTAGTACAATTTTTTAAGTGCTATTAAGAAAGAAAACATGAAAGAAATAAGAAGGAAAAAATCAGCAGCACAAATAACGCGCCTAGTAGGCCCCATCGCGCGTGGCGTGTACACGCTCCTAATGTACCAGGGAGATGCTTTAGTTTCTGATGGGTCACTATGCCTGAAAAAAATGTAAAAAAATCAATATGCTTACAGGAGCACCTTAAACTCTCTTTCTTTCTTCTCTCATCCACATGAGTCTTGAAACCTGCAAATATCATCTAAAGACCCCATATTGGGGATGCTTGTACCACCCTGAAACTTGTCCTAGCTAGTTTATGACTAGCTTGATAGCTACTATTTGGCATGATATACCTTCCATTTTCTATTTTATGTTTTACTTCATTTCCAAAATAAAAGTAAAGAAAGAAAGAAAGAAAGAAAGAAAGAGAGAGTAACCTTTCTAATTTTATAAATTTAAACCACAAATTTAAGTGATCATCACTCCTCCTCTAGAAACGGGTAGATAATAAATCCTAGGATGTGCTTTAACTAATTTATAGACCCCAAATACTTGTATATATATTAATGCTCACAACAAGATAAAATCCTTACCTCTCAATTTGTTTTTCTTTGGTAGAATTCTATCCCTATATTTTAATCAAACAAATTTAATTTTATGATTCAAAAATCCTCCCGAAATCTTATTTGAATTCTTTTTGTTAGGAGTCTTATATAGTTGAGATATAATAGGACTCTATTATCTATTATCTACTTTGATATATTGTATACGTACATTCAGTTTACTGATGAATTACAGATAATCTATTCTCATCTGGTATCAGTAGGTTCAGGTGCATTCCCATGGCCACTAATGATTCACGCGACGGCTCTGTCGAGGCCTCCTCGGAACGGACCGTTTCTGATGTGGCCATGCCTCCGTTGTCGGCGCTCACGTCCTTGTCCTCTGCGCACCACTATGTGTCGCTGAAGCTCTCTTCCCGCAATTATCTGTTCTGGAGGGCTCAGATGGTGCCGTTTCTACGAGGTCAAGGGTTGCTTGGATTTGTTGATGGGTCCATACCGTGTCCCATTGCTGCTGCTGCACCAGTCACCGCGCCGGCGGCTCCTGCCACTGCCGCTGCTGGGACTTCATCGGCCGCTGCTTCCGCCGCTGCACAGTCTGCTGCCGCGTCCGTCGCGCTGTGGATTCGTCAAGATCAAGCAGTGCTTTCTCTGTTAATTTCTTCGTTGTCGGATGATGTGCTGCATCATGCTCTTGGCAAAGCAACCTCCCGTCAGCTTTGGGAGGCGATTGAGCACTCCATGGGGGCGGCAACACGGGCTCGTGCGTTGAGTCTCCTCGGCCAACTGCAGGCGCTGCGTCAAGGAGATGCGTCTGTCGCCGATTATCTCGCCCGGGCTCGCCTTCTTGTTGAGGATCTGTCGCTCGCCGGTCGTCCCGTTTCGTTGGACGATCAGAATTTGTATGTTTTTCGGGGACTACGGGCTGAATATCGTCCTCTTGTTGCTGGGTTAACTCGCGGCGCGCCGGTCTCCTTGTCCGAACTGTCGGATTACCTTTCCTCGCAAGAATTTATTTTTGCGGAGGATTTTGCTGATGCGGCTTCTCCGGCAGCCATGGTGGCGAGACGTGGTGGTGGCCGAGGCGGTGCTTCTTATTCGAACCAGCAGCCGCAGCAGTTTCAGTCGTATCCGAACCAGCAGCCGCAGCAATTCTCCTCGCGTGGTGGCAGTGGCCGTGCGCGAAATCGCGGTCGAGGGCGAGGCCGTGGTGGCCGAGGCGGTGCTGTTCGCTGTCAGTTGTGTGACGCCGTCGGTCACTCGGCGCTCACCTGCTTCCGATTCCGACCGGCAGCTCCAGGGCCTCAGGCGCATGTGGCTCTTGCTTCTGATGGTGTTGATTCCCTTGCATCTCATCATTGGCTTCCAGACACAGGGGCTTCTAATCATGCGACCCCGGACTCGTCTCTTATGACCACTACTGCGGATTACGGTGGTTCAGACACTCTGCGAGTTGGCAATGGTACAGGTATTCCCATAGTTAGTATTGGTTCGGCCTCGGTAGCCACTCCTAGTCGTGTCTTTCGTTTATCTGATATATTGCATGTTCCCGGTCTGTCTGCCCCTTTGTTGTCTGTTCAGAAATTTGCTCAGGATAATGATGTTTATTTTGAGTTTTATTCTGATTCTTTTGTTGTCAAGGATCGTATAACCAAGGCGCCTCTATATAAGGGTCGTGCTTCGGGTGGTCTTTACTCGTGGCCTGTTTCCTTGCGTCGTGGTCCTGCAGCTTTGGTTGCTCGTGTGTCGTCTTCAGTCTGGCATCATAGGCTTGGGCATCCACATGTTCGTGTTCTGCGTCAGATCCTGGATAATTGTTCTCTTAGTTCTAGTACTGTTAGTAGTTTGTCTTCTTTGTGTTCTGCCTGTCAGTTGGGAAAATCGTCTCGATTTCCCTTGCCCCGTGTTTTTACTTCTACTACTCGTGTTCTAGAATTGATATACACTGATATTTGGGGCCCTGCGCCATGTCTTTCATCTGTTGGAAATAAATATTTTGTCTTATTCGTTGATGATTTTAGTCGTTATATTTGGTTTTACCCTATGCGTGCCAAAACTGATCTATATGCAATTTTTGAACAATTTCGGTCTCAAGTTGAACGTTCATTTAACTGTAAGATTCTATCCATTCAATCTGATCTTGGGGGGGAATATAAAAAATTGCATACCCGTTTGTCTGCTCTCGGTATTGTTCATCGGCAGTCATGTGCCTATACTCACGAACAAAACGGGAGAGTTGAGCGTCGTCATCGTCATGTCGTCGAGACTGGGCTCGCATTAATGGCTCAGGCTTCGGTTCCTACTCGGTTTTGGGATTATGCGTTTGAAACCGCTGTTTATTTAATTAATAAAATGCCCACTCGTGTGTTGCACGATGATACTCCTCATTTTCGTATTCATCGTTCTCCACCTTCTTATTCGTTGCTACGTGTGTTTGGGTGTTTGTGTTTTCCGTTATTGCGTCCTTACAATCGGAATAAGTTACAGTTTCGGTCAGCTCCCTGTGTCTTTCTTGGTTATCCCCCTTCTTTTCGTGGCTATCGTTGTTTGGACTTACATACTAACCGGGTATTTATCTGCCGCCATGTGCGGTTTGATGAATCCGCTTATCCTTTTGCTTCAGCTGTGTCTGTGCAGGCTACTACTGTTCCAGTTCCTGAGCCCTGGGGTGTTGGTCGTGTTTCTGTTAGTGAGCCTGCCCCTCCTCCTGTGGTTTCAGCTCCTGGTGATTCTGCCTCTCGCACTATATCTGACCCGGTCACGCGTGGTGTTGTTGCTCAGTCACGGCCGGCTCGGGGTCGGCGTGTTAAGCGGCCGACGATTCGTACTCATGCTATGGCGTTGCGGAGTGCCACGCCGTCTCGGACTCCTCCGGTGGCTTTGGTTTCTCAGTCTGTTCCGCCAGAGCCTACCTGCTATTCTCAGGCTGTTGTTCATCCGGAGTGGCGTGAGGCTATGGACCTTGAGTTCAATGCACTTTTGCAGAATCAAACGTGGCTCTTGGTTCCTTTTCAGACTGGTATGAATGTAGTTGGATGTAAATGGGTCTTTCGTGTGAAACGAAAGGCTGATGGGTCCGTTGAGCGATATAAGGCGCGTCTAGTAGCCAAAGGCTTCAATCAAGTGGCCGGTCAGGATTTCTTTGAGACGTTCAGCCCGGTTGTCAAGCCTACCACAGTTCGGTTGTTGTTATCTTTGGCTGTTTCGCGTGGTTGGCATATTCGGCAGCTGGACGTCCACAATGCGTTTCTTAATGGTGCGCTCGCTGAGACAGTTTATATGCGTCAGCCGCCGGGGTATGAAGACAAGGAGGCTCCGGGTCACGTGTGTCTTCTTAAGCGCTCTCTATATGGGCTTAAGCAAGCGCCTCGTGCCTGGTTTGATCGGTTACATTCATTCCTTCTTTCAGTTGGATTTCGTCCATCCAAGACTGACGTGTCCTTGTTTATCTATTCTGTTGGCGGTGTTTGTTTGTTTCTGCTTGTGTATGTTGATGACATTCTGGTCATGGGTTCTGATCTCTCTTCTGTGACTGGTTTGGTTGCCAAGATGGGCTCTGAGTTCAAGATTCGTGACATGGGTACCCCTTCGTTTTTTCTGGGAATTGAAACTGTTTCGGTTGACGGTGGTCTGCTTCTCTCCCAACAGCGTTACATGACAGATATCTTGAAGCGTGCTGGCATGACTGACTGCAAGGCGTTGGTTACTCCTGTTGCTTTATCTTCGTCTACAGTTGATGCGGTGTCTCCTTACCCGGATCCAACTCATTATCGCAGTCTTGCTGGGGCTCTTCAGTATCTTACAGTGACTAGGCCTGACTTGTCATTTGCGGTTAATAGGCTCTGTCAGCACATGCACGCTCCTACTACTGAGCATTGGGCGATGCTCAAGCGTGTTCTTCGGTATGTGAAAGGGACTATTCATTACGGCTTGCGTATTTGTCGATCTGCTTCGGACACCATTCATGCTTTTTCAGACTCGGACTGGGCTGGTGATCCGGAGGATCGCAAGTCTACGAGTGGTTTTGCGGTTTTTCTAGGCCGTAATTTAGTCTCTTGGGTCTGTCGGAAGCAGCGCACTGTGGCGCGTTCGTCCACCGAAGCTGAGTACAAGGCCTTGGCTGATGTTGCTGCAGAGGTTACATGGCTCGTTTCTCTTCTGACTGAGCTTGGTATGCCGCCTGCTGTCCCGCCGCGGTTATGGTGTGATAACTTGGGGGCCACCTATCTCTGTGCTAATCCGGTGTTTCATGCTCGGACCAAGCATGTGGAAATCGATTATCACTTTGTTCGTGATAAGGTTGCAAAGAAGGAGCTTCTGGTTCATTTTATTTCTACTAAAGATCAGCTGGCTGATATATTCACGAAGCCCCTCTCTGGTTCGCGGTTCTCTTTTCTTCGGAGCAAGCTTAATGTTGCTGCCAACCTTCCGCTTGAGGGGGAGTGTTAGGAGTCTTATATAGTTGAGATATAATAGGACTCTATTATCTATTATCTACTTTGATATATTGTATACGTACATTCAGTTTACTGATGAATTACAGATAATCTATTCTCATCCTTTTCACTAATAAAATCACGAAATCTTATATGAACTATTTTTATATGCAGTAAAATAAGTTTTTTTCTAAAAAAAAAAATAAAGTAAGAAACTAACCTAATTACATAAATCTTGCCCACGTTGATAGATGTCGAAAAAAAACTTCATGAAAATTTTGCAATTTGTTAAATTAATAGGCGTAATGAATTGTCATTGAGTCATTCAATATGCAAAGTTGGAATATCTATGGTACCATACTATCACTTATGTTATAAAGGTGAAATTCATTAGCTGGTCAATTAATGAGAGGAGCCATTCTAAAGGAAAATGGGACAGGCTAATTAAGCAAGATTAAGAATGATTTTACAAATTATAAAAACTCCCCATTTATCGGAGAAAGGAAGATAGAAAATTCATTTACTTATACATTTACCCAATTTAGAAATAGAGAAGGATGAAATGAAAATTTAAATAAACCAGGCCTTATAATCTTCTAGACAATCTAATCTAAGAATATAACAAACAAAGAACATTCTCAACCAAACCACAAGGTCTATTAACCTGACCTGGTTCTTTAACAGCACCATCAAGTAGTTGTTGCGGTCTCTGATCTGTCACTCTAAAAAAGAAATATAACAAACAAAATACTATCATTCTTTTCTTGAAAAGACACACAACTTTGTAATTGATCAATTAACATTATCTTCATCATCCTACATGAGTGGGGTGTTGATTAGCCCATGCCAAGAAGAATAAGGGCCAAACCCATTCTCATTCCAGCTTTGTCTGCCTGAGCTAATTACATCACTGTTGGCACCTTCTTCTCCACCCTGCAGCCATGGAAATCCCCAGTTTAGCCTGCTCTCACCTTCATCTCTTCCATAACACACCTCTTGCTTAACCCCACCGCTGCAGATCCGATCTTGATATGAATTCCCCATCATTTCCCCATTCCCACCATTCCATTCCACACTATTACTCTGCTCACTCCCAATCCCAATCCCAATCCCAATCCCATAGCACAGATTATGGAATAGCCCGTTTGTCGCCGGAGTTTGCAGAAACCCGCCGCCCAAATGGCCCAATAACCCATAGCTTTCAAGAACATCGCAGGAATTAACGTTGTTGGTGGGATTGTTACATATGATTGGTCTGTCATAAGGCAGGGTGGTGGTGAGGGAGGGCATTAAGGGGGTAGAGGTGAGTGAAGAGAATAATGGGTCTTGGGTAGTTCGAGGGCGGGAAGAGGATCGCTTGTTTTTCCGGCAGCCGCCGCCGACGGGGACGTTGCGGAGGGTGCCGCCTTTGGTCCAGTAGCGGCGGCAGGACTTGCAGAAGTAGCGGGGCTGAGATAGGCTGTAGTTGTTGTAGTAGCAGAACTTCGTGTTGGTGGAATCGCACCTTGGGCATTTCAATGATTGCTCGTCTGCAGATGGCTTCGCCTTCTTCTCTTGCTGCTCTGCTTTTGTGCAACCCAACATGCTTTCCAGTGTCTGTGATGATGATGCCATTTCAATTCAATTCCCTGCAATTCAAATTCCAAACAAACCCACATATATATTAGACCACCTAAAATCTTTCTTTATTTTGAGTGACACAGTAAACTCCAGCATCTACTATCTGAAAGTGTACACTGTCTTATGACCTTAATTTGCAAAAAAGAAGTAAATCAGGTCAGCTAGTTTAGGTTGTCTTTAACTAATCAGCAAGCTCAAACTATCTGAAGAGGATGTAAACAACAATGTAACTCTAACCAGTAAAAAATTACAATAAAGTTGATTGTTAATAACTGAGTAGTTCAAACAAAAAAAAAAAAAAAAAAAAAAAAAAACTCTTCCTTTGTAACAATGGTACGTAAAATCAAATCAAAGAAAGGGATTAGCAAAAGAAAATCAAAAACCAATTGAAGTTGTTTATATATAGTTAACGAGTTCAAACTATCTAAAGAGAATGTGAACAACTGTGTGACTTTAACTAGCAGAAACTCAGAATGAAATAACTGATCAAACTCAAAACAAAAAAGGTATACAATGGTAGAAACAAATCAAAGAAAGGGATTCAAGGAGTGAAGAATATATACCTGAAAGCTTTGAATTGAAGGATTGGATGGGTTCCAGAAGAGATGTGATTATATATGAAGATGAATATCTCAGATGAAGGGGGTTAATGACGCTCTTGCAGACTTGCAGTCTCAGCTTCCAAGCTCATACATATATATACTTATAATATATGCAGACAGAGAGAGATTCTTCTTCCTTCTTCCTTGTTCTGTCTGTCTGTCTCTCTCTCTCTCTATATCGCATGAGAGAGAGAGAATGGTGAGTGCGTATAATGATTACAAAATATAGGTGTACCGGGATGCGTGCATGCATATATCTCTCTTGGATTTTTCACCCTCTATGGGTGGCCTACATACATACTATACATCAACGGATCATTTCATTCTTCTGGATAGGATATCTATGATAGATGATCAGCAGAATGGTGATATATGGGAATGAGACCCAGTATATAGTATAGTATAGTACTTCTGCTGTGATGGGAATCTAACGCAACACCATGCAACTATTCCCACATCCAAACAATAATTTATGTCTAATTCTAGTTACGTGATTAAAGGCCTAACCAACATTATTTAGTCTACTACTCTACTCTTCATTAATAGACTATACAATATTCCATCCAATAAACATACACTCATTATTGACTTTATCACATAATGAGATAAATACAAGGTTAGATGATTGTTTTTGGTAGCTAGGTGTAGATCATGCTAAAGAACTTTGTAGTCTATTTTTTTTTACTCTATATCTATACTATATGTCATTTTTTTTTGAATACTATATGTCATTATTTGATTAACTCATATATATAGGTGTGTATGGTTCATGGTTTCTGTTCAGTTTTTTTCATCATTCAATGGAAATTAAACACTTGGTGTAAGTTATACTTTATGAATCCACCTACCATTTTTCTAAATCGTTCCTTACTTTGTCGCAACCCGACTGAATATGAATGATTTCCACCATGGCAAGCATGTTAGATGCTGGCCTGTTTGGTAACATAGTTTGTTTATCAGTCAAGTTTAACTTATTTGCCCACTATCAACTAAGATCACTATCAACTATTTGAGTTGGTTAAACAAACCGTATGAGTGTAATTTTCTTCCGGATGACAAGAGTGGCACCATGAGGAGGAATATTCCGGTCATGATAAGCTGATTTTGTGCTGGGTATCACCCCATCCTATCCCAAAAAAGGGAGAGAAAGAGAATATGTATATGGGATTATGGGATTAGGGTTTAGAATTAATTAAAGAAAATGATCATAAGCTATGTATGTGGGACACAAGCACTTGACAAGAGTGAATGCCGAGGATAACGGCTTCATAATACTATATTTCAACTATTCCATCAAGTGGCGTCCCCATCAAGTAATTTAAATAGCAAATAAAAATCACATGCAATCAACTAATTAATTGCTGATGATAAGATACCAATCAAACGCAAATTTTGGGTGCCCAATTACGATTGACAACCTCCATCGCTCTATCCTAAAGGTACTACTATATTGACTCTGTTATTGGGATTTAAATTTATCATCTCTCAGTTAAGAGAGTCACAATTATACTGCTTGATAATCACTGTTGTCCGAGGCTGCTATTACCTAGCATTTCTAACAGCAAATGTCATACTATCATACTAGTAAGATGTTGGCCCTGTTTGGTAAATGGTTGTTAGCTGATTGGGTTGGTTGTTTGGGTTAGAAGATATGATTTGTTGATAACATTAGCTGATTGTAGAAAGTTATTTGATAAATTAGCTGTTAGCTGATAGCCGTTTGGTATAATTTCTTTTCTCAAAAAGCTAATTGAAAAAGTTGTTTTGAGTAGCCTTTTGAATTTTAGCATTTTAGAATTACTAAAAGCTTATTAACCAAACACTTATATTGATTTTTAATCAAATCAAACAACTAATAGTATAAGCCAAAATTAGCTGATAGGCGGATTATTTACCCAACAGGGCCGTTATCATGTTTGCAGTGTCATTTATATATAACTAATTAATGAATATATAATGATACAGCAATGGTCATATCATTAACAGACAATGATAGATCCCTCTTGTCCCATTATTACACCTTGGGATCCTATGCCACCGGGCAACAGAGCGGCCACTGCCTTCTCTCACACGACAAAATAATGCTGCGACTGTACTACAAATTTCTTGAAAAGCTTACCTATCATCTCCACCACCATCGTTTTCATGTTTTGTTTGTTTACTTTCATTCTAACTTGGAAACAGCATATTTGATTACCAAATTTTGCATCACTATTTTCAATTTGTCATTGTATGTGAAGCAATCTATGTGCTCTGATCTATTACGGGTTTAAAATTTAAACTAGTACAGTGATTTAAAACGAAAAAGACTAATTTTATTATTGGAATTAGATTTTTTTTAATGTTGAGATTGGAATGATTAAAATAGTGGAGATAATATTAAAAGAATTGGACAACTTATGTGATTGCAAAATTTTCTATCACTGTTTTCGGTTTGTCATTTTGCACAAAATCTATATGCTCTCTTAGGAGTTTAGAATTTAAACTCGTGATTTAATTAAGAAGAAAAAGACTAACTTTACCATTAGAATTAGATTTTAAAAAGGAAAAAAAAAAACTGTTGAGATTGAAATGATTAAAAGAGTGTGATGAATAATATTAAAAAGATTGGGCAACTTATATTATTGTCCACTAGTTCAAATTCTTGTGGTTAGATACTTAGATCTAGTAACATATTACCCTAATACATTAATCATAGTTTATTTGAACATTCTGATTGGAACATTATGGGCTTGGATAATCCCCTATAGGAACAGCAATTGTGGGAGATTTTACAAGGAAATAGAATAGTAATTAATTTATTCCGTACGAATACAATTATCATCCCTAAAATAGTAATGAAAATTCATTTTCTCATATTTGTCACATAACATTGGTCTAGTGAATGAAAAACATCATTTAAGACTTATTTTTTGTGATAGGGGTGGGGTTCTGTCACAAATATTGGGATTTTGGTTTGGGATGAGCTTTATGTGTAAAAGTATATAATTTGGTATTAAGTTCTGAAATTATATTGACACGATTTATTTTTTCATAAGTCTAAAATATAACTATATAAGTTTATAAGTTCCAAAATATTATTAGGTGAAATTAAAATATTTGAATTATTGGAAAAAAAATTAGTAATGGAAACACAACTTTTGGTGTGGGGTGGGGTGGGCTACAACAGGAGACCAAGTCACCAAGGTACATGATGCATGCCTAATTGCGTTGGGATCAGTAGTAGAGATGAAGTGATCATTTGACTGGTCAAAGTTTCACGCAATTCTCGTTCAAACAAGACACTGACACAAAGTGAAAGTGGGGTTGGTTTCATACAAGGTTTTAGGAAGGTGAGCCATGAAAAACGACAGCCACACAGTATTATATTGTTGTAGTGGCAGACTGGCAGTCTGCTTGGCATGTCTGTGAAGGAAAGAATGTCTCTATTGATCATAGATTCCACCGGTTTTATCTCATACATACATACTTAATTGTCTGCTTTAGTTTTGATTCCTTTGTGGAATGGAATGTTATTGGATTCTGAGACTGATTCAGATCAAGCCTTGATTTGCCTCGTGCTTTTCGCTGCTTATTTACAAAAATTATTGCGTAGATAAGAGAGAGATTGTGAAGTATAACGCACCAGCTTAGCTTCTTTTGAGGCCAAAAACCATATAGAGTGGGATTTGTTTGTACTAGTGATAGTAATGAATCCAATAATAATGGATAGATAGATATTCCACTTCAATAATTGATAATTGAATTTGAATCAGATTTGAGTAATTTTAAATATATTCATATTAGGCTGAAGAGGAGATCAATAATGAATGTTCAGGTTGAGTAAGATTATTTGAATCTAGTTAGTGCCCTAGTGAGTAATATGATGTGTCTTTCCTCTGGTTCTATTGTTAGCGATTATCGTGCTATTCTAAACACTTTAGGTGCTTGTTGTATTATTCACATTAGTCAGTCAGCGAACCAGCTTGCTCACGCTCTTGCTAAAGCAGTTGATTCTCATGCTGGTCCTTGCTCGTGGGAGGGTAAACCTCCGACTTTTGTCCGTGTATGCTTTCTTGAGTTAATGCAGTTTGTTTGGTGTTTGCTTTCAATATATATATATATATATATATTCATATTAATGAATGAATAAACGGGCAAGTACTCTTTTCGTTGTCATCTCTAGTTGTATGAAGTATGGTTGTATATATGTATTCATGTATAGTTTCTTTTAAGGAGATAATGTGGTAAGATTTTTCAACATTTTATTAATATTGTCATCTTTGTTATGCTATTCAAGTTCAAAATTCAGTTCAATGCCTCAACTTAACATCATTTGTTATGGAGTTATAAGGCAGTTTTACTTGCCCGATAATTGAATATCATATGCTCGTCATTATTTCCCGACCTAGATATCAATGGACTTCTTGGCCTCAATATCTATAGGATGGCTTCTTGGCCTGAAAATCATAAGACTTCTTAACCATCACAACTAGACAAGTCAATTCATCTTCATTTCACCAATCATCACGTCAATAAGCTTACATTGCATGTGTTAGTTGTGACCGACCTAAGTTCCCGATCAATGATGTCACATCAACTATGTCAGCAACTTGCGATCATTATATCGCATTGTCACTTAGTATAAATAGAACATCCTAACTAGTGTTTGGGGACTGAATTTTCACGACTTGTATTGTACCAATCGGAACTTTTTGAACTCGATGAGACCCTTACATCCACATTGTGCCTCGATATAACTAAGTGGATAAACCAAAATCCATATACTTATATCGATTTACACCATCAATCATCATTGTTTATAAATTGTCGATGGTTCTTCCTTTTATAATGCATTAATTTTGTTAATTAAACACAAACAAATTAAGAATAGGCACCTAGGCACCATAAATGGACAAAGTAACAAAGATCGGAGAACAAAAGGAGGATACGGTAGAAAATAATCATGAAAAATAAAATACTCATTTTTGGTCCCCATAGTTGCACTTTGCCTATTCTCTTACCACTTCATCACTACTAGCATTAAAGTCGGGAGTTAATGAAATTGAGATGAATGGCAAGCAATTTTGTGAAAAGGATAAAGGAAAAACCTTCTTCTTCTAATCTTCTCCCGAATATTACCTACTAAATCAATGAGTTACGTTTTTATTACAGACGAGAAAAATCTAGTACAAATATGTTAATACACGTGTATTTATTAGAGATATATATTCTTATAAAAAGTGGTATAATAAATAATTCTTTATTACATAAGTAAGAGAAAAGTAAATTTATTATAAGAATTTTTTCCAAATTGGCCACTGAACGAGAAAAAAAAATGCAATTACTCCCCTCAACACCCCAAATGTATGCAAGTTTGCCTGATAGCAGGTTAACACTCCATCCAACAGGTTGCATGTTGACATGGATGATGACTTGACATTTTTTTTATTTCCTTTATTTTCCTTTTCTTCTATTTGTCTTATTCTTTACAGAACAACTAACCATAAGATAAGTCTAGTACGAGCTGCAATATTCCCAGCGTCGAGATCTTCTCCCCAGGTGACACTGCAAACTGATGAACCCTTTTTTCTTTGAAAATTGAAACTGATGAGCTATGAACTAATGAAACTACAAATTGATAAACTGTTAGGGATTTCAGGCGTGGTTTGAAAATTTTATAGTTTGATTTGGAAATTTCTGATTGAAACTTAGTTGTTTAATGGAACATTGAGTGTAGTGGAAATTTCTGATTGAAGCTTAGTTGATTTGGAAATTTCATACCTTATTAGTTTGCCTTGTACACGCTGGAAAAGAAAGGAAAAAAAATGCTAAGTCATTGTCCACGTCAACATGCATGCATGCAACCTGCTGGATGGAGCGTTAACCTGCAATCAGGTAAAATTGCATACATTTGGGGTGTTCAGTAGCCTAAAATTGCATACATTAGGAGAGTAATTGCACTTTTTTTTTTGTTTAGTAGCCTAATTGTACTTTCAGGTTTAGTTCAGTAGTCAATTTGGACCTTATTCCTATAATAAATCAACCTATATATGTTTTTGGGAAAAGGTACAAATAAGTCATCGAACTATTTGAGAATTAGCAATTAAGCCACTGAACTCAAAATAGATCCAAATTAATCCACGAACTTAGAAAAAAGTTGCAATTGACATTTTTAACAGGTTACTATCCAGTTGCTGCTGATTTGGATTGCCACATGTAATCATATTTTGATAATAGTGAAAGTAAAGTGATAAATTTTAATTATCATATTTGAATAATATAATGAAATTTAGAAAATTATATATTTGATAATAGTGAAAGTAAAGTGATAAATTTTAATTATCATATTTGAATAATATAATGAAATTTAAAAATTATATATTTGTTATTTAAGGGAAAATGTGTAAATAAGCCATCGAACTATTTGGGAATTAGCAATTAAGTCACTGAACTCAAAAAAGCTCCAAATTAATCCACGAACTTAGAAAAAGTTGCAATTAACATTTTTAACAGGTTACTATCCGGTTGCTACTGATTTGGATTGCCACATGTAATCATATTTTGATAATAGTGAAAGTATTACGCAAGAGTTAAAGTGATAAATTTTAATTATCATATTTGAATTATATAATGAAATTTAAAAAATTACTCCCTCCGTCCCTAATTGGGTGTCTTATTTACTTTTTGCACGGATTTTAATGCAACATAACAAATGATACTAACTTTCCAATTTTGCCCTTCAAAAGTAGTGTAATTTGTACAAAGTACAATTGTACTTGTCTCATTAATGGTCTAAAAAGTTGAAAAGTCAAAAGGGTAAATTGGGAAATGTAGAATGATAGTTATGTTCAATTTTAGAAAGAGGACATTATTTTGGGACAAACTAAAAAGGAAAGTAAGACAGGTAAAATGGGACGGAGGGAGTATATTTTTTTTGTTTAATATAATGTACACAAGTTTCATAAAATTTTAATTATATTGTTAACTTTATCCAAGTTCTTGGATTAATTTAGATTTTTTTTTTAGTTCAATGGCTTAATTGTTGTTTTTTTTTTTTTAAATATTTTGATGGTCTATTTGTACCTATTCTCAAAATAT
This sequence comes from Ipomoea trifida, assembly GCA_003576665.1. NCBI lineage: Eukaryota > Viridiplantae > Streptophyta > Magnoliopsida > Solanales > Convolvulaceae > Ipomoea > Ipomoea trifida. Next base: position 15,457,493 of record CP025657.1, read on the forward strand.
GATTACACGTGGCAATCCAAATCAGCATCAATTGTATAGTAACCTGCTAAAAATGTTAATTGTAACGTTTTTCCGGATTCGTGGATTAATTGGGAGTTTTTTGAGTTCAATGACTTAATTGTTAGTTCTCAAATAGTTCGATGACCTATTTGTAAATTTTCTCTATGTTTTTTTTTTAATTATTTTGATTATGATTTCGATTTTTGTCCCTTATCAAATAAAAGAGTCTATTGTTATTAAATCCATTTTAATTATTAAGTATTTAATTTTGTTTTCAATTTCAATTCTGATACTCGAGCATCTTCAATAGTTGTATTTTTGATGAGTTTTTGCAAGTGTGATTAGTAAAGAGAACATCTTCAATAGTTATATTTTTGAGGAGTTTTTGCAAGCGTGATTAGGAAAGAGAAGATGAGAGGTGAGAGAAAAAAAAAAAAGCAAAACAAAACTGAAAATTACAAAAAAAAAAAAAAAAAAAAAAAGTTGAAAAGCGTCATTAACATGCCTGGTTGGGTGCTGTTTTGCAATGCACGCTATCCAGGCACAAAATCAGAGATTTTGATGGGTCCCACAAGTTTGATAAAAACTAAATAGAGAGTTTTTTTTCTCTCTCTACTCACTCATTCTCCTCTACATAAGCTCATTTCTCAAAAATCACACTAAAATTACAAAAGAAAACTTCTATTAGTAATGCTCTTAATAATTAAGTGCCTCTAAAATTAGACTAGGTTCCCTGAGTTCAATTGGTTCATTGAAAGAAATTATTGGCCGGTAATCATATTATTGACACGTTGCACGTATATATGTTGACTAATCATGAGTGTTTGGTGAAGTTTGTCTGTGGGATTATCGCTCACAATTGGAATCTTTTTCAAAGCAAATAACACAAGCAATTCTTTTTTCTTATAAAGTAGGGAATTAGTTGTTTGGTAACAGACAATATGTGCTATTCTAGTTAATTGATGGATCGAAGGTGGATGTTTTAGTTCACTTTTAAACTATGTTTGGATGAGAAATGAGTAGAGAGTGAGTGAGTGAGTGACTAAAATAGGGAGAAAATATTATTTTTAAAATACTCAAAAGTGAGCTTATGATATGATTATTGTTTTTTTTTTTTTCCTTTTCTGAATACAAGCCAAACAAACTTATATTGAAAACCCAACAAGTCAGACTGTCAGAGCATATATATTACATTGTAACCGAGTCAATAGTACTCAAAGACAAAAAAAAAAAAAAAAAACAAATCAGAGCACACAGTACGACAGAAGAAATAAAACGTGGAATAGCCCTATAGCGAGATTATTTAGCAACTCCTTTACTAGAACGTGAGCCACCATATGATATGATTATTGTTTATGAGCTTATGATATGATTATTGTTTATGAGAGTTCATATATAATAGAGCAACTCCGTTTAAATTGGTTAAACAATTAGTTTGGTAATCATGATGTTTCAAGTTTGACACTCCGTGATAGTTGTCTATTGACATTATGTGCTTAAACCTGTCAACTATTGGCAACCTAAGTTGGTTTACAAGTACACCTTCGATTAAAAATATTACTTTTAGATTACTCATTATCTGTATTCAAAAAAAAAAAGATTACTCATTATCTTATTAAAATATAGAGTTCAAAATTTGTGAACATAAAATTTTACAATTATAAATATAAATTCTAAAATTATGAAGACCTAAGTCCTTAGCATAACAACCGTAATTTGCCTGTGACCCATGCCTGCGTCCACTTATTATCTTCGAACTTGCATTTTGGCCCATAATAGCATAGCATATATTAGAACAAGCCCAATTGTTTGTTGTGGAGCATATACCTTGTACCCAATAGTGATTATACATCAAATCAAAAGGGAGAAATGACATTATTGTGAAAAGTAGAAGTAGAATTATTATTGTATTTATTATTGAATTCATTTTTTTAATAAAATTGAGAAAGAATACTTGTTTTTATCTTAGATTGTTGACTTATTTTTCAACAACTACTCACCTTAATAAAAAAAAAATATCATGCACCTTAAGTAAAACAATCACGCACCTTAAGCACAAAATTCACCCACCTTAAGTACATCAACCACACACTTTAACTTTCAAGAACTACTCACCTTAAACACAACCCACGCACCTTAAGCACAAAATCCACGCACCTTAAGTACAAAACTCACACACCTTAAGCACAAAAAAGCACACATCTTAAGATCCATGGCACAAAAATTACCAAATTGTCAACACATTTTTTATATATAATTTTAGTAATCATGGACGTTGATTTAAACAAGATCCATGGCTCAGATTTAACCGTACAACCGCACGGTTGTATGTATGTATATATATATGTGTGTGTGTGTGTGTGTGTGTGTGTGTGTGTGTACGTTGGCTATTAATTATGCAATTATTTGCTCAAATTGAACCAATTATAAATTAGAAAACATAATCGATCAAACTAAAATTTTCAATTGCACTATTTAATATCCGATGTTATAATTTACGTAATTGTATATCAATCTAAATATTCTTAACATATTATAGCAAATCCATTTCGTGCAACGCACGGGCAAAAATACTAGTAAATATTTATATCAATATTAAATCGTTATTAATGTGAATGAATATTTGACACACTACATTTCATTATGCAATGTTGGTTAAGATATATTATTTAACTATTTCAAATTAAATGTTACTTTTTTATTGCTTTTTTTTTTTTTTAAATGTCTATAATAATGCTAATTTTGTGTACAATTATTAATCAACAGAAGAATTTTTAGTAAAGACTGAAATTACATCGAATGACATATTTAAATCATTTGTTAAGTATCCTATACTTTGAAATCATTCATTAACATTAAAGGTTGGGTCACCTGTGCTGTTTATGAGAAATATTGACTACACTTTTGACATTTGCAATGGTACTCGATTGGTTGTAATGAAATCAGCTGACCATGTTATAGAAACATGCACATTGGCAAGGACAAATGCTGACACCAATGTACTAATAGCTAGAATGACTATCACTCCATCAGACCCAAGACTGCCGTTCAAGTTTAACAGAAGACAATTTCCATTGATGTTTTTCTATGCAATAACTATCAACAAAAGTCAAGGTCAAACACTATCGAATGTTGGTTTGCTATTATAGAAACTAGTTTTTGTTTATCGTCAATTGTATGTGGCATGTGATTGCATCAAGAGTGAGTAATCTTGACGGGTTCAAAATCTTAATTTGTGGTGAACTCGAAAGATTTTGTACTTCTACTACTAATTTAGTTATACAGAGGTTTTTAATAAATTGTAATTTATATTTTCAATAATAACATAGAATCGAACATTAAGTTTTGTTAGTAACTATTGCACACATTTTCGTAAACTATATTATATTATTATTCTCTTTCTTTTTTTATTATTATTATTATTTGAAACGAAGGAAAGGGATAACCTTAGTCAGGACAAAGCCCAGCTTAATTAACAGGAAAGAACACACCAACAACACCTCTATCATTTACAAGATCCCCCAAATATATGAACTGGAGGCCATACAAACTCAATCAAATCACAGTCGCGCGCGGTTGATTGCTACCTTTACTAAAACATCAGCTAATACATTATCCTTCCTGGGGCAGTAAGAGATACACACCATCTAATTCTCTTTCTTTTATTATAAATGTTATAACAATACTTTATATTTAATTATCATTTTACTATTGAATTCTTTTTTTTTTAATTGAGAAAGAATACTTGTATTTATCTTTTACCTATAATAATAATAATAATAATAATAATAATAATAATAATAATAATAATAATAATAATAATAATAATAATAATAATATATTAATAGTGAATATTTTTTTGTGTTTTTAGTTTTTTTTTTAAATGGTGATTCTATTAGACTAAGTAAATGTTTGTTGAGGCCACTAGTGTTAATCATCTCCTAAGGACTTATGCAAAGGCATCCGGACAATGCATCAATCTTGAGAAGTCCTCCTTGTGTTTCAGTCGCAATGTGGATGAAAGGATGAGAGTGACAGTGGGGGAAATCATGGGAATAAGGAGGGATGGAGGTGAAGGAAAGTAGGAAACTACTTGGGGCTGCCTATGATCATTGGAAAAAATAGAAAAGAAATTCTAAGTTTTATAAAAACAAGAATTATCAACCGCATTCAAGGGTGGAATCACAGATTCCTTTCAAGAGCAGGTAGGGAAATTCTGTTAAAAACTATTGTTCAAGCTCTTCCTTCGTATGCAATGGGGGTATTCCTATTACCCAAAGGTTTAATAAAGGATATTGATTCTGTTATGAACTCATACTGGTGGAGAGGTGGAGGAAATACTAACAGAGGGATTTATTGGAAGTCCTGGAATTACTTATGTCTACCCAAAAAATGGGGAGGAATGGGCTTCCGAAAACTGCATGATTTTAATTTGGCTCTCCTATGCAAACAATCGTGGAGATTGATCCAGAAGCCGGATTCTCTTGTTTCAAGAATATACAAAGCTAGATACTATCCACACTCTTCCTTCCTTGAAGCTAAAAGAGGATCTAACCCCTCTTATATTTGGAGTAGCTTGATTGAAACACAAGACATCATCCGCAAACATTCCAGATGGAGGGTAGGCAATGGTGACCAAATTCACATATGGAAAGACAAATGGCTACCAGACAAGAGCAACTTCCATGTTACTACATATCCTTTCCCTATGCTACTAGAAGATGCAGTAGCTGCTGATTTGATGAATCCTGATAAACTCAGTTGGGATGAAGAAATAATAAGGAATATCTTTAACCAAAGGGATGCAGACTCTATCCTAAAAATTCCAATTCCTAGGCAGAACACTCAAGATAAAGTAATTTGGGATCCGGAAGAAGATGGAAGCTACTCGGTCAAAAGCTGCTATAAAGCCCTCAAAGGGAACCTGAACCCGGAAGAAACTCAAGCTTGGAGTAAATTTTGGCAGCTAAAACTTCCTCCTAAGGTAAAAATTGTTTTATGGCAAGCTTGCACCTTATGTCTTCCTACCAAAGACAACCTGAGAGTGAGGAAAGTTGATTGTGATGATCATTGTCTTTTATGTGCTAATGGACGTGAGTCCATCTTCCACCTTTTTGTTGAATGTGATTTTGTCAAAGCATGTTGGAGTTGCCTGGGCCTTCAAAATCAACAGGTTGTTGTTTCAAATTTTCATGATTGGTTACTTCATATCACTGCCATTATGCACAATGACCAGATTTGCATTATCATTATGGTGTGTTGGAATATTTGGTCACTTAGAAACAACAAAGTTTGGCAAAACCAATCAACTGAGCCTCCAAGTACTATTGTTAGAAGATCCCAGTCATACTATTTCGACTGGAAGGATGCTTGGAAAGACAACAACACCACCCAAGACAATGCAGCAACAGATGTACACTGGAGCAAGCCTCAACCGGGTTTTCTTAAACTAAACGTAGATTCTGCTATCAACAAGCAAGGGTCATGTATGGGATTTGCTTGTGTACTTAGGAATGAATTTGGAGGATTTGTTGCAGCTAGCAAAAGGAACTCAATGGAGAGGTGTATTTTCTCCTAGGGAAGCGGAGGCTGTGACTATGAGAGAGGCACTTAGTTGGCTAAAAAGTCACAATTTTGACAAAGTTCAAATTGAAACTGATTCCCTCCAAGTTGTTCAGGGCATCAATGCTTGCAAAGGGGACTCTTCTTTTCACTTGATTCTTAGAGATATTAAAAACCTTATGAGTTCTTTCACTCATGTGTTTTTATCTTTCACTAAACGATCTGCGAATCAGGCAGCCCACAAGTTAGCTAGGCAGTCTGTTTCTATAGCTGATCAATTGGAGTGGTTCACACACCCTCCTCCTATCATTTGTAATGTTTTTAGCTCCTGATATTATTGAATGAATCATTGTTATTTCCAAAAAAAAAAAAAGTAAATGCTTGTTGAGTTTGTTCCTAGTCTTTAGCCTTGAGTATAGTCTGTTAATGTAGAGTGTAAACTGATTCTCTGTGAATGAACAATTAATTACAATCTCATTTGGTATCAACCTAGTGTTAGGTTTTCTCTCTCCAATCCCACAACTTCCGATGTCTACCGTTTTCTCTCTCCAACCCCACAACCTCCGATGGCTACCGCCGATTCTGAACCGATGAAGGCTACACGTTTGTAGTGGTGGAAAGTTATTTAAGTCTAGACACTCTTTAAAGCTTCCTAACTTCCAAGTTGCATAGGAATTAGGATATTATGAACCGATGAAGGCTACACGTTTGTAGTGGTGGAAAGTTATTTAAGTTTAGTGGTCAGTGGGTGAGAAATTATAATGTGAACATGAGTCTAAAATACATAATTTATATATTGAATGTTCATAATTTACATATTGAATGCTCATAATTTATATACTGAATGTTCACAATTTCCTATGTATAACTATTGTAAGTGGGCTAAGACTTAAAGATGAGACAATATGCCTAGATGTAGATTGCGAGATTTTGGTGAATGGGTGTAAATGAGCAATGAATTATATTGATAATGGGATGTTCACCAATAATATGTTGATTGGCAAATTTGATTCTTTTAACACCCTTGGGGTTTAATATGCATGGTGAACCCTCATCTTGCGGTTCATCATATTTTGGAAGAGGATTGTGTTGGTCTCTCCTTGTATAGGAAAGTTTTTTATTTTGAGAAGATTATAGTTTATTTGTGGAGTTTCCCTTTTATCATGGTTTTTAAAAACAATACTCCATAATAATATACAAAAGAAACTTCTTTTTTTTTTTTGAAATTGAAAAAATAATAAAAGAAAAATATGAAAAGATAAAAATGCCCTTACTAAAAATAGAAAAAGTCATGAGAAGGACTAAAAGTGTCTAAGAAATAATAGTCTCGGATGTTAAATGACAAAAACGATAGTCTGTGACTAAATTTAAAAGAGTTAATACCCAATATAGTCCTCGACTATAGTGGTTTTACTCAATTTAGTCCTAAGTGACTTTTTGTACTCTATTTAGTCCTCGACTTTAATGGTTTTACCCACTTTAGTCCTCTGTTAATAATTCTGTTAGTTGGGTGTTAATAACAAGGTTAACATGGTAATTTCATTTATATTTTATTTTTTATCAAATTAATTATTAATTATATGTCCTAAATTCTCTCCCTCCTCTGCATAGTTGATACAGTTCCCTCATTCCCTTCATCAGGCCGTAAAAACATATCGTAGACACATTGACAGATAGTTAATTTCTAAACAAACAATACACTTCCTTAATATATATATATATATATATATATATATATATATATATATATATATATATATATATATATATATATATATATATTCGCATCCAATGCACAAACACCTTCATAATTTAAACAGATTTGAATCCCCCATGAATTAAATCCACATTAAAACATATTTGATCTAACAACCAATAAGAAATGAGTTAAATCCATATTAAAAAAAAAAAAAACTACTAACAATTTTTTTTGTGGGTACCGTATTTTGGCGTGCATTTGTATCCAATTATTCATCTTGAATTCCCCATGGTGTGGTGCTTCCAGTTCGGCGTTTGCTCCTAGTGCCAACAATGGGTAACAGGTTCAACAATCGTTGGAGTGTTTTGTCGTGTGTTTGCTTCTGGTGGGTTTGCTTTGTATTCGCTTCCGATGAGTTTGCTGTGTGTTTATTGGGCTTGAGGAAGGGATGGAGAATTGTATCGGCTGAAGACTGAGAAGAGTGAGGGGGAGGGGGGAATTGTATCGGCGACAGAAGATCGAAGACGGAGAAGAGGGAGAGAAATTAGAATATATAATTAATAATTAATTTGATAAAAAAATAAAATAGAAATGAAATTACCTGTTATTAACCCCCAACAAACAGAATTCTTAACAAAAGACTAAAGTGGGTAAAACCATTAAAGTCGAAGACTAAATAGAGTACAAAAAGTCACTTAGGACTAAATTGAGTAAAACCACTATAGTCGAGGACTATATTGTGTATTAACTCAAATTTAAAATTGCTATCAAAGACAAAGAATCTCTAGTGAAATTAACTCTATATATATACAAACATTATCCAATATCTTTACCATTGTGATGCCAATCCAAATCCAATCTAAATCGCATTCACAAAGTGTAATCCAAAATTCTTTAATATGATTCACCCTTTATTAAATAAAAAAATATTCATAATTTAATTTTTTAAGACGGAGAAAATAATGTAATCCATTATTATTATATTGTGGGAACCGGGAAGTATCGAACGATCCTTGAACACACTGTGCGCACGCATAAACCACTCTCATGCAAAGTTGCGGTTATTGAAAACAATGGCGGCCACTACAGCAACGGTGGCAGCGGCCGTGGCCGCAAGGTCATCTTCGAGCCTTCGTTTCGATCTCGAACCAGCCTCTAACTCTAAGCCATTTCTGCATTCCTATAGCTCTCTGAAGCCGACACTTAAACGACGCCGTCATGTATCCATACGAGCCGCCAGGAGCGGCGGGGAAAATCAAGCGGGGGATGCTTATGGCGGTGAGGTGAAGAGGACTGAACCGATTGAGTTGGGGAAACTCGTAGAAGAATATCCTTTTCAATTCACTTCCAAGGACCTGCCGAATCCACTTCCAAGTACTCTTTTGCTTTCTCAAATCGATCAATTTGTGTGGGTGTGTGTAGAACTATGTTGGTGGTTGAGCATTGAATGCCTTAGGGTTTGGCAATCGGAGATTAATTTTAATTTTTGTGTGAAATTCAGGGCCTTTAACGTCGGCTGATTTATCCAATATGGCCTCTCAAGGATCTCGTCTTCGCGTTGCTTATCAGGTTTTTCATTGTATTATAATACGAGTTTGAATTATTATTATTGATTGTTTTGAATTTATTAATTGGTTATTACTTTCTTTTCCTCAGGGAGTGAGAGGTGCGTATAGTGAATCGGCTGCAGAGAAGGCTTATCCAAATTGCGAAGCAGTGCCTTGTGAACAATTTGATACTGCTTTTGAAGTGAGATTTGCTAATTTTCATAGTGCAAACTCTTATTTTTGTACCTGTGCAAAAAAAAATACCAACTCTGATTTTTAAAAAAATAATTATTTATGTATATTGACTATGGCACCTTCTACCCAAGGAAATAGAGGTTACTCAGTATTTTGTTTTTTTGTGTCACATATGTGATGCCAAGTTTGCTGCTAGTAATGATTGATACGGTAAAGAATTTATGATCTATTTGGATTTTTGCACCCAAAAAAGAAACCTATTTATTTGCCTTTTGAATTTTGATTCTGCAGTGGGTTAGATTTTTAACTGCCATCAATTATCTAGATTTATGAGTAACAGGTGCAATGGAGCCAAATTGCCTCTGAGTCTTTATCTAGTACGGAGTAATATGGTATTGTGTAGGCAATCTTTGATGTCAGTACTCCAATAAATGATTTCTTAGAGATATTAGCTATCCTTAACCTCTTTAATTCTTTAGAAAACCTTCTCAGAGTTTATTTAGCTTAATTAATATTTCTGTTGATTTCTTGGGGATTTAACTTTTCAAACCCTTCTATGTCCTATGAAGCTAAGCTTTCATATGCTGCTAATGCCAAAATAGGAAGCTCTTGTTGCAGGCCCTCTGATAGTTGTCTCTTCTTGAGATCTTAGATTGCCATAAGTTAGTCCACCTCAGCTAGATTAGTAGCCATAATGAGTGCCGGAAAGAACCAATAATACCCACTGAATGGACTTTAAAAAATGATGATACCCAAGGAAATGATGTCTATCTCCATTAAAATACAAGTCTTAGTAGCATAACAAAAACACCCTCCTTGCATTGACCCCACCCTTCAGTCCACTTGTCTTGATCAATCCATATCTAGCTTACTTTGGTCCACCCAAACACCACACTTTCCCCAATGTAAACATACATGTAATACTCTCTATGATCAGATTGTGATTTCATTTTCCTTTCCTATTAACAGGCTGTTGAAAGTTGGCTTGTCGATAGAGCAGTTTTACCCATTGAAAATTCTTTAGGGGGAAGTATCCATAGGAATTATGACCTTTTACTTCGACACCGCCTGCATATAGTTGGAGAAGTCAAACTTGCCATACAACACTGCTTACTAGCTAGTCCAGGTGTGAAAGTCAAAGATTTGGGAAGAGTTCTCAGCCATCCTCAGGCATGCTATACTTCTTTTTTTTTTTTTTTCGTTTTTTTTAGTGGGGCCGGTAGATCGCTTCATGTGCATCGTATTTGATGTGGTAACTGGACTTGTCAGGCACTTGCACAGTGTGAGAACACATTAACAGAGCTTGGGTTGGTCAGAGAAGCTGTGGATGATACTGCTGGAGCAGCAAAGGTATGTAGAAAGTATCAGTAATTATGTTCTCTTTCTTCTGTAATTTTCAGCTCGAGAACATGATCTAATTGTGATGCTTTTTCTTTGGCATTTCCTGTTGCAGTATGTTGCTTTCCACAAACTAAAAGATACTGGGGCAGTTGCTAGCCTCACTGCAGCTAAGATCTATGGATTGGATGTACTTGCACAAAATATACAGGTTGGTTTGAAAATGCTGTTGTGACTGAAGTACTTATGCTGCGCCTTTTTCAAGCGCTGGGTTATAGACTGTGTTCTATTTCAGGATGATTCTGATAATGTTACTCGGTTCCTAATGCTGGCTAGAGAACCCATAATTCCTGGCATCAATAAACCATTCAAGGTTAGATATCACTTTACTGCTGAGAAGTGCAAGAAAAAAAAATCCTTATCAGCTCATTTCTTCCTGATTTGTCCGTGAAGTTCATTTTAATCTGATGCAAGTTACAATCTTTCAGACAAGTATAGTGTTTTCTCTTGAGGAAGGTCCCGGGATACTTTTTAAGGCACTTGCTGTTTTTGCTATGAGGAATATCAACCTTACAAAAGTGAGTACATTCTAAAGAAGGGTTGTTGTTTTTCATGTATAATGTCATGTTTCTAAAGACAAATGTTCTCACTGGTTTACTTTATTTTCTCTTCTAGATTGAAAGCCGTCCCTTGCAGAAACAGGCTTTGCAACTACTTGGATATAGTGCTGATGGGTTCCCAAAGTATATCCATTGCCCTACTTAGCATGCATTTTACAAGATCTTGCATGTGTAGATATTCCATTCTATGATTTAGTGATAATGTTGTCTCTGTATGATAGGTATTTCCCCTATCTTTTCTATGTGGATTTTGAAGCATCCATGGCTGATGAAAGGGCCCAAAATGCTTTGGGGCATCTAAAGGTTCGTTTAGTACAAATTTAACTATGTTTTAGTCAAAATCCTTTGTTGTTTTTCAGCACTAATATGTGAAGTACCTGTCCCAGGAATTCGCTACATTTTTGAGAGTTTTGGGGAGTTATCCAGCAGACTGTGGCATGCCTTGACATTTGAACCTGGTATTCTTTTATTAATGAATTTATCACCTCCTGTGGTTCCTGATGCTTTCCATGGAGAATGAGCACATGCAACAAGGGAAGGCAATGCAACGTACTGGCATTGGACATGCATTAGTAATTTGCAATTCTTTTCATGTACAAACCTGAGTTTTATTCTCCTTTTTCATGAAAACATAGTTACTTCGTACATCTCTATTCCTTTTTGCCAAAGGTCAATTCTTCTATTTAATAGTTTTCTGTAATTTCATATATCATTGTATACCTTCTATCTCAATGCATTAGGACCCTGTTCTCCAAAAGACGTGGCACATTTACAAGTTAAGGTTGAAATATATGTTTTGTTGAGATTTTCCTTTCATGCTCTGCATTTGAAGTTTTAACACAAAGAACTATACCTTGATTTGCTGTTTATCATGAACTACTAGTGTTTGAAGCCAGAGCAATAGGTAGGGTTTGAATCTCACCAAAAATAACTTTAGTGGGTATTTTGGTCTCTTCTTGGAAGAGGATGTTATTGCTAGGCGCTTGGGGAGCGCCTAGGACGCCTAGGAGCTCGTGTATTTTTTTTATTTTTTTTTCAAAATTTGTTTAAGTATTATTAATTTTTTAAAGACTAATAATTATAAATTATATAATACTTTAATAGTTAATACTAAAATATTAAATATTAAACTAAAAAATATCTAGAGTTTGTACAATTTAGAGTTATTTCGCTCAAAGCGATGTTGTTTTGAGTGAAATAACCCATTAAAAAAAAAAGAACAATAGTTAATCGGCCGACTATGTGGCCTAGTCAGTGCCTAGAAGGCCTAGGCGGTCAGCGCCTAAGTGGTCTAGACGGTGCTTTGGCTGCTTAGGCGGTCGCCTAGACCACCATTTAAGGTGATACGCTAGGCAATCGACCGGCGCCTAGCGCCTAGGAGGGGATTAATCGGGGCCTAGGTGTGATTTTTGCAACAATGTTCATTTGTATTAAGTCATTATTTCATTGATTTGTGTTTACAGTGTTGAGCCAAAGAAAAGGAAGAATAGCTACAGACTTGACTGCTGCTATACATGGGATTTTTCATGTGGTCATTTACTCATTACCCTCATTTTGTTTCCCATCAGTATCTTTGTACTTGTACATGCAGGCACACACCATATAGTAACCAAAGTTTGCAGCCACCAAGACACTACATAACCAGAAAACATTATCCACCCTCCCATCGTTGATGTTGTCCGGCAACCATGCTGTCACTCTCTGCAACAGATCCATCACGGCGTTGCCCAGGTAGTAGCATATCCCTATGAACATGGCAACCACAGCGGTCGATGTGCTTTTCAGAGACTCAGGAAACTCCTGGTAGTAAAACGCAACATTTCCCGGGAAGGTGAATGCTTCTCCAACACCAGCAAGTGCTAATGGTGGGACTAGCCAGAAGACTGACATGGGTACCACTCCCCCGTTGCTCTGGACTTGGAGGTTGTTGGAATCGGCGACTTTAAGGCGCCTCGCCTCCACCAAGGCGGAGATCGCCATGCTAAGAAGTATTAAAGCGTGCCCAACACCAATGCGTTGGAGAGGTGTCAGGGACCTTGTCGTGTACTTGGCCATTAAAGGGTAGAGTACACGGTCTATGAAGGTAATGGTTATGCTTGTTGAAATCAGTATGAAGACGACTACAGAACCTGATGGGATTTTTATGTGAGGCCCCATTTGACGGTCCATTTTGAGAGCTTGGAGGACTGCTAAACTGGCTTGGATAACCAGTGGGGTGGATAAGCATAAACCGCTAGCCCATAGAGGGAAAAGCTTGAACAAGCTTTTGAGATCTTCTACTTGCTCAACAGTGCATAGCCTCCAAGGCTTTGCAATTGAACCATCTAATTTAGCATCTCCTTCAGTGATCAATGCTGCACAGTTCAAGAACCTGTGTAACAAGACACAACCTTCTCGTCAGGTTCGTAAATATCCCCTCCCTCCCACCCTCCCACTTATGTGACGAGAAGTTTGAATTTTCAATATTGCCTTAGTTAACAAATGCAAAATTGGGTGTAGTATAGAGTTCTTACTTGAGAAACTGTGTAGGCGTAGGAGTGGCCATCTTTATAGCTTCAACCTGGGGATCATGGTAGTAGACCGCCCCCTCAGACGAAACCGATTCTCCTCTTTTCCTGAGTGCAGCCACCAGAACACGAGCCAGGCCAATAAACGGACTTCCCTGTGCCATAACACGGCGGTAGAAACGCTTTCCCGACAAGAAAACAGCCAGACCGACAACGTTAAAAGCGACGCAGATTCCAAACCCCCACGCCCAGCTGACATTGTCCTCCACGAACACAATGGCCGTGGTGGCTATCACGGAGGATGTGTACAGCGTGAAAACGTACCAGTTAAAGGAAACTTGTCGCTGCTTTGGGGTGTCGAATTGGTCAGCGCCCATTGTTGCAATCGTGAACCGTGTGCCAGCAACCCCTATACACATTAGAGCTAAACCGGCATATAACACTGCGTATTGGACTGTGGTTGGCTTGATGCAACCACTCGATCCATCGCACTCTGCGGGTCTCAATGAATCAATGGATGCTGTTAACACTATTAGAACAGTGGCCTGCATGCAAATTAAAGTTTAAGCTAGTTTACCTTATAATCTTTTGCCAGTTAGGACACAAGACGAGATTTGTGTACCCTCAATCCCCTAATATAGTGGTTGGAGACTTCGTATTCAACCCAAAATATGATATTTGCAGGCAACCGTAACTATGTTGGTCAAACTGTTGACTTGATAGTTATAAGGTTATAAGTTTGACTCCTCGTAAGAATGACCTCTTGGTATTCTTGGTTTGAGTAGGTTAGTTGTGGATAATCTAAGCTAGTTTATATCTTTGTCATCTAAGGTCACAAGATGGGATGCCTAGTGTACACTATCGAGTAGTTGTGGGTTCCCTCGAGTACCTGGTTAGCTATGGGTAATCTAAGCTAGCTAGTATATATTCTTATAGTCTTTGTCGGTTAGGATCACAAGATGGGTACCTAGTGTACACCATTGAGTAGCGGTGGTGAGTTTCATTGACAAATTAACTGTGGAGTATATGAGGGTAAAAATGACCTAAATGGAGGGTGTAAACCTCACAAGCCATCTCAGATGATTTAGAATTTAGTAGCAGATGATATATAGAAAGTTAGAAGAAGGAAGTGAAGTGATTACGTACGAGGAGAGAGATGAGAGAAGAAATCCAGATAACAGAGAAGCAGCCAAGGAAAGAGTCAGCAATGATTGCTCCCAAGATGGGCAAAATAGTAATACACCCATTCACTGCATTATACACTTTGGCTGCACTTATGCTCTTCATGCTGAACTCTTGTATCAGATAAACAATCAGGTTGTTAACCACTCCTCCCGCCGCAAGTGTCAACCCCGCCATCGTCGCTGATTTCCGCCATTAAAACACTCTTGTTAATTAGCTGCAATTAAACCTCATAATATTATATCATTGGGTGTAAGCTCAAGAATCTACCTTGGATGAAGGGGAATGTGATCCAGCCACCCTGCTTGCGGCGGCGAAAGTGGCCGGGAGACGGTGGCCCTCCTGCTGCTGCTGCCGCTTCGTAATCCATAGGCTGTATTGATCTGTCCATTGCTGCAATTGGATTAGAGCCTTAGAGGTGCTTATATTGTTTTAAAAATATCCAAGTCCCTACTCCAACCCCACCAACTTCTTGGAATATAATGAAGAGGAAAATGCATTTATTAACATATGGAAGATTGGTAGGCCAAAAAAGTCAAGCATACTCTGGCCCGCCATGAATTTATATATTTTTTTTGTTGGCGACGAGAGAGCTTGCAAGTATTATGTGACCATCTTGTGCGCGGGTTCGACCAGAAATTTAGAAACGTGTTTAGAATCATGTTCTGTTCACTTATCAATAAATTTATCTTATTTTCAAGAAAGATGGTAAGCATATGATTTTTTATTAAATAAATAAAAATTGTGACTTTTTTTTTAGATAATAAAAATGTCATTTCCTTAGAGAATAAAAAAAAAAAGAATTTGTAATATTATTCATTTTCAATTTTTTTTGAAAGAAAATAAAAGTGAAAGTACTTTTATTTAAAACCATCAATAGAAGTGAAAGTACACCATAGATGATAAACATAGCACCTTCTTAGGGTATCACAAATCCTTGTCCATGCATACAGGAAATTCTTTTTTTTTTTTTTTCCATATTTAAAAGCGTGCAAGTTGCGCATAAAATACACCCTTTTTGCTATTTGAGATACCCTTATCTTGATTAGCTTAGGGAGTTTTGTCCCAAGAGATCCGATAAGATGTGTGTCTGGCCTTATTAACTATATTTCAAACAATGAGAATTGAGCCCTTAATTGGCATTGCTAAAAACTCATAATTATTGTCATCTATATAGTTTTTAAGGTCAGTCACACATGTATAATTAAATATGTGAAGTTATTATATTTAATGGAAAATTCTAAGGGGCCGGAGAGGCAAGATGTCAGATACAAAAAATGGAATATGCATGTGGTCTGACATGATGTTGTTTAGTTCCAAGAAAAGTCAAAACCCTATATATGTTTAAGTGCACTTTACATAAGAATATTTCTAATTCATTGAGTCAAATTAAAAATATCTCCGTATGTTTATTACTATTATATAAAGGGGTTATGGTCCTAGTTGTAGAGAATGTATTATATGTTTTTTACCCGATCAGAGGAGATAACAAGAAAAAACAAAAATAACTTTACAGTAGAAAGATATCAAAATCCATCAAATTTATAGTTTTTTGAATATCCTACACGTACATTGTATGACACTATATATGACATATACTTAATTTAACATGGATAATTTGATAGTATTAAACATTGTTTTAATTACATATATATTTCTAGATTATATGAAAATTAGATCCATATGCGGCCTAACTTTTTCAGATTTTCTTTTGAGAAACTTTTTCAGATTTTAAACACTCACTATACAATTGAAGTTAACCTCTTTCAACACAAGCACTCATGACCGTGAGGACTAAAACATGCAATATAATGATACATTATCTATATATATTACACTGAACTCATAGCTCAAATCATTTAGACCACTCATATCCTGCTATATATATCTAAACATGCATGACTTTTAGTATTATTCAAGGTTTTGCAAACACCGTTCCTATGTAATAACTCACAAACCACTAATAAATTGTTGTGTGATGGGTTCAATCAATAAAATGTTGACAAGAATTGAATTTGTGACTTTCTTATACAAGAATCATGCTCCACCACTCGGTCAACTCTTTCGGGGCTTGTTCGTTATATACTTGGGGTCAACCCTTTCAGGGCTTGTGGGTTATACACTTGGGGTGGGATAAGGAAGATAATGAAGACATGAAGTCAACATGAATACATGATTGTGATTAGACGCTAAAGGGAAAAATTAAAAATCAAAATTTGTCGAGTTGTGAAGCATAATCTCCACATTGAATACAATTAAATATGTTCCTGTTAGTTGGAACTGAGAATTTTTCATATGTATGATATAATAAACTACTAATCATGACTATTGACCATCATATAGCATTAAAGTAAGATAATTATAGAAAGAAGAAAGAAATATAAAATGAAGGGTAGATGTGAACTACCACCAAAACTACTTGGCAGACCCGGAAAAACATCATCTATCAGCCTGATGCTTCCCACCAAATTAAATTGTAATATGATTTTTTAAAATAAATAAAAATTGCACAATAAATTTTAGATATATCCACAACAAATGACAATGATTGAATTGTAAACATCTAGTAGGTAAATTGTGTATTTTGAACCACTAAGAAATTATAGATTGAAAATTTTAATAATGTTTGGGTTGTGTCTATATACTCAGCTCCTTTGGAATTAATTATTTGCCAATTATGACATATATATTCAAATTGGTCTGTTATATGTAATCCAGCTTGAATTTAAGAAAGAGACTATGTTCATGTGTTGCGGATGATCCATCACGGGTCCAAAACAAGAAATAAAAGATAATAATAGCAATCATTATTGCATGGACAAGTTTGGGCCTTGGGCTTGTATGGAGACAATGTTTTGTTTTGGAAACTATGAATACTGAAACTCTTGTAAACTATTCTCTGCAAATTTGCAATCAAATCTGTAATATATAGCCTCTCCAAAGAATAGTACATCTTGATTTCATAACTCAAACTCTAATCCACTGTACAACTACTTCATTGTACGTGGAAGAAAGAAAATAATTAATGGTTGAACAGGTTATAACATAGTACAAATAATACCCACAAAAAAAAATTGATTACAATAACATGGCACAGGCATTGCTCCCAGGAGCATCCAAGTATTTGAAGTCAACAGATAGGTTTTGTTGGTCAGAGGAAGAAAAGGGGAGAAAATGGTAGTGCCCTCTTGTTATGCATATCCTGGATTCATTGCCAGTGCCTCCTGGTAAATCATGTCTTTTATTTGCTCTTCTCCATAGGCTTGTTTCTCAAAATCAGTGAATGGAACTGGGCATATGGGTTCATCAGATTTGTCATGTAACTGGGCAAGGTAGGGATGAGCTAATGCTTCCTCGACTGCACAGAAAAACAAAGAAATAATTAGGTGAGTAGATGAGCTTGAAACTTGAATAGATGAAAGAACAAAAGCAAATATAGTAGCAGGTGTGGGCTTTTAGACAGAACAAGGACCGTTGTCAACATCAGATCTCTGCAACTTAAGTGTATGTATAGCCCACTAAACCACTTTCAAAGCCAATGAGCATGAAAAAAAAAAGTGAAATCAAGGGAAGATTGTAAGTCAAGCCAGAATTACTAATAGCAGTGTTCAGTTTGAATTAACTTTATATTTAATGAACAAAATGTTTAAAAGTCAAAACTCTAATAAACTTCATTATTTAATCTTTTCTTTTTATTGGTGCCACTGCAAATAAAAAACTAGATAACTGTACAATATCATTGAGCAATTACCTGTAATTCTTTTGGAGGGGTTAAATGTCAACATTTTATCCACGAGATCAATGGCTAAAGGATGCACGTGTGGGAAAACATTTGCTAACTGCTGGCGTGGACGTAGTGGAAGTTGCCTGATATACCTTCTTGCATTTTCATTCTGAATAGATCCAAGATCGGAATCGGTTGGTGTGCCAAGAAGCTATCAAGAAGAAACGCAGATGCCAGTAAGTGTTGGGTACTGTTATTGTAAAAGACAGGTAGAGACATATATGTATATAGATTATAGATAGATAAAAAGGTCAATGTTTTGAAGAGTCTTTGATTGGACAATAATTAATAACTTTCAATAAAACACTAATGTTAGAACAAACTCAATTAAAGAAAGTATTCAGCAATATATGGAGTGTCATCTAAGCATTAGATGACGTTACCAGTCATGCTAAATAAACTAGCAACTAGTAAACATACAAAATATACTAACTGTAAATGGAGTTAAGTGTGGATGTTTCCTAAAGAAACATTCAAGGAATAAAATCTATGATACTATTTGTCTTTCAATAGTCTTACCTCGGTTATTAAGCGCATCTGATGTACATGATCTTTTCCTTGAAACAGAGGTTTTCTGTTCATAAGCTCCATGAAGATGCAACCAACAGACCACACATCTATAGCAGCAGTGTAATCTGAAGAGTTCAACAGAAGCTCGGGTGCCCGGTACCATCTGGTAACAACATATTCTGTCATGAACTCATTGTCTAAATTTGTGCGAGCAAGTCCAAAGTCACAAATCTTAAGATCACAATTCGAATTCAGCAACAGGTTGCTTGGCTTCAAGTCTCTATGAATAACATTCGCAGAATGTATGTACTTTAGCCCACGAAGGATCTGATACAAGAAATACTGCAAACACACCCGAAAACGAATCAGAGTCCTATCTTCCATTCTGCCTCACCCAAATAAAAGAACATAGTGAAAGGTGGCATTGTTACCTGACAATGCTCCTCTGATAAACCTTGATTTGATCGGATTATCTGGTGAAGATCCGTGTCCATAAGCTCGGTGGCAATATAGACATCATTGAATTCCCTTCTTAATGGTGGAGGAATAACATCCTTTATAGCTATTACCTGAAAAGCAAAGTTTTCTCAGTTCAGCAAGGTTTTGCCTCAGAAAAATGTTGCGACCAAGTACTCATATCATATCTGCACTACTACTCACATTTTCGTGTTCTAAATGCCGAAGAAGCTTAATCTCGCGAAGAGTTCGCTTCGCGTCCATGTAATTGTCGAAAGCATCAGCGATCTTCTTAATCGCAACCATCTCGTTCGTCTCAGCGTTCAAAGCCGAACTTCAATCACACACAAAATAGAAAAAAAAAAATCAATTTACACACAATATAATTTAGCAAAAATTCGAAATCTATCACGAAATCAAAGGTTAATGAATAGATATCTACCAGACGATTCCGTAAGCGCCGCGGCCAATCGGAGTAATTGGAGGAGCATACTTGGAAGTGACCTCGAACAAGTTCCCGAAGATGTCATACTGTACATACTGCCCGCCGTGAGTCTGAACCGCAAGGAAGTCGCCGCCGCCCACCATGGTGATGTCAGCAATCCGGTTCTGAGTTGGATATTGCGAAGGATGCAGTGGCCTCGGCAGGTGATCGACGATATGCCTGAGTAAGTCTTACCTGGGTAGATATGTATGTATATATAGGAGGAGGAAGAAGTGGTCTTCCTGGTAAGAGGAAGGAAGGAGAGGAAGAAACGCGCCATTTTGACTGGGAAACTGAAACCTTTTTTGTCTTTCAAGTCAGACCAATGCGGCGTTGCGTTTTAGCCGCCAGCGCTGGGAAACTGCGGGGTCAAGTCAACACACCCAGCCCGACGGCCGTCGAAGTATAAGTGTAACACGGAGTTTTATATTATTCTAATTTCTATGATATGGCAAAGATTTGGTGGTCTAGTGGCCCCGGTGTTCCGATTAACCCTCCCATATGGATGATGGAAGTGGGTTCAGGTCAGTAGTACTCAAAAAAAAAAATATTATTCTATGATACTTGATAGAGAATGTTTGGTTCACTTTAACATTTTTTTCTAGAGTTAGTTCCAAGTCTCCGACTATGTTGATTTTCCAAAATTAGTCTTCGATTTTTAATTTGGACAATTTAAGCTCATTGACTTTTAAATTTTTTCCAATATTGATTATTTCGTCAAATTTTGGTTAAGTTGAGGTCAAATGAAGGGGTAAAATTGCTCGTTCACCTGTTTAGTGTATTATTACTCGTATTTTTCCTGTCTTATACGCTATATATATGAATATAATCTTAGCCGAAGTCTCTTCGACCGAGATTATATGGCTTCGATTGAGACTTCGACTGAGACTATATTCATATATTCAGCGTATAAGACAGGAAAAATACGAGTAATAATACACTAAACATGTGAACGGACAATTTTACCCATTCATTTGACCTTAACTTAACCAAAATTTGACGAAAGGACCAACATTGGAAAGAATTTGAAAGTAAAGGGAGCTAAATTGTCCAAATTAAAAGTCGATGACTAATTTTGAAAAATCAACATAGTCGGAGGACCATTGCCGGAGTTAACTCTTTTTTTCTACCTGTAATTACTATATGAGAATATATATTGCATTTTTTAGTTAATTTCAGTAAAGAGTTTTTGTTTTTTTAGTAATTTTAAATTTTTATTTTTATCATTTAGCACCTTAAATTATTACGGAGTATTATATTTTGAACACTTTTAATCTTTTTTTTATATATAATTTTTCAGATGAAATCCTATTTCATCATTAATTTTTTTTAAAAGGAAAAATTTTATGAGTTAATTCCAGTAGGAGTCTCTTGTCTTTGCTAATAATTCCAAATTTAGTTTCAGACAATCATTTTTGTCCTTTAACAATAAAATGGATTTTTCAACTGTTTGGGTGTTGTTGGAAACTCATAATAATTATCCGACCGGAAGGAGGATATTGAGTAAATACCGATCATGCGTTATAGTTCACAAATCATAAAAGAGAGATAATCTGTATTAGGAAGACTTGGTGTTATTATGAGTTTAACCACCAATTAATAATTAAATTCATGATCTTAAAATACAAAAATCATGTTCTATTCATTCGGGATAGTTTTCCACTTTCATTGATGCTAAGGTTTACTTGCTCAACATATATATGGGCATAGTCGTCGTGTGAATTTTAATAAGGGGCTATTAATTTGTTGTATTGTCATATCTAAGTCAAGAGCGGATAGGTCATAGGGAAAACCAAACAACAGTACGCATGAGTTATCTCTATTTGACCAAGTTCTGTATACACTATTTAACAAATTTTAATTTCTACAGAATTGGACCTAATTTCTGCATCACGATTTTGACTAATTCAAATGTTAAAAGTTGCACACGTTGCCTATTGTAACACTTCCGGCCAATTCCCATTATACCATTAGAGAGTTAGTTAATGAGTTTTAACAACAGAATTTCTTTTTAATTTTTACTTCTCTCATTATCTAATTATCTAATATAATAATATAAAAACTAATAAGTGTGAATAAAAGTTATATTATTTATTTATTTCTATTTTTCCCGTTAGTTGTTTTATACATTATGCTATAAGAGTTTTACTATACAATATTTTGGTAAAAATTAATACCATTATAACTTTCGTTTATCTTTTTTTTTTCAACTATTGTTGACATGCACATATATTCATCAGATATTTTCTTATTTTCTTCAACGATAATAATATATAGACATAGACATTATATATTAGAGTACTATATAAGTTATTTCCTAAATATAAATATCAAATTTATAAAATGATTTACATTATTATTATTATTATTATTATTATTATTATACAATAATATAAATATCTAAAATCTAAATAAATCTTTTTAATATAGAGTATTAATATTAGACATTGATTTTTACGAATCGCGCATAGAAAATACTAGTATGTCTATATATGTATATATATATATATATATATAGAAAGAGGTTCGGGTGAGAAGAAAGCCACAGGTGAGAAATGAGAATGAATATCAGCCCTAGATAAAATATTTGCCACCTACGAACTTCAACAATGTGCTCTGGAAGGCACAACAATGTGCTCTGGAATAAGGGACTAGGGGTGAGCAAGACTAAAAAAAAACCGAAAGAATCGAAATCCGAAACAGACCACTCGAGCCGAGCCGAATCCGAACTATTAAAACCAAACCACTGCGTGAAATGACGTTGGTTTAACGGATTCGGGTGGGGGTGATAATTTCACACCGACCCGCCCGAATATCCGAGAAATGCTAGGGTTCCGTATAGTATATACGATACATCGTCGTTTGGTCCTTTTGTGTGTGTGTGTGTGTGTGTATGTGTGTGTGTGTGTGTGTGTTGATAAGGATGAATCGTCATTTCTCTCCTCATTTGCGCAGTCGCGATTGCTAGGGTTCCTTGACTCCTTCTCCGAGTTCTCCCTATGACTTTGTCTAAGACTCTAAGCTCTCACTTCTCTCTTCTTCCTTCTCCCTTCGCAATTCTAATTTAATTTCTCTAAGACTCTGAGTAGTGAGTTATATTCTTTGAGTTGTCTCTACTATAGCCTGTTCTCTAATCTCTACTTCTTTGAGTTCCACCCATTCTGTAGTCTGGTATTTCGGTTGGTTCTGTTCGAGACTTTGAGTGGTGGTCTGGACATCTGGTGGAAGCCATACTGATGCGGTGGTGCTATGGTGGTGTCGGCGACTTCGAGTGGTGATATATGTACAAAGAAGTCCTTGTTCTCCGAGGTATTTGTGAGAAACGAAGTAAATCTTCAAACCCTAGTTTTATAAATTTATGTTATGCGATTTTGTGATATTTCTGTGGGAACACTGACTCGTTGCATGTTTATTGCAAACCCTAGTTTTATAAATTTGATTTCTTAAATTTATTATCATATGTTATGCAATTTTGTGATATTTCTGTGATATTCTAGTGGGAACATTGACTCGTTGCATGTTTATTATAAACCCTAGTTTTATAAATTTGATTTCTTAAATTTATTATCATATGTTATGCGATTTCGGGATATTTCTGTGATATTCTGGTGGAAGCACTAACTTTTTGCCTAGTTATTGCAAACCCTAATTTTATGATATGTTCTGTTATTGTGGTCGAAACACTGACTGTTTATTACAATATCTGAATATGAAAGTGAAATAAAAATCCTGAATCTGGATTTCTTTGTCTTGTCAATTTAATAGATGTATGCTCTTAAATGTATTGAATGAATTCTCTAATAAAATAATTATGTATTCTTGGAAAATGATGACACAAAATGTGTCTGATTCTGGAACTTTATGTGTAATTGTATGGCTGCCTGACTGTCTATTATTTTCTTGAATATGAATCCTACTATGTGTACTGATATTAATTTAACCATGTTTTATATGGATAATATCAGCATGCCTGGTATTCAACCTCCCGATTCTTCAACTGAGGGACCTACAGTGGTGGAAACCCACACTGTTGAGGCTAATAATCAACAGAATGAGCAACCTCCTAAGGGAATTGAATACATTTTTAAGGGAATTGAAACCAATCATAAGGTTAGTATTATTACTAATTCTTGGACATCCATCCAAAGAATTAACTACATGGTAGTCATTGCCCATTTCATTGATCCAGAGTCGAAACTTCATAAAAAAAATCATAGCATTTGTCCTTGTTACCTCTCACAAATGTGAATATCTTGCAAAAGCTCTAGAAACATGCTTGCTAGAGTGGGAGCTTAGGAATGTTTTTAGTGTGATAGTTGATAATGCTTCATCTAATGACACTATTATGGGGTTTCTAAAGAAAATATTAGTGTCTTGGGGAACATGAAATGAAGGCTAAGTATATTCATGAGATGCATTGCTCATATCCTTAACTTGGTTGTTCAAGATGTCTTGAAAGAGTGTGATAGTTTTGTTAAGAAGGTGAGGGAGGTTGTCAGATATGTTAGGAATTCACCTGCTAGGCTAAAGAAGTTCAGGGACTTGGCTGATTTGTTAGGAATTAAGCAAAGGTCTTCTTTGTGTTTAGATGTTCCAATCAGATAGAACTCTACTTATTTGATGTTACAATCTGCTTTGACTTATTAAAAAGTCTTTGAATCTTGTGAAGAATCTGATAGTTCTTTCAAATTTGACTTGGGTGATTTTGTTCTTGCTTTTATG
This sequence comes from Ipomoea trifida, assembly GCA_003576665.1. NCBI lineage: Eukaryota > Viridiplantae > Streptophyta > Magnoliopsida > Solanales > Convolvulaceae > Ipomoea > Ipomoea trifida. The sequence continues at coordinate 15,482,099 of CP025657.1, forward strand.
GACTGAGAATATGTTGGCAGTTTGGTGCAGTTGTTGAAATGTTTTTATGATATGACAGTCAGAATTTCTAGATCTTTATATGTTACAACTAACACATTTTTCACTGAGAGTTCTGATTTGTACTGTTTATTAAATGGAATGGTGGAAGCTGGTGGGGTAGTGAGCCTTATAGGGAAAAATATGAAAGCAAAATTTGAAAAGTATTGGAGTGATATAGACAAGATGAATCTAATGATTTTTCTTTGCAAACATTCTAGACCCCATGGATAAATTAGAGTATATGCCTACTCAGGTTAATCATATGTAAAAAGGCAAACTATACTTTGATAAAGTGCTTACTAGTTTGAATGAGTTATTTGATGCTTTGTTTCTTGCCCTGATTCGCGCTCCGCTTTTCCTATTCTTCCTCGAGTGGGATCCTTGCTTCCAAAATTGCTCCAATATGATCGAAAAAGCTTCATTTGCTACTCGTTGTGAACCACTTCACTTATGAACACAAAACACACAATGAGTCTTAGATCCCACTCAAGTTTTGGCACTTTGTTCACAAAAATAGATAAAATAGGGGTAAAAAGAGATTTAGAATTAGAGATATCAACTCCCCCACAGTCCCACACTAGAACTTTTGCTTGTCTTCAAGCAAAGACAAAGAATAATTACCAACCAAGCAATAAACATTGATTTCACTTCCTCCATGTACAACCTAGCAATCCATAAAGCAACTCATGACAACCCAACTTGTTTCAAGAATCATTTCGGCCTTACAATTGAGTTCCCTTGTCAAGCCAAAAACCAAGCACCATTATTATTAGAGTGTGTGAAGACCTTGTGTGTACAAGTGTTAAGTTGAGATTAGCACTTCTTACTCCCACTAGATCAACCTTTAAAATGCATGAAATGATCAAATAGGTCTTTATTCGGCTTGTAATGGGGCTAAGGGTGAAAGGTTTAACAAAGAAGAGGTATGAAAAACAAACAAAATGAAAGAATTTCACACATATTCACAAATTAAGCTAGTTTGTGAGATCAATTGTGAGATTTTGAATGTTAATTTGCTGCACATATTCTAAAACTTGATGTGAATTGTAAAAATTACTGAGGTTTTAGGTGGATTCGTAAAATATATTTAATTATTAAAAAATAAATAAAATAAACGACGTCGGTTTTTGTTAAAAATGACATCTTATAATATTTAAAAAAAAATAAAAACCACATACGACGTTGGTTATTTAGGAAAACCGACGCCGTATGTATTTTTATTTAAAAAAAAAATATTATACGATGTCAGTTGTTAACAAAAACCGACGTTGCTTATTTATTTATTTTTTTAAGTATTAGATACGACGTCAGTTGTCCTTAATAGCTGAAGCCGTATCTTATTATTATTATTTTTTAAAAATTAAACGACATCGATTTTCCTTAATAACCGTTGTCGTATAATATTTTTAAAAAATAAAAAATACATACGCCGTCGATTTTTACAATCGACGTCGTATCATTTATATATAACGTCTGCTAGATTGACGTCGAATTTTAACTGACGTTAAAAGTTCTAAAAAAACCGACGTTAAAAGGTGTTTTTTGTAGTAGTGTAGGTAGGTAGATATCTAAGCGTGGCGGTATCACTCTTGTTTTCGTTATTTTGTTTCACTTATGCAATTTTATATCATTTTTAAATAAATGTATGTTCGTTTAGAAATTATTTTGGGTTTGCAAATGGGGGTGTTACAGTCAAATTCAACCTACATGAGCTCTAAAATAGTCACATGATTGTTATACAGAATGTTCGCTCTAGTGACAGCTAGTAGTTTTGTTCACCAAATTTCTTACTACACTTATTTTGAAAATGTTCTTATATTAGAACATGTAGACTTTGAAGATGGTTACCTTTGGGGGAGGAGGGGGGGGGGGTTGAAATGATATTTACTTAAATCGATATTGAAGATTACGCTATCTTGAAGATTATGCTACAGAAGCTTACAGTTGTACTATTTTTCTCTTAGCTGAGTTTTTCCCGCTGGATTTTTAGGCTAAGGTTTTTAATGAAACAACGGTTGCAATACATGATTTTACATTGTACTTTTTTCCTTGACTAGGTTTTTTTTTTTCACTGAATGTTCTTAGCGAGGTTTTTAACGAGGCATAATTATGGTTAGATAATGGCCAAGAGGGAGTGTTATAAATATTTATTATTTATTATGACCATTATCCCCACTATCCCATCATCTTCCCCCACTATCCGACCATCTTAGTCATTTACAATGTTAAGTATAACAATTATCTTTGTATATATATTCACATGATACAATGATCAATGATATAGTGATTTTAGGAGTTTCTGCATTTTCCAGTTCGTATTGCTTTCTCTACCTCTCTCTTTCTTCTCTGTGTGGTTTATGATATACAAATATATTGTAATTTACAATAGTTATCATTTTATTATATTCTTTATTAATTCATAATGGGATTCACCAATTTACAAGTAATTTATAATTTTTTTAAAAATTTTTAACTATGTAAAATAATAATGAATATTATGTAATTATTTTAGTAGGGGAGAATATTATTTTCAAATCTTTTATTGTCTTAAAAGTACAAATAAAAAAATTCCTTTTACGGATCTGTAGGCTGACGTGTACTCCATTTGGCCCTCGCAATCCATGATCCAAAAACCGGGCCCCATCCGCCATCCGAAATTCTTACCCGAACCCGGTACAGCTTCATCGTGAAATGAATCCACGCACTCACAAAAGCACTTAAGCGCACCTCTCTCTCTCTCTCTCTCTCTCTCTTCAGGCACCTTTTTGCGTTTCTCTCTCTATACCTATCTTCTTCGATCCATTCATCACTGTAAGTCCGATATCCACCTAATCTCCAATCAAATTCGTACTTTTCAGATCCTCTGAATTTAAAAATCAAGTGTTTTTCCTTTTTCACTCTGTGAGTAAAAGTAGAAATGATTTCATTTCGTTTGATTGCGTTTTTTAATTCGCCAGTTCCAAGCTGCTTGTTCTCGATTTTTATACGATTGGATTTTGTTTGATTTAACTCTGCCTTGTGAGCTCTGGCTTTTAATTCGTTTTGCTGGTTCGATTTGATTTGTTTTTTGATTGTATTGGATGATTTTTAGTTTTCGATTAATTTGTTATATATACGGATGTATTGATTTTGCATTCGATCAATGTGTTTGATCATTCTGTATTGAAGAGCGTTAGAGTGCTGTGGTTTTCTAGTTTGACTCTGAATTTTCAGATAACGAAAGCTCGGATTTCTTTCTATTCTGATGTTCTTCCATTATTTAATTTCAACTGGACACTGTTCTTATTTCTATATACATTTTTATAATGTGATGCATAAGCAATTGATTTGCTTTTGTTTTTTTTTTTTTTTGGTGCTGTTTAGATATAGCTGTTAGTGAATTCATTATGTGTATTGGACAAGAACTTTATTTTAACTCGTGTTTCAATCCTTTGCAAAGGCAACCATGAGTGACGAGGGAGAAAAGACCTGTCCTCTCTGTGCTGAGGAGATGGACCCGACAGATCAACAATTGAAACCCTGCAAATGTGGTTATGAGGTTTGTTATTCTTTTTTATTTTTTGATTATTCTATTAAAAAGAGTCTGAAACTGAACTAACCATTTGTGCTCTATTTTAGCTTACTGATTACAACTTCAAATGCTTTAAATTTTTGTGCTGTCAATTTCTGAAAGTTTTATGCTTAAGTATTGAACTGGTGCCTTTGATTCGTCATTTTATCATGCCACCCCATGATCCCCACCATTTCACATGTTGCCCATCCCAGCATAATACTCTGTATATAGGTCATAGGATGTGATGATATATGGTGCTTTAAGATTGTATTCTTAGACCAGTAAATTTATTCTTTTACTTGTACCTACACTTTTAGATTTAAATCACCATTTTCTTTTACAAGTAGAACTATTATGCTCTGTATTGGGGTTCTGCAGATATGTGTTTGGTGCTGGCATCACATTATGGACATGGCTGAGAAGGATGCGGTGGAGGGCAGGTGTCCAGCATGTCGTACTCCTTATAACAAGGAAAAAATTGTTGGCACGATGCCAAACTGTGAAAAGTAATATTATGAACTGAGGGATTTATGCTAGATATTATCTCATTGACTTTTATGGTTCTGTAAATTTTTTCTTTATCATTCATTGTCTTTGCAGGATTGTGGCTGAGATGAATATGGAGAAAAAGCTGAAGTCACAGAAGACCAAATGTAAAACATCTGAGTCAAGGAAGCAACTTAACAATATGCGAGTAATCCAAAGGAATCTTGTCTACATAGTGGGGTTGCCGCTTAATTTAGCAGATGAAGAAGTGCGTACTGTTGTTCATTAACTCTTTGTAAATAATTTTCCACTTGGTTTTCTTCATGACTAAACACCCTTGATACTTTAAGCAGCTGTTGCAGAGCAAGGAATATTTTGGTAAGTATGGAAGGGTTTTGAAGGTCTCTATATCACGAACAGCAGCTGGTGCTATTCAGCAATTTGCAAATAGTACATGTAGTGTGTAAGTTTTATTCTTGAGGCCTACATTTATTGTTGACTAATTTCCAAATAAAGTGGCAATCTGCTTTTGTCTTTCATTTATTCTGCTATTTGTCTTACTGGTTTCTGCATGCCTATGTTTAAAATAAATCTCAGCGAGTCTTTTTCTTATGAAATGTTAACCTTCGAGCCAGATATATTACCTACACACAAGAGGAGGAAGCAGTTTGCTGTATCCAGTCTGTACATGGATTTCTTTTGGATGGCAGACCTCTAAGGTGATTGCAACCTTTGATTCACAATGTGCTTTTCCCTGTATGATCGGTCACTGATTTGAAATTACATTTTCCAGAGCATGCTTTGGAACCACAAAATACTGTCATGCATGGCTTAGAAACGTGGTATGACCTCTGAATGAATTTGGGCAAAATGAAAACGAATTGTCACCCTGTTTTTTTGGTACACATTTGAAAATAATAATTGAAATATTTTCTGATAGTGAATCTTTTTAATCTTCTTTCCTGCTTTTCCTCTAGCCTTGCACAAACCCTGATTGTCTCTACTTGCATGAAATTGGGTCACAAGAAGATAGTTTTACTAAAGATGAAGTGATATCTGCTTACACAAGGTACATGATTTATTCATCCATCTCTTATTATTTTTTCTTTTTCATTTTTAAATTTTGTCACTGTAACCAGATTCTGTTACATGACATCTGTAAGGGGGGAGAGCACTAGTTTCGGAAGGTGACAAACAGGAGTATTAACAAAAGCCTGATTCTAAAACATAGCATTTGTAGTAAACATTATTTGCACTTTTGACAAGCGCCTTCTTAACAGTTTGATCTCAAGCTGATCTTTGATAAAGACATACCCTAGTCCTTCCATAAGCATAAAACTGCCCCTTTTTGGATTTTTATAAACTGGATCCGGCTACAATTGTATTCCATGAACAATTGGTTTTTGATTCCATTAGTATTATCTGCCCCATTCTCATTCTACAGCTTGAAGATGAATTAAAGCATCCAATTTTATTTTATTGATAGAGACACTAGTAAAAAAAAAAAAGTTGATTTCAAAAATTTGTATTTTGCAACAAAAAACTCTTGGCATTGCATTTATATTAAGCATGGTTGAAAAAATCGCTAGGCGCCTCGGGTGCCTGGGGGCACCTAGCGCCTAGGGTTCCTAGGCGGTGATTAATCGGCGCTTAGGCGCCTGTGTATTTTTTTATTTTTTAAAAATTTGTTTAAATTTTTTTTAAGACTGGTAATTATAAACTATTTAATACTTTAAGAGTTAATACTAAAATATTAAACATTAACCTAAAAGAATCTAGAGTTAACACAATTTAGGGTTATTTCGCTCAAAATGATGTCGTTTTGAATGAAATAGCTCATTTAAAAAAAAAAAAAAGAACAATAGCTAATTTGCCGACTAGGTGGCTTAGTCGGTGCCTAGAAGGCCTAGTTGGCGCCTAGGCGGTCGGCGCCTAAGCGACCTAGTCGACTGGTCGCCTAGACCACCGAGTATGGTGATATGCTAGGCGGGCAGCCGGCACCTAGGTGGGATTTTGCAACATTGATATGAAGCAATGGAGTTAATTCCAACAAAGTTCCTGTGACTCTTAGCTTTAGACTATCAAAATCTTTCCACATTTGGACCTCCTGTTACTCTGTTAGTCCACCGTTCGTCAGCTTGAAAAGAAGCAAGCAATCTGTGAATATCTTCCTAAACTCACCCAACATGTTATGCCCCTTTGTCCCACAATCTTGGCATCTCTGTTGGCTCCGTGCCTATTCAAGAACTCCACAACTTATCTTCTTTCTCCCAAGTCTTTTCTCTCGGACTCTCCTTGGCGGAGTCAGTTGATACCTTGTTGCCTTTTTCTTGAAGCTCCAAAAAGCCACCTTGGTGCTAAACCCTCCAAGCCCACGCGAGCCGCAACATCTCATTATGTTTCCAAATTGGGCTCATGTACTTGCCCTTCTTGGTGGTGGTGTTATGGAAATTTTTCCATTTTGAAAGATTTGTTCTCTCGCCTTGAGTGAGATGGACGAGGGGAATGAGAAGGTGAAGATGCCGTATTCAAAGATGAAGTGCTAGATGGGATATTGGATATATAGAGTTGGAGAAACGTAGTGAGAGGCACCGGAAACCACTTGTGGCAGATGCTATGCTGTGGAGGGGTATTTTTGTCCAAACAAGTCTATTTTTTTTCCCAACAAGCATGGGATTTAAATCCTTAGGAGTTCCTTAGGAATTCCAATTCCACAAAATGGAGGAAGTTGAAATTCTTTCCTCTAACCAAACAATGGAACTCTCACCTATAAAGAGTTTTTTCCACTTTTGTGAGGAAAATAATTGCAATTCCCCTAACCAAACGCCCTATAAAGAGTTTTTTCCACTTTTGGTCCTTTGAATTTTGTGCTATTGTCACCATAGTCCTCGACTATCATTTTTTCCATTATTAGTCATCAACTATTCAACTTTAAAATCTTTAACCACTTTTAGTCCTTTTAGCGAGTTTTCTAGCCAAATAAATGTTCATTGACTTTTGTGGCATTTCCACCTATAGTTATCAACTATCATTTTTCTTTTTAAAATTTTATTATTACTATTAGTCCATATTGACTTATTTTTTTTTTTTTTTTTTAAGTTTTTATTTTACCATCCACTTCTAGTCCTTCCGGCAAGTTATCTGGTGGGAATGCCCCAAAAGTCGAAGGATAAAATATGGAAAAAACTCTTTCCTTAGATGTGACTCTGACCAACTTATTAAAGCACCATTTAGTAAGGATGCTTGCACTGCCTTGCATTTTATATTTGCTCACAATAAGTTATTTGCTCTTTTCCTAAAGTTATTACTTAAATAAAATTTATAACATACACTTGATTAAAAAATAAATAAATAAATATTTGGGACCAATGTTCTCTTTGTAATAGTTTGTATCAATTTGATTAAGAATAGTTTGATAGAGCTAGGAGATTAAGAAATGGAAGTATGAACAAAAACTATAAATATGGTAGATTTGAGTTCTAAATCGAAAGAATGAGGGAAAAGTTAGATAGCAGGCAACAAGTTATTAAATCTAAAATTAACTAAATTGTGAGTTATTTTTACTACATCTGAAAAATCTAATGTCTTTTATAAATTTTAGTTAAAAAGAACAATTTTAAGAAAAAGAAACCATTTTGATCAAATGCAGAGCCTCAAGACCATTTTGCTTGAGAAGTGAAGGGCTCCTTGATGCCCCTCATTTAACATGCCTCCATAGTGCTGTTGTTTAATTAGTTGGTTGCATCACTTGAGAAGTGAAAATGTGAAATGTTCCTTCTTAACTGTCTTCCCTGTTGCTATTGTTTAATACACTGGTAACATTCTATTAATGCTACACATGATGTTGCATTTACAGAATCCTGCAAAGTGTTGCTTAATATAAAAGTGACTCTAGTTCATGTTAGCTAAATGTGTCATTGCATCTCATTCTTGAATGTGAAATACACAGTTTATTAACTGTCTAAATGCACCACATGCAAGCAAAAACTTTTCTTATTTACCATATTTTGGAAAATTGCTGTACACAGAATATTATTATAGCCCAGGCTTTCTTAGTTTCTAGATGAACATCATGGTTATGTGGGTGCACTTGAAGGTTTTAGTTTATGCATCATAATTGATTCATCCAGTGCTACTTATATGTGGCTTCCGTTTTAATTCGTGATTATCATTTAGTATGTGCATATCAAAATGAAAAAAGCTTTGTTCTAGCATTTTACAGCTGTTTATTGGGTAGCTTTACTAACTTGAATTGTTATTATAAAGGAGTAGAGTTCAACAAATTACGGGTGCTACAAATTGTGTACAGCGGCGGTCAGGGACTCTTTTACCACCACCAGCTGATGATTATTGCCATAATGGCTCTGCTGCTTTGGCAGGGAAACCTATTAGTAAAAGTCTAAATGTAAGATTTTCTATTTTCATATGCTTCATTTTATTACTCTTTGTTTTTAAGGCAAGAGTTAGGACAGCATAAAGATGGAAAACCAAATATTTGGTCCTAATTATTGAAGCATTTCATCATATTATGAGAGCTTTGTTTCAATATTCTGGCATCGTGTTTGCATAATTTAGGATATACTCCATTCTCTATTTTGGCACACACTTTGGCTGCCGATTTGATCTAGTGTTGTTAATTCTGATGCACTCTTATCTCTGTCAGTCTGTTGAATACATAATGTTGTCACCTTTTATACAGATTTCAGCTACAAGTGCCAGAGTTTCTCCCCCAAATAGTAGCTCTGGTAGATCTGCTGCTCTTCCAGCTGGAGCTCTATGGTACATTGTCCTATGAGTTGTCTTTTTGTTGTTTATTTCCATGTAGCATATATATATATATAATATGCGTAAATGTATACATTTTCTAGGGGAACCCGTCCCTCTAATAGCCAACCACAAACTGCAAGTTTACCATGCTCAAATGGATCTCTCAGAGCAAAGCCTGACAAGTGTAGCGATGCAGTGAAATTCTCCACAGCAGTTGGAAAGAGCTCATTTTTGAATGCTGATCCAGGAAAGCAGCTAATCTGTGGTGAAGAAAGCAGCAACAATCAAGATAAAAGCAAAATAAAGATTTCACTACCTGCAAACCAGTATGCTGGTGCAGATCAAGCCTATGTTACTGAGACCCTTGCCACACCTGTACTTCCTTCTTGTTCATCTGTGAACAGTCAGTTTCATGGTCCCCCTGCTTCTAAGGAAAAAGATGGACATTCAATTAAACCATCAAATCCTACAAGTTCTTTTGACCACTCTATGAAGTCTAACCGACTTGGTTCTCAAAAGGATTCAGATGACACAGCCAAAATTGACACTCAGATATTATGCCCAGATATGTCGTCATTAAGTATTGATAGACTTCAAAAGTCACGACAGAGTTTTACTGATCAATCAAGGGAGCCATTGAGTTCCCAGATAGAAAGCAAAGTTGCAGTGTACTCTGATGAGAGTCACATAACAAGTGATACATCTGATTCGAGACTGGATTTGCAAACTTCATTTATACAGGATGTTACTTGTGGAAATGGAGACAATTCTTTATCTGCTTATGACCAAAGGCCTAGGGAACCAGAATCAAGTACCGACAGAAGCCACAATCCAAATTCATCAGAGTCTTTTCATTCTTCAACTCAGTGTCTTCTACTGTCTGACAATGTTGGATCTATTAAATCTGATATGCAAATTGTAGGGAAGTTTGACTCAATATTACCGTCTTCAGGTATACAAGGGATCTCTGATGGATATCGGGATGACATAGCTACCTGTAAAACTGCTTTGGAAAGCACCGATAGAAGTTGCTTCTCATTATCTAATGTAGATCAGAGGAAGGAAATGAAAAGCTTTGAAGGTGGACTTACAGGTGCTAGCCGCAATATCATAGAAGATATGGAAGAAAGTAGTATAATATCAAATATTTTGTCATTAGATTTTGATCCATGGAGTGAGCCATTAACTTCGCCTCAGAACTTGGTCAAGTTGTTAGGGGATACTGATAAAAAACCACCACTAAGCTCATTCAAGCTACACAGCAGTAATCAGTCAAGATTCTCCTTTGCAAGAGAGGAGGAACCTATAAGTCAAACAATTGATTCGGAACCATCTCTTTGTTATATTGAGCAAGGTTTTAATAATTGTCCCAGCCACAATTTCTCCACTAGCAGAGGCTTTCAACCAGATAATCTTGCCAGTCGGCGTGGTTTCTCTCTAGTAAATGAGGACTCTAATAGTTTTTCCAACAGTTACCTTTCTCTCTCTAACCACAAATCATCAGGCAAGTTACATACTCTTCAGTTTGTTGTATGTTATTGTATTGCGTGGATCTGTTGGGGTGGGGGGCTTGAATTACATTATTTGTTAGTTTGATGTGGTTTTAAATCCCATTCTTTCTCTGAAATCTTGAATCAGTCTCAAGATCTGAGATGTCAGCCCCACCAGGATTTTCAGCAACTAGCAGAGCTCCACCGCCTATCTTTATGTCTCATAATAGAATGGAGAATAATTTTGACTCTCTCCCTGGTTAGTTTACTAAACTTGGTTGCACTTGCATTTGTTCTTTTTGTTTGTGATACACTGCTACTACCTAGAGGTGTATGCATATCCTACTGGGATTTTAAAGTCTTGAAAACAAAAACTATAGAAATTTGATTATCTTTCTTTCTTGTTCATTTTATGACCACATTCTTGATTCTTCTTAGTAGGGAACTACTCACTTCAAACTCCTATGTTGAGGAATCAATATCAGGCTACACCAACTGGAAATATGGTTGGCAATGAGGATGATATTGAGTTTATAGATCCTGCAATTTTGGCAGTGCATAAAGGGAATGTTCCAAGTGGCTCTAATGCCTCAGGCTTGAATGTGACTTCAGGTTTTCCTCTGCAACTGAGCACTTCTGAAAATGAGGGAAGACTTCATTTTTTAATGCAAAGATCACTTTCTCCACTTAAGAACCAGAGATTTCCTGATACTGGGGACAGTTTTTCTGCCTTTGGTGATGCTTATAGAATTCCTTCTGGGATTTTGGAGCAAACTCTCTCCAGTAATCTCTCCGCATTTTCATCAGTCAGTGTTCCTGAATCTAGGAGTTCTGTTATGTCAAATGGCAACTGGGACATCTGGAACAGGATTAATGGTCAAAATGATTTGGGTGTATCTGAGCTCCTTCAAACAGAAAGGCTGGGTCTTAACAAGCTCTATACTGGATATGAGGATTCTAAGTTTGGTATGACTAATTCAGGCAATTTATATAGAACTTATGGGTTCTAAGTGCTTGAGAGAGGCTTTTTGGCTGGACTAGCAACAGAAAGGATGAAATAATCATGGCGTGAACAATAGGTTTGCTAAGACAACCTGACCTTTCCATGCTCAGGATGTTTCAATTGCCATTCGTAACACAACCCGCTGATTTTGGCTACTTCATAGACTTGCATCCAAAGATGGGAAGACTGATTTGTGAGTGCCTGAATGACCTATACTTCAAGTTTGGTAAAGAATCTAGCCTTTTGAAAAAGGTTGGTCAGAGGTCAGCATTAAGCTTGTGACTTTACTCTCTAGTAGTATTTTCACTTGGTGGTGCATATTTGTTATTTTATACTTGCTTTCGACTGTTTGAGGCCTGGGAAGTTGAGAAGAAGATTAGTCTTTGTAATGATGGAAAGATGTTTCACATATACTAATCAACAGACATGAAAGGGGTTGGAACTATCGATGGTTAGGTTCACTTGACATTGAGGTTACAAAGGACTTCTGAAATTGTGCTTATTCCTTTCCAATTTGTACTGTTTTTGAGTCTCGAGGAAGAGGAAACAACTTGCAAATGACTGTATACACTGATTTCAACCATAATCTTCTGACAAAAGATTACCCAGGTGAAAGAAGCTGAAGTCGAGGCTCAATAAGGTTTTATGCAGGATGCTAAAGAGGGTTGGATTTCATCTGCTGTTATCTGGTCACGCTGAGAACCGGGACACATTGCTACACATCAGTTATGGCAAAAATGGGTTCTGGAGGAACCAGTTTGTCATTTTGATAGAGATTGTTTAGGTACCATACAAACCCGAGCCAAAATTGATGAGATTGAAAACTCTTCATACTATATATAGCATGTTCACTATGATGTCTGCTGTGAAAAGTTTGAATAGATATTATAATGATATATAGTAAAATGGTTGAACAATACCAGTGTGCAATGCTTGCTGATATTTACTTTCCCTTGGCAAATGCCACCAGCATATGAATATGGGAGAATTGCACATTTCTTTTGAGTTATTGGGTAATAGTGAATTTAGTTTCTATGTTTCGATTATACTCCCATTAAATTAATAGAAAATTTAAAAACTAAAAAATAAAAATCATGGAGGTTAATGGTCTATGCTGACAACTCGATGACGAAGGTGATAACACTTGTAAAACAAGAATTTAATTGTGTAAGTAGCATTGAATTGCTGTAGATGAATCTTTGGCATCTATATACACCCCCAGGTCTGTGTGACCTATCAATTACAATTGAAATTTAATCTTGATATTTCATTTGGCTATATCATTGTTGCTCTACAATGTATATAATGCTCTGAAGTTACAAAAGCTGTATGTGATCAATCAACAGTAATTGTACAAAAGAGTCACAATCTACCGCAATCAATAGGTCAATAGAAGACGTTAGGCTATTGTGTTGGCCTGACCTGGCAATAGTATTCCGCAGGTGTATTTGTTGATGCATTGGGGTACGCGAAGCAAAGATTCAGGGATGTCACCTTGGGAGCTGTCATGGGAGAAGTTGAAACAGCAACAGACTTGGTGGTAGCTGGAGTTGAGAATCCTGATGATGCTGCTGACAACATTGCTACCGTGTTTGTAGTGCTAATGTGACCATGTCTTTGGCTCCCCCAGTTTAGCGGTCCTTGTGAAGAACACACCTCCATCCTTCTCTCACTTGCCATTTGCTGCCAATCATTAAGCACATAGCCTAAGATTAGATTAGACTAGACTTTCACAACAAAAGTAAACTCACCGAATCAAAATTATTGTTAAGTGTTTGGTTGATAACTTTTTAAAACACAACTATGAAATTTGATTACTCCTTAATTTAAAAACTCATTCCCTAATTAAAAATAGGTATCTGATTTTTAAGTTTGGATTAGTGCTTTTAGATTTTTGTTTTGATATTTTTTTTTATATTCATATTGGTGCTTTGGATGTCATTATATTAGGATCAATTGTCTTATTTTTTTATTTTTTTATTTTTAAAATCTTTATTTTCATTATAGGGTCATACATAACCACACATCAATATTAGTAATCATTCCAATTCCACGGCAAATTTTAATGTGGACCATGGTCCAAAACAATGCTGTTTCTTTTAATGAAAAGAAACGGAACCCGTTCTGTGTATTTAGCTTTACTTGTATAATATATCCATTTTCATTTTATATACATTATAGTTTCATTTCAGCACAATTATAGTTTCATTCGACATTTATACCTACAGTAGTCTTATTACAGTGAGACATGTTATTAAATTTCATTTTATACACACTATAATCTTATTACAACACAACTAAATTATAATTTTAATTCAACTATGGTTTTATTGGACATTATAGACTCAAATATGTGAAACTGTTATTTAGTTTCATTTTATATACATGAGACATGTTATTCAATTTTATTTTATACATACTGCAGTTTCATTTCAACACAACTAAAATATCATTTCAATTCAATTATAGTTTCATTTGATAATATATAAACACAATATGCGACACAGTTTTATTTTAGATACACTCTAGTTTTATTTTGTTATGAACACAAAAAATATGAGATTTGTTAAAATGTAACGGTTGCTTTTTTTTTTTCTTTTACTTAAAAAAACGATGCCGTTTTCGGACCATGGTCCACAAAGCTCTGTCGACCATGGTTCACAGTATAACAAGCGCAATTCCACCCTATTACCAAATATCTAAAATACTTTTACCAAAACCCGTTACCATTATCAAGTATTTGATTCTTATTCCCTCGTGCGAACCAAACACACCCTAAGTGTATTTCAAGAAAGTAAAACTTCTGCCACATGTCCAAATTTTATTGGACTAATAAATGAAATGAATAAAAACTATAGCTCATTTGTTTTTCAAAACCAATCACAAATTCACAGTATGGACTTGTTTAGTTAATGGCGGATCCGCCATTTTCAGCGTTTTGATCAAGGGTCAAAACACTAAAAACTTGTTTGGTTAATGGCAGTTTGGAACAGCGGATTTGCTCCAAACCGCCAAGTTGCGAAACGCTGCTATTAGCAGCGTTTCGCAACAGCATTTTGGGGAAAGATTTTCTTTCCCCAAAATGCCCTTATAATTAAAAAAAAAAAAAAACTTAGCGTTCGCCCAACAAACTATTGGAAATTACGGAGCCTTGAGGCTCCTTTTATAGGAGCCTCAAGGCTCCCTTCCTCACTTATCCCACCGATGTGGGATAAGTGAGGGAAACAAATTCACAAAAGGGGAGCCGCAGCGGCTCCCCCACCCCTCTCTTTTTTTTTTTTTTTTAAATTATTGTTATTATTATTATTTTTTTATTATAATATAATTATTATTGTTATTGTTATTTATATATATATATATATATATATATATATATATATATATATATATATATATATTATGTATACCCTTTTGGTCATTTTACATGTTAAGCTAATCTAACAGCTAATTTTACGAAACATCTTTTTACAAACCGCTAATACAATCCGTTGGTCAAACCCGCTAATACAATCTGCTATTTGATAACCGCTAACACAACCCGCTACCCGCTGATAACCAAACAAGCCCTATGTCATATCAATAAAGAATAGCGTGAGCGTACTGGTAATATTACTCATTGGTAATATTACTATTAAACTCGCAGCACAAGAGACAGAGTTGATTTAAAAACAAGTCTCTGCTTGGGAAAGAATATGCAGTGAAGTATAAAACAACCCAAAGGTAAGCAATTTTATTCTCAAGATAGTCCACAGCTTACCTCGGATTTAGGATAGACATTTGAATAGAATCCAGTGCACAGTTGAGGTTGTTCAGATGGTATCAATCTTGCATTGAGATCTGGACTAACAATTTTTGTTTCGCCAGATTTATCCATCTGTCATTGAAGACCATAAAAGAAATCAATGACTCTAGCTACCGGAAAATGATGCAAATACATGAATAGTTCATGGGAGTATTATGCAGACATATAGTTTGGAATATACATCTGATGTTCCTGAATGGAGTATGTGGTACTGGAGATTTCCTGTGTTCCTGTTTTCTTTAGGAGAAGAGGTTATCATCCCCAAGTTCAGATCAAGATCATGCTGGCTACCTGCATTATTGGGCCAAGACAACTCATAAGTGCAGAGTTTCATGTACTCGTATTATTGTACTCCAGTAATTAAGGTTTTGCAGTTAGATAAAATATGATGATTGATGAATGTAGGCAGGCATATACCTTCATTTAGTGGTCAGAGAGTGTTTGCCCATCATATGTATTGGGGTCAAAGTTAGTAACAGCCTCCCTCCCATTAAATTTGATAGCTGCCTTATCATAAGCCCTGATTTGCAGAAAACAAAAAGGGAATATTGGTTGAATGATGCATAATTGAGGGTAGTATTCAAATTATCAGAGAGAGAGGACAATATATGATCTTTTGGCATTAGGACCTTGCAGCTTCTACTTCACTGTCGAATAGCCCAAGATAAATATACCTGCAATGTAGCATTCCAATCCCTTTTATGAATACTGGGTTCCCAATTATTTCTTCTTCAATAGATTTGTCAGGGTTCAACCCAACTAGCTTTTTAAAAATTTTAATTACACTGGTACTGACAATCAACCATAGATTTTAAGTTGCTTACTTTTTGCCTAGGAGCTGCCCCATCCGAGCCTCCCATCTGCCACATTTATGTAGTGTCACTCCTCTGAATTTGGAGGTTCCTCTTGAGAAACCAGTGCTCTGGCGGCGCAGCATATGTACAAATTCTTCTTTATTCAGGCTTTTCATCTGCAGTAAAAGCACAAATTTCACAAACTATACCAGAAAACTCAATAGATTCATATGAAACAAATATCATTATATTTCCAACAGTAAGCTCAATTAGGTGACTATGCAGTATGCACCAATGATCTGACAAAATTCATGTGAAAAAAAATCATTTCTAACCTGTTTCATTCCATCCTTATATTCACTTATACTGAAATTTATGTCAGCATCAACTCCCCGGAATTTAAGTGCTGCTAGATCATATGCTCTGTAACATAAAGATTAAGAAATTTCAGGGAAGTACTAAAACTGGAGATTGAAAAGCATAACAAATCAGTCAATCAATTTACCTAGCTGCAGCATAAGCAGTGTCAAATCCACCTATCACAACCCAATACAATAAAACCATCAAAAAAATTTCCCAATTTAGGAATTCAGTACAAACTGCCAAAAAAGGTGAAGGAAATCAACCCAAAATGAAAAGTAGTTAAAGTAAGCTCTCTCCATACCCAAATATACTTGTTTGCCGGAGTCCCTGCATCAATTAATATGTATATAAATAAGTACTCCTTAACAAATAGAAGCTCAAATTTACAGGATAACTAAAATTAGTATATATGATTCTATACAAACGCATAATATCATCAATATGAATCCAATAGTTAAAAATCACTAACCAGATATGCGATTCCCATCTACCGGTTCTTCTGTAGAAAGTGACTCCTCTATACTGTGAGCTCCGAGACCTCGGCCCTCTCCGGCTCTTCTTCACCTTTTGCGGCTGAGGCGGCGGCTGCTGCTGCTGGTGTTGCTGTACCCTTCCGACCTCTACTTGACAGAAAGAGAGATTCACCTCCCTATCAGGCTGCCCGGATGCTTCGCTCCGGTTCAATTCGCCGTCGCTTACCGGGAACAGCTGCCGCGTCACGAAAACCGGACGAGTCACCGGCCGATTCTCGTAACCGTCATCGTTTCCTCTCCCGGCCTTGAGGATCTCAAAATTTAAGGAAAACACGTCGCGGCCGCGCGTGGAGCAGGTGTCTTCCACACCGGCATTGCCGATACCTTGGCATTCATCTGCGACGAGTGCGAGCTCGTCGTCCCGGATTCATCGGCTCTGGAACCTTCCCGAAGCCTCTCATATGCACTCTCGTCGCAGTGCAATACACTCAAATTGAGATCTAACATCACTACTCTCAACTCTCAACTCCGTATATATTTATCCACACACAGCGATCAAACCGAATATATATATACGCACGTATACACACGTATATCTGTATATACAACCGTTAGCTTAAGCGTTAAGTATATATGGATCGATCAAAGAATCTTTTCCAGTTTCAACTGTGTAACAAAAGAAAGCGGAAGAATCGGATGAGAGAAACGGAGAAAAACTTGAACCTCTATAGACGCCGATGATCGGAATTTTCATATGCTTAAACGCACGATGAACTGTATCGGAAAATATCTTGTCCTCTCCTCCTGATCATCGGACTATAATATATGTTATATAGATATAGGTATAGATATAGATATAGAGAGAGAGAGGGAGGGTAGGAGGAGCTGAAATGCGTACAGGAATCATCGCCGACTGTATGATACCATGAAGAAAACGTAGGAGATTTTTATTTTTATTTTTATTTAAACTTTTAACTTTTAATTAGGAGGCAACATAGTTAATTTATCAGTTAATTTTAACTTATTTAACTATTATTAATTATTTGAATTAATTAATTTTTTGTAGCAGCTTATTATTCCAAAACGCTAAATTCAAAAAGTTGTTCAAAAAATTTTTTTGATAAATTTTTGAGAAAATCATTTTTTATGTAATCAATTGTCAGCAAACATCTAATTTACTAAATATCTTTTTATAATCAGTTAATGCTGCGAACTAACTAAATTCACTAATTCAATCGGCTAACAACTATTTATCAAATACCCTCGTTATAGTCAAACAACATAACTATGAAACTTTAAAATACTATATTGTAACAGAGTTAGTAAAAAAAAAAATGTTTGATAATATTATTTGTTTCACGAGTTTCATTACACGCTTCTCAAGGAAGTATTATTTTTATATTTATAAATTAATAATAAATTGGTCGATTTCACCGGCTGAATTAAATTTTAAATTTTAAATACTTATGGTCTTATAAAATAAAAATAAAAATGCGTGGTGTAGGCAGTTGCGTATTTCTTTTGGTTTTACGTGGGTCCACTCAAGATATATATATAATA
>CP025657.1:15500453-15557253 GCA_003576665.1 Ipomoea trifida
TAATACTGTGTGATGTATATTTGCATACCTAGTGGTGTGTTTTTGGGTGATGCGTCCCTAACGATGCATATTTGTGTGGTGCATTTTCTAACACTGAGTGGTGTATATCTGTATACATAGTGGTGAGGTCGCACTATTCACACCTAAGAGCACGGCCACACTTGAACATGACCCTATATATATATATATATATATATTATGTATACCCTTTTGGTCATTTTACATGTTAACCGCTAATCTAAACAGCTAATTTTACGAAACATCTTTTTACAAACCGCTAATACAATCCGTTGGTCAAACCCGCTAATACAATCTGCTATTTGATAACCGCTAACACAACCCGCTACCGCTAAATGCTAACCGCTGATAACCAAACAAGCCCTATGTCATATCAATAAAGAATAGCGTGAGCGTACTGGTAATATTACTCATTGGTAATATTACTATTAAACTCGCAGCACAAGAGACAGAGTTGATTTAAAAACAAGTCTCTGCTTGGGAAAGAATATGCAGTGAAGTATAAAACAACCCAAAGGTAAGCAATTTTATTCTCAAGATAGTCCACAGCTTACCTCGGATTTAGGATAGACATTTGAATAGAATCCAGTGCACAGTTGAGGTTGTTCAGATGGTATCAATCTTGCATTGAGATCTGGACTAACAATTTTTGTTTCGCCAGATTTATCCATCTGTCATTGAAGACCATAAAAGAAATCAATGACTCTAGCTACCGGAAAATGATGCAAATACATGAATAATTCATGGGGAGTATTATGTAGACATATAGTTTGGAATATACATCTGATGTTCCTGAATGGAGCATGTGGTACTGGAGATTTCCTGTGTTCCTGTTTTCTTTAGGAGAAGAGGTTATCATCCCCAAGTTCAGATCAAGATCATGCTGGCTACCTGCATTATTGGGCCAAGACAACTCATAAAGTCATAAGTGCAGAGTTTCATGTACTCGTATTATTGTACTCCAGTAATTAAGGTTTTGCAATTAGAAAAAATATGATGAATGTAGGGAGGCATATACCTTCATTTAGTGGGTCAGAGAGTGTTTGCCCATCATATGTATTGGGGTCAAAGTTAGTAACAGCCTCCCTCCCATTAAATTTGATAGCTGCCTTATCATAAGCCCTGATTTGCAGAAAACAAAAAGGGAATATTGGTTGAATGATGCGTAATTGAGGGTAGTATTCAAATTATCAGAGAGAGGACAATATATGATCTTTTGGCATTAGGACCTTGCAGCTTCTACTTCACTGTCGAATAGCCCAAGATAAATATACCTGCAATGTAGCATTCCAATCCCCTTTATGAATACTGAGTTCCCAATTATTTCTTCTTCAATAGATTTGTCAGGGTTCAACCCAACTAGCTTTTTAAAATTTTTAACTACACTGGTACTGACAATCAACTATAGATTTTAAGTTGCTTACTTTTTGCCTAGGAGCTGCCCCATCCG
Organism: Ipomoea trifida; assembly: GCA_003576665.1. Lineage (NCBI taxonomy): Eukaryota > Viridiplantae > Streptophyta > Magnoliopsida > Solanales > Convolvulaceae > Ipomoea > Ipomoea trifida. The sequence goes on from CP025657.1 coordinate 15,501,922, forward strand.
AGCCTCCCATCTGCCACATTTATGTAGTGTCACTCCTCTGAATTTGGAGGTTCCTCTTGAGAAACCAGTGCTCTGGCGGCGCAGCATATGTACAAATTCTTCTTTATTCAGGCTTTTCATCTGCAGTAAAAGCACAAATTTCACAAACCATACCAGAAAACTCAATAGATTCATATGAAACAAATATCATTATATTTCCAACTGTAAGCTCAATTAGGTGATTATGCAGTATGCACCAATGATCTGAAAAGATTCATGTGAAACAAATATCATTTCTAACCTGTTTCATTCCATCTTTATATTCACTTATACTGAAATTTATGTCAGCATCAACTCCCCGGAATTTAAGTGCTGCTAGATCATATGCTCTGTAACATAAAGATTAAGAAATTTCAGGGAAGTACTAAAACTGGAGATTGAAAAGCATAACAAATCAGTCAATCAATTTACCTAGCTGCAGCATAAGCAGTGTCAAATCCACCTATCACAACCCAATACAATAAAACCATCAAAAAAAATTTCCCAATTTAGGAATTCAGTACAAACTGCCAAAAAAGGTGAAGGAAATCAACCCAAAATGAAAAGTAGTTAAAGTAAGCTCTCTCCATACCCAAATATACTTGTTTGCCGGAGTCCCTGCATCAATTAATATGTATATAAATAAGTACTCCTTAACAAATAGAAGCTCAAATTTACAGGATAACTAAAATTAGTATATATGATTCTATACAAACGCATAATATCATCAGTATGAATCCAATAGTTAAAAATCACTAACCAGATATGCGATTCCCATCTACCGGTTCTTCTGTAGAAAGTGACTCCTCTATACTGTGAGCTCCGAGACCTCGGCCCTCTCCGGCTCTTCTTCACCTTTTGCGGCTGAGGCGGCGGCTGCGGCTGCTGCTGCTGTTGCTGTACCCTTCCGACCTCTACTTGACAGAAAGAGAGATTCACCTCCCTGTCAGGCTGCCCGGATGCTTCGCTCCGGTTCAATTCGCCCTCGCTTACCGGGAACAGCTGCCGCGTCACGAAAACCGGACGAGTCACCGGCCGATTCTCGTAACCGTCATCGTTTCCTCTCCCGGCCTTGAGGATCTCAAAATTTAAGGAAAACACGTCGCGGCCGCGCGTGGAGCAGGTGTCTTCCACACCGGCATTGCCGGATACCTTGGCATTCATCTGCGACGAGTGCGAGCTCGTCGTCCCGGATTCATCGGCTCTGGAACCTTCCCGAAGCCTCTCATATGCACTCTCGTCGCAGTGCAATACACTCAAATTGAGATCTAACATCACTACTCTCAACTCTCAACTCCGTATATATTTATCCACACACAGCGATCAAACCGAATATATATATACGCACGTATACACACGTATATCTGTATATACAACCGTTAGCTTAAGCGTTAAGTATATATGGATCGATCAAAGAATCTTTTCCAGTTTCAACTGTGTAACAAAAGAAAGCGGAAGAATCGGATGAGAGAAACGGAGAAAAACTTGAACCTCTATAGACGCCGATGATCGGAATTTTCATATGCTTAAACGCACGATGAACTGTATCGGAAAAATATCTTGTCCTCTCCTCCTGATCATCGGACTATAATATATGTTATATAGATATAGGTATAGATATAGATATAGAGAGAGAGAGAGGGGGAGGGTAGGAGGAGCTGAAATGCGTACAGGAATCATCGCCGACTGTATGATACCATGAAGAAAACGTAGGAGATTTTTATTTTTTATTTTTATTTAAACTTTTAACTTTTAATTAGGAAAGATATTGGCAACCTAGTTAATTTATCAGTTAATTTTAACTTATTTAACTATTATTAATTATTTGAATTAATTAACTTTTTGTAACAGTTTATTATGCCAAAACTCTAAAATTCAAAAAATAAATTTTTGAGAAAATAATTTTTTATGTAATCAATCGTTAGCGAACATTTAATTTACTAAATATCTTTTTATAATCAGTTAATGCTGCCAACTAACTAAACTCACTAATTCAATCGGCTAACAACTATTTACCAAATACCCTCTTTATAGTCAAACAACATAACTATGGCTCTTTAAAATACTATATTGTAACAGAGTCAATAGTAAAAAAAAAAAAAAAGTTTTGATAATATTATTTGTTTCACGAGTTTCATTACACGCTTCTCAAGGAAGTATTATTTTTATATTTATAAATTAATAATAAATTGGTCGATTTCACCGGCTGAATTAAATTTTAAATTTTAAATACTTATGGTCTTATAAAATAAAAATAAAAATGCGTGGTGTAGGCAGTTGCGTATTTCTTTTGGTTTTACGTGGGTCCACTCAAGATATATATATATATATATATATATATATATATATATATATATATATATATATATATTGTTTTCTTCTCTATTATTCTAAAATTGGTTTTCAAGGTTTAATATAAAAATTCTACATATGGTAAGTTTTAGTTAAGAAATACGCATGTGATAAAGATAAAAAAATTTGTGACTAAAACTTTTGTAATATATATATTTTGTAAGTAATATAAGTTGTGATGAATATAGACTTGTTCATATATTTAGAATATTTTAAATAGTTTTTTAAACTATTATAAATAATTTTCTGAAATCATTTTTAAATTAATTTTAGCACCATACCAAATAATTATTGAAAACTTCTATAGTGCTAATCAACACATATTTGATTCTTACACTGTATATAACCTAAAATGAACAAAAAAAAGTTTTGAATTTGTATCGGTACTATCGCGCAAGAAAAAATCACAATAATTTCCTGTCACATAATTATTTGGGCATTAGTGCATAACTTGTAAGTTGTTTGATTCTTAAAGGTTTAGGCCTACTGCCTACAAACATGTTATACAGTTTTGGAATTTTACTAAATAATTTTGAGAAACAATCCCTCCATACCTAAATTTTCTAGACATTCTGGAACTTTTTTTTTTTTTTTTTTAAATTTTATTCTAACTCGTAGTTTTGAATTTTTTTTTGAGAACTTAGTTTTGAATTTTTAGTGAGATTAATTCATTATGAGCGCTTTCATGACAGATTTTGTATGAGTTCATACCAGTTTGACATATGATTTGATAAAATGCATTTTCACTTCGAAGTAGTAAACTCATTTATTATAATCGTACTCGAGAACAACTCAATTGGTCAATTAATCTAAAATAAGTTTTGAGTCTTTGTTTTGCTAGTCACATGAAATATGAATTTAATTTTACTGTGAGGACACTAGTGTATAAGCATTTGAAGGCGTAATTGCATATATATTGACCATTTGAAAACTATGTGAGATTTTTCTATGAGATGATATTGAATTCGGACAAACGTCCCGTCATTATTTAATCGCTTTGCCCTTTGGGGAAACTGGAATTCCAAAGCAAGGAACACTTGTACTAATGCTCTGCGTTTCTTGAATCTACTTGCTTTTATCATGTCCTTTGTTTCAATGTTTGGCATCCTCAAAAATCACGTGTCTGATTCACCCAATTTTGGTCTCCTTTCTACATCATCTTTTAACTTCCAAAAATAGCCTACAATAATTCTATGTATTTAGGAAAAACTGAACCATGTGTCTCACACGGAGAGTTTCTTTTAAATCTTTTTAAAGGGTGTTAAAATTTCAAAGTGTTGAAATGTCATATATATATAAAATATAATACTATCTCCGTCCCAAAATGGTTGTCTGGTTCGTTTAACGAGGCTTGACTGAAGTAATTTTTAATCCAATTTTTCATATTATTAAGTTTAACATTAATATATAAAAGTTATATATTTAGAAACTACATTAAAATTACTATTAAACACAACAAATTTAATTTAAAAATAATAAAAAATTACTAAAGAAAATAAGCAAAGAAAGAAGAGTTGGTTTGACCAATGAATAGTAAATAGGACAGGTAAAATGGGACAGAGGGAGTATAATATAATCAGGTGAGAATCATGTCTCAGGTGAGAACCTGTAAATAAATTCAAATTATGGATCTAGTAGATCTAACGGTTGAAAATAAACAAAACTTTGTAATATTTATGAAAATGACTCTACTCATATTTTACTTGATTTCCATCCATCAGATCTTGCAAATCAATGGCTTGAATTTATCCATAAGTTCTCACCTGGTGAATTGTTTTCATATGATTAGGATTAAATATATATTGACATGATATATAATTGAACAAGGTACTAGACCGATCCCGTGCACTCTTGGTCTTACCTGTCAAAGCAGTAAAGACACTCAAACAAGGCAAGAGCAAAGAGAGCAAGTGGAACGGTTGCAAGAGCACACACTGCCTCATCAAAGAGAAAGAGTACACTTATTAAGAGCACCACCTCATAAAAAAATAAGAGTTATGGAGGGTCTGCGCACTTATGGAAGAGAGTGCCTCAATTACTAAGGAGCCAGGACGTACACTTATTGAGAGGAGTCATTGTAGACTTGTAGTTATTAGGAGGGCATTGCGCCTTGTAACCGTTAACCGTTAATTCATTATAAAACTTGAGCCCTTGTGAGTTGTGACAGTAGTGGAGACACACTCTAAAACTTGCATTCAGACTCTGAACTCTTAAGCAATACACCTTTTTTTATTTACAAACATACTCGGTGACATTATTATCGTCAACTGGTGCTTTTATTGAGAGTTTGAGATCAACTCTCAAGCAAGCTATCACCCACATCCATCTTTCTCTAAACAAACTAAAGCAATGACACAGTCTGGATTAAGCAACATTCATGGTTCTCGCAACCTCAACCCTAATGGCAATGCTAGTGGACGTGCCTGATCGATCTCTGCGACCAACTCAACAACAACTGTGCCAGAGGGCAGCAAGGGTTCGGAGCACCAATTTTGCCTGTGGACCTCCAGACAAGCGTGAAGCGTCCATGCCATTCAACAAGCAAAAGTAGCACTGACCTAGGCTACATGGTAGCAGGAGTGCAAAATCTGGTTACCCCTTTGTTACCCCAAGACAAGGTTGATGTGATATCATCGATGCGGGAGGGAACTCAAAAACGAGGAGGAACGCATCCAGAGGGCGACCGACCTCACTCCTAAGGAAGAGGGGCGGAGGGTCAAGGCTAACGTACAAAAGTAAGGGATGAAGGTGTTCAAATTGAAGGGTCAGGTGGAAGACTTGCCGGTTCCAAGCCTGTCCTAGAACAGTTGGGCAAGAGGCACTGGTCTAGGAGATAATAGGGCCACATCTAAGGGTCGAGGGGTCATCTACCAGACCGCACCAAGACGGAACCAGGATAGTGAGTGTAATAGCATGATAGGTGGTTGTGTAATCTTGCATAGCTCCCACAAACTACACATGAAATAGGGAAAAAGGGGCGGTGTTAGTTTTATAAATATTGCAAATTTAAAAATTTATAATAATTATAAAATTGACCACATATTTATTTTTACTAAAACTTACAATCATTGATGAACCTTGAATCTTTGAGAGACGGTTGTGTAATAGCTTGCATAGCTCCCACAAACTACACAGGAGATATAAATCACACTAGAAAGACCCTATGTAATGGGCTCGATCGAGAGTGTGCTGACAATAATTGAATTCGTGACCTTTAGATACGAGAGTCACGATCCATTTACTTTTAGGTCCCTTTCGGGCCATTGTTATTTTATTATTTTAATTTTTAAGAATGTTCCTTTCACGGTTTAATTAATGATATGTGACTGTTTCATAGTGCAATAATGGTATATGTAATATGTGCACAAATGTTTAAACACAATTTTACATATAAATGTTGCGGGTTTTTTGTTTAAAAAAATAAATAAATAAAATTAATTGTTGGTATAGTTCATTGGTTTACAATTAGCTAATAAATATCTTTTTAAAAAATATGTATAAATTGTTAATTATGTACAAATTAAATGACATGACTATTTTTTTTCATACAACATCTGACATCCGATGTCTTTACCAAATCAAATTTAATATTAATTGTTCACTTATCAATCATCCTAATTTTATTTCTTTCTTATAAGTATGTACTATTATTTCACTCCAATGTTCAAAAATGTCTGTCTGCTAATGCCCTTTTCAGAATGTCAATGATTGGCAGCGCAATATGTATCGGTTGGCTGTTGCAGCTACTTATGTTGCATGCAATTAATGCAATTATATCTTCTTCTTTTTTTGGATTGGCTACTTGCATATGGTTAAATCATTCTTGATAAGTTTATTGATTTATTTAATAATTTTTAAATTAATTTTATAACATTATCATTCTTTTATTCTAAAAGCTAAATATATAATAATTGACAAACAAATTCAATGACAAAGTACTTAACATTTTCGGCTACTTCTTTTAGTTTTTAATTTAGGGAAAATGACAGTTTTTCAACTGAATTATGTGCATATAGCCGTTCCCCCCGGCCTCTCCCTCCTCCCCTCCTGCCCCTGAGTTATACATGTATCTATATTTGACTCCTCAGTTATTTTAAAAGTGATGATTTTTGTCCATATGATGTTAAATGACATTTTTGCCCTTAAATATAACTATTTCATTTATTTTTCTTCAATAAATTATTACTTATATGTTTGGAAGACCACAATTCAATTTGAACCTAATCAGACTCTGTACCAATTGAACCTAAATAGTATGGACGGTTATGGTTACAATTCAGAATTGGAAAAAATAAAATAAAATAATTGTTGAATTTAGATTATTTTAAAAATAAGAAGTAGACTTTACAAAAATAAATAAATAAATTTTGAATTGACGGTTCAAATTTGAAATTGAAGAATCGAACCGAGTTATCAAAATAAGTGTTTGATCATTTTCACTATATATGAATGCGGTTCAGTTCTGGTTCACGGTTCAACAATTATTTTATTTTATTTTTTCATTTCTGAATCGTAACCAGAACTGTCCATACTATTTCGGTATGATTGCTACATTGTCAGGTTAGGTTCGAACCGAATCGTGATCATTCATACATATAAACAATAATTTGTTGGAGAAGAAAAATAAATGAAATAATTATTTTTAAAGACAAAAATGTCAACTTAACATCACATGGGAAAAAATCGCTACTTTAATATTTCAGAGGGGAAAACGTGTTATATACATATAACTCGGGGGAAAAAATGACATTTTTCCTCTAATTTATTTCAATAGCTTTTATAATTTGTTATGGGATGCTAAATGTTTCTTTTAACTTCAGACACAATTCAATATCTATACATAAGACTATTTGTATCTTTTAAGTTTTATTTAATAAAATTACCCTTTTCCTGGTTAAAAAAAAAAAGTAAAAAAAATAGGGACTGAAAGTGGAAGAACCAAATTAAACTATATATATATACACATACACACACGGCATGTGACTATGTGAGTGTGGTTGCTAATTGACAATCACTCTACTTTTTTACTCGTAATTTTTATTTTTTTTTTATTTTTTTATTTTTAGTTTTAAATCTATTTGGCACCAAAAATTTAGAAAAAATAAACTCTTTTATTGAGATTGCTCTTAAATATTGTATCAACTATCAAGAGATAATATATTCGGAGTAATCTCTTTTATTTGTGGTTGTTGTTGTTGTTGTTGTTATTATTATTATTATTATTATTATTATTATTATTATTATTATTATTATTATTATTATTATTATTATTATTATTATTATTTTGTGATAAGGGGAATCTATAGTCACATCCTGCTGGTAAATTAGCCTAGGTTCATAGTTGATCGTCTTAAACTGAGAAGACGAATAGATCACTCTCATTCAAATTTGAAATCTTGTGTTACATATCAAACAATAGAACCAATTGCCACTTATTATTATTACTAGTTTTATACGCGCATAGCGCGAATGGGTTAATGCCCAATGTTTATATCTAAATAAATATTTGAAAGTATATCAATGCAAGATTATATATGAGAAGTTTATACATGGGTAATTGAATGTCGAATTTTTTTATTTAAATATCTAACTCAAAGTATATATATGAATCTAAGATAATATAGAAAATTCATTATAATTATTACTAAAATAAATGTTTGCAACGTTGTAAAATCGATAGTCTAAATATTTGGTCTAAAAATGATAGTCTAAATAAATACTCCGTACTACTTTTAATTTGAATTTTTTTAAAGTGTTCTTAATTCTCTTTTGAGTAACATTGTCATTGTCTTCAATTCATCTTTATTATTTGTTCTCTTCCTTTTTGTTTGTTGTGTGTTATTTGCAATTCGGTTATTGTCGGTAGCATAGATGACAACGTCATGCAATGAGATTACGATATAGGAGCTATGGACTTTCCTTTAGGTGCTCTGCTTGGGGTTCATTTGGTTCAACCATTATTGTTGAATGTGTTATTGTGGATAAAGAAATTCCTAGTTTAAGAAAAAAGATTAAATAAATTAATAAAAATTTGAAAACTTAAAATATTATGTATTCCAAAGATATTAAAAGGTAATTTCTCGCTTCAATTTGCTGGGTAATGGGTTATTTGAGTACTTTCATTGTCAACAATCCCCCAAGTAGTTAATATGATTGGTTTCAAACTATTCTTTTTTTATTTTTTTCATGGTATTAAAGAAATACATATGTATCATTTTTTGGTGTAACTACTAATTTATTTAATTCAATAAGAGTAAAATAGAGTGATTCCGTTTCAATTTGTTAGACTATTTGAGTACTCTCTTTGTCAACCAATCCCAAGTAGTTAATATAATTAGCTTCAAATTATTTAAATTTCTTTTCATAGTATTAATAAAATATTTGGTAAATAAATATATAACATTATTTTGTACTATAACTTTAATATTTAATTACAAGATATTGTAAAAATAAGATAATGGACAATGTAATGAATTAAAGAATATTTGCATGAGAGAAAATAAAGACAATATAACTAATGAAATTATTTCTCTTATTTAATTTAATTTTTTGATAATGAATAATTTTTTCAAATAAAAGTATTGTAGACACATAATTCTAAATTAAAGAAATACATATGTATCATTTTTTGTTGTAGCTACTAATTTATTTAATTTAATAAGAATAAAATAAAGTGAAAAACTTAATTATGTCAAATTTGATTGAGATGAGGTTCGAACCTAAGACCTTTCTTATAGAAATTAATGGGTTAGTTAAAAGTTAACGGAATATTAACAGAGAAGAGAATATTTAACGGAAAACTTAACAGAAAATCATAAAAGTAAGGTTAAATTAGGTAATCTCTATGAATAATATTAATCAGAATTATCTTAGCCATCTATTTGATTAAATAATTCATCTGAACCATCCATTTGATTACCGTCATTTTTTCTACCCATTTTAGGCCTAACTCTCTTTGGCTCTTATTAGTATAGTAGATTATTATTATTATTATTATTATTATTATTATTATTATTATTATTATTATTATTCATGTAGTGGGCAGCAGGGCAAGCATCAAAATGCGCAGTGTCGATGCTTAGATCCATCAAAAGAATTAATAATCCATTATTATGAAAGAAAATATTATTCCCGATGAAAAAAAAAATAGGAAAAAATTGATTTTCCTTGTGATCATCAACATATGAGATAATGATGATTTAATTGTATCTAAAAATTAGCGTGACAGACTGACAGTCGCGCTTTGCTGTAGGACGTGACATTTCTTGGATTATTAGCGCTTAAATTTCTGTGAATTATACACGAGCTCAAATATTTAAATCAAAACCTTAACGTCGTACTTTGTACTTAATTAATATAATTGGTATACTTCCTAGGACGAGAACATACCACGTCGCTAACCATATTATAAAATTTAAAAAATATATAAACCTACTTTCCATCAAATCTGTGGCTTCTACTTTGTACCTGTCGCCATGTTTGACTGCTTGGGTTTTCTTTGGTTTTAGTAATATAAACAAGTTTTCTTTCCCAATTTTTCTTTTTTAATGATGATATAAATCAGTCTAATCTTAAATTTGGACGCCACTATAGTGTTACTGTCACCTTTTTCCTATCCTGCCTTCGTGTCTATCATGGTAAAACATGATTGGAGACCTTAGGACATCCACAATAGAAATTTTTGCGTGATTTTTGAGGAGATTTTGACTAAAAGTATAAAAAGTAGAAGAATGAGAGAGAATGTTTGATGTTATTGTGAGCATAAATATAATATGTGCAGTCCAATTATCAGCTTAGGCTTTTAGTTGAGATGGAGCACATGCTTTAATTTGGTATCAGAGTCATGCAAAAGATCATGAGTTCGAATCTCCGCGTCACCCTCAAAAAGAGACTTCCACGTCTTGCGCTCGGAAATCCACTGCACACGTTGAGGGGGCGTGGCATAAATATAATATGTGCAGTCCAACTATCGGCTTAGGCTAGCAGGCGTGGCATAAATATAATATGTGCAGTCCAACTATCGGCTTAGGCTAGCAGGCGTGGCATAAATATAATATGTGCAGTCCAACTATCGGCTTAGGCTAGCATCGAGTTGGGCACGTTAAATTGTAATTTTTTTTTTTTAAATTTGCTTTTCAGGTTTTGTTTTTGTTTTTGTTTTTTCTTTTTTCCCTTCACTCTCATCTTCTCTTTTATAGTCACACATGCAAAAATTTCACAAATCCATGTCTATTGGGGATGCTCTTAGTAAATTTATTGTTGAGTATTTTGTCCGTGCCAACAAAAAAAACATGAGAGTGAAAGAAAAAAGATACATGAAAAACTAAAAATATAGTTGGTAGGGATGGCGCACTTGTTGAACGCTTCTTTAGACGTTTTGTTTTGTTTTTTGTTTTTTTTTTTTAATTCTAAAAAGTAATTAAAAACTTGGATTTATAAGGAGAATTGAGTTCTTTCTCTCTCCTTCATATATTTATATTGAGCTCAAAAGCTGAGCAAAATGTCATATTTAAGGGCCTGGCCTTAAGAATATTTGAAGGGGTTAGGAAATAATAATTTTAAATATTTATAATATTTGTGGTAATAATTTTTATGTAATTAACATTAATTTAATCATTCAATAATACACATTATAATTAGATGCTCACCATGTCAAATCCATCCTATCATTAAATTTCTCAAATAAAAAAGTTAAAGAAAATAAGTACAAAATCTTTAAAGATCTATGTGCGCCACCTACTTTGATTTCTCTATTGAAATTTTGTTTAAGTTGAAGAAGATAGGCAAAAAAAAAAAGATGCGGTGATCGAGTTCCCTCACCATCGTTACTCTCCAGATGATGATTAATTTTTTAAAAGGATAAATTAATTTTCGCAAAAACAAAGAATAAATCAAGAAAAAATTCAATAAGAGAGGTGATATATATTGAGATATTAAGAACTAGTGAAATTTCTCTTCCTAATATTCTTTGTTGTTAACATAGAGTATTTCTTTATTGGTATTCATATATTTATTAAGTTATGATTTTTAGTTTGATTAACAAGTATATAAAAATAAAATGTGAGTAACATTTTTTTAAAACAAAATATACATTAAACAAAAAAAAAAAAATCTGTAGAGCACGAGGTCCACGCCGCCTTTGATTGTGTCTAGTCAGTAGTACATTATTATTATAATAATTATTATTTATTGTTCCTATTACCCATTACCCATCTACATAATTTGATATCAACCAAACTTTCTAGCCTTTAAGTAGCTATGTCGGATAGTCATTAACATTCACTATCATCTTAGAAAAACCAAAAGAAATAAATAAAAAATCAGTAATTAAAATGAAAAGAATTGAGTAATTATATATATATCCCAATTAATATAACATTTTCAAATTGTATTGATAAAAAAAATTAGAGTCTTAATTTATAGTTCAATTTGGACCTTTTTAAAAAAATTATATAAATTTAGAAGTATTATACTTATTGAAAAATGTTATGAAATAAAAACATTTTACAAAATAAACAACTGCAACTCAAAATTTTACTTAAAAACATTTGTTTGGTGCATGTTACGATACAAAACTATTTACCAATTTTTTTATATTTACATTTGATTTGAAATGTTCTTGAAGAGTGAATACGACCTTAGAGGTAATTCACTTATTGGCTATTTGGTTCAAAATTTTAAAGCTATATTTTCCTTCTTTTAAATTACCTATGTACTATTTTTTTAACATATGATAAAATTTTATATTAATCCAACGAATTAGATGGAAGGAGTGTAGTTTTGTCAAAGGAAAGTACGGTTGGATGGGTGCGCTGTCGGCTAGTTGTACTGTGTACGAGGTTTAGGATATATTGAGGAATACGTGGAGGATTCGGGTCCATTCATGGAACGTTTTGCTATCATATCTCATCCGCATCTTTAGTCAATCTTTCCCTTTTTATCATTATTTTACTGCCCAATTATTTCGTTTCTATTTTTGTTCATTTTTTTTAATTCCCCTGTTGCCCTGTCCCTGTCCCGCGTCAATTATTGAAAGCATTTGCAGTGTACATTTACCCAAATGCCACCCCCTCATTATACTTTCCTTTTTCGTCCTGCCGTCCAATTGTCCCTATTCCCCCATATGGGACCCACCAAAACAAAATTTTAAAAATATCAGTTTTTTTTTTGTTTTTGTGGTTTAATGCATTATAAATATTTATTACTGTTTTTTTTACTTTTTATTTTTTTATTGACAAGACACTTACGACTACTAATTAATGGTGTGTATTGAAAACCCTAGAATGTCAATAGATCATTCTCATTGGAAGTTGAACTTATAATTGTGTAGTTACCAAGTCAACAATTTGACCAGTTTAGTTGAGATTTTGTGCCATGTAATATAGAATATAGACATGATATGATTTAACAATTTAGTATATTATTGGCAAATTTAACCTAAATTTATGACAAGTAGAAATTGCTAACCCTTTCTTCCTCCCCAATTCACACTAGACTTTTTTGTGCGATTTTCTTTCAATAAGCTTGTATGGTTGACTGTGTCTTTTCTAATATAATAAGGCATAGCACTCTATTTATTGAACATCGTATGTTGAAATTAAAGAAAAGTATATACATTATTGAACCTAAATTCAAATTACTCGACTATTATTGAACTATACTTTAATACATGAGTTAAATCTAATAAAATATTATTTAATATTCTAATCTAGAAAATCCAGAAAATATGAGACTCATAATAAATGATATAAATTCATATATATATATATATATATATATATATATACACTGATTACTTATATGTAAATTTTTTAAAGTTAATTTGAATTAATTAAATAAGTCAAGTTAAATTAAATAATATAAGATTAAACTCCGTCTCTCAAACTCCAGCCTCTTGATTCCTCATCATCTTTTTAGAAAACAGACAAATAACCTATACAAAAATGGACAGAGGAATCCTGAGTTTTCATTTTCAAACTCATCACATATTCACATGATGAAACATAGGGAAAAAAAAAACAGATCTAAAAAGTGAACACAAGAGATTATATTATATATGTATGGGATTTGTAATATATTATTTCTTTTAATTCTTCGATGGTGACAAAAGAAGATAGAAACACATGCAATTTATTATTATTATTATTATTATTACTATTATTATTATTATTATTAGTGAAGAATATTAGAATTGTTTGGAAGGCGTTGCACTTTTCATTTGTAACCATTAATTTGGATGTTTTAAGGATAAGATTGAAGTCACATAAATCATACCAAAGACGTTACATCATGAGCAGTTGTGACACGAGTAAAACTGTTCTTGTACGTCGACCGTCGTCGTCTATCGACATTAATTTAATTTATTGTTTACAGAGAAATAATGGTATATGCCAACCATCCCTTGCCACGCACCCCTTTCATCAACTCATCTGTCACCTCCAGCACTCACAACTTTCACAGCCTATGAAAGAATTTATAAAATAATTTTTTATACAAAAATAGAAATTATAAAGTATTGTTCAATTTTGGAAATAGTATATATATATATATATATATATATATATATATATATATATATATATATATATATATATATATATATATATTATCAGAAGGGCGAATTGCAATACTAAATAGAAATGAAGTTGCCAAAGACCTTGTGGTCTAGTGACACTCGGTTGCAAGCTATTACAGGAGGTAATAAACACTGAGTTTAATTAATGTATACTCTTCGATCGGATAAATGACTGTGAATTTTTCTGATGACTAAAAAAACAAAAAAACTTATTGGCCCAAAAAGATGATTTGTACGTAGAAGAGATAAGTATTGTGGAGAACAATCAGCATGCGTGGCATGGACAATCTAAGTAAGAAATTGGGCTTTGGAAGTAAGTAGGTTGAAGTGCCCAATGTTTTAAATAACGTTGTAGACATATATAGAATATAGTCCTTGTCCATCTAAATAAAACATATATACCATCTTAAAGTATGGCTTCAATGTCAGACAACGTTGTTGGAGGGCCCAATGGCCAGATTGGTTATATGCAAATATGCAATTGCCGTTTAAACTTTTTGCTTTCAAGTTAAGGGCACTTTGAGTTGCCAATTCATGTTTAATATTACATGAAAAAAATTTAATTTTTACTAATACAATTGGAAAATATTTAATTAATATAATGGCATTCTTATTTCTTTTCTATTCGTGATAGGATCAAATCCACACTGTCATTGAAAACTAGTCTTAAATAAAATTTCGCATATTCACTAAATTAGTGTCCTAAGGGCTACTGACATATTTTTATAAGTAAATTAAAAACATATGTAAGTATATAATTTCTAAATATTTTAATATTTTCTTGTAGTGTAATATGAGATTCTTTGTTTACATAAGATGTTTTAAGTGAGTCGTTACTTCGTATATTGTTGAGTAACATTGTTATTTTTATCTTTATATATATGCAAGTCTAGTCATGAATAGCTAGTGAGTTTTTGAGTAATTTGATAGTAGTTAAATTACACATTAGATAGTTTTTGACTTTGTTATATTGGCTCTTCTCAACTTAGGTGGTAGGTTTTTAATGTACCCTACGGGAGAATTTGTTTTCTCGTACATAATTGTTTGTTTGTTTAGTCTAGATTCATGTAGTTTGTTTGATTGATTGTTTTTTTTTTTCTCCAAATTTCTATAAAAACAGATTAATTAGAATGTAACTTAAATGACTTGAATATTGAGAGATTTTTTAACAAAGTATTAAAAAAGCTAAGGATCATTTAAGTGTGATGGGATTGAATTTAATTTCCTGAACTTGAGTCAAGGACGCGCTCCATTAGGTTAGAACTGCGCACCAATTGGCTGAGATAATGAAGTTGGACCCAAGATATATGGGAGACTGTAGAAGCTGTTATAATTTGCATGAGATAGTAATTAAAAAAAAAAAAAAAAGTGGGTCGGGGTAGTAGGGGACTAGGAGTATCCCAGTGATGGAATTAATTGACCGGAGTATATAATTACAACAATTATATGATTCAGGTCCATCTTGTAAGGTGAGTCTGGGTCAAAAACTTAAATTACACAATTTATATACTGAATGTTCACAATTTTATATACTAAATGTTCACAATTTACATACTGAATGTTTACAATTCGAACATTCAGTATGTAAATTGTGAACATTTAGTATATAAAATTGTGAACATTCAGTATATAAATTGTGTATTTTTAGACCTGAATTCACAAAATAATTTGTCACGGATCAACAAACTCGCATAAAATGTAAAAGGGGTAAAATAGAAGGATAATATGATTGCAATAATATTTCCTTGATTAATAAGATTATTACAAGAAGATTGTATAATAATTGAGAGATGCTACTTTAACAATCATACAATGTCAATTTATACAAAATAATCCTAACTAACTTGCTAATTTCACGGTGGGATATAAGGATAAGTCAATGCCCATACATGTGGGGGGCTACATGAATAAGTCAAGACCCATCATTCTGGACTCAAAGACGGACTTCGGACTCTCCTTGGGCCACTTGAATCATCTTCTCAAACCCCAAGAGATGGGCTCCTAGACCTCTGGGTCCAATTATTGGGTCATTTCCGATATATCCATAACCCAACAGTAGTTTTTACGGCAAATTATATAGTGCACCACGGTGCACATAGCAATGTGCACCACATACCTAAACGACGTCGTTTTGAGCATTGTAAACTAATCGTCCGTTTTTTTTGGAAATCACGTTTCCCGTTTCGGCCGGTCTCTCTATTTATGTTAATATTCTGTGTATTCCAGACAATCATTCTGTGTATTCTAGGTAACGTTATGTGTATTCATGTTAGTAACACATGTTGTGATTTCATGTTAGTAACACATGTTGTGATGTGTTTGTGCATTCGAATGTTTAGGAGGATGAATTCTGTGTATTTTGTGTAAATATTATGTGTATTCATGTTATTAACACAAGTTGTGACGTGTTTATGCATTCGAATGTTAGGAGGGTGAGTTTTGTGTATTATGGGCATCAATATTCTGTGTATTATGGGCAAGCATTCTGTGTATTCTAGGAAAACCTTCTGTGTATTCTATATAATGATTATGTGTATTATAGATAATGAATTCCCTGGAGTCATTCGCGTCCACTAACATCTGTGTATTTTGTGTTAATATTCTGTGTATTCTGGGCAAACATTCTGTGTATTCTAGGCAAACGTTCTGTGTATTATAGATAATGATTATGTGTATTATAGATAATGAATTCCCTAAGTCATTCGCGTCCGCGTCTACTAACACCGAAATGACGTCGTTTTACGTACGTGGTGCACATTGCTATGTGCACCGTGGTGTAGGGTATAACGATTGAGTTTTTACAAGGGTTTTGGTTGACACAAAAACTGATGGTGTGATTTTTGGCTAATGGGAAATTGATTTTTTTTTTTTTTTTTGGGGAATTTTTTCTGCTGCAAATGAAGATTTTTGGAGAAAAAAAAATAACACGCTTGGGACTTGGGAGTAGGGGTGGGAATAGGCCAGGCCCCTTCATAGGGGCCTACGGCCTGGCCTACTTAGGGCCTAGTATGGCCTAGCCTATTTAGTAAAAAGGCCGGGCTTAGGCCTAATTAAAAGCCTATTTAGTTAAAAAGGCCTAGGCCTATATTTAAAAGCCCGGCCTACAAGCCCGCAGGCCTAGCCTATTTATATATATATTATAATATTTATATTTAATATTTAATTATTATATATTACATTTTATATCTAATTTATTTTTATATTTATAATTTAACCCCAATATAAGTATATATATATATATATATAACCCTAATTCCTAGTATCCAAATCCCAAATACGACTTACTAATTAGTAAGCAGTGTTAGATATTACTAGTTACTACTGCTATTATGCTAAATTGCTAATAACTAGTGTTATTAATGACTAGTAATAATTATGCTAGTTGTTTAGTGTTTATAGTTTACTAGCAATTAGTAAAGTAGTAATACTAATGTAATATGAGCCTACTAGTAATTGATTGTAAGATTTATAGATTTGTAGTAATACTAGTAATTAGTAAACAATGTATTGTTGAATTTTGTATCACGAACTTTCACTTATTAAACTTGTGGTGTTGGATATTGTATTATGAAATATGAACTTATAGTTTTGTCATTCGTTATGAAATATGAACTTAGGTATTTTTTGTAAATTTTTTACATGTATACTTTAAAAGGTTTTAAAATATAGGTCTTAAATATGTTCAAAGCCTATTTAGGATCTATATTTGAAGCCTTTTTAAAGGCCTATATGTTTAAATATGCTTTTAAAAAGGCTTCAGGCCAGGCCAGACCAACTGTAGGCTCAGGCTTGAGCCTAAAAAAAAGCCTACATACAGGCTCAGGCCCAGGCCCAGGCTTTAGATTTCCATCACAGGCCCAGGCCTAATTTTCTAAAGCCCAGCTCGGCCTAGCCTATTTCCACCCCTACTTGGGAGCACGCTTGTGCCTACTCTGGATCTTTTTGTTTTGTTTTGTTTTATTTTTTGTTTTGTTTTTTTTTGTTTTGTTTTTTTTTCTGTATTCTGTTTGTTTAAATGGCCGTTGCCAACTTAATTTTTTTATAAAAAAATTAAATTGTTTGTTTTTTATTTTTTATTTTTATTTTATTTTTTGTTACAAATAAATTAAATATGTAACAAAATTTTTATGTAATATATACTTTTAATAATATAATTTTTATAAAAATTTTATAATTATTAATTTTATTAAATTTTGGATGATTTAATTACAATTATAATTTAAATGATTAAAATAATTAAAATATATTTGATATTAATTGGTGGGTCTACAAAAAACTTGAAAACTAATTAAACTATTGAGAATAAGTATTTTTTGAGATTGAGTGATGCAGTGGTTAATGAGGTGTATATGCTAAGGCTCATAAAAATAATCGAAGAAAAAGCCTCTAATTGTTGAGATTGCTTTAATAAATTTACACATAATTATATTGACCCTAAATTTTCGACATAGTGTTCCAAATAGATGTGACTTTTGCATGGGAATTGAATTCACTCATGGTTAAACTAAGATTTTAATTTTTGTTTTTTAAAGGAGAAAAGAAACAAGGGCAAAGTGCCATGTTTTTCCACAACTAGTGATGTGGGCAATGACGGATCTTTTAGAGTTTATTAGTATTTTGTTCACAAGTTAATTTTGGGTTGTTACTTGTTAGTTGTAGTTATTTCTTGTCCGTCCATCTCACCTTATCAGATCAGATAATGATGATGTTTATGCCAATTTTGCAATTATTATTATTATTAGTATATAATTAATTATAAAAGTTTTAATAATTCAGGTAACTTTTTATTATTTTTATATATAAACTACTAAGTTTATTTTAAAAATTGACAATTTAATTATTATATTTGAATATTTCTATTATTTTATGTTTTAGTATATATAACTAATGAATTTTGTTATTTTATTATGTGCAAGTCATTTAAACATTATTTTTTGAAAAAAAAAATAAGATGATAAGTGGTGGATACCTGTAGACTGTAGTGGGCCCGCACCTGCACCCAGTGGGGTAGGGATGAGTTTTGAAAAAGTCCACTAAATGCGAGTTGGGGGTGGGGGTGACTGGAGAAAATATAAGGTAAATCGAGTGATGGATGTAGCTTTCCCCGACCCATTGTCATCCATAGGCATGGTATTAGATAGTAGATACTACTTTTGGTTGGAATTATTCTAAGTTTTAAGTTCGCTTTTGGATAAGTTTGTCATTGTCTTCATCTTCATTGATTGTCCACTTCTTTTTTGTTGGTAGTGTCTCATGTGCAATTGTGTTACTGATGCTAGTTTGCAAAAAGAACATATTTGGTCTAATTAATTTTATTACATTATCAAAATAGATGCATGGTATCCCTAAATTGATTCTCTTATACTAATATTTATAAAATTGACCTCGTCATTTTTATCCATTGATCATCATAGATGGATATATGGATCAAATTAATTGACACTTATTATGAGAAACCTAGTAAAAATCCCCCCACCCCCACACACGGTAATTTATATCGTGGACCAAGGTGCACAATGCACTAAAACGACGTCGTTTTGGTCATTTTAATTAATGGTTTGTTTTTTTGGAAATCAAGTTTAGTGTTTCGACCGGTCTGTGTATTTGTGTTAATATTCTATGTATTCTTTGAATACATTCTGTGTATTGTAGACTACGATTTTGTGTATTCATGTTAGGGGTAGTTGTGACGTGTTTTGTGTATTCGAATGTTAGAAGGATGATTTCTGTGTAGTTGTATCAATATTCTGTGTATTCCCTCAAGTCATTCTAGACAATGATTTTGTGTATTCATGTTAGTGGTACTTAAATACAGGGGTGATGTGTTTGTTTATTTGGTGTTTTCATATTCTGTGTATTCTTTGAAGGCATTCTGTGTATTCTAGACTACGATTTTGTGTATTCATGTTAGAGGTACTTAAACGTAGGTTGTGACGTGTTTTGTGTATTCGAATGTTAGGAGTATGATTTCCGTGTAGTTGTGTCAATATTTTGTGTATTTATTCAAGTCATTCTGTGTATTCTAGACAAGGATTCTGTGTATTCTAGACAATGAATTTTCTGAAGTCATTTGTGTCTGCGTTCACTAACATCGAAACGACGTCGTTTCGGACCAGGGTCGTCCGCAGTGCATTGTGGACCCTGGTCCACGATATAACAATTGCACACACCCACACCTAAAATCTATCCCAACATGACTTATAATAATTGAATGTCATGAATTGGGATGACCCCACTAACTTATTAACCTATTTTCAAAAACTAAATCATCAAATGAAAGTGTCATGTCAAGAGGGAGATTAGACAATCATTATTGCATGGGCCATGGTCCACACATCTGTGTGGACCATAAATAAAAAGTGCATTTTTAAATATACTAAAAATACATTATTTTTGTACATAAAGTATATTATTTTAGAGTACATTATTTAAGTACTGAAAGTACATTATTTTATATATACCATCAAATAATGTACATT
This sequence comes from Ipomoea trifida, assembly GCA_003576665.1. NCBI lineage: Eukaryota > Viridiplantae > Streptophyta > Magnoliopsida > Solanales > Convolvulaceae > Ipomoea > Ipomoea trifida. The sequence continues at coordinate 15,522,346 of CP025657.1, forward strand.
CAGTACAAAAATAATGTACTTTTAGCATAATAAAAATGTACCTTATATTCATGGTCCACACAACTATGTGAACCATGGTCCTTTACTAAGGTTTATATTGATGGGATGTGAGGGATTTAGGAAAAGTAAATGGTATAATAGAGCGTAAATTAGAAAAAATAATAAGACAAAAATACTAAAATAAAAAAATCTTAATCATTCATTTTATCAAATAAATTGATGTGCACTAGGAATAACTAACTTGAGTGATGGGTTCAATCAAGAAGGTGTTGGCAGGAATATCTTGTGTGATAGACTCGATCGAGAAGATGTTAGAAATAATCGAACTTGTAAATTTTAGAAGGTACTAGAGTTATACTCCATCCAATCGACCACCTCTTTTGAGCTCCAATTCTATTTTGGATTTATTAATTAAGGTGCCGATATGTAACTTGGAGGGTTGGAGTCTTATGATTCTTTACTGGTACCATAGTACATATTGTATTATCATTATGGCATTTTTTGGCATTATGATCTTTAGGTTGATGACAAGAACTTCAACCTTTAATTTGGAATTTTATAAGACTAAATAAAGCCAAAGATGTAAGTATGGTTTTGTAGTTACAAAGAAAGGTGATGGTTATCTACTTTTACCCAATCAGTATTTTGTTATAGTATTTTAATAGGATATGGATTGCCTTAATGAATCCTAACCACTGTTAAAAATCTGTCTGTTTTGGTAAAAACAAACACAACTTACACACATACATATAGACATATAGTTAATTTTCTTTACCACATAGGATAACAATGATGCTGTGGATTTACATGCTTAATTTTCATGTTTGGAATTTATACGAAGACATTATGGTAAAGAGAGTCAACATTTATTATAAAATCATGTCGTACACTTTACACCTTTTTTATTTTTTTAAAAATTTTTTTAGTGACGAGGGAAACCGTTACAACTATTTAATGATGTGCATTTATTAGGCAAATCCTACATTGTGACTCTAAGCGGCAAATGACCATAAGGAGGTAAACCAGCCTAAGTTTAATTTCTCATAGCTAGCTAACCATTTTAAACTAAGAGGACCAATAGACTACTTCCACTTATTAGAGTTGAACTAGGAATCTTGTGATTATCGAGTCAACCAAATAGTTATATCATTGACCCGGGTCCACTTGCAAGGTGGACCCGTCACAATTTATATACTGAATGTTCACAATTCAAATTGTGAATTGTTAACATTCAGTATATAAATTGTGTATTTTGGACCAAGGTGGACCCGAGTTCACAAAATAATTTGCCAAGTTCACCACCCGACCAACTTGGTTGGACTTGCTCCAAAGCCCAAAACTTATGTAAAATTGTTTTGTGTAAAAAGTTATATATTTTTTTTAAAATCGTAATAAATTTATAGGGATCTTTTAAAAAGTATTATATTTTTACTAAAAAATATTTCACTGTCTCACCTGAACCGGTTTAACATAAAATGAAATGAATTTGATTGGACATTTTAATTCTCTTTTAAACGTTGTTGGAATACCCTAATTCTTAATTATTGGAGAAATCTTTCATTTCCCCAAAAAATATGATACAGAGTATTATTTTTCTCTCCAGGCTGGAATGAAACTCTCTCTAAATCTTTTTTTTTTTTTTGGATAAACTCTCTCTAAATCTTTAATGTCCAGAAAATTTAATGGATGTGCATTTAATACTTAGACAAAAAAATTTTCTAAAAAAAAAAAAAAATACTTAGACAAAATTTTACCCTCTCAGACCGGTCCGGTCCGCTGGGGGTGGGGTGGAGGTCTGAGTGGCAACAGCTGGCTCTGAAATGGAAGCTACTAAAGTTCATTTTTGCCTTGACCATTTACTAATTAATGACTAATGAGACTACTTTTCTGCCCTTTATGGTTTATCTTAAGACTTATGGCTGTAAAGTCTAAGTCATGGACTGGCCAGGTGGCCCTCTATATATAGAAACGTGGTCACACCAAGTTGAAATTTGGACTTCAAAAAATATGGTACAGATCAGATAGATCGATAGACTTCTTCTTTTAATTACTTCATTTGTTAATTCCCTGCAACTTCAAATTTTTGTTGGCTATGGTTTATTACAGATTTGGTTCAATGGGTTCTTATATAGTTATATTTATGGCCATCATATCCATAAAACAAAACATGTTTCGCTAGATTTGTGGACTCATATATGCATGGTGCTATGGATTTGAGGATATCTTTTGTTAGACCGCATGTTGCTTTCCAGGCTGTAGTGGTTGAGAAGATTCCAAAGAGCAGAGGACTTATCTTGATTGACTTCTGACTTTACTTGTTTCCCATGGAGCACTGATGCTGATATATATATATATATAATACAACTTTAATTTATCCTTATATTCCTTAATTAATGCGGTGAAAAAATATTTATTGCGTTCTCTCATATTTTTGACTCTTTTATATGTATAGCGGGATAAGAAGAGTTGGTAAAGAATTTTTGAAATATTATACAAAACTTGTGCTTGACCAAAAGTCAAGAATCGGGTCGGAGTAAAGTAGTATAGTAATAACTAGTGCAATACTACATTTTGTACTTGAGAAAATTTTTAAAGAAGTGCACACAACTCTTGCTTGGCCAAAAAGTCAGCGGGTAGAGCGTTAAGAAAGAGTGCATATATGACCTCTATACTTGATTAAATGTAAAAACCGTATATATGATATCTAGTGGGCTAAAATTCAAATAGATAGAGCGTTAAAAGCGAGCTAGCTAGTGCACAACATTATAAATATAAAGAGTAAATTGCACTTTTGGTCCTTCGACTATAGCACCTCTATTAATTTCAACACTTGACTTTTAAAAGTAACGAATTGATCCTTTAACTATGCTTTTTTTAACGAATTTGGTCCTTTCGGCCAAATCAGAGGCCAAATTAGGCCGAAAAATTGTAACCCCTTCCGAATTGATCCTTTAACTATACCATTTACTAAATGGTAATCAGAAAGGGGTTACAATTTTCCGGCCTAATTTGGCCTCTGATTTGGCCGGAAGGACCAAATTCGTTAAAAAAAAGCATAGTTAAAGGATCAATTCGTTACTTTTAAAATTCAAGTGTTGAAATTAATAGAGGTGCTATAGTCAGAGGACCAAAAGTGCAATTTACTCTAAATATAAATATAGTTGAAATTGTGGTCAGCCCATTGTTTGTTTGACAATGCCAAAATGTGAATGGACAAGGGAGTGTATAGTAACTGTTGGTGCCACGTCATATGAAATGGAATCATTATAGGGTTTTTTGGTTTATACCCTGGGAGTGTAGTAGGGTTTCCTTCACCAACTTGTCTGCGAATAATTGAATATGACTCCGGGTAATTTGAGATTACATGTCAACTCATCATCCAAGTCAATTGTTGTTCTTATCTTCTGTTTTAGGTAATATATTCTTATCTTTATTAGATTCTTTGGAAATTGGTACCTCACCTATAAGAGATATATAGTTTAATATAATTAATAAGTAAAATGTTAATGCAATCATAAAATTAACTTTTGCACATGTGTCCCACAACTTGAGTTAAATTTTACAGTGACAGGGATAATGACGAATGGTATACATATCTGTTTGAAAGAAATGTTCGTTTTCCCATTAAAGAAGATTATGGGTCGGAATTGAACCACAGAATATGTTCAAATCATACAGTTGTCATCAGTTGGATTTGAAAATGAATGAGATATAATTGTTGGACTGACCATCAGCATGTACGTACGATGAGAAAAGTAGAAAGGGCGGTCTGTGGTCATTTTATTCTTAACCGTCCAAAAGCCCTGCCCCCTGGGTTCATCTAAGCCCCACCAAGCTGGCATTGTTAACAGTAACAACTTTTTAAGGATTCTCCTAATCTTATCCATTTCCATATGTTAGTGGTTATGCTGGTCAGCTCTATGACGACAGCGTAGATAGCTAGGATCTTGCATTGGTCGCATTAACATTGTCCTTCTCTATTTTTCTAAATAAATCATCAATTATCTTTAGGTTAATAAATCATTAATTATCTAATGGTTTCTCGTATGAGACCTAGTGACTTACCATTTGACTAGATAAATAACATTGGGAGAAATGGATAAGACAATTAAGAATTGTGTATATAAATAAATCATATTGCTTTTTAATTGATATGTAAGTAGACAATTGTGCTATACAACGTCTTAAAGTACTATACTTATTCTTGTGCAAGAGCATATATTCTTTACAACTTGCACATATTCTTTACAATTATGTGATTTATATTAGAAAACAGAGCTGATTTTACTACCCTGCATGCCAAAGGTCATATTTTTCGGTTTGTGACATCGTTGGACATATTTGAGTAACACACACGTTACTTTGTCTTAGATAATCATTCATAATTGTGTTGATGAACGCTAATATATCCCGTTAATTGCTAAATATGCCCAATGGTGATTAATGTTCGAAAGGTATATTAATGATCTACGAAATTGACCTAATCAAAGTAACATTAAATTTGGGAAAAAATACCAGGGATCAAGTTTCACCAACAATAGTGAGGAGGCTCTTTATGCTCAGTAAGCAAATGTCTAACTACTGTGTTCAACTGAGTTACATGATACCATGATTTACAATTTTTTTCAGACCCTTAGACTAGGGTAGGACCGTAGGAAATTTAACCTTTTGAGAAAAAGCTAGTAACATTAAAAAAATAATTGTGGCAACTATATATTACAAATTAAATGAAGGCATTGAATAGTTATATTGTCCTGCAATTAAGAAAAGTAAATTACCCCAAATTTAATTATCTCCTCATCTCCCACAAATTTTCATGCCGAATTTATTTTTCACAATTCATTCATATTTTAATTTGTGAGATAATGATGCTGGATTGTTGGACCATCCCATGCCACCTAAAACCAACGTCCACAATCGTGGGAACTCTACATATGATATATGTACCTCGTGCGGTTCTATCAGCAGCCATTAGCTGTCTGTCTGTCTGTGTTGTTATTTTAGCTGCTACAGTCACAGATGTCACTGGGCCCCACATCCCATAATAAGGCTTTAATTTATTATTTATTAATTAGCATGCCAATATTATGCTTTTGGAAGAAAACTGTAAGCAATATCTAAGAAACTTATTGTCAACTTATGAGAAATTTAATGGAAATAACAATAATATAATAATGACCCTTAGCTTTCACCCTTAATATTTTCCTTGGTGATTTTCTCTCTCTCTCTGCTCTCAGGTGGATTCATGCAACTGTCATTTTGCCATCCAGAAATCCAAATTAAAATTGAGTTGCTGACAAAAAACAAACAACCTAAGTACCTAATCCTTAGAGGTACATAACATTGTTTTTTAAACTCATGACTCAATTATATAAGAGATGACTTTGTGTGCTTTCAAGGGTCATCAACTTCAGAATATTTTACTGCAGGTACATTTACAGTAGACAATAGACTGATTGTGTGGTGAAAAAGTATTTGCATATTATTCCAGTGTTAGGTAAAATAATTAACACTGTTTTAATACAATTGATTGAACTCAATTGTTTTGTGAGGTTAGGTATGATGCAAGGAAACTTTTAGAAGAAAGTGTTTTCACATTTGGAAATTTACTAGTAACTTTTTCAAAACATTTCAAGATCGTTTCTGTAATTATAAAAAGTTCTGGATGCGTTAAAAAATGTTTTAGGGGTTGAATTGAAAAAAAAAAGAAGCAAAGTCAATAGAAACGCATATTTAAGAAAAAATATTTATAAATATGCACTTTTTTTTTTAATTGTATTTTTCTTGTTTTATAAAATTTTTGAAAATTTTCATTTCTCTATATATATCTTGTTTCCTATTTTCATTTTCGGTGTTGATAGGTGATTCTATAATGTCGTAAATTTTTTATTGCTTTTCAAAGAAAATGAATATATTACTTTTTGAATTAGTGTTCAACTATGATGACATTTTTTTTATTTAGTGCATTAATTAATAATTTGCAAACTATTAGCTGATCATTGAAAACCAAGAAATATAATCATAGTTGAACCCTGAGTTTAGAATTAACTCTAAAGAAGTTGAATTGAATACTCATAAATTAGTTGTTTTTAATGACCAAATCATTGACTTTATTTTTATAAAACAAAAGTATGCTATTTTTACCCCGAATCACACATATACACAAATATATGGTTCATGATATGACATCTTGTATAAAACTATTCATTACTTTTCAATTATTTAACTTAACCAAAGTACCAAACTATAAAAATATTTAATTTTTAGATTTTCTAATTAAACAATATAATACTGTTGGTGTTAGTCGGGTTAGCCGAGTTCAGCCCCTGCTCGATTCAAGACGTGACCTTACTTGTGACTGATCATGGATGGACATGATTAAATGATTAATGTCAACATACTTATTATCATTAATTAGTTTTAAGTAGGATATGACAACCAGATATCCAAAAAAAATTTATGGTTAAACGTGCTTGACATAGTGCAGTGCTGAGAGTCAGAGATCCATCAAATACTAATTTTTTATTTTTTTATTTTTTATTTATTCCTCAGTATCTTCAATTTATTATTTCGATCTATTCCGATTTTAATTCCTCAATCTTCAATAATCTTCTTCGAAAATGTATTTGGATCGGAAGTCCAATCCAAGTCTATTAGTTATTCATTGGTAATAATGTTTTTTAGCTTTAGTACCAATATTGATAATATAAATAGTATATGTGGTTATATTTTTTATTTACGAAAAAACTCGCAAGCCAATTCAAATCATGAAGTTGAAGCTCATTCAAACTAAGAATGTAATGCGACCTTTTGGTCTAGTAGTATTCGGTTGCACCCCACGTGGAAGGGGTGGATTCAAGCCTAACACAAATAAAAATTATAAATAATTCACTTAATTTTCAAGATTGGGCTTCAATTTTGGTAAAATATTGAGGAGGCCCCTGAACCCACCCCTTTATAATAAGCATCCTCTTCCCTGATCAATTTACCCATTCTTTCCTAAGCTCCACTACCCATATGGAGACTGCTGGAGGGTTATGCTCTCCATAGCTCCACTTTCCTTCCTTCCTTAGCTTGCTCATCATCCCCAGATTTCAACATTTTCTTCATGCTTTTGTATTATATCATATGCAGGCCCTTAAATCTCCACTATTAAATTAGCTGCCTTTTTTAATTTTCTTGTTTTTTTTTTTCTTCTTTTCTTGTTCCTCCCCTTGATTTTTGTTGCCTGGGGAGGCAATAGTAGTGTTTTAATTCTCTGTTTCTTCCTTCTCTTTCTCTCTCTCCCCCTCTCTCTCTCTGTATTTGTGTGTTTGATTATATATAATTATATATATATATATATATATAAATTAATCTTTTCAGTGAAACTCTCTGGTAATTTATAATCCATGGAAGATCCTTTCCAGAATCAGGCGAAGAAGAAGAAGATCACAAGCCTTCCACCGAAACGGGGCCAGGTGAAAGCTCAAATTTTTAAGAGCATTGCTGAAGGGATATCGTCATCAATGGCCTCAGTTTTTCGGAAGCAGAGAGAAGGCAGTACCACCAGCACGAGCGCCGCCTCCACCGCCGCGCCGCCGAGTCCTCACACTTCCGACGGCGGCGGCGGCGGGAATTAGCCCAGTTTCTTAATTACACTCCTTGGTCGCCTTTTTCCATGGTTATTATAAGATGGAAGAAGGCAGATCAGATCAGATCAGACCAGATTTCTGTTGTTTTTGATTGAACAGAGTTTGTTTGTCTACGTAGTCCCTTTCCTCTGTGTCGTTTCTTCCAAAGTCCTGTCTTGGTTTTATGCAGGAGATGATAGGGTTTGGAAGAAAGACTGTTTTTCTATTTCCTATGTATTTTAAGGTTGTGTTGTGCTTTCAATTCCTGTAATATCTGATGTACACTTATTTTATATATATACATAATGCAAGATTTCCCTTTTGTTTCCTGTAATAAATTTGGATTGTATACAATTCTGGGCATGTCTGCTTTTCAGTTTTCTCTCACATCCATCATATTCTGTATTCTTTTGTGTATTCCTTTTATACATTAAATTAATCATATATAAATCCTTAAATTTAAAGTCGCCCTATCAGGCTGTCTTATTTTCATAGGTTGTGTATTTCTCCTATTAGCATTGTTGGGATGTTTACAGGCACCGCCTAGTGTTGTTTCCTTGAATTGTCTATATCTTGTTTTATATTTTTGTATGTATAACCATGAATTTGGGTCTTATACTCTTATGTTAGTTGGTAGGCAGCCAAATTCACAAAGTTTAATTTGTATTCTCCAATTTCGACACTCCACCTAGCCTGTCTTGACTTTGTCACTATTAAAAAATTTTGGTGAAAGAGTAAATAAGAAGATATACTTTAAGTTTTCATTAAAAAAAAAAAATGAAGAAGAAGAAGATATACTTTCACCATTGATTGGTACTATCTTTGTAACGAAAATTTGGTGAGAAAAGTGAATCAAGAAATATACTTTAACTATTGAAAAAACGTCAAATAGATCTCAAATTTTACCTAAAAAGTTAGGCCTTTAAATTTTGTAAAGTAACAATTAAATTCATCAACATTTTATTTTGGAACAATGAATACTAAAAATCGGTTGTTGATCCAGGTCACTAAGGTTCTGCCAACTTCAATACCAGTTGCTTTTTTATCATAAATGGTGCGAGAATCCTATACTAGTGACATGCTATCGTAGGTCATCAATCATTTTTTGAGTTTCTTTGTATCAAAATTAAATGTTGATGAGTTTAATTACCACTTAAAAAAATTTAGAGGTCTAATTGACTTTTTAAGTAAAATTTGATGGCCTATTTGATCCTTTTTCTTTTAACTATTTATTGATTTTGTATTTTTGATCTCATTAACTAATTAAGTTATATCTCAAATATTATATTGGATATGGTTGATGTTGAAAGTGGTTTTTGTGAGATACTTAGGTTTTAGATTAAAGGCCCCTTGTTTCAAAAAATAAAAATAAATAAATAAAAAATTAAAGGCCCTTTGTTGCTTTTAAAGGGACCACCTTTGCCACGTGGATTGACTAAACACCTCATTGTCTCTCTCTCTTCTCACTCTCTATCACCACCATCATCAAAAGGGATAAGCTTGGACCTTTTCTTCAAACATCTTGGTTTATCTTATGCATATATTTTACATCAGTTTTTGGTTATATTGCTTTCACTGTCGTTTCATTATTAGTTCTTTTTCACTTTATAACTTTTTTTGTTTATTTATTTATTTGTGTGTCTCAATTAGTTCGTTCCTTGGATTTAATTTCTTTCTCATTTGGGTCCGAATACTATAATCTTATGTTTGTCTGTATTCCTGCATTCTCAACTTAGTAAAAAGGCCCTCTTTTTTCTTTCCTTTTATTTTTATTTTTTTCTCTGTGTAAAGTCTATGAATGCACAAACATGCACACTTATTTGTGACTTTAATTTATTCCAAGAATGATCAAGAATCTCCAAGCTAGCCTATATGTTGTCAAGGCTTACTCTCCAATATAATATATAAAAAATATTTTAATGTATCTTTAGCATATTACTCCTGGTCTTTTAATTTTATATTTCCTATAAGAGGCGACAAATATACTATGTTGTTAAGGTTTAGTGCCCCTATGATATTATGTATAGTGAAAGATTTTGGTGTCTCTTATTACGAATATAATATTTGTAGAAATTATCATTACTCTAATTTTTTATTTTTTTTTTTTTTCATATTTTATAGGAGGCATGCTGCCAAGGCTTTACTCTTCCTCATATAACATATAGGCAATGGAAAGATTCAAGTGTCTCTTATTGCAGATGAAAATTTTCACAAAATCATCCTTACTCCCACACTTCTAATTTTTTTATAGAGTTAATACCACAAATGGTCCTCTGACTATTGGGGTAGTACTCCTTTTAGTCCTCAACTTTCAATTCGACCACAAATGGTCCTCTGACTTTCATTTTTGACCACAAATAGTCCTTTGTTAAAATTTCTGTTAAATAGGTGTTAAATCTAGGGATAATATCGTCAAATTGATTAATATTATTATGATTACTTCTTTTTTAGAATTATATGACAACATAATTAATTTCAAACATTAATAAACATTAAGTTAATAATTATAAAAAAAAAATGGACGTGACAAATTACATAAATATAATGAACAAATTAATTTTTTTTTAACGATGAACAAATTAATTAAAAATCCATGATTAATGTTCGCAATTTGTACTTGATTAATTATATTAATTCAACGGTGACAGCCTTGAGTTATGTCCCAAACAAAATGTTTGATCGACTAATGAAAAGTGAAAACTATTAATCGGCCATGTATGAACAACGATGAAAATGAAGGAATCAAGGTTTATTTTAAAAAAATTCATTTTAATCTGTTGGTTAAATTAAAAAAGATAGCTCTAATATTAAATCTTCATTTTGTACGCATAATTACGAGAAAAAGGTGTATTGTCTTTTTATTTAGGAGTATTTATATTTGTTAATTGTTTCAATTATGCTTGTTAGTGAAAAATTATAAACATTTTTATTTTATGACCATTAGATATATCAATTTGACGATAATACCCCTAGATTTGACACCTATTTAACAGAAATTTTAACATAGAACTATTTGTGGTAAAAAATGAAAGTCAGAGGACCATTTGTGGTCGAATTAAAAGTCGAGGACTAAAAGGAGTACTACCCCAATAGTCAGAGGACCATTTGTGGTATTAACTCTTTTTTATAGGAGGCCTAGCTAAGGCTTTAGACTCTCGTATAATATACAGGGAAATATTTTGGTGTCACTTATTACAGATGCAATTTTTGCAAAAATTACCCTTAGTCCCGCTCTTTGCATTTTAGTTTTTTATAATAAACAAGGTTGGTTCAGGTGCGGTCGTGTCAAGCACCAGTAGGTATGCAAGAATACACCACACCATGTTTAGAAATGCATTAGGGTGTGGTGCATTTGTGCAATTCACACTAGTGCATTTCTAACACATTGTGGTGCTTTTATGCATAACTTATGCATAACTAATGGTGTAGGACTACACGTCCTAGAGTTGTGGTGCATTTTTTCATTTCAAACTGGTGCATTTCTAAACACGTTATGGTGCATTTACGTATACATAATGGTTCAATCAGCATAGCCGCACGGGAATAGGGCACCACATTTAAACCTATATATATATATATATATATATATATATATATATATATAATTTCAAGAGTCTGATGGCATTGTAATTTTTCAAAGCACAACTCAACTGATAAACCAATTCCAAATAAGTTTATAAAATTTGTTTTAATAGCAATCGCAAGATAAGGAGTTTCGTACGAAAGACAAGTTACATCTCATTATTTATCTCTTGCAATATAATTTACCTGCTACACTAATCTACATGATAATACTGAATAAATTCATATTTATCAAGGCTAGCCAGAAGTCAGTCAACAAAATTAAAATACTAAATACTGCGTTTGAATGGTTGAATTGAATATGCTCTTTTTCTTCATTTTTCTCACTTGATGTTGAACATATCACATCAATGATGGTGCCGTTTTATTTCTAAATAATTTAGCAATATTGTTGAAATTTTAAATATTGGCAGTCGCAGAGCCACAATGGCGGTAGTGGGGCAGATGCCCCCACTCCCCCTACCCTATTCCATTTATATATATATTGTACGTATAAGTTACTTGTATATACAGAGTTAACTTATAAATATTAAATTTACATAAATATAATGATTGTAGCATATTTTGTGACAAATAAATACCCGGAGTATCGGGTTATCGATCCACAAGGAAGCGGGGCATATCAAGCACTAGTTAATAATCAATTTTTTTTGAAGCTAATCCTAATAAAAAGGGTGTTTGATTGATTGCAAATGTAATACTACATAGTAATTAAAGAGAATAAAGAGTCAAATACCTTGTGGTTAAGTGGCATCTGATACTCTAATGTACACTCTCATGTGGAATGAAGTGAGTTCGAGCCTCAGTGGAGGCATCTGTTGACTCTTACAGCTGTAACAACTCAAAAAAAAAAAAAAAACTAGCATAAAGAAAGCAAGTTGATACGCACATGAAGAACTGATCGAACTAGGCACAATAGGTTCAAGCATTAAACCATATCTACATGAGAAAGCAAGGAAATAGGCATTGTTGATGACAATTTAATGCACTAAGACTCAAAAGTAGATCCAAATCAAGTAAAAAAATATACATAATTGAGATTATATCATATAAATAAAAGATGAGTTAGCTTAGGTGGTAAAACATTTAATTTTTTCTTCAATGTTTAGGGGTTCAAATCCTACCGCATGAATTTATAGTGAGATTAATTCTAATTGAATTTTTATTTGTAACATTGTGTTTTTAATCTTATTTTTTAATATTAATAGTGATATTCGGCCAAGGGCCTTGTGGTCCAGTGGCATCAAACCCTTCCCTGTATACGGGAGGTGGTGGGTTTGAGCCTTAGTGGAGGCGTTGCTGTCTCTTTGTTCTTCAGTAGGTTGAGAAAGTAGTTTATGAACAGATACTACATTGTAATAGAGTCAGTAGCATTCAAAAAAAAAATAGGCGTTGCTGTCTCTTTGTTCTTCAGTATGTTGAGAAAGTAGTTTATGAACAGATACTACATTGTAATAGAGTCAGTAGCATTCAAAAAAAAAATAGGCGTTGCTGTCTCTTTGTTCTTCAGTAGGTTGAGAAAGTAGTTTATGAACAGATACTACATTGTAATAGAGTCAGTAGCATTCAAAAAAAAAATAGTGATATTCGTGATTTGTAATATGTTTTCTTCGAGCTATATATTTTATTTAATTAATTATATTTCATATTTTATGAAATTTTTATTTGTAACATTGTTTTTTCTTCTCATTTTTTAATATTAATAGTGATATGAGTGTTTTATAATATGCTTTCTATATATTCAAATTATGTTATCTAATTAATTATATTTCAATTTTTTTGAATATTTTTTTATCTCTATTTTAATTTTTCATCTTAATTAACAATATTTATGACTTGACTTTTAAGTATTTTTTTTTTTCAAAATATCTCATTGGTTTTTAATCTTTCGCCCCTATTGAAAAAGATTTTTGGATCCGCCCCTGAATATTGGTATAACTTCTATGAAACCTTCCTGTTTTTATAAGAGGATCTATGAAATTTATAAAGATTTCGTTTATTTTCTATGATACAGAGCACTACTTTTACAAACGAGTCGATTAGTTTCATGCATGATGGTATTTTTGCACATGTTTATAAATAGTAGTAATTTGTAGCTGTTATCCAACTAGGGAATAAAAACAATTCATTCTATCTTGTCCATACATAGCGAAGCTGTAAGTCATTTTTTAGGCTATTTTAATAATTGTCGTTTTAGCAATGCTCATATCTTGGTCTTTGTCGGGAAGCTATAATGTGATCCTTCAACAAGTCGTTTTTAGATGACGAAGGAAATCCACCTGTAATCACTATCCTGTGCAACGAATACGATTGAAAGGGTGTTGACAAGCAGGGCCGGATTTTAGGGCGTGCAAGATGTGCAACCGCACAGGGTCCCAAAATTTTGGGGGTCCCCAATCCGACCCTGACCTAATAGTTAGTATATGTATTTGTGATTATATTGGTCCAAAATTAGATTTTTTACATTTTTCTCTTTGCAATTTTTCTTCAATTTACAGTTTATTTATACTTTGATAGGGCCTCACTTATTTACCAGCACAAGACTACCCAAATCAAAAAATCGGCCCTGTTGACAAGAATCGAATTTGTGACGTTCTACACCCATTCGACTACTTCTTTCGGAGCTTTTGACATTTCTTGGATGAAGATATGTTGGGAATTTTTTAGTTGAAGAAGCCACGAATATTTCTCATTTGTGTTATTAGTTACTTTTCAGTTACCTATCTTTTTATCTAAAACTCTTTTATACTCTACACGATTATAATTTAAAACATTTAATTACAGAATATGCTTCTCACCCGACCCATATAATTACTACTTAAATTAAAAAAAAAACAATGATAATAACTAATTATTTTCATAAATTATATGTAAAAGTGCTAACGAAATTAAACCTTGCGTTAATAAGAAATCTACATCTCCAATAAAAAGAATGATACGTCATTGAGAATTAATTGTAATAGTTTCTAGAATCTACCTTTCATTATATACCTACAACTTGCTAGGTTTTAAAATTATTGGTTCAACCTTTGTATTTTACCCCTTTACCTCATTTTCATGAATCATGATGAGGTGTTTTTGAGAACAACCTGTACTAAGTATATGCTTGTAAATTAATGCGAATTTTACGCGTATGAAATGTTATAGGAATTGAAATTTGTGCAGCCCCACACGTTTAAAATTGATGTAGACTGATGCATCATATCAAATTGACAAGTTAAAGAACATTATATAATTTCAACTGGCCAATATTTAGTATGTTGAGATTTTAGTAATTAATGTCTACGTACCTCTCAACATCAAAGAGAGTGGAAAGAAATTCACTTTTCAAAAGAGTTGAAATTTTGTTAGTGTTTAAAATTGGTAGTTAACTAGTTATTGGGTACAACATGAACCATAGTACCAAATGCATTGTATTTAATTCTATATGTGAAAGTTTGGATCTTCTATAAATTCAGTGTTAATTTTTTCCAACCCATTTTATATACTATATTAAAGTTTGGTTGCAACTTGAGTCTTGAGGAATTATGAGACATGATTGAATGTAGTGGCTGGTTTGAAGGCTTTGCGTTTAATCGTATATTCGAATCGTAGAATATTTATCATGATTTTTTCTTATATAAGGAACAAACTAAGGTTTTATACGTACAAGCTAATTCAAAAGGGATAGTGACTTCGGTTTGTTCTCCACCCACAACAAATGAGGGATGCTCGTTTTGCCCACCAAAGAGCTCATTGGAAGGGATTGGACTTATACTATTTCTACGTATTATTCATAAGTATTGTGTTGACTGGCTCACTGGCCGGCTTCTAATCATGATCACATTCCTTTTGATTTTCAATTCTTGATAGTAGAACATCCACAATAGTAGATTTTAAGTGATTTTGTAGGTTTTAATGCACATGTAGAGGAGAGAGAAGATTTGGAGTTTTTACAAGGAGATCTGGTTTTTGTCTCTACATTGAGCCCCACCAAAATAATAAAGCTTGTTGCACTACATGCCTGAAGTGCACTAAAAGCGCCCGTCGCGTAATTTCGTTTGTTTGTTTGTTTGTTTTTTTTTCCTCTTTTGTCTCATATTCTCTCTCCTACTCATCTCTGCAAAAACCAATTAAAATCTCCAACTAATAAAGATGCTCTAATAGCATATTTTGACTAGACTCTTTACTAAATGTATACGTGTGACATGACTTAGATTTGTTTAATAGTGTTTATTTTTCTCCTCTCAAGTATGTCGTAAATAAATAAATTAAAGAGGATGCAAGTTTAAGTTTAATTAGATACGGAGTATTTTTTTTTAGTACACATCATATGAAACATAAAATGATAGCATTTGAATTCGATCACTCCTAACTTGTATGTTAACGGCATATTATGTGCCTGACGTTTACATATTACATGTCTGTATTAATAAGTTATGTGTCTTCAGTTTATTTATAGACACATAACCATAATTTATTAACTAAAAATAAATAATATATTAAATGCAGACACATAATAAGAAGATAGCGAAGTCAATAGTTTAGACTAATTAGAATGTATTTACTATAAAAAGAATAAATTATATATGTATGTATGTAATGTAATGTAATGTATGCATGTATGTATGTATTGAATCATATGAGAACAAGTAGTTAGGAGAAAATTAAGAACCAATCTCAACCTTATATATGAAAAACTCGGACATACTAGATCAAATTTTTTTAAAAAAAGTGTGTTGGTATTTTTGTAATTATTACCAACTTTAATATGCAAAATTGAACATTAAAATATGCATTTTCCAGAATTTTTTAAGTTTGCACAATTAGAATTAACATTTTGCACATTTAGTATTAAAAGATTGCACTTGTAAAAATGCGAGCAGTTAGGTTTCAATTATTGAGTTTATTACTGAGTTTTTTTGTTTTATTTGGTTTAGTAGTTCATTTTTTACTGTTTAGGGTCTAACGTTTACGGTTTAGATTTAAAATTTAACTTTTACATTGATTTTTAAATCTATCCACATTTGCATATTTAGTTGTTATAGGAGTATTATATATTTAAGTGTTCAAGTTTGCAAAGTGAAGTTGACGATATGAGTATATGGCCACATTTAAAAGAATATATATATATATATATATATATATATATATATATATATATATATATATGATATAATTCATCGATTTTTATAGATGTAAGAATAATATTTGTAATTTGTTCTTAATTTTTCTTAGAGTTTGTTCGAGATTCTAAATATATAGACTCTGTTTAATAACATAGTTAACTTATTAATTTTGACTTATTTGACCACTATTAGCTATTTGATTTTAAATAACAACCATTGATGTCTTTCTCAAAATCCCAAAGGAGATCAGAATATCAGATTGGAGAGTAACGTGTGATTGGAGATGGAGACAACATCGGCCATGGCCCAGCAGGTTTATTAAAGTAGTTGTAATGGGAACACAGAAGGAAACTAAAACACACGACTCCCCAAAATTCTACATATCGTGCCTTGAACAACCAAACGAATTCTTTCTCATTTATCATTTGTCATTTCACAATGCTAATGTAAATGACATGAAACGCAAATGAAAACTTTCTTCTCCCAAATTCCCAATAGGACGGTGAACAATAATTGGACGTTGAGAGTTGCCATTATTGATGATAATAAATATTTAAAACAAGGGTCACACTTGTGTGAGACCGTCTCACGGATCCTTATTCGTGAGACGGGTCAGGTCGGGTCAAAGCACCATGCAGATGTCATACTTATATATGCAAATCTCACACTTATATGCTCAAATATAACACTAATCAAAAATGCAATTTTTGTTATTTATAAGAGAAAAAGTAATACATTTTTCATAATAAGTAATGTTGACAAGTACCTCTCACTTATAAGGGCAAATATAATACTTTTGAGGAAAACTGTAATACTTTTAGATCGAAATGTAAAAGTATTGTATTTTCCCTTAAAAGTATTACATTTGCCCTAATAAGTAACAAAAATTTTATTTTCTGATTAGTATTACATTTGAGCATATAAGTATGACATTTGTGCATATAAGTGTTACATTTGAATTTTGACCCGACCCGACCGACCCGACTCATGGTGAGACGGTCTCACACAAGTTTTTGCCTTAAAACAATAAATGGTGTTTTTTTTTTTTTTTTCTCTCTGTTGAAAAGTCTTTTTTCTATATATATATATATATATATATATATATATATATATATGATTTTTTAAAAAAACTAACTTAACTGATCTCAATTTTGTTAGGCTAATCTTTCTTTTTCAATTCTCATTAAACATTGAATTTCAAAGTGGCAGAGCATATGAGAGGAGGTAAATTACCGTAACTATTCTGCCCACATTCGAACGTTAATCTCTTTTCTTAATACCGTATACTAAAGCCACTAAGCTAAACCAGTACGAACTTCACCGCTAGACTAATCTTAAGCTTACAAGATCTCGCCCTTAAAACCCTGCAAAGGTAAATTATATATATTATTTTAAAATGACTGTGGGATGATTTACATGGTTTCCTTGTTATAGATAGATTACTCCTTAGGTTAGGCTTTTGGGTTTGTTTTTTGAGTGTTCCCTGGCCTTCTTTTAGATAATATATAACATTTCATTATGAGAACCTCCCACGGATTCTCATTTATGAGATAATTTATGCTTTTTATAAGTATTATATTTTTCAAATATAAGTTTTATAATTTTTATTATACGTAATTCTTCAACTTTGAATATTATTTTTAGAGTTAATACCACAAATGGTCCTCTGACTATTGGGCTAGTACTCCTTTTAGTACTCGACTTTCAATTCGACCACAAATGGTCCTCTGACTTTCATTTTTGACCATAAATAGTCCTCTGTTAAAATTTCTGTTAAATAGGTGTTAAATCTAGGGGTAATATCGTCAAATTGGTTAATATTATTATGATTACTTCTTTTTTAGAATTATATGATAACATAATTAATTTCAAACATTAATAAACATTAAGTTAATAAATATAAAAACAAAATGGACATGGCAAATTACATAAATGAACAAATTAAATAAAAATTCATGATTAATGTTTGATTAATTATATTAATTCAACGGTGGCAGCATTCAGTTATGTCCCAAACAAAATGTTTGATCGATTAATGAAAAGTGAAAACTATTAATTGTCCATAATGTATGAACAACCATGAAAATGATGGAAGCAAGTTTTTTTTTTTTTTTTTTATTTTTTTTTTAAAAAACTTCCATTTTAATCTGTTGGTTAAATTAAAACAGATAGCTCTAATATTAAATCTTCATTTTCTACACATAATTACGAGAATAAAGTGTATTATCTTTTTATTTAGGAGTATTTATATTTGTTAATTGTTTCAATTATGCTTGTTGGTGAAAAATTATAAACATTTTTATTTTATGACCATTATATATTAATTTGACGATAGTACCCCTAGATTTAACACCTATTTAACAGAAATTTTAACAAAACGACTATTTGTAGTAAAAAATGAAAGTTAGAGGACCATTTGTGGTCGAATTGAAAGTCGAGGACTAAAAGGAGTACTACCCCAATAGTCAGAGGACCATTTGTGGTATTAACTCTTATTTTTATTTATTTAAAAGTATTACATTTTTCATCAAAATTATCACATTTTTCATCATAACTATTACACTTTTTCTCATAAATAACAATTAAACAATTTATCCATGATTGATATTAAATTTTATTTTATAAGTAACTATTCAACCCTAAATATTACATTTTGATTTAAAAGTATTACATTTTTTCTCAATTTTTTTTTCTTATAAGTAACAAAAAATTTATTTCTTATTAATATTACATTGTTTTTAAAAGCACAGTATAAAATTTATTATGAACGAATAGATCTCGGAGCAGCAAAGCTCCGTAACTCCGTAAGTCATACAATAGGACCAATTTAACACTTTCTGGTAACCAGCTAAACTAAAAACACAAGAGTTGATGTGCAAAACAAACCCTCTGAAGCTAAGGATCCATTTTTTCAGGATAAGTATTATATTTTCATACCTTATCCGTCTCATAGATAAGGATCCATGAGACGGCCTCCCAAGAGACTCGCTCAAAATAATATATACATATCTTTTTCTTGGAATAGTATTACATTGGTATTTGTCGTATTACCTAAAAGGTGACTAATCCATTTGAGTTTCTCATTTAAATATGTTCTTTTACTAAGGTACATATCTTCCTTGTATATACTTTTACAGCACGTTTGGTTCACGGAATGAACTTTGAGGTAATAGAAATGTTATTCCATAAGGAATGGAATATGCAAGGAATAGAATAGGAATTGTATTATAATGTTTGGTTCGCGGAAGAAATAGACTTTAGGAATTATATTACAGTGTTTGGTTGGTTTAAGGAATAGAAATGAAATATATTTTAAAAGACATAAATACCCTTATAAAATATGTAATAATAATAATAATAATAATAATAATAATAATAATAATAATAATAATAATAATAATAATAATAATAACAATAATAAGGACATTCATGTTATTATTAATATTAATATTATTATTATGTAATAATAAAATAAAACTTATAATAATATTAATAACAATAATAGGAAAAAAGGAATAATAATAATAATAATAATAATAATAATAATAATAATAATAATAATAATAATAATAATAATAATTCAAAACAAATTTATATATAAAATAATTTTTTTAAACACAAATTGAAGTTTTTGATCCCACATCATTTGAGATCCTCTATATAAGAAAAGCATTGCTTCGCTTTTGAAATTAACAACAGGATGAAGAAGCCTTAGTGAGCCAAAATCTCATTCATTTAAGGAGCCTTAATTGCTCTGAGTTACAAACTTTTTTTTAAAAAAAAATAAAATAAAATAACATAGGTGCGTTTTGAGAAAAAGGAAGATCTTTTCCCAAAACGTCATGGGGTAAAACTAGAAATAACAATATTAGGCTATTCCTGAGAACTCAGGAGTAGCCTAATACCTAGAGGGGGACTAGGAATCTCTATTCCCCTTGCAAGGGGAATAGGTCATTCCCAGGAGCGTTGTTCCTGGGAATAGAAGGTTTTACCGCCAAATAGCGGAATATGCTTATTATTGGGAATGCTATCCCATTCTAGGCCTATTCCGCGAACCAAACATGCAACCAAACGTGCCATTAATGTCTGATTGTGCAATTCACATGGGAAAATAACTATATATATATATATATATATTTTATATTAAAATTTTAAATTTATTTAGACTTTAGATATATAAATTATTGTAAATAATAATAATAATGTAAAATATTTTTATAAATTTTACAGGTATATATTAGAAAATAACCAACATATAACTCCAATATATAATGCGCAATTATTATTATTATTATTATTATTATTATTATTATTATTGAAGAAAATAAGAAAATATATAGTAGATGCATGTGCATGGCAATGGTAATAATAGTGGAAAAGATAACGGAAGTTATAACGGTAGGGTATGCTTGTCTAATATATTAGGGTTGTTGACTTTTTTGGGTAGA
This sequence comes from Ipomoea trifida, assembly GCA_003576665.1. Lineage (NCBI taxonomy): Eukaryota > Viridiplantae > Streptophyta > Magnoliopsida > Solanales > Convolvulaceae > Ipomoea > Ipomoea trifida. The sequence continues at coordinate 15,543,097 of CP025657.1, forward strand.
TTTGACAAGGATGGGACAAAAATGGGTAGAAACAAAAAGGTGGACTAAAAGATGTAAAGTACTAATCTCATTACCTTCTTCTCATTAGGGTTTTTGAGAAGAAGGTAATGAGATTACCTTCTTATCAAAAAAAAAATAATAAAAAAAAAAGAGTAAAAGCAAGAGCTGACACGCAGGAGAGAGAGAAGAAGGTACTCTTAGTACCTTTTTCTCTCCTCAAATATTATTAATGATACAAAGTTATTATTATTATCATTATTATTATTATTAGAAGTATAAATGCACTGTAGTGTACGTAGTGTAGTTATTATTATTATTATTATTATTATTATTATTATTATTATTTAGGTTAATAATAATAATTAGTGTTAAGGAGTTTATTCTATATTAATATTAATATTAAATTATTATTTCTGTCTGTTGGTGTGAATTGTCTAGACAATTTACGAAGTTTTCATTTCTGTCACCCACATGCAATGTAGGATATGTAGTTATTCATTTCATTTCAAATGACAATAAAATAAATAAATAAATAAATAATAAAAATATTTAAAAATACGTTATTAATACCATGGAATCCATCGTACTACAAATGACAATTTAAAATTTAAAAATCTTTGTTAATGTGATTTTTTTTTTTTGAAAATTTTATGATGTTAATTAATATTTAATAAAATAAAAATTTTGAAAAACAAATTCGAAGTAATAAAAATTGAAAAGGTTGTGTTCTAGTTAAATATAGGATTACGAAGGATGTTTATGAAAACGTATCAATTCATATAATCACAAATACTGAACAGATTAATGGAGTTTACATATCTAATTAATTAATATATAAAAGGGTATAGTAGTAAAATTTTACATTTCGTTAGAGTTGACGACCTTTTTAGCCGATCTGACTATTTAAAATTGTTGTTTATATGATTATTTTTTTCTAAAAACTTTATGTTATTAATTAATATTTAATAAAATAAAAATTTTAAAACACAAATTTAAAGTAATAAAAATTTCCTATTAAAAATTGAGAGTGGAAAGAAGGGAATAGTATTGCCTTTTTTAAAGTAGTGAAAAGAAGGCAATGCAATTACCTTCTTTGTGAGAAATCATGGTCAAACAAAAAAAAAAAAATAAAAGAAGGTAATCCAATTACCTTCTTTTCAAATAGGGTTTTGAAAAGAAGGTAATGGCATTGGTACTTTACATGTTTTTGTCTAGGGTTTTTAAATGACACATTTTTGTCCAAATGATGTCAAATCTACACAATTATTGCTATGTCTCAATATATTATAAAGTACAATTTTTATAGCATAATGTACAAAACACTTAACGAATAAAACGGACACAAATGAAGTGTATAACCTTCATTCACACTTATTATGTGAGCGCGGTAATTACGCGATATAAGCCAAGTTATGCTGCAGTGTAAAGCTAATAAAAAGCATTATTACCAATTGATAATTAGACTTGGATCAAACTTCCAAATACATTCTAAAAAAAGATTGATCTGAATGAATAATCCCCAATTGAGTTTCTTTACTAAAAAATTAAATTTGAAGTTGATGATATAATTTGATAGAGATAGAGATAGAGATATTAAAAAATTTGTATCCAGTGGAAGTTTAGAGACAACATGTCAAACTCTTTAGTTTAGAGTTACCATAAAACGACACACATTTCTCAAAAGGAAAAAAATAATAATAATAATAAAACGACACACATTTTGTTGTGCACGCGGATGAAGTGTCTAACACGCATGGTTGAATTTTTATTTTTATGCTCTCATTATTTTTACGCGGATGAAGTGTAGCCCGTAAGGCCGTTATAATCATGTTACATTATTTCGTTTTAATTACATCATAAATTTCGTTTTCATATAAATTACTTTTATTTTCATTAAACTTTATAGGTAATGTCTGGGCAAGCAAAGCGAATAAGATATACTTTTTCTTGAAGAACCACTCTCCCTATGAGTACATGAGAATCAATATGATGCATTAAAAAATGTCTATGGATGAGATTAGTTAGGGGATTTAAAATTCGAGTGTGCATATGGAGCATGTGATCCTTTGTCTCTTAAGGTCATAAAGCGTGCTTCACACAAAGTATATTTCTGAATAGCAATTACAATTTTTTTTTTATAAATCAAAAGTTATATTAGTCATCAGTATCACATTTACAATAACTACTTGTCGAATCAGTCATATTATAACCTATATATTTGCACTCTTTTGTTGGTTTAGAGGAAGTCATTGAAACTTGTTTTTGTGTTACAAGCCTAATTGACTATTTGTTAAACCTAAGGGGGGTAATTTGACACTTTTTCTTAAAATAAAATATTCAAGTTGATATTAATAAATAAGAAAGTATCATAAGTTTCACGTTCTCATAAAAGACCAGAGTAAAATACAAAAGATTATGTAAAATTGTCTCACATAATACTTTCAATTTAAATGAAATAGTTTATTATAGATGACATAATAAAGTATCACATTTTCCTCCAAAAACATTATCATACATATTATAGAGTAGAGTAGAAATGTAGAACCATGCCAAGTGAGTTATATCTGGAAATATATAATAGTTTGATTTTCAATTAATAATCGAAATAATTGAGTTTTTCTTTATATAACAATAATATCTGGAAAAATATAATAGTTTGATTTTCAATTAATAATCGAAATAATTGAATTTTTCTTTATATAACAATAATTGCTTGTAACCTGCAATCAAAATGCATTTCGAAATCCGTTTAAGTTTGGGTCGGTTATTCATGATTGACTGTAACAAGAAAGCTTGACTGACAGCTTTAAAGCATAACTTTTATAGAAAAAGTTGACCAAATAGTGACAATACTTCCAAGTTCTGATTGTTCAAGCATACAATACAAGTGCTACATTCCAGTGTATTATTATATTCAGAAATAAGATATTAAAAACAATTATGGACACTGCCTTGCTGGAAAGCATGATAATTCCTAACAAAGAGTATTTCGTTGCATAGCATGAACACGACATATATATATATATATATATATATATATATATAAACGGTGCTTTTGGCCCCTCAATTGTTTTGCTTTTGGAAATTTAGCCCCTCACAATTGATTTGAATAAATTTGGTCCTTTAATTATACATAATGTGTTACATTTAGTCCCTATTATTATATAATTAAAAATTTTGTTAATAATTGTACATTAAGTGTACATAATGTGTTACATTTAGCCCATATGCATTTTGAATGTTTTTTTTTAATTCAAATCTATACATTATATCCTCATGAAAAAAAATGATAAATATAACCTCATGAAAAAAAAATTACTAACAAAAATTCTAATTATATAATACTAGGGACTAAATATGACACATTATGTATAAGTAAAGGACCAAATTTGTTCAAATCAATTGTGAGGGGCTAAATTTCCAAAAGTAAAACAATTGAGGGGCCAAAAGCGCCATTTCCCCTATATATATATATATATATATATATATATATATATATATATATATATATATATATATATATATATATATAGGGTTGACTTCATATGAGACAAGCTATTTAGGTGAGAAATGCGAACAACGTGAGTGCACATAGTCTACTTCACGAATGCACACACCCTATAAACTGTGTGCACTCATGTAGGCTAAGTGCACATACTTCGGGCTGTGTGCATCCGCGTAGTAAACTGTGTGCACTCACGTACTAATAAGGAGGGGTTCAGGTGCGGTTATGCGGTAATTAATGCTCTTTAAAAAAAAATTCTTATATTGGTTGTGTAGAGAAAATCTTATAAAAAATATTGGTTGTGTTTTGGAAAAAAAAAAAAAAAGTGTCCTAAAGCTTTAGACTGGCGCACCTTAGGAAGGGAAACAACGCACCTTAAGAAGGAAAACCACACACCTACCGCCTTAGGCCGACACACCTTAAGCACACAAAGTCAGCACCATAAGAAGGAAAATCACGCACCATAAGAAGAAAAAACACGCACCTTAAGCTTTAGGTTGGCACACTTTAAGTTTCAACAACTAACGCACCTTAAGCACATAAAGTCCGCACCTTAAGAAGGAAAATCACGCACCTTAAGAAGAAAAAACACGCACCTTAAGATGGAAAACCACGCACCTACAGCCCTAGGCCGACACACCTTAAGTTTCAACAACTGACGCACCTTAAGCACACAAAGTCTGCACCTTAAGAAGGAAAACCACGCACCTTAAGTACAAAACTCACGCACCTTAAATTTGATCTTGATGTAAAAATTACTCCGTATCAATTTGCCACCGCATTTTTTTATTATTAATTTTGGTAATTCTGGACGTTGATTTAAGCAAGATTAATGGCTCAGATTTAACCGCACAACCACATGAGAAACACCCAACCGCACGGGAATTGAATTTTATATATATATATATATATATATATATATATATATATATACTTACATACTCCATAGCATAGCATGAACATGATGTTGGAAAAAATGCAAGACTAGGAATATTTTATAGTTAGGGGCAAGATGAGAGGATTCCCAAGGGAGGAGTCGGAGCCCACTCAGAGGAAGCAATGAGTGAAAGTATTAATCACAATCTGACCATTAGGAGATTGCAAATTGTCAATGGGCACAGTGAGACCTGGATAGCCCTTCCCAAGGGATGGACCAACCAGATTAATGCTAAAATTGAGGAGTTGATTTAGTGGAAGGAACAAGGTAATTTTCTGGTAATCCAGAAAATCACGATCACTTCGCTCTTCACATCGAGGATTATGAACGAACACCTCCCCTGCTAATTTCAAGCAGCTTAGCATCCAACAGTTCGATGGGGTAGGGACCTCAAAGAGCATATCTTGACCTACTAAGCCGCTATGATGCTAATGGGATCCAGGGAAACAATTATGTTAGGGCTTTCTTTTCAATCCTAGAAGGGCAGATTGTTCATGAACTTAACAAGGGGATCTATATATTCATGAACTTAACAGGGGGATCTATATATCGACTTTTTCCATGACTTGGCAATGAAGTTTACCACCCATTTTACGAGGGGCTGGAAAAACATAAAATATTTCACTTACTTGGCCACAGTGAAACAAAAGATACGCGAAACTTTAACTGATTTTCTCACCCGTTGTCAGATTGGTGTAGTAGAGGTCACCGGGATAAACCACAAGTCTACCATTACCATATTCGTCGACACTTTAAGGGCCGTGATCTATGCAAAAGCCTTAAGAGAATGACCCCGAGAACCTACATTGCTTTAATAGCCAAGGCAGACCGCTACACCAAGACCGAGGAAGCGAACAAAGCCAAAAGAAAGGAAGATGAGGGGTATTCCAAGATACCCTAGATAGAAGAAACTCTCGAACCAAATAAAGAGGTGTCGGAACAATCCATAGAATGGTACAGAGAGCAGAACTGAAGGGCCATGCGAGCGGGGTCGCCGATCCTGAGTAGGACACCAAGGTTACTCACACCGATGCTAATGGAACCGAACACATTATTGACGCTAATATAATCTCTTTCGTGCATATTTATCTACTTGATTTGGATATACTTTTGAGCCTTAGTGCATTAAATTGTCATCAACAATGCCTATTTCCTTGCTTTCTCATGTAGATATGGTTTAATGCTTGATCTAAGTGTTTTATGGTGTTTGTTAGTGTTTTGAAACCATTTTAGATCAAAAGCAAAAGCAATGGAACCATTTAAGGCATGCTTAGAGCCAACAAAGTGGGAGAATGCTGAAATAGAAGGCTCGACGCGTCGAGCATTTATCACGACACATCAAATATTTCTAGTGAGCAATGTTTGAGCCGAGTTCAAGGCTCAACGCGACGTGTCGAGAAGTTCCAATACGCGAGGTGTTTTGGCGGAATTAAAAGTCGACGCGTCAAGCCCCTATCTCGACGCATCAAGAATCCTGATGATGCGAAAATTTCAGCTGTGTGGAATTTCCTATTCTACCCCTATTTTGCTCCCACTGCAAAACGCTCATCTTCCCAAAACCCTAGGACCTAAGCTGCGTTTTTTGGAGACAAAAAGGAGTGAGAGTGAAAGGGTGTTGTCTCTTCAAGAAGTCAAGAAGGGATCCACTAACTTTTGGGAGTAGATAGTCACCTCAAGAAGCTACAAGTGCTTTGGAGGAAGAAAGAAAAGCTTGGAAGGCTACATTTGGGAGAATTTCTTCCCATTTTCCTTTACTTTCTTAGTGTTTGTAAATTTTTTAACATTTGTGCTTTGAATTCAATTCTAGCTATGACTGGCTAAAACAATTTAGGGATTTTTGGGTGAAAAGTTTTTATGAACCTATTATGCCTAGTTCTTCATGTTTTAATGATATATTTATATTTGAGTTTTATGACTTGTGTTGAAATTGTGTTTTATATTGTTGATGCTTGTGATTAAGGATCCAAATTGCTTGTTTCAATTGCTATATTTATGTCTTGATGAGAGTTAAGATATAAACTAGGGCACCCACAATTGCACTTGGCTATTGCTTCTTGGAAAAGAGTATTTAGTTAAAGGGTTTTAAGATGCTTGTTCTTGTATTGTAGGAGTTATGAGAATAATTGCTCTCTCGTGTGCATCTTAAACACTTGTTTAAACTCAAATTAAATATTTCACTTTAGATTGGCACTAGGTGATTAAACACTTGAACCCGAAAATCCCACTCTCAGTCTATTGTTTTCATCAACTTGCTTTCTTTATTTTCTTTATTTACCACTACATTTGCAATCCATCAATCACCATTTTCGCTAGGATTAGCTTCTTGTGAATGGATTAGTAACTAGTGCTTGATACGCCCCGCTTCCCTATGGATCGATGACTCGATTCTCTGGGTATTTGTTTGTCATAAAATATGCTACAACCAAATTGGCGCCATTGCCGAGGAAGTGGCGTTTAAGTATAGACATTAGTGAAAATTTTATTATAGGAGTCTAATCCACCCTTTTTCTTTATTTTTACTAACACATAACAAGTTTGCTTTGTTTAGTTGTGATCTTGTGTTTAAGGTAATTATTGTTGCATGCACACGTGATCATTGCGGAAAGAAGGATTATTACCTTTGGACCTCGAGATTGAAAAGAGAGTCAAGTATCTTAGAAAGCAAAGAAAGATGGCACATGATTAAGGAAATATCAACTTGAATCATAATGGAGATGAGAATGGTAATGGAATCAATCAACCACAAACCCCAAGGAGAGCCATGTCGAACTACATTGCACCCGACGTGGAGGAGCATGATAGCATTATGATAAGCACCAATGATGGTACTTTAAAAGGGTCTAAAATGGATTAGAAATGCAACGTTTTGCCATCCGATCATAACAATTGCGTGCATTTTAGCTCAGATGTGATTATAATCTTCTAACATCATTCCTATGAAAGGTTTTTAGGTATTTTACAGGTTGGAGAGGGATTTGAGGCTAAAATAGAGCAAAAGACAAATGAAGCCGCAATGCAGTATCGTCCCACGCAGCCTCACACGCGTGTGGCTGGGCGTGGAATCTTTCCAGTAGCTTCCCACGCCCACCACCACGCGTGGTGGCGTGCGTGGTCGGGCCAAGGGCCATTTTGGGAAATTTGTTCCCTTTTGTCTCCTATATAAATCCCTTTTGCCCTAAACCTAAGGGAGAAAAACAATTAGAATATGATATATCTGAATATTGTAGAGGGTTTTCTCCCCTCTTGGGGGGAAATTCCTTTTCTTCTAGGTTAGATTAGATCCAAGGGCAAGGAGGAAGATTGGAATTTCAAGAACAAAAGTGTAAAGATCCCTTTTCTTGAGGGTGGTAACTATTCTCTCCAATTCTTAATCTAATATTTGTTTCTTTGAGATTTCCTTTCTTTTTCTTGTTTCTTTAGTATGTTAGAGTAGATTAGATAGGGGATTGGTGGCCCCAAGGTTAATCTATGTGGATGTTTGATATTATTGCTAGTTGAATTGTGAGTTTCTTGATTGTTGGATGATGAACTTGTGTGGATGATGTTTTTCAAGCTTTGTGCCTTTTGTGGCCACATTAGGTAGCAAACCCAAAGGAAGTGAGTGTGTGCGCGATAGCGGCCACTCATGAGTCTAACTCACCCACATCTCCGCTCTTAGTCCGAGAGGACGAGATCCTAGAGGAGTGGTAGACAAAGTGTTCGATGAAATGCCCCAACCGAATGAGGATGTGGGAGTCCAAAGTGTGACGCCACTTGGTGAAGTGCCACGAACTCCCTAGTCTATTCCACATCTTTTGCTCGCAAGCCTATCCAAAGATAGACCACATAGAGAAGCCTAAAGCCCCAATCTCCGCCTTTCCATTTATTTTACACAACCCTTATCAACCTTCTCACCCCCCTTACAAATGAATCCTACCCCTAGTCATTCCCGTAACTCTTATCTTTCAACCTCTCAAATGCCAACACACTAATTCGGTTCCCATTCGCCATCCTTGAGAGACACAACACTCGGGGACTTTTCCTCGTTTTACCACTTATCCACCTCACCACAAAATACATCCATCACATTAACATACTGGGTGTGAAGGCCAACAACTTTGAAATCCACCCGGCCATATTGCAAATGATTCCATCGGACCAATTCGGAGGGTCACCAATGGAAGATCCTAATGCACACATTACCAAGTTCCTCCGAATTTGTAGCACCTTCAAGATAAATGGGGTCCTACATGAAGCAATCAAGCTCCGAGTCTTTCCTTTCTCACTAAGGGATAAGGCTCATGGGTGGCTCATCTCTTTTCCGGCTAACTACTTTGCCACTTGGGACTAATTGCACGGGAATTCTTGAATATGTTATACCCAATTTCCTAGACTTTAAGCAATTACCGAATGAGTATTTAGCCAAGTCTTGGGAGAGATTCAAGGATTTAAGAAGACAATGTCCACACCATGGTATCCAAAGTTGGGATCTAATGATGGCTTTCTATGAAGGATTGCTTGACACTTTAAGAACTTTGGTAGATGCATCTTTGGGAGGTTGATTCACGATTTTGAAAAAAATGCAATGAATGGTTCTACTTGGTATTATGATAGATCTTCACATAGATTAGGAGGAGGTGCTCATGAAGTGGAGCAAATATCCGCTTTATCGGCTAATGTGGATAATGTTGTAACAATGGTGCAAAAGCTAGCTCAAATCACTCTTCAAAATAAAAATGTGAGCTATGTTTCCACTCCTTCTACTCCCTCTAGACAAGTGTTGATTTGTGATCTTTGCGGTGGAGGGCACAATTTGGGAGAATGCCTTAATGATGAAACAAATTCTCAACCTTCCGTGGAACATATTGATTTGGTGGGATACAATAGGCCACAACAATCCTTTCAACCTCAAGGGACCTATAATCCCAATACCTCAAGTAATCATCCCGATTTTTCTTGGAGCAATCCAATAGGGGCGGCAAATTCCTAAAATTTTGGCAATAGAGGATCTCCACCGGGATTTCAAGGGCAACAAAATTATAGAGGAGTTCTACCACAACAATTTGTACACAACCAAGTATTTCAAGGTATTCATTCTCAACCAAGACCACCATTGCCTACTTTGGAAGCCCCCCCTCCACCAAATTTGAAAGCTATGATGCAAATGATGCTAACATCTCAATTGCAAAGTGAAGAGAGATATAAACAAATGTCCAAGAAGCTTGATCAATTGAGTGCTCACAACAAGATGCTAGAAACACAAATTGCAAATCAAACTTCTACTTCTAGCACCAAAGTCACCGGGAAGTTACCCGCTTGCCCCGAGAATACAAGAGAACATGTCAATGCCATTGTAACAAGAAGTAGCAAGAAACTTGAAGAACCACCTTTTTCGGTTGACAAGTCAAGGCCAAATAAAATCATTGGTGTTGAGATTGAAGAGAAACTTGAAGAATAAGAGGTTAGCCCTCCCGTTTTGAATCCAAGCCATCAAGGCCATGAAAAAGATGATAGAGAGAAGCCCGAGAGGAAGTATGTACCACCACTTCTATTCCCTCAAAAATTCCAAAGGCAAGTCAAAGTTTGAACCTAAAAGCAATGAAGGAGTGTTCCTTCGTTATTCACCAAACAATCGAGCTTATAGGGTATATAATAAAAGGATAAGAACGATCATATAATCCGTAAATGTAGTTGTGGATGATCACCCTGATGATACAAAAGAGACGTATACGTCATATATATCTTCTGAGACACTCACTAAGTCAATAGAAAATATAGCTAAAAGTCCAATTGCCATTGATCCTAATACTAATGATTCTAAAGTAGGACTACCTGGGGATGTTGATGAACCATCTAAACTTACATACAGAGGTCAAATGGATAAACTTACTTGAACTGAGAAGAACTATCCCTCTACCAACATAACTGGTGATCCATTAGTAGGAATTCGAATTTGAAGCAAGCTAAGAGGTAATCTAGTTGAACTCGCTGGCTATTCATGCTATAATTCTAAAATAGAGCTTAAAAATGTAAAGGAAGCTTTGCAAGATGAACTGTGGATTAAAGCCATGCAAGACGAGCTTCGACAGTTTGAGCGCAACCATGTATGGGACGTGGTTCCTAAACCAGAAGGTGCCAACATAATTTGAACTAAATGGATCTTTAAAAAAAAGACTGATGAAGTAGGCAATATAGCCAAAAACAAAGCCAAACTAGTTGCTCAAGGTTATACACATATTGAGGGTATAGACTATGATGAAATAATTGCACTAGTTGCAAGGTTAGAGTCTGATAGGGATTAATTACTCCATGTATTTGAGTATACAGCAATGTATGTAGTACTGTAAAGTAGATCAACAAGATAGCCCTCAATTCATCCCTTTTTTTTACTGTTCTTGAGTAATAACATAGAGAGAAGGGAGAGAGGATCTTTCTAGAGAGAGGAGGGGAAGGGCCAAGAGTCCTTTGCATGAGAGGCCAAGGTCCATTATATAGGATCGATGAGCTAATACCCGTATTCGTATACAGTCTATGTATTAAATACTTAGGGTCGCACCCGGGGTATATTCCCTATCAGAGTCTATTCGAAAATTACTTGCTATTGCTTGTGTCCTGGGTTTGACAATATTTCAGATGGATGTCAAAACCAAATTTCTCAATGGTTATCTACACGATGACATTTATGTTGCTCCGCTTATGGGATTTGAGGATCCAAAATTCACAGATTATGTATACAAACTGAGGAAGGTGCTGTATGGTTTAAAACAAGCACCACGGGTATGGGTAGTACTGTCAAAGTGGGCCGAAGCCCGCAGGCCAGCCCGCACCCGCCCCGCGGTGGGCGGGTTAGGGTCATGAAAAAAATAGGCTCGCGAAAATGCGGGCCTAACGGGGTGGGCATTTTCTAACATTGAGTGTTGTATATTTGTATACATAGTGGAATGAAATTTCAAGAATTCATAGCAGTAAACTGGAATTCCAGTTTTTGAATATTAGTTCCAGTTTTATTTATTATTTATTATTATTTTTTTGAATACAACTGGTCCTATTACATTGTAACATCTGTTCATCTAATATTGTTTGAATTGTTAATTTGTTATGTTGATATTTAATATTTAGATATTAGACTTTGGATTTGGGTTGCGGTGTCCTGTTAAGTCGCAGCGCCCCCGGCCGCCTTGTCGCGTAGGAAATGTTGAATTTCGAGGGTCGTAAATCGAACCGAATTAAATTCGAACCGAAACCAAATCGTTTCAAACCGAACTCTAATGTTAAACCGAATGGTTTAATTTTTTTAAAACCGAAACCGAAACCGAAAAAAAAAAACCCGAACCGAATACTGAAATGCCCACCCCTAGTTGTACCTTTCAGAGCATATTGTTGAAGTTCGTAGGTGGCGAATTTTTTTTTTTGATCTAGGGTTGAGATTCATTCTCATTTCTCACCTAAGACACCCATCTCACTTGAACCCGTCCCTATATATATATATATATATGGACTGGAGCAAGTGCAAAGATCACTTCCCGTGCGAAAGTGCGGTTAACACAAAAAGACGCATCTTAAGTGTACAATTGACAGGGTCAATAGTATTCAAAAAAAAAAAAAAAAAGTGTACAATTGACGCACCTAATCTTAAGCACACAAACAAAATACCTTAAATCATGCATTTTAAGAAGAAAAAACCAAGCACCTTAAGAAGGAAAATGACACACCTAAAGATTTAGACTGATGCACCTTAAGCACACAAACCACACACTTTATGAAGGAAAACCACGCACCTTAAGAAGTAAACAACGCATCTAAAGCTTTAAATCAACACACCTTTAAGTTTAAACAAAAACACACCTTGAGTTCTCACCAAAGAACTGACACACCTTAAGTATAGAAACCACGTACGTTAAGAAGGAAAATCACACATCTTAAGAAGGAAAACTACGCACCTTAAGTTTGCCAATACGGAAAGTGACAAAATCGCCACGCATTTTTTTTAAATCATTGTTAATCCTAGACGTTGATTTTGACAAGATCAATGGCTCTTATCTCACCGCATGTTTGCACCGAATTTGAACCGTATTATATATGTATGTATGTATGCATGCATATATATGCATACATATATATATATATATATATATATATATATATATATATATATATATATATATATATATATATATATATATATATATATATATATATATATATATATATATGTCTGTATTAAATTTTTTCCTTTTTTATTGTAATTTCATATTAATTAAAGTTTAAACGAATTGACTTTGCTATCCTCTACTCCAGACATCTCACTGTCTTTCACCATTGGCCCACACGGTCACACACTTCAAATTCTTATAACTAATTTTTCCATAATAAAAATATAAATAAATAAATTTATTATGTGTATATATATTCCTTCCCTGAATCCTAGTTTTAATATCTATTTCTTTCCTCAAACCTCATTCCCTTCCTCTGTTCTCTCTGCTTTCTCGACAGCATTCATTCCTTGTCACCGATAAAAAATGGAGACCGCCGGAGGAAACAACAAAACGAAAACGAGGTTTCCTCCGACGCGAGGGCAAGTCAAGAAGAAGATACTAAAGGCTGTCGGGAGATCACTGCGTTCTGCCCTGTCGACGGTGGCCGGAATATTTAAAACTCGCAGGGGAAGTAATGAGGAGTCTCAGGGCTCTGTTTCTGTTGCCGGAGCAGAGAATCTGAGTACATAGAGAGATAGAAACTCCTACCATTTCTGCCAGACAGGTTGATAACAATTATATAAGCAAAAAATAAAATAAAAGGTTTTTGTTATTCTAGGAATATTGGTAAGGGTATTCATAATGTTTTGTTTTGTTTACACTTTATATTTGTTGCTAATTTTCGTCGGTTAATTTTTGTTCCGAAATGTATTTTACTACTACAAAGTACACTATATGTTGCCCACTATGTATTTCTTAACTTTTGTCTACATCTTTAACGCTCTTTATCTTTTGTCTTTATATGTAAAATTACCATCCGACTACATTGAAGAATAGTTGTATTGGGTCTTAAGTATGGACATATGACGTCTACTAAGATTAAATGAATTGAGTGCGTGCTTAACTCTTATAGAGAATTAATGTAAATTAGTAAAGGAAAAAAAGAAAAATACTATCAGGCTTGCAACTTTCTTTCTCTCTCCCCCATCTTTGTATACTCCCAAGAGGATAAGCTCCCCTTCGATTTGGCGCTGCCAGCCGACGCTCTGATGGAGCGTTGAGTCGGCGGTGTCATTATTCGTCTTCCGATCATTTTTAGAGAAGGATTGAGTCTCTCTAGATCGGACCGGTTTTTTGCCCTCTTTTTACATTTATTTTGCTTTTCCTTTCGGCTTTCTCTACATTATCCCTTTGTTTCTTTGACAAGCTTGTTTCTTCCGGTCTCTCTGGCGAGTTTGTTTCTTCTCGTTTCTTTGGTGAGTTATTCTCACAAGCGTGGAATGATAAAAATGGTCATACCAGAGTCACTTTGGCTACGTTTGACCAGAATGACCAAATCATTACTGATATTGAAGAAGTGTTAATTTTTTCCAACAACTTCAACTTTAAATTTGTGAAACAGTCTGCGAATCAAGTTTTATGTAGCATTGCTAAGGAATTTGTTTATGTTGACTATAAGAAATGTTTATCATTCCATTTATTTGTATTGTAAACGTTTCGGCTTATGATTTAATGAATTAGCCTCTTTATTAAAAAAAAAA
>CP025657.1:15557284-15585856 GCA_003576665.1 Ipomoea trifida
AAAAAAAAAAAAAAGTAGCAATGGAAGTGACATTATGCATTTAGTTTGAGATTGAATTATACTTTTAAAGTTTACTTGGTTCATGATTAGCCAAATGTACTATATTTGATGGAAATAATTAATCCAGACCAAAGACAGCAATTCTACAAGATAAAGAAATGTGAAATAATTAATCCAGACCAAAGACAACATTTCTAGAAGATAAAGAAATGTTTGATTCTCACTATTAATTGCTCGTTTAGTACAATAATTGTGTGTTTGTACTTTGTAAAAGACAAGAACATGCTTATTGGGATAAAATACAAAATATTTATACTTAAAAAAAAATTTTCTAATGATACTAGAGCAACAATATAATTGAGTGGATTGACGCTCGGTAACGACTAACTAGCCAAAATCTTAACTCATGCCTCATATGCAGGTGAGAAATGAGAATGAATCCCAACCCTAGATCAAATAAAAACATTTGCATCTTATGAATTTCAACAATGTGCTTTGAAAGAAGGGACAATGTGCACTAAAAGGCAAAAAATGCGCACCAGAAGCACAAAGATGTGTAACAATTATTGAAAAAATTAAATTTTATATAGGATTTTCAACACAAATCATAAACAACCATAAATAATAAACAAGCAAACAATATTCAACTCAAATTAGTAATTACTGATCAAGATTAATTGATCTATTAAAAAAAGTTTGCCATCTACGATTTAAAAAAAAAAAATGTTCTGGAAGGCACAACAATGTGCACGGGAAGGACATCAATGAAACTTTGGAAAGGCAAAAATGTGCATTGTAAGAAGAAAATATTAAATAACTATTGAAAAGACTAAAGTTAATGCATGATCTTCAACACAAATAATAAAAATCACAATATTCAACTAAAATTAGTAATTAGTGATTCATTCATGATCAAATGTTATTTAATATATATATATATATATATATAACACGTATGATCTATTGATCTAAAAATGGGAAGGCACAACAATGTGCTTAGGAAGGCTCAACAATATGCACTCTAAGGCAAACAATATTCGCTACGAACGCTGAACGCACAATATTGTGCTGATCTGAAAGGCATAACAATGTGTTATGTATGGCATAACAATGTGCTCGAAGAATGGACAATGTACACTGGAAGACAACAAAAATTAACTTACTTACACAAAATTACAATAATGCCACCAAATAAACCCATGATCAAATGAGTCCACCATTTCCCATGAGTCCGTATACACATATTTGCGCCATTGAATACTTAAGATCAATGATTTAGATTTCACTAACTGTTCAACGGTGTACTTCACTTGTACAGTTGCGCAGTTGGCAAAATCTAAGCTATTAATCTCAAGCATTCAATGATCCAGATTTATCCACACAAACTCATGAGAAAGGTGGACTCACCCTAACAATGGCCTATATATATATATATATATATATATATATATATATATATATATATATATATATATATATATATATATATATATAGTGTCAAAAGTTACTCTTATATTCCTATCCTCATGTATATAAACAAGATTTGTCAATGAAAAACCGATCTTAGTAATTGTTAATTTAAAGTGCATTATTAGTGCCTTTGTCATCCTCAAAAGAAACTTGTACGAACGGAGTCTCCGACTTCAAACTAAAAACACCAAATCGAGGGGGCAGAATATTTTGGGAAATGTCTCACCCAAATTCACTAACCGTGTGGGGACAACAATTTGGAAAATTTCGATTTCTTCTCAAAAGTGAAATCACTCTTTTTATCCCTCTTAATATAATTCCGATGCAATTTTAGAATGAATATTAATGGGATCAGACAATGGGTCCACCTTTTTTTTGAAAAAAAAAAAAAAAAAAAAAAAAAAAAAAAAAAAAAAAAAAAAGGTCAAGACAAATTCGAGGAGAAGCGAGATTCAGGTGAGTAAGGCCAAGGCCACCCAAAACTAAAATCGAGGTCTCGTGTAAAAGTTCAATATGAATCTCTTTTTGTGTATTCAATGTTACAAAAATGGACCTAGACGATAGGTGACCTAGACCGAGGTGAATTATCTCTTAAACAGCTGTCTAGGCGCTCACTCGATCGACTTAACTGAGTTGTCAGTAAATTTGATCATGTTAACTCGTTCAATTCGGTCGAGTTAGGCGAGTTAACTCAGCAGAGTCGGTCTTGATTAAGGCATCGGTTCAAGTGAGAATCACTGCTTGGGTGTTAACTTGTGAACTTCCATGCATCGTTGAGGAGTGGTGTAGTAGTGCAGTGATGTATATTTATCAGGTCAAAATCATTATAAACCACAAGATCGAGCAAGATCAACAGTGTACCGTGATACACATGTTCACATGTTAACAGGTGTTCTCATTTGAGTAACAGGTGTTCTCATTTGAACCTCCACTGAGGCTCGAACCCACTCTCATCCATGTGAAAGTGTAAAATGTGTGCCACTAGAAAGGTCTTTGGCAATATATAAATTTTGTATATTAATACTAAACTTAATATTATGAAAGTTTAGATTAAAAATAACTTCAGTCAAGCATCGTTAACCGAACCAGACACATAAAATGGGACGGAGGGAGTATCTGATTTTATTTTCTGCATATAATATGTTCACTATAGTAATAATAAAACATCATTTTGATTCTACTACATGTTCATTTGACAATATATATACCTTTAAGAGCTCTGTTATTCAATTTCATTTTATACACAATAAATTTATTGTAACAACACTAAAATATCATTTAAATTCTACTACATATTCATTTAAAAATACACATATTTATAACATAAAATCATGATAGACACACCTATGTGGACTTGGGTCTACCGTATAACCACCGGGGTTATTGTTGGCCGATTTTCTACATAAATCCCATTAGCCCATTAGGTGACAAAAAGACTTTTTGTTTCTTTCCTACTTTTTCCACTTTTGACGAAAAGAATTTGGTTCCCACTTTCGTCTTCTTCACTTTCTTCTATGCTTGTAATTTTTCTGTTAAAATCTTCACAAGTGTTAATTAGGTTATACTTCGACGAAATTCACGAACTCATGTCTTGAAATTATAAAAATATTCTTTAAAAAAAAAAAAAAAAAAAAAAGTAACTATAAGAGAAAACAATAGCCCCATATATGTCAGAAAAACACGTCTAGGTCATTGAGGTAATCTGGGCGGGGCGTGTCTAGCTAGCTAGCTGTCTCAGAATTGCAGAAAGTGTAGACACTAATGATTTGGGATCTTGTCTCGATCACTTTCGTAGTTTCGTCATTTGTGAATTTGTGGTCGTCAGAGAATCCATAACCGCGTCTGTGAGACGGTGTTTTGTGTTCGTCAGATCAGAGAAAGACAGTTGTGTAAGACGTCTTAGGTATTGTTGTTTATTGTGAGATAAGTTGGGTAAAAATGTAATATAATATAATACTTATAGTAGTAAATGTAATATTAAATTAATAATAAAATATTTATTACTTAAATGAGAAAATATAATATTTTTGAATGAAAATGTAATATTTTTATATTTTGATAGAAAAGTATTACATTTTTCTTTATAAGTGTAACATTATTTATACAGAAATATACAATAATTTTAATAAAAAAATGGTACTCCCTCCGTCCCTAAATGGTTGTCTCATTTGCTTTTTACACGCTTTTTAAGAAATTAAAGTAAATGTAATGTGCTTTCCAATAATGCCCCTACTTTTTAACTTTTGGAAATTAAAGCAATATAGAATGCAAAAGTCACAAGGGTAAATTGGGAAAAGTAGAATGATGGTGATGTTCAATTTTGGAAAGAGGACAACATTTTGGGACTAACTAAAAAGGAAAGTAAGACAGGTAAAATGGGACAGAGGGAGTAATACTTATATTAAAATATAAAAGTATTACATTTATCCTTAAAAGTATTACGTTTTTCCTAAGTAACAAACATTTTATCCCTGATTTAATATTTACTTGTAGAAATATTAAATCTGCATATTAACCCCACCAGACCAATCTCGCGACTTCTGTGACCCCATTTGGAATTATTGGTCGGCCCCTTCAGCCTCTTCCAATTCTTTTTGAGAAAGAGAGAAACCTCGTCCAGAAATTCTTGGTTTCAAGAAATGCGTTTTCATTTCTTTTTTTGGTTACAGAAATAGATAAAAAAAAAATAGTTTATTACCGAAATGGTACCTCGACTATTACGAAATTACCAATTTGGTCCTCGACAATTGTTCGTGCTCAATTAAGTCCTTCGACTTTGAAAATTTTAACCAATTTGGTCCTCCGTTTATTTCGCTGTTAAAATCGGGACCAAATTAGTAATTTTGCTATAAGCAAGGGACCAAATTAGTAGTTTTGCTATAGTCAAGGGACCATTTCAGTGAAAAATTAATTACCAATTTGGTCACTTGATTATAGTAAAATTATCAATTTGATCCCTTGACTATAGCAAAATTATCAATTTATTCCTGATTTTAATGGTAAAATAAACGGAGGACCAAATTAGTTAAAATTTTCAAAGTCGAGAGACTTAATTGGGCACGAAAAATTGTCGATGACCAAATTGGTAATTTCGCAATAGTCAAGGGACCATTTCGGTAATAAACTCTAAAAAAAATTAAAAGAAAATGTCTTTTATAAAAAGACCCCCCTTTTATAAAAGATGAGCTTTCATAGCTGATTGGCTATCATATAAGAATTAATATTCATTGGCTATCATATAACAATTGATATACGAGTGAGTCCACCGTGTCCCCGTGATACCATCTCAAAGATTCTTATTCATGAGATAGGTCAGGTCAAAGTGGAAATGAAATACTTACATTGAAAAATGTAATACTAATCAGGAATAAAATGTTTAATTTGTTACTTATAAGAAAAAATGTAATACTTTTGAAGAAAAATATAATACTTTTAAATTAAAATGTAAAAGTATTATAATTTTTTTCAAAATATTACACTTTTCCTTACAAGTAATATAACGGTCACTTTATTCCTTATTAGTACTACATTTTTCAATATAAGTATTATATTTTCATCTTGATCCGACCTGCCACACGAACAAAAATTCGTGAAACGGTCTCACACAAGTTTTTGTCTTAATATATTTATAAATGTTAAATCACATGTGTATATAATACATGATGTCAGCTCAAATGCTGCCATGCCTTAACGTGCAGCCGGTGCGGCCGCATCATTAGGTATGCAAAAACACACAAATAGTGTTAAGAAACGCACAACAATGAAATGCACCAATGCACCACAAAACGCACCATTAGGTACGCATAAACGCACTACATAATGTTGGAAAACACACCATTATGTGTGGTGAGATATGATGCATTTTTTGTTGGTGTGTGGTGCTTTGGTGCATTTTATTGTTGTGCATTTCCTAACACTATCGGTGTGTCTTTACATACCTAATGGTGTGGCCGCATTGGAACTTGGCCCTATAATACATATATTATTTATGCATATATTTAAGCTGAAACTTGTGTTAGATCGACTCATGAATTCTTGTCTGTGAGACCGTCTCATGGATCCTTAGCTTATCTGTGAGATGGGTTGGACTGGATTCTAGACAACTGAGTGTAAAAGTATCACAATTTTAGTTATAAATTTTACAATATTTATCATTACTAACAATCAATTTTTACCGTAAATTGCATTAGTCTTTCCGTTTTGAACAACAATTTAAAATAAAATAAACATTTCTTGAATCATGTTAATTGAGAATTATGAAGTGGTGTGACTTTAATCACATATTTTATTACGATCTTAAAAGGTGATGACATTATGTATTATTATATTGTTAATTTAATTTGTGATGTGAAAACTTTCCAATTAAATCGTTTCAACATGTCCCTTCTGAAGTATCCATGTTCCTACGACTATTGTCCTACACGTTACCTTGATTAAACAATAAATGAACCCTACCTACTTTATTTGAATTTATTCATATTTGTCGTAGAAAATATAATAACCATAATATATATTGACCCAGAAAAAAGTAGAGGCTACAACTATTTCTTCTCGTTCATTTTAAAACCCCGACAACATTAGAGATGTGTTTGGTTTACACATGCGAATTGAAATTGGATTGATAATCAAATACTTGGTAATGGAATAGTTTTTGGTGAAACTATTATGCATGTTTGGTAGTAGGGTGCAATTGGAATAATTACTAATATTATTGATGTGTGATTATGTATGAGTGTAATAGTGTATGACTATATATATATATATATATATATATATATATATATATATATATATAACGGGAATAAAGGTTTTAAAAATAAAAAAAAATAAAAAATCAAGGCAATTGATCATAATATAATGACATCTAAAGCACCAATATGAACAAAAAAATCAAAACACAAATCTAAAAACACTAATCCAAACTTAAAACTTATATTACCAATAAGATAGAATGATACCTTTTTAATTAGAGAATAAGATTTTGATTGAATGGGTAATCAAATCTCATAGTTGTGTTTTAAAAAGTTGTCAACCAAATACTAGCTATGATTTTGATTCATATTCCTAGTGTGTAAACCCATGAACCAAACGCACCTTAGAATATATAGCATAAATAATATTTATTAAATGTTGTGTGGCGGCTTAATGGGCTGATTCCAACATCGTATCAATATTGAAGCATGGCGACGACTACTACATAAATATAAAGAAATAAAATTACACTTTCGCGACTAGGTATAACTATTTGTATAGTGGTAAGTGTTTGATCCTGACAATTGATATCAGAACAAGTTACGAGGTGATGTATGTGCAATTGAGGCTAGTATATTTATAAGGAAATAAAGTTATACTCTCTACTAATTATAATATTTGACGTAATGGTAATCGTTTAATTTTGTCAAAACAGTACACATTCTTTTTTCTAAGGTCATATAGATGCCTATGTTAAGTGGTAAACCTATTTGTCAAAAGTTGCGGCTAATAGGCATATTCTTTGTACAGTGATTAGATCTTAATTAAGAACCAAATCCTAAGATTCATGAATGTTGTCTAGTTGTGAAGTGTTAAGATGTTTTTTATTGAGACACCATTATGTTAATGGCCCCCATTAGCTTGACAATGTCTTTCCTAATTAACCAAGCAAATGGGACAACTTAGTCGATAAGGTGGGGGCGTGGGGCTGCTGCCAAGCCTGCCATGTTTCACATGTTTTAAACCTTATTTTTAGTAATGTTTTTAATTAAGAAAAAGACAGATCTAACTAGCTAAGACTTTACCACAAATGAATTGTCAAAATGTATTTTAAAATTAATAGACATGCATTTTCATGATAGAATCAAGCCATTGTTTGATTTCGTTGAAAATATGATATCTAACAACAAGATATGTATTCGCCAGTATGCATATAGTGAATACTGTCTCGTTCATATGTCATGATTTCATTAGAGGTAGAAAATAACAAACGAATGAAAAGTTGGGTTTTTATTTTTGTTTAAACCAATAGGATACACACCACATTATATGCATATAGGCCCTGTTTGGTAAATAATCAGCCTATCAGTCAATTTTGGCTTATTTAAACATTATTAGTTGTTTGGTTAATAAGCTTTTTGTAACTCCAAAATACTAAAATTCAAAAGGCTACTCAAAGCAGCCTTTTCAATTAGCTTTTTGAGAAAAGAAATTATACCAAACAGGCATCAACAAACAGCCAAGTTATCAAACAACTTTCTACAATCAGCCAATATTATCAACAAATAATACCTTCTAACCCAAACAACCAACCCAATCAGCCAACAGTCATTTACCAAACAGAGCCATAATGATATTGAAAGTAGAACATAAACTGAATAAAAGAAAATTGAACATTTTCTTCCTTGACAATAATATGATTAAATAGTTGTTTATGAATCAAACAAGTCAATCACTCAAGTAAAAATAAACTAAAGAGAGTAAGAAACTTAAGGGTGAAGAATAGATCGAGTGCATGGTGGTGTGTGGGCCATGCAAATGCAAAAAAATGTCATTAATTTTTTTTAATCTTGACTTGAAGTCAAGACTTCAATCTTAATCCCTCTAATAAAAAGCGAGAACCGCTCCTAATCGTTCATCATAGTTCAATTAAAACAATATGAATCAATTTTATAATTATTATAAATTTAAAAGTTTACAATATTTATAAATCTATAACTCATTTTTTTCTTATTTTCAACAATTGTCGATCATTGATATACTCAAATAGATGTATAAAAATCAATTTTCACTTTTTTTTTTACCTATAAATATGTTCTCATCATCTACCCAATGTGTATATAGACATATATAAACATGGTGTGCATTGGGCTTGCATTAATTTAAGGGTGTTTAGCTCTGATTGTTTAATTTAAAGTTGCAGCGAATTAGATTTTTTTTTTTTTTTGGAAGAAAATTTGTAATCAGTATGTGTGCATTGCTTGCATTGAATTATTGTAAAATCATATTCCGTGATATTCATCCACCTGTAATCAGTTATTCATTGTGTCAAAAGATAAAATACAATATGAGTTAGTGGGTGATGTCATCAGCCGGCAACCTGGAGTGCCCCAATCATAATAATATCGGACCATAACCTAAAAAGATCAGACAAAATTATACTCAGGATGGTTCAATGACGTAAGCCCGCACTACCGAGATGACGTACATTCCGTGACGTCATGTCTCTCCCCGATTGAATCATTAAATTTACATATTCGTCCTTAAGTATTCGCATTATTATATAGTAATACCCCTCAACAATACAGTATCCAATTCTTTCTGGAAACTATAATAGATCATACAATAATCCAGTCAAACATTCTCAAGATTCTTTTCACGTCCGTCTCGTTGCTTTATAGGCCACTTGCTCGTGTTTGACTGCATATAAAAGATTAACGTAGAATGGGGTTTATGATAAGAAAATTAAAGTTGGAACCCCACAAATATGATGTTTGACTGCATAGGAAAAGATTAACGTAGAATGGCAGTGATGAGATGATAAGAAATGTTGGAAGCCCACTACTTGCCTTGCAAGTTTGATGGCCAAAGGAATGGACGATGATTTTTATTTTTTTTTTTTTGTGGTTGATTTTATTGCACTTTTGCTTATGTTGCATCAGAATTTTTAAGGTGGTAATTAGTATCAACACCTTTTGTGTCATCTACGTGTGATATGATAAGTCTAGTTGTATCGATTTTTATGTGAACGTGTCGACAATATTTAAATAGTATACATAGTTATACTCACTACCAAAAAAAAAAACTCATTTACATAGTAGAAATTTCTTAAGTTTTAGATTTCTAAAAATAAAATAAAACTACACATTCTGAATTCATTGCAATTTTTGGAGGAAAAAAAAAACACTTTTTGTTGAAATGTCAATTGTCAAGCAAAGATAGATTATGGACCATTGAGAAGCAAAGTTAGACAGGCTTTTTGTTTTGGATAGAGGGAGTGGTCCTTTTCTCTCTCCCTCTTTAAGAAGATGTTTTAGTCTTTTATTTTAATTTCTTTTTTTTTTTTTATAACGAGGAAATTTTTAATTATATATTATGTAATGATTTGTACAAAGTAAATTATAATTTTATGTAATAGCTTACAAATCATATAAAAGATTTTCAAAAAAAAAATATAAAAGATTTACCGATAGTAGACAGATTGTATGTTGTCCTTAGAGATTTAATGCAAAACCTGTTAACTGTGCCGGCCTCTTTTATTTTTAATCTCTACACTTCATGATACTAAAAGTGTTTAGTGTGGGGTTTGGTCAAAGAACACCAAAATTTTATTCTAAATTATTAAAAATTTTATATGATATTTTTCAGAACCCAATATCTAAAAGTATAATACTTTTATTAATTTTATCAAGCATATCAATCAAAAACCAATTAAATTCATGTCAACATAAAAATTCAATTCAACTTTCATAAATATATGGCCTGTTTTACCTCTTTTTTGTAATTTACGGGTTATTATAGATGAGTAAAATTTAGTTTGTACGCACTCTCAGATAGTGACAGTGGACTTTTTTCTTCACAAAGATACATATATAAGTGTTTGTTCATATGAATTGATGCCAATTAACCAGCACTCAATTAGCTAATTAAATACACACCTAATCTAAGCACGCTTTGACTAAAACAGGGCACCATAATCATGGAATTAATCACTCCTAACTCATTATCATTGGCATAATGGCATTCATCATTTCACTATATATTTTCCACGATTAAATTAAAACGCTTAATCAATACCTTCTCGATCGACCTCGTCACGCAGGATCTTTGTAGCATGGTTTGCCTCTCTTGTGTAGTTTACAGGCTATTACATAGGAGCAAAGTTTACTCAGTATACACTTTTAACGGTGACTGCAAGTTTCTCTCATCACCCAAAATAAAATTCTTTTAGCACATCATATGCAAAAAATGCACATCCACTGTCCTCTAGTCCACAAGGAAAATTTTGGATACCCAATATTTTTTTTTATTGAAATAATTTCAAACTAATATATATATATATACACATACATACATTACAATAATTATTATTATTCAACTTTTAAAGTTCAAAATGTTTGTGTAACTTTAAATACTTTTAAAATTAGTTCATCAATAAGATCGACCCTACTCCAGAAAAAAAATATCTTAATTCGAGACAAATCTATTTTTCGAATGATTTGAATTATTAATTAATTAGTGACCAAAGTATCACAAAATTTAAAGCACGATCAATTGAAAGTTGAAATGAAAAAGCATTCTAAAAGTTGGTGTGCTTTCATTAGCTCTTGGTCCACTACTCATATCAAAAGTGAAAGTGTTCAAAGAAGCAAAAGTCCCAATATAGTTTAATTTTGAACTGGGTAGGATCTTTTCAGATTAAAGTAAAAAAAAATTGATTATAAGTTTATAACTATATACTACCGCTTTAGTATTCAAAAAAAAAAAAAAATATACTACCGCTTTAATTTCTTTTTTTAATACTATATTGTCCTAGAGCGAATTGAAACTAATTTATCCAAGTTACAATTAAGCACTATCCAAAAGAGTTTCTTAGCTTGTTACGTCATTACTATATCTACACGAGTTTGACTTTTAAAATTTTGTTGTGTCTATTAACATTACGAGAAAATCTGTTGTCACTACTCGAATATCCACTATAAGTGAAGCCTGTAATCCTAACTAACAAATGACTATAAGAACGTGAACCAGTCCAAGTTACACATGACCCATAGCGAGTCGGTTTAAACCAATAAAATAAATAGACATATATTGTACGTGATTATTAAGTCAATTGTTGGACCTGAATTATCCTAATTGGTAGTAGCTATACTCCATAGTAGAAAACCAGTCCATCCTTATCAACACTTGTAAATATAGCATCCACTAGTTGTTCAACTATATATTATTGAAGGATTGTTGCAGGACCACAAGCGAGACATGTACGATAAGGATAGATGGAGTGGTTTAGTGTAAATACGATATAGTTTAGGGGTCAAAAGAGAAAATTCAGAAGAAATTCAATACGGATTTCGATAGATCCCCACGCTTTTTAAATGGGGATTTGGGTTTAGTCTCAGTCCCAGACTCAAAAGACTCAGAGAGGAAGAAATCAAGAAATCATCAATGAGTACTCAGCCCCATCCCCGCCAGCAGCAAGCCACAATTGTTCCACCCCAAAGAGGAAAGATCTTTAAACAAATCATCAGCGACTTGGTCGGCACCGGAAACTCTGCCGCAGGGAAAGCAGGGGAAACTCCAGGTCGTAATATCAACGGCGGCGGCGGCCGTCGCGGTGGAGGAGGCGCCACCGGCGGCGGAGCTACCTCTACTGCGCCACATTAGCCGCCGTCGCCGGGGCGGGTCATTCTTGACCCGATTTAAGGTTTCGTGTCGCCGGAAGTTTGGGGCTTAGCTTCCACTTTATCTTGTTTTAGCTTTTAGCTTTTAGCTTCTTGCTGAATGCTGAGCGTCCAGTGTTGTATCAGTAAATTCCTGTAATAGAGTTTATGTGGCAATAAAAATTTTCCCGTTATTAAATTATTTTTACCTAGCTGGTTAAATCAATAATAAAATATTTCACTCATTACACAAGTGTTATATTAGAAAAAGAAAATAAAAATTAGTACTTTTTTTAATCAAACGGAACTGAAAAACTCATAACATCATCCAGTAGAACCTTCGAAGAGTAGGGCGAGTTCCAATATTAGGTTTTATTAAATTATGCCTAGTACTAGTTATTGTCCATATATACACAGTGCAACTTGTCATGTGCAGTGGTCCTTGCCTATAAATTTTCTTGTTTGAAAATCTTTATAACATGGAGTATAATTAAAATATGCACCATTTATATTTTATGAAAACGCCGCAAAATTAGATTCAAACTTTATTATTTCATTTGTATTATGTTTAAAACGTTTCGTATAACATATAATATTTTTATGGAATTAATTAAAATCCTATATATATTAGAATAACATGAAATGGTACGTTTTTCTCAAAATAAATAAATAAAAGTAAAGGCAAATATATAATTATATTTGATGTACTTGATCCTTGATTCCTTGACCTTATCTCCAAATGTAATCACTTGACAGTCAATTAATCGAGTGGGTATCCACATACATTGAATCAAAGACAAAAAACCAGAGAGACATTGAAATCCGTGAAATTTACCATGAATGCCAGCATCTCAAAGTTACCAAACAAGATCAAAAGTGGGATTGTTGCACAACCAGTTGACTATTTCATACGGTAAAATTTTCATCAAAATTCATATTACATTTATGGCGTGTTTGGTTCGTGGAATAGGTCGGGAATGGAATACCATTCCCAGGAATAGACCTATTCCATTGTTTGTTTCGTCATTCTATTCCTGGAAATAGCATTCCCGGGAATGAGCTATTCTCTTTGCGAGGGGAATAGCCATTCCTAGGGGACCCCCTAGTATTAGCTATTCCCAAGTATTTGGGAATAGCTTTTACACTATAGTACCAAAAATACCCTTTTTATTATATTATAATCCTTATATATAATATTTTTTTTATTTAAATAAATATTTATTTATATACTAAAAATGTAATTAATAATAATAATAATAATAATAATACATTTTTTTATTTAAAAAAAAAAACTTGTAACTAAGAGCAATTAAGGCTTCTTAACGTGCCAAGCACCTTGTGCTCAATTGGCATGTAGTGGCCACCCTCAGATGGGAGGTCATGAGTATCTTAACGTAATAATACAACTATTTTTTTTTTAGAATAATACAACTATTTTTTATTTATTAGTTTCCAGACTAACTTTATTCTCGTTAAAACAATTCATTTAGTCAAATATAAATCATTTTTGGTCCTTATAATTTAATCACATTTTTCTTCTCTCAAAAGGTTAAATCCCTAACCCCAAAGGCCACACACTCCGACCCAACAGAACATTTTTTTTTTTGAATACTACTAACTCTATTACAATGCAGCCCAACAGAACATTTAGCATGATGTAAATCACAGTGACTCAATGACTCAACAGACAAGCCTATATACCGGTGCACACCCGCTGCTGAGGTTTGAACTTTGGTATATTCTCCCAAATACGGTCTACTGAACTAGTAAGTTAAGCCTGTACGGACAATTTAATCACACTTTATACATAGATATTGGTGAGAAACCATATGTGAATTCAGTTTCTCATGTAACGATGTAAAAGTCAAACTTAATGAAATTTTAAACATAACAAAAAGGGTAAAGAAAGGACGAATTCAGTAATTAACTTTTCAGAGAAAATGGTGTATGTGATAATCA
This sequence comes from Ipomoea trifida, assembly GCA_003576665.1. Lineage (NCBI taxonomy): Eukaryota > Viridiplantae > Streptophyta > Magnoliopsida > Solanales > Convolvulaceae > Ipomoea > Ipomoea trifida. Next base: position 15,571,066 of record CP025657.1, read on the forward strand.
AAATGGTCTTTTGACTATAGTAAAATTATCAATTTGATCCTGAGTTAACGGATGTCTAACGGCAAAACAAACGGAATATTAAATTGTTTAATCTTTTTAAAAGTTAAGGTACTTAATTGGTCAAAACATAATCAATGACCAAATAGATCATTTCCCTATAGTCAAGAGGCCATTTCGATAATTAACTCTATAATATATACGACAAAAAATTTCTCTATTTCTTTGGGCACTTTCAAAATAATGAAAATTGAACTCATAAAAGATGATAAACTTGATTACTGAAACCACACAAGAAGGTATTCTTTCTTCTCGGGAAAGAAGAGGTATTCTTTCTTTGCTTATTTAAATATCTTATTTTACAGTTTTAGAGTTTCTAACTTTCTATTGTATGATTAAGGAAATTTTGTTATGTGCTTTTAGATATCTAACTATGCATTTTTAGTTATTATACCTTAAGCTTACACTTTTATAATTATCAGTGTGCACTTCTAACATTTGTATTGTACATTTTTTATAAATTTGAACTCCAAATTTAAGATCTTTACCATTTTTGCAGTGAAGACTGGTGGAGAAATATTGTATTGTACACTTTTTAGCATTTGTAATATGCACTTATGCAATTCAAATTGTGTACATGTAAATATTATATTGTGAATCTTAAACATTCAAACTATGCAATTTTGAATTTCTGTTGTTCACTTTTAGATATCAAATTATACATTTTTAATTTAGTTCTTATACTACATCTGATCTAAAAAAATTTGCAATCCCAACTTCAGTGTAGGGCCTATGAAAGGGAATGAAATAGTCTTTTGTGAAATTGTTTGAACATGCATTGACAAGTACACAAATTGGAAAAAAAAAATATCACTCCATCATTGTCATCTCCAAAGGAAACCATTTGTAAAAGAAAAAAAAAAAAAAAAAAAAAAAAAAAAACTTAACAAGTATAGGTTACACTTAATTAAAATAACCCAACTACTGTGTGCCTTTTCTTTAGGTTTAACCTCCTTCTCTAATGAAAAATAGGTATAAGAAAAAGGCTCAGGATAATGTAAGGTCTGGATTGGATCTCTTGTATGCACATGAAGATTATTATCTTACCAATATAATGAGCTAATTACGCGACTCGCGATTTACCTTCACATTAGTTCTAAGGGAGGGGTCTTGTGGCCTGGGCTTAGGCTTAGCCGGGCAAAACTGAGATAACCTAAATTTAAAAAAACAAAAAAAAAAAAAAAAAAAAAAAAAAAAAAAAAAAAAAAAAAAGAAGCCTAATAATTGTATCCATGCAAATTATACAATCGATCATAGTCCACATTGCAATGTCAACCCCAATATATCCAATACATTGCACAATCTATCTCAAATATTACCCTGATACAAGTGTGAACACACTGGTCCTACATGGCTATGTACGACAGTTTTCCATGAACATGGAGGTCAGCAAGAGTTGGCCTGGTAAGTGGTAACAGAGACAAAACATTATGTATGAATTTCGTGGATTCCAAAGATTTCATTTGCTTGGGTCCCTATACTATACTTGCTCCCATCCTCTTTCACAACAGATCATAGGATCTTCAGTCTTGACCTCAAGATACTCCATTATCTTGGCAGTCATAATTATTATAGATTTTGGTGTGAATGCATCTATTTGGAACCCTCTTTTCTTCTTCCCATATATATAAGATCCTTCCTTAATTCACTTGCAAATCCTTAGCTCCAAGCTACGCCAAAATCTTAAGTGTTAAAGCTATAGATCCTTAATTAATTGACTTGCAAATTCTTAGCTCCAAGGTACACCAAAATCTTAGTGTTAAAGATCCTTAATTGACTTGTAAATCCATCCTTAGCTCCAAGATACACCAAAATCTTAGTGTTAACTACTCAATCAATATAGTATATTTGGATGGTGCAATACGTTTCATCTTAACTATAGGTCTAAACTAATAGTTAGATTACATAATACGTAGTCTTTTATATTAGGGAAAATGACACTTTTAGTTATCTAATTGTGGGAAAATAGTTAACTCATTCCATAAATTATTAAGGTATTCGCATTTAGTCCCTCAATTATTATCTCGATGGCAGATATAGCCTCTCGGTGACAATTGAGTATATCTGCTACGGGGGTTTAACGAAGTTTATCATTGAGGAATTACATCCAACACTGAGATGATAATTGAAAGACTAAATCTGACGACCTCAATATATAGTTAGGGATTAAGTGAGTTAACTATGTTACCTTAATTGGGAGGAGAGGGGGGGGGGGGGGTAAAAGCACCACTTTTTTCTCTTTATATTATATTATACTCAGCATGTCCCTCATATGTATGAGTTATTCTAAATCTAAATCTTATACCAAATTAAAGAATGTGTCATGCATCAATTAAAAGGGTAAGAGCAATCCCAGGAATAGATTTTTTTTGCTCAATTTTTACCGGCCACATATATAGGTTGAAGAGAGGAAAAAAATTTGTATTACTAACAGACCGCCACACGAGCATCAAACAAAGGTTTTTTTTTTTTTTTTTTTTTTTTTTTTTGTCATATCCTCCTGAGCCCTACAAAAAATCATACCTACTGTAAATAGATATAAAACAAAAAAAAATTTTAAAAAAAAATCTTTCTTCGTTCTCTCCTCTCTCCTCCAACTCATTCACTCTCTCATCTCCTCCATATGTGCAAAAAAAAAATTCAAACAAACCATACCATTGATAAGGTTACTCTAAACTCATAATTAGACTACACATTTATATTGTATACTTATATTACGTTCAATAAAATAATGTTCGAACTCATAATCAGCGGTTTAAACTAGCTAAATCCTTTAAAATATCCGTACACTAGATAACTAGAATCTATAACTAGCAAAAACTTAGGTCCATTATATTATAGATCTTATCCACATGCTAGCTGTTGTTGTGGATGATGAAGAAAAGTATACAAGGTTTATAAATTCCCAGCTGTATTTGTGTACGACTCACCATTTTCTTTCTTCTAGAGAGAGAGAAATTAAAGAGAGAGAACAAAGATTCTCTTATTGACCATCCCACAAAACGTAATATGAAAACGTTGAACAATCATGATGAGATCATGCAATCCAACCATGTCTTGTTATGACACGACATCATATAAAATATCATAGGAGTACCATATTAGAAGACACTTCTATTGCATGCCAATCAAAATAGGTATCATTGGTATTTGGTAAATAATAATTATAATAATGAATTTAATTTATAATGTTAAAGTTTGGTCACTACTAACTAAATTAAACAGACAAGCATGTCATTCTACAGTTCCCTGTCTGGTACGTAATGCAAATTTTCCAGATTTGTTTTGTAGACTAATCATATCATATATTTAAAAGATGGGGCCAAAATTTTGATGCTTTTGACTATACAATATTACAATGTGATTTTACCATTTATTTTTTAATAAATGATCATATTGGAAGTAATATTTGAATTTGGTTATTTAGTCTTCTTTTTTTTTTTTTTGAGAGTACTACCGACATAATTATTTTCTCAACCTACTGAAACATAAATAGTCAATACCGCTCGTTTTCACTGGGATTAGAACTCATGACCTTCCATTTGGGAGAGATACTAGACCACAAGGTCATTGACGACAAATTATACCGTGGACCATGATTATAACTGATACTGCAGTTGTGTTGAACGGATACTACAGTTGTGTTGAAAAGATACTGCAGTTGCACGGAATAGAGGTCGTTCATCCGTTCAACACAACTGCAGTATCTGTTCAACACAACTGCAATATCTTTTCAACACAATTGCAGTATCCGTTCAACATAACTGCAATTCCAGATAAATGACACGGCCTATGTTCCGCACAACTACAGTTCCTTTTCAACACAACTACAATATCTTTTCAACACAACTGCAGTATCAACCATAACCCATGGTCCACAATGCATTGTGGACCAAGTATAGGGGGGGGGGGGGTTTAGACTCACTATGATATATATAATACAAATAAAGATTTTTGTTCACCATTAAATTACATTACAAATTCTCTCTCTATCTCTCTTATTAATATAAGGAAAGGAAGGAAATTAGGTCAATAATTTAACCTTAGAGCATCGGTATAAGCAAAAATAAGGGTGCGTTTGGTTTATGAATTTACACACCAGAAATAGAAATCAAAATCATAGTTAATGTTTAGTTGACAACTTTTTAAAATACAACTACGAGATTTGATTACCCCTTCAATTAAAAACTACATTCTCTAATCAAAATTGGGTATCATTTCATCTCATTGGTAATTTAATTTTTAAGTGTGGATTTGTAATTTTAGATTTTTGTATTGATTTTGTGTGTGTGTGTGTATAATTATTTGTATATTTAATTACTAAGTTGACTCTTTATTAACTAGACTAGAGACAAAATTTGTGGATTAATGGGTAGTCAGTAAAAATAGAAAGCTTACAAATAATGTCAGGTAAGGAATTGGAGTAAGAGAGTAATGTTTGGGGAACATTTTTCCTAAATTAATATCTGAAAAGGAAATAGTGTTGTTTTTATCACCTTTTAAGAACCTATTAATGTACCTTCCGTGTAGGTTATTATTGGTTTGCAAACAATCTTAAACCTCAACAAACAAAAACAATTATATGAGCAACAAAAGAATAGGTGGTAAAGGCTCGATCAGGATAGGCTAGCTAGGAAGTGGAGCACAAAGAAGTGCTTTTAGTCACACTATATATACAAAAAATTTATTCAAAAAGGAACTTTTATAATGATGACTACTTAATCTTAATGGATGATGTTAGAACTGAGTTATTGAGCATCCCAAAAAAAATTACATCAAATAAAGAATATACTTTAGATTTTTTTAAATTTTTTTTTAAGTTTAGACTCAAAAATCAAAATTATTAGAACAATTAACAAACATTCACGAATACTTCTACTAGTAACTAGTATTCTACTTTAGAGGGAAGTATTGTGTAAAAGGTTTTTGATATTTTATTTTGTATTTTAAAATTTATAATTTGATATTAATTGATAGGGTACGGTTAAACTCATATAAGCAATTTTATGTTGAGGTAATAATTACACGTGGTCATAGATTTGATCTCTACAGACGAGGTTAGTTGTTATACTATAAATTTAAAATAAAAATAATAATATAATAGACTTTAATTATCTTATTTTCTAACGGTGTAAAAGCTAAGAGAATGTTAAAATTATAGAGTAAATGGTAATTCAACATTGCCTCACTATTCTGAATAGGACTTGTTTGCTTAGAATACAAGAAAGATCATTATTTATACATATAATTCAACGGTCTAATAATTTGATCTATTGAGACTTGAGAGGAGAATGTGGCAAGTATAGTCCTCCGTGATTAACCCCTTTACTTCCACTATCTTTGTGATGTCTTCTGCCTGCCCTGGTGACACGTGTCCATTGTGGTCCTTTCTTTCTTTTCACACTAGATCAAAACTAATTATACGGAGTGTCAATTATTTTTGTGTGGAGAATGGTCCATATAATTGTATGAACTATAAATGAAAGATAATTTTTAATATACTAAATGTATATTATTTTTGTACTGAAATTATATTATTTGAAAGTATATATTTGAATATTGAAAATATATTATTTTGTATACTATTAAATAATATGCATTTAATATATAAATGATGTACTTTTATAAACATATTAGTCCAGTTAATCTTAGTATAGGTTTTTTAATATTGATCTTCAAATCTAAAAACACTAATTCAAACTATATAAAATCATAGGTTCAAACTCTCTAGTAGATTAGTGAATGGTAGATAATTTCGGGCCAAGTTTCCGCCACCTTGTGCCCTAACCCAAAGATGAAGCTTAACCAATGAAAGATTATGGTAGGTTGTCATTCGATCAACACATGAATTCTTTCAATAGGTTCAAACCCTCTAGTAGATTGTCAAAGGGGCAAAGTTTAACACTCAAGAGATGAAATTAGGCGTATATTTGGTTCACACATGGAATCAGAATCGGAATGAGAATCAAATACTTGGTAATGATAATGGGTTTTCGTAGAAATATTTTGCATGTTTGGTAGTATGGTATAATTGGAATGATTACTAAGGGTGTGTTTGGTTCATGGGTTTATACACTAGAAATGAGAATCAAAATCATAGTTTTTGGTTGACAACTTTTTAAAACACGACTATGGGATTTGATTACTATTTAATTATAAACATCATTCACTAATTAAAATGGGTATCATTCCATTTTATTGGTAATATATGGTTTTTAAGTTTGGATTAGTGTTTTCAGATTTTTGTTTTAATTTTTTGTTCATATTGGTGCTTTGAACGTCATTATATTAGGATCAATTGCATATTAATTTTTATTTTTGTATTTTTAAAATATTTATTCCTCACTAAAAAAAACATTTATTCCCATTATAGGGTCGTACATAACCAAACATCAATATTAGTAATCATTTCAGTTCCATGCTACTACCAAACATGCAAAATACTTTCATCAAAACTCATTACCATTACAAAGTATTTTAATCTAATTCCGATTCCGGTTCCGATTCCATGTGCGAACCAAACACACCCTAATATTGATGTTTGGTTATGTATGACCCTATAATGGAAATGAAGGTTTTAAAAATACAAAAATAAAAAATCAAGACAATTGATCCTAATATAATGACATCCAAAGCACTAATATGAACATCAACAACAAACAAAACAAAAACAAAAATCTAAAAGCATTAATCCAAACTTAAAAATCATATTACCAATAAGATTGAATGATACCTATTTTTTATTAGGAAATGAGGTTTTTAATTGGAGAATGAAGTAATCAAATCCCATAGTCGTGTTTTAAAAAGTTGTCAATCAAACACTAAGGGTGTGTTTGGTTCCAACATTGGAATCGGAATGACAATATGAATAAAATATTTGGTAATGTTAAGAGATTTAAGTAGAATGAGTCACTTTGTTTGGTAGTAAATAAGAATTGGAATCAAATAATATAAATAACTAAATAATTAATTAATTAAAATAAAAATAAATAATGACCTTTTTACTCTTTTTTTTTCATTTTTTTCTCGTTTATTTTTTATTCAATTATTCAAAATATAGATGAGTAAAAGGATAATGTGTTTTGTAATTACTAAAAGATTTAATTTCAATATAGGATAAAAAAAAAATAGGCAAACAAACATGATAGTAGGCATCAAAACCCACAATAGGGAACAAAAGTCTAAAACCGAGAACACCCTAACTATGATTTTGATTCCTATTAAACCTGCACGAACCAAACACAAAATTAACCTTTCTATGAATATGTTTAATAACGCATGTCTAATCACGCTTAATAAATTCATCATTCATGAATCACTTTCGAAATCGAAAGGGGCAGTGAAGATCTTTGATGTTCTTGATTTTTGTTTGATGCTTTTAATTTCATTTGTTAATAATGCTGAGCTCCATCCATCCCATTGGTTACGCAACCCATCCACAGAATAATTTTGATCTTCCAATTTCTTTATTGATCAAATTAAAATGTTAAAGTTCATATAAAAGTCGATCATTTTTTCTTCCTACATGAAAAAAAAAAAATGTTAGGACAACATTACTTTATATATATACTACTAACCGTTGCAATTATATAAGAAACATTTCATCAATAATATATTAAGTTCTAAATTTCTACTAAGAAATTACTACATTAATCAATTATAGCACTTCAAAGAAACAAGAACTAATTCAAACAATTAGTGGGAAATATTTATACAAACAATAAGATGGAATGATACTCATTTTTAATTAGTGAATGGGATTTTTAATTAAAGCTACACTATTTATAATTTTATATAGGCTATGTTTGGCAGAGCTTATTTAGGAGCTTATAGCTTATTTTAAGCTACTAATAAGCTATAAGCTCTGTTTGGTAATGTTCTCAAAATAAGCTAGTAGCTTAAAATAAGAGCTTATTTTGAAACGCTACTCGGGGTAGCTTTTCAAAATAAGCTAGTAGCTTTTTAACTTTTTTCCATCTTTATCCTTATTATTTTAAATAAATGACATCCTTTACCCGTTTCAATTAAAACCATTTTGACATTTTCTTTTTCATTATGAATATACCCTTTTTAGTCTTTTTACATTTATCAGCTTATCAAAAAGCTAATTTTACCAAACACTTTTAAGCATAACAGCTCTTCAGATTTCAGCTTCAAGCTTATAGCTTTTCAGTTTTCAGCTACTTTTCAGCTTTCAGCTACCTTTTCAGCTAGGTTTGCCAAACATAGCCATACTGATCTTCAAATCTAAAAACACTAATTCAAACTTAAAAATCATATATTACCAATAAGATAGAATGATACTCATTTTTAATTAGTGAATGAGGTTTTTAATTAAAGAGTAATCACACCCCCTGGTGTTTTAAAAAGTTGTCAACCAAACACCTATTAACTATGATTTTGATTCTCATTCCTAGTGTATAAACCCATGAACCAAACACACCCTTAGTAATCATTCCAATTCTACTATACTACTAAACATGCAAAATACTTTCACGTAAACCCTCATTACCAAGTATTTGATTCCCATTCCGATTCTGATTCCATGTGTGAACCAAACATACCCCTACTGTCATCTCTTGAGTGTTAAACTTTGCCCCTTTGACAATCTATTAGAGGGTTTGAACCTATTGAAAGAATGAATTCATGTGTTGATCGAATGACAACCTACGATAATCTCTCATTGGTTAAGCTTCATCTTTGGGTTGGGGCACAAGGTGGGGGAAACCCGGCCCGAAACTATTTAGCATTGTTTACGCTCCTCCTGACTCTAGGAACACTCCTCTTATCCACAAGGGATACCTGGTTCACTTCTTGTGACACAATATGATGCTCATTTCCTTCCAACTATCATCGCTCTCTCTAGTCATCTTGGCGAGGCAATCGCTTTACCCGAACATCCCAGTCCAAACACACTATACATTTCCTTAAACTTCTTTAATAATAATCCACTAAAAGGTTGAACTCTTTAATAATCTTGAGTGTAATCTGCGACCTGAAAATCAACTAAGCTACTCGGGAAGGAAATCATTTTGATTCCGTGAGGTAGTGCTTCTTATTTATGGCTTTTATTCATTTTACAAGATAAATGGTACTTAACCATGAAATCTGATCAGAATCATAAAAGGAATATCACATCTTTGAAAAACCAGGATATACATTTGTCTTTATGCACATCTGTTTCCCAATTCAATTCCACAAAGCTTTAATTAAACTAGCTAATCTCTCATGTCATCTCTAAGCCAATAAATTAATCATGCGATCTGCATGTCGTTTTCAATGGTTACTTAAAAAGAACAAACCAATACTAGGTAGCACTGTCTTCATTATAAGATGGAAAACCTGAATTCCAAAACAAGATATTCTCATAAGATTTCCGTTGGTCCACTTGCCATATCTTACAAGATTGTCTTGTGATTCACATATTTTAATTTAAACATAATTTAATCAGATCAATATAATATTCTTCAAAAACGTATTTAGAAGTCCGATCCACATCTAATTATCCATTGGTAATAATGCTTTTTATTACCTTTCCACCCAAGCATCTCCTAAAGCCTAAAAGAAAATTCATGCAAAGCAACAAGAGAATTTAATTTAATTTTTACATTTTCTAATCTAGTATTTTATAAGTCTTAATGATTTTTCTTGTTGTGTAATTGCACACTTATTCACTCACTTTCATCTTCTATCTTTTTGTATTAGGTAAAATTTTTTCAATAATCTATAACTCTTTAATATAAACTAGCCTATGGTCACGAATCTTGTCCAAAAAATCTTGAAGACAATGTTTCAGGCGTGAAGAAGAGTTATCTCATCACGGTAACAACGTCAAAATGAGATTTCGAATTTGCTGATAATAGAACGACATAAATAATTTCTATGGGTTTGTCATTTGTAGTGGACAAGATATTTCTATTTACATGGTGTACTTACACGCTAAATGTGAATTTCAGAATTTGCATGCCTTACTTGCACCTTGCTCTCATTTTCATTTAGAATCATCGGGTAGCAAGTTATGTCAATCTATTAAATAAGATGTGAAAAAATAAATTTACAAAACAATCTATTTTATAATTTTCTTGGCATGAGAAGATCATCATCGTATGACCACAGCATGTAAATGCCATGACTTATTTTGAAGAAATTCTATACATGCCTTTGGATAATGAAATATGGAAATTATTGTGGAAATAATTATTTTGACACAAATTTTTCATACTGAAAAGGTATTAAAATATTGACAGGTTAAAAAGTTTACTAGTTTATCTAGTACAAAAATTAAATAGTCTAAAAAGAAATTTAATTTAAATCATGAATTATGATTTAGTCATAGTTTGTTTCTTTGACGACGTACAATTAACTTCTACCTATTCAATAATAATAATAATAAACTAAATAAAACGTAATTAATCATGAAATGTATAATTGGCAAAAATATTGAATATCACATCTTTGAATAACCAAGGATAGATCTACATTTTTGTTTATGCAAATCTGTTTTCCAATTCGATTGCATATATAGTGCTTTATCTCATCATCTCATCTCTAATAATTAAACCAATATGTAAATTATGCTATCTGCATGTCGTTTTCAATGGTTACTTAAAAGGGACAAATTAAAGAACATACCAAGTACCACCGTCTTCATTACCATGGAAACCAAGAATTCTAAAACAAGATATTCTCATAGATCTCCGCTGCTCCACTTGCCTCATCTTACAAGATTGACTTATGATTCACATACTTTAATTTAATGACATCAAATCTTCTTGGAAATTGCATTTGGAATGCTTGACTTGGGTCAATGGAGTTTGTATTCTAAGTTACATTTAAATTAAAAATCCTTTTCAAAAGGTTGAATCTGTTACGGAATTTTTCCTGGACCAACTCACCGTGCACAAGAAGCCCCCTCACTTTGAGAGGTTGCATATGAGAGCATTTTTGTCTATTCAATTCTAAGTGTTAATTCTTTTTTTTTGTCCTAAATTTATGTGTCACTCCACTGTTGCGGAGACTTAGGTTGCAGATGCGTGGATTGCAATTTTAGAATATCGGGTACTCTAGCCATGAATTAGAGATTTTTTTTTAATAAAATAAAAATATACTGAGTCAACCCACTTTATATAAAAGACCAAAGTATCCTCATATTTGGCATCATTTTAACAGGTTTATTGATGGACGACCAAAAATGGTCATACCATAATAATACTAGACCAACATACAATGTTTTGAAAAATTAAAAATAAAAATGAAATGATATCTATTAATCTAGTACTAAATGGAATTAACTCTTTAATTTATACAAGTTGAGTAGTTAGATCATGTTCACACCTATATCTATGGCTACAATGGTATCTCGATCACAATTGCTTAGTGTTAGATTTTCTTTTCTTTGTTTGTTTGTTTTTTTTTTAATCTCAAAAAACGACAAAAAAAACTATAACTTAATTACAAATTTACAATTAACATGGACCATATTAATGTAAGACTAATACCAAATAATTTAGGGTCACACTTGTGTGAGACCGTCTCACGGATCCTTATTCGTGAGACGGGTCGGGTCGGGTCAAAGCACCATGCAAATGTCATACTTATATGTGCAAATCTCACACTTATATGCTCAAATATAACACTAATGAAGAATATAATTTTTGTTAGTTATAAGAGAAAAAGTAATACATTTTTCATAATAAGTAATGTTGACAAGTGTCTCTCACTTATAAGGGCAAATATAATACTTTTGCGGAAAAATGTAATACTTTTAAATCGAAATGTAAAAGTATTGTATTTTCCCTTAAAAGTATTACATTTACCATAATAAGTAACACAAATTTTATTCTTAATTAGTATTATATTTGAGCATATAAGTATGTCATTTGTGCATATAAGTGTTACATTTGCATCTTGACCCGACCCGACCCGACCCGTCTCATGGTGAGACGGTCTCACACAAGTTTTTGCCAATAATTTAAGACAATTAATCATAAAAAAGGAAAGTGATAAAAGGTAATATTACATGGAGCAAATGTTATAAGTTTAGTGCAAGGTATATTCTGTCAGAATGTTACATATCGCTAACTATTTATACATATATGATTAGGATATAACATTTAACAAACTAAGTAACTTCCCCATAACTACCAACTTTAAATTTTTCAAGTATAACGACAAACCTCAACAAGCGTAATAGACTAAATCTTCTTTGGACTAAACCCTAAAATCAAGCTTGATCCAATCGTCCCTTTCAATTGACGCAAATTGTGCCGTGGACCCAGGTCTACCTTGCGGAACTCTGTTAATTCTACTACAGTCTACAGATTCACACATTCATAACTCTACATTCACAAATTCTATACTCCATATTCACAATTTGAAACTTCTACATTCACACATTTCATGGCTATATGTTTAGTAATTTTTTTTTATAAAAAAAAAAAAAAAAAAAAAAAAAGTGAAACGACGTCGTATTGGACCCAGGTCCACCTTGCAAGGTGGACCTGGGTCCACGGCATAACTAATGTTCAATTGACTGCAAAACCTAGTTGACCTCGTGTACATGACCAAATTTGGTGAAGCACCCTGCGATGTTGAACTGAGATTGAATACGTTTAACGTTTGAGGAAGAAAATACAATATGAACATTCACACCAATGATCTTATAAGAGCCACTCCATTAAATATTTTTTTTGTTTTCTAGGAAGAAAAGACTAGGTGTTGATTTTTACACTAATGTGGAAGGTGGTTTTGTATACTGCAAGTTTGTTTTTTATTAGGCTCACATGAAAAGAGAAAAGGAGAAAATACGGTCAAGAGACGAGCATTGAGCACAATATTCACACCCAAGCACCATGTTGGGCGGCTAAACCAAGTTTTTTACTTCTCAAAAAAAAAATTCTTAGATTTCATTTTCTCCACAGCTTTTTTCTCTCCCTCTTCTCTCTCTCTTAGTTGGCACCTAAAAAACCTCTAAAAAAATTACAACTATTGAGGAGTAGTTTTCCAATGCCTAAAAACTTGAAGCTGGTTTTTATGGGGAGTGATTTTTTGGTGATTTTTCATAAGAGTAATGTTCACTTTTGGTCCCACGAGTATGAGACCATTTTCAAATTTGCTCCTTGACTATTAAAATTTTTAAATTTAGTCCTATTACTATTAAATTCTTACCATATTTGGTCCTTCTGATCAAAATTCCGGTTACCGGTAAAAAAATAATTGTCATTTTTGTTTTTTTTTATTGTATTTTTTAATTTTCTTTCCCCAAACCCTTTCTTCAACTTTTTCCCAACCCTCATTCGTCGTTCCTCACACCCTCTTCCGCAGCCCAATTATTACCACATATAACTTGCTTCATTAATTAGTAATATTGTGTTAATTAATTAATTAAAATATAAAAATAAATTAACACCACGTTATTTCTACAGATGTGCCCTGCCATCTCTAATCTGTTCGCTTTTTTCTTTGAGAACTTTCCATCCATATCAGTAATTAAAAAAAAATAAAAAAAAATTGAATTCTCCGCCGTCCATACGTTATAATGGTTCTGTCAAGGACGGCTACAGATTGGACACAGTGACTAAACCCTTAGTTGAATTGTAGTTCTATTGGATAACACAGCTGGGCTAGTGCTCCATACTCAAAGCTAATGATCGAATCTTTGAACTTTGATTAAGAATGAATGAATCTCTTCCACTTAATCACACCCCAGGTTAGAGCGAGTAGTATTATGTACACGTGTACACCAACTAAATCAAAGAAAAAAAGGGAAGACTCCCCAGTCTCCACTCACGTGGGGCCTAGCAAAGATCTGCTATAAAAATTCTCCTCTGTCATACTTTCTTCACTCAAACTCAAACTCCATCTCCATCTCTTTTGCTTTCTCATTTCCTTCAGAATATTCATCAACCCAATTTCGAGATGGAATCCGCAGCCACGACCCAAGGAAACAGCCGCAAAGCAAGGCTCCCTCCCAAAAGAGGACAGCTAAAAATCACAATTTTCAAGAAATTCTTGAAATCCGTGGCAACAGTCCTCGCGGCGGCGGCCGGAAAACTTGGAAGGAAAGCCGGAGGGAATGGGGCCGCCGCCGGCTCAGGCGCCGGCGAACCCCGCGTCACTCCGGCTGATCGGAACTCGTAGTGGGTAGAGCTTAAAGTGTAGTGTAATCTTCTTCTACGCCATGAATTATTATTTGCCCGTCGGCCGGTGAAGTTTCTAACCTGTAAGTTCAAGAAAACAGAGAGCATTGTTGACTCTGTTCTTTACTATTATTGTATATATAAAATTGTGTTTTACTTTTTTTTATTTCTTTCCCCAAATATTCATAGATGACTTTTTTTGTTTTTAAATATTTTTATTGCAACCAAACAAAATCTCTGAAAACGAAGCTTGTGAGTTGCGACATGGGGCACGTATGTATGGCTCATAATAAAAATTAATTAATTTATAATAATTGATAAATGTGAACTTAAAGATTGTAATTAATGAAAGCAGCAATGAGATTTTAGAAGGGCACGCAGAATTTTCTTTTTCTATGCAAGATTTGGACGTAAATGCTTATTTTCTAGCGTGAAAAATAAAAATCACTCTATATAATAATTAAATTTGTCATAGTGATATTAAAGAGAAAGTAAAGGTGACATAAAAATATATATGCTTTTATATGTGTATTAATTAATGAGGTTAAAATTTTAAGTTCCATTCACATCTTGCATAGTTGACCTCCCCCCCCCCC